>CM052722.1:72151864-72161864 GCA_028551405.1 Uromys caudimaculatus
CAAGTATTTTTTCTTTGACGATGGACATGGTCTCAAGGGAAACAGGAATGTCACTCTGACTCTCTCCTGGCAAGTTATACCGATTGCTGGAATCCTGCCTCTTGTGACTGGGTCTGGACGCGTGTCTGTCCCTTTTCCAGATTCCTATGAAATAGCCACGACTTTTTGAAGAATTCTCTCTGCATCGGAAAAGGGACATATGTGTACTTAAGGAATCATAGTTTAAAACGGTCAAGAATCTGAAGAAACTCGTGCTGTAACAATTATGAGTTGCATTTGTGCATGTTTACACTGAATGTGATTTAGAAGCAGACGTTTGTTCATCTCTTGTAAAGCATGCTTGATTCCTGGAAAAAAAACCCAGTTAATATGATTGTTTGTTAGATGCTGTAAGTGGTAGAAATAAGGTGACTAACAAGTTTTCCTGAAGAGTGAATACATGTTTATTCTGTAAACCACTGTAACACAGTTAATGGCTGAATGTCTGAGAAATATGGGTCTTTCCAGGTTTTCCCTACAAAAGTGTTTGTGTTTTACTTTTTTTTGAAACAATAATGTTTTAACATTGTCAGTGAAAGTTGAAAACGTTTGCATAATTTCCCCATTGAGTGAAGCTTGCTCCAGTCTGTATGCTTACTACCACTAGGTGCTAAGTATGTACAATTCTCTGCAAGTCTCTATTCTAATAAGTATTAAAGTAGTATTAGCACTCGTATTTTAATTTTTCATTTACAATCTCTCTTATATGTTATTGTAGTCTATTGCCAATAATCTTGGTTTGTATATTATAGAAACACGGGCTCTTTACAGATAAAGACTGAAACCCTGAACCTTGAGGAATCATTTCAAACTTAAAAGCTAGCAGGAAAAAAATGGAGTCAAACCTTGATCTTGGATATTTGTATTCCCTAAGTTTATTCCATCCCTTATACCTGAAATGACATCATAGTACAATTTCATTTGTAACTTACATTGTATTTTTGTAAGCCTGAAACTCTTTGTCTTGATGTTTCTGATCTTATGTAAAAGTAGCTTGTGTTCAAGTTGTTAAAAAAAAAAAAAACTTCTATAGAAATATATCTTCTTTCACTCTCCATGTGTTTGTTTCCTTTATAATGGAAGTATAAGAAAATCCAAGGGTATCCAAAATATGTTAGATATTATAGATAGAAAGTATATGATTAACTATACAAGTTGATATGATTTTTCTTTCTGCTGTGGGGAAAATCCATAACCTCCAAGAGCAAATACCATGACTTAAGCAAGGAGAAACACTAAAGTTTCAGCATCAGTGATGGCGCATCATTATTATCTCAAGAATAGTGCACACTGCTGCAAACACTGTGGAAATGAGTGTGGAGGCTTCTCAAAACCCAGAAACGTAACTGCTCTGTGACCCAGCTCTACTATTCCTGAGCATACCCACAGAGGACTTTATGTCCTACCACAGGAACACTTGTACATCTGTGTTTGTTGCTGTGCTTTTCACAATAGCAGGAAATGGAATCACCCTAGATGTCCATCATCAGATATGAAAATATGGTATATAGACGCAATCTAATTTATTGAGCCATAAAGGAAAATAAAAAGGCGAGATTTGCCAGGAAATGGATGGAACTAAAATATATTAAGTGAACCAACATAGCAAAACAAAACGAATACTACATGTATTTTATCTTTATGGCTGAATAAGTTAGATTGCATATATGGGTATACATAGTGAGTATTTGTCCAAAGGAGGTCTTGGCTTCTAAGTTTCACATGTGTGTACTTGAGGGGTGGGGGAGGGATGAATGTAGGATGTGTATGTGAATGCCAAATGAATGGAAAGTGACCCATGAGAGGAGTAAACAGGGTTTAAAGGAGAGCCATGAATATGGTAACAAAACATACGTGATGTGAAGGTAGAATAAAGGGTAATGAATGGGGAAGGGTTAGACAGAGGTGGGGCATGGAAACTGAAGAAATGAAAGGGTGGGAAGATACTATGTACGAAAATGTTATAAAGAAAACTGCTTTTCTTAGCATTCCTTCTAGGCTCTGCTCCAGTTGCCTGGCAACAGCCAGGTATTCCTGACTCACTATAAAAGGGGCTGCTTGCCCCTCCTCTCTCTCTTACTCTCTTACTCTCTTCCCTCTTCCCTCTCTATCCTTCCTCTCCCCGTTCCCTCCCCCTCTGTATATGTTTCTGGCCAGCCTCCTCTCTCTCTCTCTCTCTCTCTCTCTCCCTACTCCCTCCTCAATTCCCCTTCTCATGCCCGAAATAAACTCCATTCCGTACTATATTCATTGTATCTGTGGTATCTCAGGAGAAGGGATGCCTCAGCATGGGCCTGCACAGTCACCCTTACACCTTACCATACTGTGCTTCTACCAAACATATCCTGGCTCTTTCTTTCTTTTTTATAAACACAACACTTTTGTAAGATAATTAAAAATAAAACAATAATTTTACATTGTCTCATATGAATATATCACTATTTAATTACATTTGTCCCAACAAATGTGGATATAGCTGTACAGTCTGTGGAGAAGCATGTGGGATTGAATTTTCCAAGTAGCGTAAAGGTTAAATGTGTGGCGTCGTTCACACTAAGCCGGCTCTGGCTTCTGGCTTTTTCATTAAACATTACAGGGCCTTCACTTGTTTATATTTGTATAAACATATACAATATATTTAAATTGTATATTTTTATTAAATACACAATTAAATATACTAATTTAAATTATTTTGGACAAGTTAACATAGATGGTGGGCCTTTCACATCACATATATGTGCCTTTTGTTTAGCATATTTACAAAAGTTGGAACAGAAAAACACCTTAGTAATGTGCAAACAGGAAGACCAGCAAGGACAACACATAATTCATGTAAACTTGAATTTATTTATAGCATGTATACCAATAAGAATGTTTAACTCCAATACCTCTATACAGGTACTAGACATGCAAATGTTAAAATCTGCAGTGACCTAATCTTATACGTTGAGTTTTTCCCTTTAGAAAAACATGTACAAGAAACCTGTAATCTTAACCAGACCCTGATTCCTGTTTCATGGTTCATCGTACTGTTGCAATAAGTGGATCTGTTATTTTGGTAGACATTTTGAAATTTACTTTAGTTATATTTTATTTGACTAGTCCAAGTATTAGAGATTAGTGAGAAAAGGAAGTACTATTACAGTGTAGACAAATGTAACAGGGGATTCCCTGGGGCTTGCTGGTCAGTTAGTCTGGCCCAATATGTGAGCTACAGGGTCACTGAGAGATGCTTGGTGGAAAACAATAAAGGAAGACACAGAATACCAACCTCTGGCCTCCACATGGCGCTCCCGTCCCATACATGTGCACACATGTGAACATATGTGCATGCATAAGCCACACACAAAGGTTCAAGTAGTTGTTGCAAGTTTTAACACAAATTTAGATATTATTTTTTCATAAATATATATATTCATATTAATATACTGAATAGAATATAATAGAATTTTCATAATTGCAATAAATATCCAGCATTTTTATAAAAATAAAAAATAATTGGTTGATAAAGGATTGGTCTGTATGAGACCTCATTGGCTTTTCCCATCCACTTTGGCATGTCCATCGGTGTCATCCTTGTTCAGCTCACATTTGGACAGTCATGTTGGTGAGTCTTTATGGGTGTAGCTTCTGATGGTACTAAGAGACACAATCTCATAGTAAATTCTCCCGGTCTATGTCTCTTACACTCTTTCCTCAGCCTCTCCTGCAATGTTCCCTGAGCCTTAGGTGCAGGGTTGTTCTGTAGATGTAGCCACTAGAGAAGGATGGAAGTGGGGAAAAATTATATATATATGTGTGTGTGTGTGTGTGTGTGTGTGTGTGTGTGTGTGTGTGTATCTATATGTATATGTATATATTCCGTTTGGAAAAGCTAGAAGGAATCATACTACTAATGATTTACCAAAAAAAGAAAGAAAATGAAAAATGCCTATAATGTACATAATTCGTCATATAAATAATATAAACTCACAAGAGGGCTTCTCATGTCTGATACTGAGGCTTTTGTTAGGTGGTCTTCAGCTTTGGAGGGAGCACTGTCAGCCCAGATAAGAAACCACCATGCACTTCTAAAACATGGCCCAGGCCCCTAAGTTGAAGCTGACCTAAATGCTCCCTTCCTAAGGACTAGATTTCATGGTACTGGATGGCTCCATGAAAGCTTCCAAAGTGGGGAAGCAACCAGCAGCCTTACTCAGCTATGATGCCTGTGAACCACATCGGTGACAAGTATGGCCCAGTAACCCTACAAGTGAAATAGTGACATTTATCTTGGTAGTAACCAACAGCTCTCTAATTGGACTTAAGTAACTCTCAACACGCCTGGTACTGGAAACATAACTAATTACTCAATGCTTGTGAAGTTTTCATTATTGGGGGAAGAATCTGCAACTATACTAAGGCACAATCCATAAAAAACAATCTATAAAGATTTGTCCTTATACAGAGAAGTGTAGTTCTCAGCCCTCTTCGAAGAAACTTGTCTTTGCAACAGAAGGAGAGCACCACAGAAAACTAGAACCAATCAAAATGCATTGTTATGGGACCCAGACCCAACTGATACTTCCATGTCCTTTTATGTGGGTGGCCATCGGAAGGGGTGGCCCAGATTTGTGTGGGTCTTTCCACCTCAAATGATCCAGTTAAGAAAATCCCTCCCAGATGTGTCCAGCTGCTTTCGTTTTCATTGATCCCCTGTGTAGTCAAGCTGGCAACCAAGACTAACCACCACAGTAACCTGCAAAAAGAACAAAACTGGAACAACCTGATTTCAAAAATATACTACAAACCAGTAGAATCTAAAACAGAGTGTAAGTGGCACTATATATAGACACACACACACACACACACACACACACAAGGCAAAACAAATATGTGTTACCTTCAGCTACTTCTATGCATAAAATTTACTGGCTCAGAATACATGTATTTTCAGGGAAATGAGTTATACTTACTAGAGAGAACTAGATTTATGAATGACCACAATGAGGGAGTTTTAAATTAGGTGAAATTGTTTACATGCAAGGTATGGTGGAAATGTATTGATTTGGTGTTTTATAGTTTCCACACTTTTACCTCTTCCTATACCAATTGGAGAAGATGCTCATAAACATTCAGGCACTTTGAGTAGGGTAAGGGTAACTTAAGGGTAGATAGTTGTGGTTCAGGGGAGTTGAAAACTCATGTTATTTCTTTTTCTGGAGAGAATATTTTTAAAAGGATAAAAAATATTTTTGGTTTTGTATGTGGGTGTGGGTGTGAGAGGGATGATGTGTGGGGAGCCCTCAGAGTTTAGAGACATCAAATCCTTTGGAGCTGGAGTTACTTGCAGTTATGAGCCACTTAGCACAGATGCAGGGAACCAAACTCAGGTCCTCTGCAGTAAATACTTTCAACCACTGAGCCATCTCTCCCAGTTCCCTCTTAAGAGAACCTTAAATGCTCTGAAAAGTATTTCTAACATGTTTGCAGGAGAATTATCACATAGGAAAAAATGTAACATTTTCTGAACGTGTCCCCATCTATGGTTATATTGCTCTGAATACACCTGATCTCCTCTAAAAGTGGACATATCAACTGAGTTGGTTCTGATAGGAGAGTATCTTGAAGTACTTTACAAAACCCACCATGGAAATTAGTGTTCTATGTGGAGGATTTGTTAGCTAATTAAAGTGGAATTTATGGCTGATGGTGGCTCTGATGGCCACAATAATTATACAAGATAAACTGATTCTCTTAACATTTGTTTCTTTGTATCTCCTTATCCTTTTTTGTAATTGCTTTAATTGAAAGTACAAAATCTTTATGTAAGATTTATGTTTTGTTTTTCTTGCTTTAGGTTCCTCAAAAAAATTAAGGTCACAAAATTTAGATAATATATTGATAGAGAGAGATGACAGGGTATATATTCACACATATTTATATACACTAATATTTATATATGTACCTTTTTAAAAGACAAATAGTCACTTTGTTTGCTATTTTTAAAACGGAGTTTCCCTATGTATTCCTAGCTGTCCTGAAACTCGCTATGTAGACCAGGCTGGCCTTGGACTCACAGAAATGTGCCTGCCTCTTGTTCCCAAGTGCTTGGATTATTGGTATCCACCACCATGGCCAGAAAAGACAAATCACTTTGGATTTTAATATTTATTCTATTTTATGTGCATGTGTGGTATGTGTGTGTGTGTTTCTCTCTTTAGTTAGGGTTTCTAGTCTGTGATAAATAATGCCATGACCAAAACCAACTTGGGCAGACAATGGTTTGTTTTAACTTTTAATTCCATATCAAAGTCCATCACTGAGGAAAGTCAGGGAAGAAACTCAAACTGGGCAGGAACCTTGAGGCAGGAGCTAATGCAAAGATCATGGAGGAGAGCTGCTTACTGGCTTGCTCATAGGTTAACTGAATCGCAAAATGTTCTCAATTGAGGTTTCCTCTTTCTAAATGGCTCTAGCTTGTGTCAAGTTGACATAAAACTAGACAGCACAGTGCCTAAGAATATGTCTGTGTGTCACATGCATACAGGGGCCCACAGAAGTCAGAAAAGGAGTTGGATCACCTGGAAATAGAGTTAAAAAACAGTTGTGAGCTGATATGTTGGTGCTGGGAACTGAAATCAACTCCTCTACAATAGCAGTATTGATAATTGCTAAGCTATCGTTGCAGCCTTTACAAATGCATCATTTAATTGCAGCCTTTACAAATGCATCTTTTAATTAGACTCTGCTTTTAATTGAGCTACTAAGTTCACAATAAAGTCTATTTATTGGACTCAAAAATAATTTTAAACCTATTCCTAAACTTACTCTAATATCTACTAAAATCCCAAAGCAATTTTAGAGGCCCGACCAACAAATTAATAAAGCAATAAATTAAAGACTTGTTAATTCATGTTTTATTGCCTTGTAGTACTCCAGTCTTACCAGATACAAGACCAAATGGATGAGTTTGGAAATTTGTCCAAGATTCATGGGCATTTAATACATTATAATGTATCATGGCTTGTAGACTCACATCTCAATAGCTCATTACCAAATGTTTCTGCTGATACAAAATAGTTGACTGTAATAGGCCTTTGATCAGCAGTCTTTAGCGTTCTAGTTTACAAAGAGAATTATTAGATACTCCATCAAGTATTCTAGGGCAAATACTTTTTATTGCTAAAGAGTCAAAAGAAAGGTAAAATGAGCTAATAAAGAATTTTACTTTACCCCAGTTTTGACCTTTGTTCTTACTTGGGTTTGTCATATAGTGTGGCTAATGAGTATATATTTATATATTTATGTAGCAGATTTTTGGTGTAGTCCATAATTTTGGCATATTATAAGACAAAATGAGGCCATCTCTCTTTTAATAGGACTATTATCAAAATCTGGTTCTGTGTTGAATTCCTTTTGCTATGATGTTACCATCAAAAATTGGTATTATTAATACTGAAAACGATGCTTAAACTGAATATCCAGCAAGTGTCCCAGCATATTTTTGTGTAAGTCATTTTGTGCTAATGAACTCTTTAAAGATAATCCAAATTAACTCTCCTACGGTGACTTATTTAATACACAGTATAATACATCTTAACTGGAAAAACAGAATTGATATACGAAATGATGTAATTAAAACATGTCTGAAAGTATATGAATACAACATTAGGAAACTACTCACAAAGAGCCAAGATGTATCATCCATCTTGCTCAATTGTTTAAGCTCCCACTGCTAAAAGTTCTGTACACCCCAACTCATGAAGCAGATAAAAATAAATCCTATTATGACAAAAGTATTGGTAGGGTAAGTGTTTCATATTGTTGAATAACTTATAAGCAGCGATTATAAAGCTTATAGAAGATAGATGATATATATCTATTATGTGATGGACCATTTTTTTGATACTTTATTTACATTTCCAATGTTTCCCCCTTTTCTAGGTCTCCTCTTTGGAAACCACCTATCCCCTTCCCCTCCCCCACCTCTATGAGGGAATTCCACCTCCCACCCATATTCCCACCTTGACATTCCTTTACTGGGGAATCTCCTTCCCCTGATGGCCAACAAGTGATGGACCATTTTTATATTTACAAATAGACTTCCTTCAATTGCCACCATCAATGAAGTACCAGTATGTCCTAACAATAGTTTGTGAGTTTTATGCCTGTGTAGATGTATTCTCATGTAGGAAAGATGATTCCAACAGATTATTAGAAAACCTTTTTTACAAAATATTTTATTTTTAATTATGTAGTGCTTTTGATTGCAGTGTCTACAGAGGCTAGAAAAGGCCACTTGTACCCTAGAAACGATAGGCTTTCTTACACTATCCTGCTGTGTGAACTCTGTTCCCATAGAACTTTGTTTATTCCACTGGGGGAATGACTTTGCCTTCCCACGGGATGTTATGGGCAAAATGCCCCCCTTCAGCAATGCAACTTAGCATGCTAAAGGGCACTGTGCAAACATTCCTCATTCAGCCATAAGGCCTTTTATATCCTGAGCACATCTGGTGATAGTGATGAAATATTCTCTGTATATTTTTCAATGTTTCTCTATCCTTGCTTTGTTTTGAACTTTGAGCTATCTGGAATAAAAGCTTCACATACTGCCAATAAAGGAACTCTGAAGCAGCACCAGCCTTGAGTCCACTGGTTCTGTTGCATATCAAATTCAACTTCAATTAATCAGCAATGGTCAACAGCAGATCACAATAGACATCAGATTCCCCAGAGCTAGAGTTATAGGCAATTGTAAACTGCCTGACACGGGTGCTAAGAACTGAACTTGGGTCCTCTGGAAGAACAGTCTGAGATTTTAACTGCTGAACCATTTCTCCAGTCCTGAAAACATGTATCTTTTGTGGAGAAATCTGCAGTGATGATTGTAGAGACCAGTTATAATGCAGCTGAATAAATATTACTAGAAAATGTTCCTAGTATCCTTGCTCCTTTGAAATATTCAAACACAAATGACATTTTAAACCTGAAATTGGCTTAGTTAATTGAGTCTATTGTGTTGTCTTGATCAAATGTATTATTTTTGGCTTAAAAAGATTGTGTGTGTGTGTATGCCTGTATGCCTGCATATTTATATGTGCATCATGTGTGTTCTTTGTGTTTATAAAATCCAAAAGAGTGCATCAGATCTTCTAGGACTAGAATTACTTAGGGTTTTGAGTTTCCATGTAGGTGCTGGGAACCAAACTGGGGTTCTTGGGTCCTCTGAATGACCATCTACTGCTCTTAACTGCTGAAGCATCTCTCCAGAATTCTTTTTTAAACTCCTTATAAAATATTCACAGAACAAGCAAACACTCATGTACAAAACCCAGAGGTTGTATCTTCTGGACATGACATCAGAGGAAGATATGTCTTGAATATATTTGGATGGGATGATACCAAGTTCTCTCCACTCAGGCTTCAGTGATACTTGTAGGTTTCATATCTTGAATGTATATCTTATGACTGATTAGTGAGCTATCCAGACTTTTAGTATATACCTGTTGTAGAATTTATGATAAAAGATGTACCAAAACCTGATAGTATCCTAGATATGAACAGTTTTCCCAAGATTACAGATCAAGACTCCTCTACCAGCTTTAAAGTTGTGTTCATTTTTCTTTAATTCTCACCTCTTTTCCTTTTCCCTACATGAAAGCCATAGGACCTCAATCAATCGTTGGCTGTAGTGAGACATTAATTTCTAGAAAAATCTCAGAACAATTGTTGGGTCTTTAGGTTAATACTAAACTCAAACAGAATCAAACAAAGCAGAAGGCACAATTTCACTAATATCATGTCATTTCATGTTTCTATGAGTGCCTCTTAAAATTCCAAAGGAAGAGATAAAAGTTATCCTTGATGTTAGATTTTACTGCTACTTGCTTTCCTACACTTTATAGAAACAATTAAGTTTTCAGTTAATAATCCAATCACTATTTATCCTAGTCAGTGTTCTATGGCTGTGAAGAGA
>CM052722.1:72164364-72183690 GCA_028551405.1 Uromys caudimaculatus
CAGGTGGCGCTCTTTTCCAATCTCCAAGGTCCTATACAAGTCCCGGAGAAATTCATCTTTTATGTTTCTCTGCTTTTCATAACTGTGGCATTTGGTGTAGCTGATTGCTAGTCTACCCTCAAAGTACTGCATTGGCTCTCATGATCATCCCACTCTCCCCTCACACAGCCCCTCCATCACCCCCTCCTCTTTTCCTCTGAGAAGGGGAAGGCCTGGGTCTCGCCCAACTCTGGCAATCAAGTCCCTGAAGGACTAGGCACACCCTCTCCTACTGAGGCCAGACAAAGCGGCCCAGTTAGCGGCCTGAACAGTGGGTAACTGATATTAACACCAGCCTTGAAAGTGATAAACATATGAGTTTGTACTCCAGAGAGATTCAATGGGGCTCTCAAAGGTATTAGTAGTAATGGGGCACTAGTAATCTGATCTAAACGATAGGCTGAAAACTAGGTTTTACTCTAGATTTACAAGCACTCTAACCCCTAAACCAGCATTCTTATTTTTAAAGCATATTTAAATTAATCATAGTCATGTTTCATGATACACACACACACACACACACACACACACACTTTGATCATATTTGCCCTCTGTAACTTTCTTTGTCTCCTTCCTCTTCCCAACTAGTCACCTCTTTGCTTTTGATTTTGTTAACTATTATGTTGAAACTTTTTTCCTTGCTCTTTTCATAACCATTATATTTTTGTGTCATTGTATCCATTTGAAACATTTCCCACAGAGCAACACAAGTCCTAAAAAAATGCACACTATGAAAATTATCACTACTTTAAAATATGTAATACTTGATGAGGCCTTTCCAATTCAAAACTTAGTATGATTCTCTTAATTTTCTCACCCCTATGAAGTCCTTTGACCTTGATGCATCAGAAAGTATTTTTCTTCCAAGAGAATTAGACAAAAATGTGATTATAATAGTCATCCTAAATCTTAATCACAATGCAAAAGATTATATGTCCATCTTTCAGACTTGCAGAAACATTATACACATATAGAAGCTTCTTCTTATTTATCTTAACGAGTACATATTCCAGTGTGCTCATCATACTGAAAGATGATGGGGAGCGAGTGATATTTTTTAAGAGACATGGAAATTAATACATTCTTTTGTTACAGTAAAGAGCTGACTTTTCAAAATTCTAGTGTTGCTTATGTTGAAAAACACTGGGAATTTTGTGTTGATAAAGAAATTTCAGAAACCATTGGCATCACACCCATCAAACTGCATGGAAGTGATTTACCCTCCAGCAAAGCTGAAGAATTGAAGACTCCCATGAGCCATTGCTACACTACACTACAGTGCTTGTTTTTCAACACTCCTCAACAGTGCTATATGTGCTATATAACATACAAATATGCAAAATCAAAACAAAACTACAGAGAAGACTCTTACACCCACTAAAGTCCCCAGAAGATTGACTCCCTACCTGGTAATAGTTAACATTCAATCCCTGAAGTCTTTACATTTCCTGCTTCAAAACAATATACTGGAAAGACGTTCTGGGCAGGAATAGAACATAGGAACAACTGAAAATGCTGGCACTGACAACTGCCAGCTAATAATCAAGAAGGGTATGCCGTTTTAGCTAAGAAAAGGTAGATACAGATCAAATAGGGAAGAACAATTTTCCATGGGGGATGCTTGACCTGGCCATGAACCAGCAAAAAAAAATGCAGGCTGGTGCTCTTTGTGCTTCTAATAATCTGGTGTTGTTGAGGTGTGGGGGCCACTTGGATCCAAAGATGGCTGCAGCTGAGCCTGTGACTGTCTCAGACACTATGCTTCTGAATCAGGTGACATCCTATAATTTGGTTGTTGTCAAACTTAGCGGAGCATCAGGAATCCCATGTTTTTGTTGTCTGATTGGTTATGGTGCTGAGCACAGGGAAGAGAAACAAATGCAGGAGCTGAGCTGGGATTGTCTGAAAGCTGCCATTAGGCATGGACAGTCATGCCTGTAGTTTCTGGCCCGAAATGAGCAGCTACTGCTTTTATACTTCAGACTCAAATGCAAGCGAATTTACGAATTTTACCTAAACTCTTCACAGATTTAAGTGGACAAAAAAATGTGCATTGTTAGCACCAGGAAGCTTCCACTGACCTGTAATATAAAATCCTTAACAAAATTCTTAATCTCTGAAAAAAAATGAACCTTGCAGGTTCTAAGCACGTGAGTCTATCAGCAGTAATTTTCATGAGTGCCACAATTTAATCATGCCCTCTTTACAGACACACAATGTTGCCAATATTGTAGTTTGCGATTGCAAACTATCTCTGTATATCGTTCGTCACTGTTCTGTTAAAACCTCAGATTAATTTGTATGGTTTTTTACTTTCCTCACAAGTCTGATGATCTGAATTTGATCCCTGGAACTCATAGTGGAAAAAGAGAACCAACTCTGAAAGCTGTCCTTTGACCTCCAAATAGCAGCCATGACAGTTAAATCACACACACACACACACACACACACACACACACACACACAAAAATAAGGACTGCTTATGGCCCAGTTATTTATACCACATCTGGTTATAACACTGACTCAATATAGCATAGAAATAAACTCATATCCATATTTATTGCTACACTACTCACAAAAGCCTAATTATGTAATCATATTATGTGTCCAACAATAGATAAATGTAAAAATAAAATATGTATTATATGTAAAAATTATTTATTTATTTTTTTATGATTGTGGTATAATTACATAATTTCTCTCTTCTTGATCAGGATCAGGCTGGTGCCTTCTAGTGGGAAAATCTCAGGTTAACAATTAGCCAGATTATTGTGCTTACGTAAGATCCAAAAACTAGTTGGACAATAAAATGGAAGAGTAAACCTTTTCTTATGCTAATTCTAATTCCCTTCCCTCAACAGTTTGCCTAATTCATTCTTTGTTTTTGCTGAGATGAGACTAGATTTAACATAAAAATGACAACTTCTTATCGTTCAACCTATAATTACTTGGGGTATGTCAACTATCAGGCACTAGACTAGATGTTAGCCATTGGCAGGTAAATAAAATAGGCCTGGTCCTTATAAGCATGAGTGATACAATCCAGTGGAAGACAGACATAGTAAACAAAGTGATAAATAAGAAGGGCAGGCTTGTGGTTAAACAGCATATAACTGTGGATCCAGACTGGTCATAAATTGGCAGTTATCTTCCTGATTCCCTCTCTGAAAGGCTGGGATTACTTGTTATCACACCCAGTTCAGAGGTTTTGCCCTCTGACCGCTCTCCAGACATGCATTATTCCAGACTGACCCAAAGTTGCTGTACAGTTAAAGATTACCTTGAATCTTTGGTCTTCCTGCCTTCACCTCCCAAGTGGTAGGACTACTTGTGTGCACCACCACATTATGTAGTGATGCAGATTGAACTCCAGGATTCCTGCATGGTAGGCAAGCACTCTCCTCACTGAACTGTCTAGGATTCTGTAGTGATGACAATACAGCAATTTAGACCAGAAAATGAGAGCATGCATACAGGTGGCCACTATTCTAAATTATAAGTAGAAGATGCAGGTGGGTAGCTAGCCAAACAGAAGAATAAACAACACTCACACGCTCCACAAGGGTAAAGCACTTGGTCATTTAAGAACCAATGAAAACTAGTGTAGCTGGAACTTAGCAATGGATGAGTGGAGTGGAAATGTTGGTTAGGTGGCCATGGTCCAGGTCTTGCAGGACCTGAAGGCTATGGTAAATATTTGATCTGTAATAAGTACTTGAGCACAATGGAGACATCTAGAGGCTATAATTGGGGGGAGGGACAAACTCTATTTCCTTGTGGAGACCGGATTTAAGAAAGGACAAGCAGGGAAACAAAGAAACCAATTCACAGACCACACCAATGGCCTAAAGGCTACAGATACAAAACACTTAAAAAAATGTGAGCTCATAGAGTGAGAGCCAAAGTAAGGAACATATGACTCCTGGGTGGGTATAACAACTTCTAGAAAAGATAATTTAAAAAATATAAGGCCATGTTGGATAAATAGGAGTCAAAGGAGGAGAGGCTCTGTAGACTCTGCAAAGCTGTTATAAGAGAGTAGATGGGCTGAACCTTGCTGGGTGAGTAACACTGACTGTCTTCCATAGGGAGCAGATCTAGAAAGGTGGACGAAGGAGGAGAATAGCTTATGCTCTGGTCCGTATGCCATGAGCCTACTAAATGAATAAACAATGCCCATTGAAAGCCTTTGCAAACACTGGCAAGATGTGAAGCTAAGAAAATCAAAGTACTCACTTTCCAGGAATCTTGGGCAATGGTATTCTGTGCCAACTTTCTATCTACTACTGGAGAAAAAGATCAGCCTAGCAAGCACATCTGGTACTGGTCTTTTAAGTAAGACAACATTCTAAGAAAGGAGGTTTTGTATATGTGAAAAGAGTGACAACTGGAAATACTTTCTCCTTGGAGTTCCCTATATTTGATCCAGCTCAATGTTTTTTAGGTAGTCTGAGGGAGAAGACATATGAATCCCATTTAGCCTAATTGAGAAGCCTCATTGTACCTTGTAAGTTGAATGAACAGAACCCCCTCCTTTGTGGTTTTTATTTCCAAGATCCCAAAGACCCCCTAGCCCCTCAGATTTCTATCATATGAAGATTTATTCTAATTTAGTTCATGTGTTCTTTCTCTCTACCCACTCTGACTCTCTTTTCCCTGGGTGTCAGCAGATTCTGAACTATTTCCTTCCAAAAGTTATTTGGTCTGTCTTCTTGCTGTCATTTACTTCCTGCCCAGAAACCTCTGGAGGCCCAAACTATCTTGAGCTGTTCCAAGTTTTGAGGCTCCTGGTGTAGTAAATACCCAATAGTAGTTTTTCTATTCTTCCTTAACAGAGCTACAACCCACCAGATGTATCCCTCACCATATTACCTCACTGCATGTTTAAAGAGACTGAGCTTAATTATTTTGGATGTGCCAGGACCTAAAATTTACCTGGTGGCCACTATTGGTTGTAAATGGACAACCATCTTCTAATGGATCAGTCATGTGGAAAAGATAGCTTTTTAATCCCGTAGTTGGCAAAAAAGATTTTCCCTCATTTTCTGGGGGTCAGAAATAAAAATGAATTTAGCCACAATTACCATCATCTTCAGCCAACATGTTACATGAGTGATAACTGCTCAGCCTTAGGATGAAGCTCACACCAAGCACGGAAAAATTGGTTAGAGATATAAAGAACTTGTGCCCTTGATGACATCATTTATTTGCTAAATCTATCAACCCTGATTACATCCTGTGATGTCATAAACCTCCTTAATGTTCAAACATGTATCAGTCTTATTCTTTAAATACAGAGAACACTGCCCTCTACTAAAATCACAGCCTCTACACAGGTCACTTTTGTGACTGTTCAACGGAGATTAATAATAAGCATAGAATTTCCAGGTTACAGACTTGTTTTAAAGATTTTTGTTTTTACAATTTTTAAAAATTTAATTAAAATCTAATTAGAACACTTTATCTTATCCGTTTCTTCCCTACATCAGTGCCATGTCCCCTTCCTCCAATCTCTCTCCTGTCTCAGAGCCCTCTCAAACTGATGGCCTCTTCAGGGTGTACTTATATATTTATGAATTTCAGATTTTTATATGTACGATTCCAAACTATATTCCTGAAAAATTCCACCAATTCTCACTCACCGTCACCATCAATACAGAATCACCACTTTTAGAAGTTGCTTAGTAATAGCATGAGAAGTCACTCTGTGTTCAGGCTATGGCTTCTGATGTATAACTTCAATCCCCTTATGATAATAGCTGTATATACGTAAGTTGTAAGTTATGTGGTAACGGAAGCTGAGCATGAAGCACTTCCGCTATAAATGCTCAGACAATGTTAGCTTTTCTAACTGGCTGTTGTAGGTCACTCTTGGAATTCCAGCATTCAGAAAGCTGGGGTGGCAAGACCAGCATGAGTTAGAGGCCAATGTGTTCTAGGTGGTGAGTTCAAGGTTAGCTTAAGCTAAAGAGTGAGATCTTGTAGAATGAGAACAAAAAAGAAGAAAGAAAAAATATTAGCTGTAAATAAAATCTTTTTCCAACTTGATACTTGAAAATGTTCTTGTTCTCATTTGCATTTTCTTGACTATTGATTTATATGGAATAAATAACTATAGCCACACAAATTTCCTACTTAAAGCCCCAATCCCTTGTATAAAGACATTTGCCAGTGGGGCCTTTTGAAAGTAATTGGGATTTGATCATGAGAGTGAGACCTTCCTGATGTGATTACTAGGTCTGTAAAAATTAGAAGGAACATGAAATGACTTTCTCTTCCTGTAAGTATGGAACAAGAAGCAAGACACCTGAAACCAGGAGGAAATCTTTCACTAGAAGTGTACCATGATGGCAGCATGCTAACCCTCAGCCTCTAGAACCATAAGAAGATTGTGTTACTTTAATGCTCCACTCAGTGGGATTGCAGTAGAGTCAACCTAGTTTTCCCAGAGATATATTGACACTTGTAATTATACCAAGTCTAGTAAGGCTTGTTTATTTTCATATTTCTGTGTTCTTTCCATATGTGATTTACCTTAATTTATTATATATTTATATTATTAATACTTTCCATGTATTATTTTTCAATACTTCATTTATCTCTTTTATACTGTATTTGTAGTGCATAAGTGTTTATTTTGTGAAATAAAATCAGCATTTTTCTGCTTACTTTTTGCCTTGTGTTGTATGCTGAGAAAGGCCTTCAGCAAGGTTGAATTGAATAATCATTGATGTTTTCTCTAAGTTCTGTTATATTACATTTAAATTCATTTAACAACTTTGTCTCAAATAATTTTAGTTTTATATTTTTGTAATGCTTTTTAATTTTTTAAAATTATAATGCCATCAGTTCCCCCTTTGTTTTCCTCCCTCCAACCCCTCTCATGCACTTCCCATTGCTCTTTCTCAAATTCATGGCTTTGTTTCCTTTCATTGCTCCATAATATATATTTAGTCTGGAACAGTAATTTCTCCAGCATTGCACACTTTGCTTCATATTGTTTTGGCTAACTGGGGTCTTTTGTGATTTCATATCAATTTTAGCATGGATTTTTCTATTTATGTGAGAATGAGATTGGAATTTTCATTGTGATCGCATTGAATATGTAAATGGTTTTGTTAGAACGGTCATTTTCACCATATTAATTCTACCAATCCGTGAGCATGTGATGCCATCTCCGTTTTCTAGTGTCTTTTCTTATCTCTTAAGAGGTTTAAAACATTCATTGTAGATGTCTTTCGCCACCTTCTTGATTCATTTTAGTCAGTCTGTGTCTTTTCATTGAAGGAGTTAGTTCATTGACACTAAAGCTTATCATTGAGAGGTGTTTATTGATTGCAGTCATTTTGTTGTTGAAATGTGGTGGTGCTTGTGCTCTCAGTGGTACTTTATGTTATTATGGCTTTGATTTTCTTTCCAAAGACTCTTAGCTATGCTCATGTATCTCTTTAATCTAAAATATTGCTTCCTGTATTTGCTGTGGATATAATTGTTTTAGGCTGTTTATATTAAGGAAAGATTTTCTTTCTCTTCCAACTGTGGCAAATGGAGTTCTTGGGAACATCAGTCTCATTTGGCCAGCATGTTCACTTAGGATTTGGATTATTCTATCTGCGTTTTTCAATGCCATCCTCATTTCAGCTTGAGTCATCTTCAATGCTCTTATTTCTTTGCTGAATTCGATTTTCAAATGCTGGTTTATCATCACCACTTCCACCATCGTTATGTTTCTGTTTTCTTGGGCATCGCTCAGGTATTTGTTCTCCTTAAGCCCTTTCTCCTCTCTTTCATTTGGCTGTTATGCTTTTTGAGGTTCCTTGAATTCTTTTTGGAAGTTTAGGAGTATCCTTTTAAATTCTGTATCTTGGACTTTATCTAGGAAATTCTCATTAGTAAACATTTCTATATAACTGTATTTTTTGATGCAATTAGGGAATGTGAAGTTCTTTGGTTAGTTCTCTGTCTGACACTGACAGAGAAGGTTGGGACAAAATACAGGATGTGTGGCCTGGGTTAGGCCTGCAGTATGGATATATAACCTGATTGGAATGAAGTTAGGTGACCATAGGAGGCTGATCGGGTATGCAGGATGTTGGTCTTGGTTTAAATCTGGAGGGGTAGTTCTGCGGTTGGGGAAGGTATGTGGACGGCAGAATCTGATAGATTCACCCAGTCAGACCCTACCAAAGTTTGTGAAGGCTCTGGCTGAATGGAAAGGTTTGAAGTCACACGGTAGGATCGTGTAGGTTGGTAACAGGTAGGGAGGGTTCTGGCAGCCTACAATGTAGGGATGGTGAAGGCAGCGGTGGCCAAACTACACCAGGGTACTGAATGTGGGTCCTGGGGCTTGGGGAAGATGCACAAAGAGCTAATTCACCTACATAGACTCTGGCAAAGAATTCCAGCTCACATAATTTTAAGGATAGTATAAAAAAAATCTTGAATTATTAGGTAAAAAAGAAGTACACAAAATAGTATATATAGTATAAGCCAATTTTTATGAAATAAGTAAGGCTGTGCTTGTTAAAAGAAATTCTATTGTACACCTGTATCACATTTTCATTATCCATCTATCTGTTGAAGGACATTCCGATTGTCTCTATTTCCCAGATATTGTGCATAAAGCAACAATAAACATAGCTGAGCACATATTTGTGGAGTAGGATAGTGAGTCCTTTGGGCATCTACCAAGAAATAACATAGCTGGACCATCTGACAGATCTACTTTTAGCCTTTGGAGAATTCTCCACACGAATTTACTTAGTAGTTGTACCAGTTTGCACTTTCACTACAAGTGAATGAGGCTTCCCTTTTACATCCTGGCTAGCATTTATTTTCAGTTATTTCCTTGATGTTCGTTATTCTGATTAGAGTAAGATGAAATTTCAAGGTAGTTTTAATGTACATTTCCTAAAATGCTAAGGATGTTGAACACTTTTAAAGATATCTCCTGGCCATTTTCCTTTCTTTCTTCCTTTGTGTGTAAAAAGCTTTCTATTCATCTCCAGGGCCCATTTGCTTGGGTCATTCGTTTCCTGACTCTGGGTTATGAGTTCTTTGTTTATCTTTGATATTAATCCTCTGTCAGATGTATAGCTAGAGAAGATTCTCTCCTACTGTATGGGATTCCTCTTCACTCTCTTTATTGTTTATTGCTGTGCAGCTTGAGAGGTTTTTAAGGTCCTATTTGTCAGTTGTTGGTCTTAATTCCTGAGAGAATGCAGTTTTATTTAGAAAGTCCAGCCCTCAGCATGTGCCTTGTAGGGTGTGCCTGAGCTCTCTTCTAACAATGTCGGCAATTCAGTTTTCACGTTTAGGTCTTTAGTATATTTGGAGTTAGTTTTTGTGCAAGGTGCTAGTCTAATTCTTCTATGTGAACATCCAATTTCCCTAGTTTGATTTGTTGCAAAAGTTTTCTTTGTACAGTGTTCATTTCTAGCACTGTTATCAAATATCAGATAACTGTAGTTATGTGCATTCATGACTGGGACTTTTATTCTGCTTCATTTGCCAGTATTGTGCTGTTTTTATTACTATGGCTTTGTAATATAGATTGCAATCTGGTATGGTAATTCTTCCAGCAGTGCTCAGGATTTCTTCAGCTATCAAGGGCCTTCTGTTGTTCCATGTGAATTTTAGGATTTCTTTTCTCTTTCTGTGTTGGGAATTTGGTTAGGATTGTATAAAATCTGTACATTGTTTTGGGTAGGATGGTCATGTTCACAATATTAATTCTAACAACCCTGAACATTGGAGATCTAGTGTCTTCTTCAATCTCTTTCTTCAAAGGTTTAAATTTTATATTATAGAAGTCTTTCCCTACGTTAGATTTAAATTTACTTAAGAAATAGTTTTTTGAGAGTCATAGACTATCTAACAAAAAACAAAAACAACCAACAACAACAAAACAGTGCCAATGTGGAAAACTTCCCCTTTAGTTGCTGGCTGGAGACATCCAAGAGACTCCCATAACAATATAGGTTATTACCATTACTGTTTGTTACTTCTTGGAACTTGGAGGTAGCATCCTATTGCTAAAAACACCGCATACTTCAGGAATTTGAAGGAATCTAACTAGAAATGACCTAGAAACCTCCTCTCTGAAAACTAGCTCTTATAGTATCTAAATTTACTATGCAAGCTGCCAAAGGAGAAAAGCAATCAATGGTGAGCTTTGAACAATATGTTCACCTAAATAAGACCTGCAGAGTTGACATGCCCAGTTGTCACCAGAGAGGCTTCCTCAAGAAACTGATAGAAACAGATGCAGAGACACACAGCCAAACATTAAGTAGAGCTTGGAGAAGCGCGAGGAGGATGAGGAGGAAGGGTTGTAGGAGCCAGAGGGGTAAAGGATACCACAAGAAAACCTACAGAATCAACTAACCTGGACCCATAGGGGCTCATAGAAACTGAAGTAGCAATCGCAGGGCCTGCATGGGTCTGTGCTAGGCCCTCTGCTTACATGCTGTGGTTGTTTAGCTTGGGGTTTGGGGGTGACTCCTAACAGTGGGAGTAGGGGTGTCTCTGACTCTTTCACCTGGCCTTTCCTTCCTACTGCATTGCTTTGTTCAAACTTGATATGAGGGTTTGTACCTAGTCTCATCATAACTTTGTTATGCTGTGTTCAATTAATATCCCTGGGAGGTCTGTGCTTTTCTGAAGGGAAACAGAGGAGGGGTGGGACTGGGGAAGGGGAGGTAGGGGAAGAACTGGGAGAACAGGAGGGAGGGGAGGCTGTGTTTGAGACATCGTGTATGAGAGAAAAATAAAGAAAAAATATATTTTGACAGAACATCCAAAATGGCATGATATTTCATAAATAATTAGTGAAAGTTATCAACAAGCTACTAGTGACTTTGAAATTTTGTATGCATTTTACACTTTTAACACATCTCCATTTACGTTATACACATTTTGATTTCTCAATAGCCACATGTGGTTTATGATCACTGTAGACTTGGGAAAAATATCTTGAATCCCTAATCAGTCTGAATCTCAATCATTTGACCAACCACTACTTTACTTTGGAATTGCACTTGGTATGAACTAGACCTAAAATCTCAAACTTCCTAAGCAGTTCATCAATGATTCAAATATTGTATACACCATCTGTAAGACAGATTATTATACCTGAGATCAATAAATATTTTTTTAAACCCTGAAAATTCTCTTAACTTTTAAATACTAGGGTACTCGTTTTAGTGAATGAAATCTTTTTGTTTTCATTTTGCATGTTTTATAATATTAAGAGCTGACATTTGGGGCTGGAGAGATGGCTCAGTGGTTAAGAGCACTGACTGCTCTTCCAAAGGTTCTGAGTTCAATTCCCAGCAACCATATAGTGGTTCACAACCATCTGTAATGGGATCTGATACCTTCTGGTGTGTCTGAAGACAGTGACAGTGTACTCATATAAATAAGATAAATAAATCTTTTTAAAAAAAAAAAAGAGGTAGCATTTACTAGAACTTGGTATATGATATGCATCTCAATGAACGTTTTTGATGTTTTACAGGTAAGAGAAGTACAGCTAAGAGGGAATGTCATGCAACTTTGTTCCAAGTCATAGGACTTCTAAGTAGAGGTGTCAATATTTGAACTACGGTTTGCTTCCTCACTCCAAAGTCTATGCTTGTTCAAACACTCTCTCAAATGGTTGCTGTGTCTGCATAATCTCTTCCTGCCTTCTCCACTTTGTCTATGTGGTCATTTCTCAAAAGATTAGAGCATACATCTGTTGTCTGCCTGTCTGCCTTGATCAAGTTTTCCCTGAGCTTCTCGTTTATACCTATCTAGATCTCCTTTACAAGGGATGTTCCATTTTCTCAGCTTTGTCTTTCATTTTCCTTACATGGTATTGTGCCTGTTTCCATCACTTTTATGACAGAGGCTGTTAAGCTCTTAGTGCACTCCTGATAGATTCTTGTATATATTTTTCTCAATTCCACATTAACTGATATATTGCTGGCATGAAGTCAGCTGTCACAGTGGAGATAGGCTAACACTATGCTATGCTCATATCCTTACTCACTACTTTTGCACCCCCTGATTTTGTTTTTGCTGACTGAAAGTGGCAGTTACATTAAAAAAACATGTGTTTTTAATATGTTTGATATTGTTGATGTGTTGATAACTTTTAATATGTTGATAACATATTTCAAAACATACCCTTATATTTTTCTTTCTACTTGTTCTTATGAAGTTACAAATATTATATTGTATTTTGTATCCAAAGTTTTTACACGGGCTTCTTCATTTCATTATGCTCCTAAGTGTGCGGTACATTTTATTCCTCTGAGACTCAAGTCAGTTTTGTTCTCTAGTGCTATTGGAATATCTTATTATAAATTTCCCACAGTCTGAAACTTTTATTTCTATTTAAACATGTACTTTATTACCCTGAATATTCACTAATTAATACTTGCTCTTAACACCTCTTCTTTCCCAAACCAGCTGGATATTATGGTCCAAATAGACGATTTTTTTTTTGGTTGGTTGGTTTCTTTTGTTTTTCTGCCCTGTATTAGCATCTTTTCTTCTTTCTGTTGCCTCTTACTGTACATTTCTGACAGCTTTTACCTGTTTCAACCACAAGACATTAAAAATATCTACAAGCTCCTGCTACATCTTCGTAATCATCATCATCATCATCATCAAGTTTCTTTCTCAGAAACACTTCTATAACAATACCTACATGGCAATAGAGATTACATGAACTAAATAGTTAATGTTCCCAGATGTTTCAGTATTATGCTAACAGATATTTCACTGACATCTTCTTTATCCACAGAAATTGAAAATCGTGCATGTTGTCAGATTTACCAATTTATAATCCTCAGAGGGTATTCTCATTTGTGAGAATAGTGGTATCCCCTGGACCCACAGATTATAGCCTCCATCTATTCATATTAATATTCAAAATTTGAGCTTCTTGGAAAAAACTCAAAGGTCTCTTTGCTAAGCTATGTCATACATACTCAGTCAAATAAGATGAATAAAGAACTTCAGACACCAGTTCTTTCCTTTTTTCATCCCACGGTCTTGCTCTAACATTCTCTCTAAGAGTTCCAAAGCATAACTTTTCACTGTTGATGTTTACCACAGTGTGACTGATAATCTCATGGTAGATGTCTGCATGTTTCTAAATTTTTCCAGCCTGCTGGGTCATCTAGAAATTCTTTTCTTCTTCTTGGGATAGATCAGTTATTTTGAAAAATCTGGTTAAAGATGATTTATTTTTCCAAACATCTACGAAATGCAGATATCATATTATCAAACAATCATTTTTATTACTGGTGTGTGTATGTGTGTGTGTGTGTGTGTGTGTGTGTGTGTGTGTATGTGTGTGTGTATGTGTGTGTATGTGTATGTGTGTGTGTATGTGTGTGTATATGTGTGTGCATGTTTGTGTATGTGTGTATATGTGTGTGTATGTGTGTGTATGTGTGTGTATGTGTGTGTGTGTGTGTGTATGTGTGTGTTATACCCCTTGCTGACTCTCAGCTTATTCTTACTTTTCATCGCATATAACAGATTGACTCTCCTCCTAGCATTTGCTAGACTTTCAGAGTCTGTAGCTCCAGGCCATTATTAAATCCAAGACAGCTTTTTTCAAACACATGTTATTTTGTAGAACAAGTTATGAATTAATAGAAATATTTACATAAGTTGTTCCTGCTATTTTACAACCCAATAAGGCAAAAGTATTCCTTAGATACATAATTTATTTTGTATTAATTTATGTAGTTTGGGGTTAAAACTTATGAGACTATTGAGAATTTTAATACTGACTGGATATTGTTTATTTGAATGTGCAAGGTTTTTCTAGATTTAAAAAAAAAAAAAAACCAAGATTTTGTTTTGGATGAAGAGATTGCCTTGAAATAACTGAGGCCTGAATTTTATCCTCAGAGCCAATGTTTTACAAAATATGGAAGTTTGACTTGGTGTCAAGTGCTTGTAAGCATAGTACTGGGAGGGAAGAGATAGGTCAATCTCTGGGGCTTTCTGGGCAGTCTATCCTATTTGACGAGTTTAAGTCAGCAGAAGACCCGATCCTAAATATTAAAATGATGGGAACTGGAGAGATAACTCAGCAGTTGAGACTACTGGTTGTTCTTCTGGAAGACCTGGGTTCAATTCTTAGCACCCACAATCACAACTATCTATGATTCCAGTTCCAGGGGATTCAATGCCCTCTTCGGGCTTCCTCAGGCACCAGACACAGACATAGTGAACAGACATACATGAAAGCAAAAACCCCATACGTATAAAATAATTAGGTAAAATGAAAAATAAAAAGATGGTGGAGGCATGAAGAGATGGCTCAGGGGTTAAGAACACTGGCAGCTCTTCTGAAGGACCTATGTTCTTTTCCAGTACCCACATAGTAGCTCACAACTGTCTATAATTTAGCTCCAAGGGGTTTGATACCCTCATATACATGCAGGCACACCAGCAAGATAAAAGTAAATCATTAAAAAACAAGTGGACTGTACCTGAAGAACAACACATAAGATTGTCCTCTGGTCTCCACAAGCATGCTTGTGCACATACCTACTCACACACAAAGACATGTACAACTCTCACATTTACACATACATTTAAAAATACATGTTTTATTTACTACTATATGTCATTCATTCCAAATATAACATATAAACCATTATGACTTTATGATCCCAGCGATTCTAAGTCAGAAGTCTAGGATGATTTATCTGAGTCCTCTGCTTCAAAATCTTTTACAAAGATATAGGCCACACCTAGTATTTTATAGTCCATTGTCAGAGGGACCACCTCTGGTCATTTGGTCCTGGGATATATAAAAGAAAGAAGCATAAGTAAACCATACATAGAATGCAAACCATCCTTCCATGGCCTGTGCATCAGTTTCTGCCTTCAGGTTCCTGCCCTGAATTCTTGCTATGGCTTCCCTCAGGGATGTAGTTATAATTAATAAGGTGAAATCAAATCTTTCCTTCCCAAGTTATGTTTAGTCATGTTCTATTCTATTACAGATGTAGAAGTCCTAAGATGGTATTTTCACAAATATAGATTTACAGTGGAAAGATTGTATCTGCTTCAGACAGTGCTGGAGCAATAATAAGCAAGAAATATGGGTTTGTAGAAAAATAAAGGTGTTTGCAATAAGCTTATTATTTCTAATCACTGAATGATCCACTGAAAAGCACTAGAAGTTAATTATAGTTCTTTTTTGTTGTTGTTGTTTGTTTTGGTTTTTCGAGACAGGGTTTCTCTGTATAGCCCTGGCTGTCCTGGAACTCACTCTGTAGACGAGGCTGGCCTCGAACTCAGAAATCCTCTGCCTCCCAAGTGCTGGGATTAAAGGCGTGCGCCACCACTGCTCGACTAATTATAGTTCTTTAAAAATCGAGATAATAATTATATACATATCAGTAATCTTTTAGACGTTAATGTGCAGCAGAATCACCGAAGATGCTTATTAAAAAGTGAAAGTTCTAGGTTCTTATTTAGTGAGCCTAGGGTGGAACCTTACTTACATCCATGTATAAACCCATAATTTAATAGACTCCAAATGTTTCTTGCACTTGTAACACCTTAGTATACTGTGAGGAACATTTGGGTATGTCTAAATAAGTCCAATGTTCTTTTAGAAATTGCAAGCAATCCCTCCTAGAAGAAGAAGGTATACATTCAAAGTTATTAGTCCAGCTAGGAAGTGTACTCAGACAAAAAGGAAGGAAGGAAGGAAGGAAGGAAGGAAGGAAGGAAGGAAGGAAGGAAGGAAGGAAGGAAAGAAGAAAGAAAGAAAGAAAGAAAGAAAGAAAGAAAGAAAGAAAGAGCTCCAGATTCAATCATTATTTTACTCCTTTTGAACAAGTCTGCCTCCAGTCAGACAGAAATTATAGCATGATCTGCAGACAGTGCATTTTTATCAAGACACAAGAGGAGTGCTAGATTACTGCAACCTGGCCTTGGATACTGTTAGTACCTGAAGGGAAAAATATGCTGATAGGGCTCTTGCCCCGTGGGTGAGGATGGGTGAAAACCAGATAAACCTTGCTTCACTTGTGTGAACGCAATGTCACTCTCAATTTGTAAAAAATTCCTTGGCTCATCTGTGTGACTATGAGACCCTGTTTCAGTTAATGACATCTTATGTAAAGACGTCTTATGCCTTTTATAAAGTGATTAAAAGTATTTCTGTCCCTAATATAAAAAGAAAAAACCTCAAATCTGTGAGTCTATATTTCTTACAACAAATTGCTTGGATTGAGAGGCCTAGAGGATTACTCCAAAGGTGAGAACAACAACAGGAAAGACTCACCCTTAAGGAGTCCAGCATGATTCCCATTGCTGAGGTCAGGGGTGGAATGAAGGCAAAAAACTCAGTGGTGTTAATTTTCTCTCCCCTTTTCCCACTCCTTGCCACCACGGTGTGAGCTCCTCTGATGAACCACAATCTCCCCATAGTGATACACCACAATACTTACAACCAGGAACCAAAATAAGTCCTTTCTCGCTTAGAGGTGTTCATGTCAGGTATTCTAGAACATGGGCAGATAGTATAAGATCATCCCTTTTTGTTACTGGTAGTCGGGATCTGGGCAACGTGTTTCCAGGTCCCAGGTCCCTTAACCAAAGGACTGAAAAGAAGGGCCCACAGATTTTCTAAAGACACAAGATGGATTTTGTTCAAAACAATAGTGTGTGTTATAGAGGGATTATTGTCAAGATGGACAGCAAGCCACATGAGTTAGAACACTCAAGGGCCCCTTTATAGTGCAGGGCTTACTTTTATAGGACTTAAGAGAAGGTTAATATAGGACATAGTTTGGGTGATTCTCTTTGATTGACAGATAAGGCCGTACATCTGTTTTTCCCTAATGCACATGTCCCTTCCCATAATGAATCCAATTTTAATAATATGTATGCCCATTTATGGAAGACATACAATGGTAAATAAGGGGTTATCATTAAATTTGTACTATAGGACAAATGTTTGCCTTACTGTGCATGTACCCAAGACAAGGCAAGCCAGATGGATGAGCCCTTCTATTCTCCACACCCAGACACCTTGGGAATTCATCGAATAGAAACAATCTAAATATGATTGTTATTAGGGGGGGATGGGAAAACACAGTTCTTTGTTCAGAGATGAGAATCTGTGTACCATGGCACATGAGCAAATCCTCGGGGGAAGGACTGAATGGGATCAGGGATCGCTAGCTACACTGTATAGAGAGGGGTGTGTGTACACTACACACAGGTGAAAGGAATAGGTTGAAAGCTGTATTATTATACCACGGGGGAGGTGTGTTTAACCAAAATCAAACAGGGGCCCCAGGTTACCAAAAAGTTCCCTATGTTTATCCGCCTTACTTCCACAGAATGAGGCCCCGCATTAATTATTTTACAATTTCATTCCACCACTTTTCCCTTTGTGTATGGCATATATAAGTATATACATGTATATATGTAACCTTGAAAGAACTACTAGGATAGCCTTTTAAATCTGCTTTATTAGTGTCACAATATATAATGAGCATCTTCCCATGCAATAGATAAATTCTGCTAACAAAAAAAAAAATTAAGACTGAGTCAAAAACACAAGTTTCAATTAGAAGCTGGCAGAAGTGGAGACCCATGGGGGAACCAGTGACACCAAAAATATTACAACAGTACATCACAAACAGTAAGTTTTGAAAGCAGGGGTCCCCATATCATCTCCAGAGAAAACCTCGTGACTCAGGGCATAAGGCAAAACTCATCATGGTGGTCATGGTGAGGGGGGTCAGTGCTAACCGCCCGCAGACTATGGCTCAGCTGCTTTTCCCTTAACTTCTGCATGAGCTGTCTCACATCCTCCCCAAACCTTTGTACATTCTCCTCTCTCATCCTTGCCTGGGGCTCCCCAACCCTGTGCATCAGGTCCCATCTGTAGTGCACGATGGGCTGCCTAACCCGGAACCGCCTGCGACTTCCTCGAGGCACATAGTATTCTCCAGCTTCGAAAGGCAGGGCCACAACCGGCTCCCTTTTGTTAGCATCTTGTGGCTTTTCTTCCTTTTCCTCCTTTTCCTGATGGTCATTTTCCATGTTGAGATTTTTTAATCCTTGTTCCACTTTGGACTCCATTTCTCCTGGAAGACAAGAGAAATGTTCAAAGGTTCAGCACCGAGGACAGAGGCCCACTTTCCATCATTCACTGTGTTGGTTGTCCATGTTTGTTTTACAAATTTTATTTATTTTTTCTACCTGAAAGGCTCAACACGCCCTCTAGGGGGCCCCCAGTCCCAGACCCTCCCTCCCCATAACCCACCATTTTCCCTGCAGATACGTTTCCAAAGCTTTGGCAGGCATCAAAATGGAGGATGGAACTGTGGGGATGGTGGAAGCTGGGAGGTAGAATGAGGAGCGTGGGATGGTAGGTGGGAAGGGATGGATGAGGAGGATAAGAGGGGACTGTCGTCCTAGACGGGGCTTTCCCCACCCTCCCCCAGCCACCACTCCCACACACTGTCCCTGAACCGACCTGGGCCTATCCCTTGCCGCGTAGTCCTCCTCTCAATTGTCGCTGGAGACGCGCCGCCGCGACTCTCTCGGCTCGTAGACCTGCAGACAGGGTGGGATGGGAAGGACTCGGCGCCGAGCTCCGCACCGCACCTCCCTTCCCCAGACCCAGCGCCCATCCCCCTACCCGGCCGCCCACGAGCTCCAGCAGCCCTTCCCCATCCCGGCTCTCCCGGGCTAGGGCGAGCGCTCGCCTCCGTCGCCGGCCCGCGGCCCAGCCGCCCCTTCCCCGGGACCCCCGCGCCGGCCCCGCCCCTGAGCCCCCGGGCCGGGGCGCCCCTTCCCGGGCGCAGCCGGGGTTCCCTGTGCGGTGCCCAGAGCCGAGGAGCCGCGGGGCGCGCCCGCCCGTCGCGAGGCTGTCGCCCCGAGGGCCGCTGCGTGCAGGCCCCTTACCTGCCCCGCTCGCCTTGGGCCCGATGCCAGCCCGCCGCGCGCAGAGAAGCTCCGAGCTGGTGGCCAGACGCGAGTGACGACTGCACCCAAGGCTGCGTCGCTCTGCAGCCCCGGGTCACGTGAGGGCCCCGCGTCACTGCCAAGCTCGCTCCCGCAGCTCAGGAGGCCAGCGCGACGGGAGGCCCCGCCCCCGCCTCCCCGCCGCCTGCGCTCACCTCAGGCCCCACCCGTCACTCATCCGGATCCTCACCAATCTGAGGAACCACAAGTGGCATCACCGTCAGGAGGTTGGACGGCTCCCTTCCCTGTTACCAGGGAGAGTCTGCACCATCCTCC
>CM052722.1:72184190-72198894 GCA_028551405.1 Uromys caudimaculatus
CGCAGCTCAGGAGGCCAGCGCGACGGGAGGCCCCGCCCCCGCCTCCCCGCCGCCTGCGCTCACCTCAGGCCCCACCCGTCACTCATCCGGATCCTCACCAATCTGAGGAACCACAAGTGGCATCACCGTCAGGAGGTTGGACGGCTCCCTTCCCTGTTACCAGGGAGAGTCTGCACCATCCTCCTTGGTTCTGCACTAACACACCCTCATCTTGGCGGTCTGTTTTCTCTCTTCTTTCCATCTGTATAAATCCTTTTTATTAATTTCTATTTTCTTTTTAAGTGTTAATGAATTTCAGCCACAACTAGTGGCTCACTCTTCAAATCCTGACACTGAAGAGGTTGAAGTAGGAAATTCACCATGAATTGGGACCGATATAGATTACATAGTGAATTTCAAGTCAGTTTTGGCCACAGAATAAGACCCTCTTCCAAAACAAATTTTCGTGGCTCAAACTTTGAAAAGCAGGAGATTTATTTTTGAACAAAAGGTTTGAAACTGGCAAAGTAAAAACCAAACAAACAGGAAAACAAACGTCTTCCTGTGCTCTGTGCTCGACTCAATACACTTACTCTGGTCGTCATAAACTATTTTTAGAACATTATAGTTTGTTTAAACTTTTTCCTGGAAAAAAATTAAAAACAGAGGATTTCCTTGAACAATTTGTGTATTTAAAATCAGTTAAGTGTATCTTAAGAAACAAGTCCAGTTTTTAGAGCATAGTAGTCTTTTGCAAGCAGTCTTTTTCCCTTCCGGAACCAATACCAAGTATTAATAAATAATTCTGTTCTGTTTTAGCCTATAATTACCATCATTCTTTAACTGTAGAAAGACTTTTGCTACCAACTGAATAGTACTGGCTCTTACTATGGATAGTTTTAAGGGCCCAAGCAAAGGGGAAAGCTGTGAGTTTGAGGGACCAAAGATATTATCATCCCTGCTCTGAAAAAGAGGTGAGGACGGAGCTGGTTTCCCTACCACCAAATTCCAGGGACCCTCATTTCCTACATTAGGGATCCTGTTGTATATTTCAAAACCACACATAGAAATCACCTTTGGTTTCTCTTCTCCAATTCTTCCAGAAGCCCTCCCCTAGCCCTTTTAGCATTGATTAGAGGTCTGCTCCCATATTGGAAACCACAAAAGTATCCTAAATTTTGTAGATTCCATATAAATTACACAAGTGTCTCTTGGGTGAGGGGAAAGGGGGCTCCCAAGATTGCATGCTTTTCTTTTCATCCAGCTCCGGTAGAATCCTGTCTGTGTTCTGGTTGTTAACTTTTTGTAGCATTCAAGGTGTGGCCTGCTGGGACAGTTACCATAACTGCTTCACCTCCAGACCACTGAGACAGAAAGATCTCGGAGAATTTGAGGCCAGACTGGTAATCACAGGAAGTGCCAGGCCAAGTGGGGCTACATAGTGTGCTCTTGTCGTAAAAAACAACAAACAAACAAACAAACACAGAGAGATCTCAAGTGAATGACATACTGATTGGGCTCTAGGAAAAAAACAACAACAAACAAACAAAAAAAGCAAGCCCAAACTTAACACATGGCAAGAAATAATAAAGATTAAGGGAGAAATTAATGAACTAGAAACTAAAAGAACAATACATGTAACCAATCAAAGATTTGGTTCTTCAAGAAGAATAATGATATTCACAACATCTTAGTCAAACTAACAAAAGAGAGAGAAAACTCAAATCAACAAAATAAGAGATGAGAGTGGAGTTGTTAAACAGAATTCAATTATGGAACACTTTGAAAAGTTTTATCCTAAAAAGATGGAAAGCCCTAAAAACAATTAATTCTCAACTCCTATGTTCTACTGAAATTAAATCCGGAAGAGTATATAAACAAATTAAAAAGACACAATGAGATTAGCACCGTAATTAAAAGTCTCTCCACAACGGAAATCCTTGACTTTTGACTTCTATCAAGCATTAAAGGAAGACCTTGCAACACTTCTGAAACTGTTCCACAAAATAAAAACAGAAAGAACACTTAAAAAACTAATCCTATGAAGCCAATTATTATTCTGACAACTAATCTGAATAAAGGTATAACAGAAGAAAAAGCTACAAGCCAATTTCCTTGATGAAAATACAAGCAAAATTTCTCATCTAACAGGATTGGGTGCATTCAGATGTAAGGGCTATGGACAGTTGATGGCTTCTGGGGAGCGAGGGGTCAGTTATTTTCTAAGGGTGTTGCTTCTGGTAGGCAGACCATGCTTCAGTGGATGCCTCCAGAATGAGAAGTATATGACCAATAAAAAATGGAGTCAGTGACCTATTAAAATTTTAAAAGAGAATACAGTGATGAGGGGGATATTAAAATATTAATTTAAAAATGAAAAATAAAGATAGCTATCTTCAGAAAAAGAATACTGGCATTATATACATACACATATATACTAATCTATTAGTCTCCTGAAACTGGCATAGTAAAATATTGCACACTAGTTGACATAAAGCTATAAAAATGTCCTGGAATAATTTGTAGTAGACAAAACATTAATCAAAACAATAAAGACTATGACAAACATTTGTAAATGTTATAATAGAACCTAATAATTTTATGCCAATCAAAAATTTTCAAAAGAAACTCTTACAAGGTATATATGGTCTTAACACTTTGGTTTTAGATTTATGACCTCCAGATTATACGAAAACAAATTTCTGTAGGTTTAAACCACCCAAACTGCAGTACATTTTTAAAAAGCTTTAGACAACTAAAGGCATCCAAATAAATATACACACTTATGTATGCAACATATAAATACAAATGTTCCTTCTTCTTAAAATAATAATCTTTATTATTCTTTTCTAAATTATTTCAGTGTGGCAACTTTTGTACTTTTAGTGGTTGGACATATGTTCATAAGTTTCCTGGATATTATTGATTTCAATATAAGTACAAAGCCAATTACAGTTACCTTACTCTAAGTTTTTTCATACTAAGGATTGTTATAGTTAGACAATCACATATACGGGGATTGTTTTTCTTCACAGGCTTTTATATGTCCTTTAGTAATATTTCCTACCAATTATGCTGTTTTTTATTTTGAATAAATGTGTATGGCTAATAAAATAATATTCTCTGCATGCAATACTTGATTAATACTTTAGGACTCAGTTTTAACAGGGTTAGAGAGGATGTTCAACCTATGAAACTATATAGTCTACAGGAGCAGAACTGTACCCTATGGTTGAGTCTAGGACTTCAGAATATACAGCAGTCCTACCTTGGAGGTCCTCATTCTCATAATATGGTCTTCCTCAAGTGGATTTTGAAGGGGTTTATCATAACTACCAACATCAATAGTATCTTCCGCGCATGATACAATTATTGCAATCTCACAGCAACTGAGATTGTTTGCCTCCACTGGGCCTTCACAAGACTAGGCCTCTCATTAGTCAACCACAGAGTAAGGGTTCTATCCCTCTCTGCTAAACTATTGGCTACTGAAGGATTCTAGGGGAAAGACAGTTACTGTCTTTAATTATGTACCCACAGGTACCTCAATGGATAGTTCCAAGCACATGGTCACATAGATGGCCCTGTTTATGCTCGGTGAGTCACAATGCAAAACAAAATACATAATAAGTATAAGACAAGAGCTTATAAGGAAGAGGAAGAGTGAGCAGGGGTAGGAAGATTGTTGGTCTGCGTGCTGGGAGCCTTCCTCAGGGATCTCTGGCCGGCCAAATGCGAGGGTTCCGGCAAGGGAGAGAGTGCGAGCGGGGACGGAATCTCCTCTGCCTCCGTCCCTGCGGTTGCCACCTCAGTTGCGCCAAGACGCTGCACCCACCGCCCTGTACTGAGTCTGCCCAGGCTGAGCCCATAAGAGGCCAACTAGCCGGCGGAGTGCAGGAAGCTTCTGGTGGCGGTTGGGAGAGCAGATCTCTTCCCGGCTGAAGTGTTACAGCTCTTATGATAGAAGCTCTCAGACACCAGAGTAGTTCTCACACCTTTATTCCTTCTGAATGGCGGGCTCCCCTACACAGGTTGGGACAGTCTAATTTACTGTTTGGGAGGGGTCAGGGGTCTGACAACTGATACTTCCCATTGGCTTGGTCTGAGAGCTTAGGGGCACCTTATTTGCATGTGGGAGGGCTTAGTGTTGCTCCTACATGACAAATCTCACATGGCAGGCCTCTCTGTAGGGGTTGTAAGGGCTGTGGCTGTTTTTACAGGAGTCTTCCGGGAGCATTGGCCAAAAACATATTCCAGTCCCTCGTGGATTATTCCACTGGGTCTCCCAGAGTTTTCAGCCTGTGCTCAACCGGGTGCCAGATTGCCTGCCACAGACCAATGCCCCACAGAAGAAGAAGTGACAGGGTGGGGGGTGAGAGTAACCAGAATATATTCTAAAAATATGGAATGCTCAACAAAATTAATAAAACTTATAATAAAAGAAGCACGGGTCCTCAACTCTGTGGCAAATACACAAAACAATGAGAGTCTGCTCTACAAGATAGGCTTTGGCTTCCAGAATGAAACTAGATATCCAAGTTCATTGACATGGAAATGATTGCACTAGAACAAAATCTCAGTAGAGGTTTGATCGTGACAACCAGGAATTTCTTCTTGGTGTGCTATTCTTAGGATCTTGGATCTGTCTGGGTGAACTTATGCTCTGGTATCGTGTCCTTTACCTGGAGAAGGTAAAGAAGACAATTGGGAGATCAGCAGATACAAGAATACTAGCACCATTTCCAGGCTACCTGACCTTTTCTCAATTGACTTGAATTGCCAAATGTCACCTTGAGCAAAGGAAGGTTTTGTATAGCTCTGTTGTAATTCCACTGATCATCATGAAGGCATCTGTGATAGAAGATGAACAGGGATCATCCAACAAGAAAAGATACATTGACAACAAACACAAAGGCATCTATGTGACAGAAACATGGCTCTACATATATTTCAAAATAGTCAGCAAAATGACCCTTCTGCTATAATATGAGCAAATTCCTGAATATCCAAATGTCTCCATAAGTGAATGGAGTCTGTGGATTTCAGGGAACAATCAAATAGCTATTTTAAATGGTTAGTTAGCTTACTGTTTACTGAGAAGAAACTGTTCAGTAAGACAGTAAATGAAATGAAATAAAGAACCGAAGTTTGTTATGTTCCCATAACTCACTGTCCTATGCCAACCTCACACCACATTACCATGTACAGACAACACTCACTTTTGAGAACTCTCAACATTCACCGCAGACTGGGCACTGAATGTTGACACCATCTCCTGTTGATCTTGAGAGAGGGAAGGCAAACAACTGGAGGAAGATGTGGCAACAGGAGTGGATGCTCTAGGCAACGCATGGACATTTCTCACAGACAGCTTGTCATTGATGATACAAAGGCTGAAGGGAAGACATTCCCTGAGACTGATGGAAGAACAGACAAAACTGTACTTCTCAACAACTGTCATGCTGCCACTCTTCAGCAACCAGATGCTTCCAACATCGCTGCTCTTTTCCCCTGGTCATCTATAATACCCCCAGAGAGTGAGTGCACTTTTGGTGACTGTCTATATTACTAGAATAGCAGGTTTAGCTTTAATTAAAGAATGGTTTAGCCGGGCAGTGGTGGCGCACGCCTTTAATCACAGCAATCATGAGGCAGAGGCAGATAGATCTCTGAGTTCAAGGCCAGCCTGGTCTACAGAGGAGTTCCAGGACAGTCAGGGCTGCACAGAGAAACCCTGTCTCAGAAAACCAGGGTGGGGGCAGGGAAGAATGATAGGATGATTTTATGTTCTCATCTGGCCTTTTATCAGCTAAAAAGAGTGGACCGTATGATCAACATCTTTAGAAAACAACTATAAATGGGCACTATGACTTGAACAAATTCGCAAAACAAATGAGTACTACAGCAAGAAAAAGATGGATGGTCTGACCCCAAAGTCTACACTGTTAACCACTACACTAGCCCTATGCCATAATATTGGTAATACTCCCCAAGAACTGCACCACCACATTGCCACACTGATGGCCCCACACTGGAGTAAGAGTGCCCGTTCAAACCAGCACTTACTCTGAACTGCTCCCACAGGTAACAATGAAGATCCGAGTGAAGGCATGAACACACCCTTGAGAGCTGCTCTCCACTTTGAGAAAAATAAAAATAAAACATCCTTACTATGTTACACATGTTTTGCACCCTCATAAAACATTCCTCAGTCAGGGCCTTATGATGAAAAGGGCTGGAGTCAGGGGTCTGTGGTGGAAATGGGAGGGACAGGCAACAAAAGGAATAGCCCACTCTCGTACTGTTTATGGGTCTCCTGCCACATTCTGGACCCTGTGAAAAATAACTTCCAATGTTCACTTGGGCTCTGACTCACATCTGTCTGTTGGGGGGGGGGTAATTAGCACAATTTGCAAATGGGGAAATGCAGAGGCTAAGCAACTGGCCCGAAGTCACAGAGTAAGGATCTGGAATGAGAGCCAACAATCCCTGCAGCCCATGTGCTCTCCCTCACCCAGGAGCTGTGCAGCAGAGAGGCACAGACCTCTGTCAGACCAGGATGGTCTGTGGGCAGGAGAGCACACGGAAAGGCACACATGGATGGGAGCTGGGGGAATTCTCAGAGATGCACATCTACGTCAGGAAGCAAGAAGGGATCTGGAGAGGGGATTCTACAAGCACTCACCTTCCTTGAAAAACCCAGTAACAGAGAGGCAGAGTGTTGTTTCCTGAAAGGGAAGAAGGTACAGACTGGCTTAGGGTCCTGCCTAACTTTCTACTCACCACCAGCTTTCTGAGTATGTGATGTGCCCCATGGAAGGAGCAGGTGCTTACTGTCTGGAAACATATGTCCACTATGAAGGAGGTGAGGTCATGTTGAGTTTTGGGCAATGTACGAAGGAAGTGGATAATGTCACATTTCTTGTGCTTCAGGAGCTGCCTCCGCATATCTGTAAAGAAGGAGATAGAAAGATTTGTGTCCTTGGAGTTGCACATGCTTTGTACACAAAGCATTCCCCAGTCAGAGACATAAGCTAAAGGGTCCAGGAACAGACAGCTGGCTTGAAGTCACGAGAATGTGGTGGGAACAGGGAGGGAAACAACAAGAACCTTAACCTCTGACATCTGTGATTGTGCCTTCTATCCCCCTTTATCCTGCCCAGTGTTGCCCACTACATACTTACAAGGATCCTTGAGAATCTTCATATTTCTGCTATACTTGAAGTACTCACACAAGCTGTTCCTAGGAGAAAAGGAGGAAACAGATGTGGTGGTCCAGCCAGTGTGATGGTTCCAAGGGATTGCCTGTATCTGCTGGAGATCAGAGTGCAGTGATCTGGGTCAGAGTGTGCTACTCACGTGGATAAGTCCATAGAATTGAAAGGGACAGTCAGTGAGAAGCAAGCCTCAGCATGGTAAGCATTGAGGAGTCCCTGCCGATCTCCATAGTCATAGACGAAGAAATACCTTTGGGGGAGGTGATAGAGTGGGATAATCTCATTGGTTTGGGCCCAGAATAAGATTTCACAGTTTTATCAATTAGAGCTATAATTTTATAGCCTCACTTCTCCCCTCATTGCTCTCTTTTGTCAGATTCCCAGGGTACTTACTGCTGCAGGAACTGCAGAATCATTGTCTTAGTGGACTCGGATCCAAAAAAACTTCCCTGAAATAAAAGTGAACAAGATGAAGGTGTTGACCCATTCTTACATACAAATTCAAACCTCTCTCCTCACCTTCCAAGTTGGTAAGGTCTTATGATCTTCAGGGCCACAGAGAGTTGGTTTACGTGATTCCTGTCCATCCTGTGGGAGGCAAGAGAATCAAATGCACAGCTGGAAGGTGATGCTGGATGATAAAGGAAAGAGACATGTTTACAGGAGCCTTAGAAATATCACTGGAAGTAGCACAGTGGGGATTATGGCTTGCATTTGGCAAGTTCCCCTGTGAATCTGAATCACGTGTCCCTATCTCTTTGAGGCTTAAGGGACAGCTGCAGAAAGTTTAACTTGAGCAAGACCTATTATCTTTCAGAGAAGGTTGTATGCAGTGTCAGTCCCAGTTACAGAAGTCAATAACCAAGGAACACACTTACCAGGCTTAGTACCTTGGGGAACAATTCCAGAATTGAACTGCCAAAAAAAAGATAGCCTTATTAAGAATTATGCAGTATATATGTATATACAAACATTACACAGCATCTCATAATATATAAGTTAGATGGCATTTTTGGTTAATACATTGACTTTTTATGCATTCATTCATTCATCTATTGACATATAAATATAGGAACACTGTTAAAATCATACAAAAATAATTGAAAGTAAAAATCCCCTTTCTTGTGGAATGACCTACAAGAAAGAGACTTGTCTTTCCCCCTGTGCTTCCCTGTCCTCATGTTGTTGGGCAGCTCCTACACACACCACTCTAGTCCCTTTCTCCAGGCTCACATCACATGAAGCCATGTTGGAGGAGCCAGGTCCAAGGACTCTTGTCCCCCTCCTTAGAGTCCCCACAAGAGGAAGCTTTGCAGTGAGCAAGATGTGGGGTGGGATCCCAGGATCCTGTGGTACCCACCAATGTAGAGATCTGGGTCAGGCAGGGATATAGCATGGCTCAGGACTCAGTAACTGAAGTCAGGGAGATGTTATGGAAAGGGGATGAAAGGAGATGAGGGAGATGTCAGGGAGACATAAGAGAGTGGAAGTGAAGGAGAAAGACAAAGCCACACAAGAATGAGAGATGATGGTACTCGATATCTTTCTCAGTGATGAGAGGGGCCACCAGCAGGATCCGACCTACATGGTGAGGCTCAGCTAAAAGCTTTCTATCAGGCAGTGTAACTTTGAGGCCACTCCTGAAACTATGAATCTAACATCTGATTCAGGGAAATCAGCTTCCTTCCGCTTGCCCCTTAGACCAGCAGGCAGTTCCCCATTCAGACTCAAACTACAGTTAAAAGTGCTCCTTTGCAGAAGTTCTCTCCTTCACTTGCCCTGGGCTGCTCCAGGGACCCAAAGCAAGAGAGAAGGCAAGACTTTACAGTATGGAGTACCACTGAATGCAGGTTCTTTTTTTTTTTTTTCCTATGTTGGACTTACTCTGGGAACAATGAAGGAGTTTGAAAGAAGACATTCCCCCAGAAGCAGGCATCTTTTATGGTCACTATGTTCTCTCCTGGAGGTCCCTTTCTACTTGTGCATGTCTGAGTTGGGGTCTAATTCAAGGAATCAATTCACTTCTCTCAGGCTACACAGGGTCCTCTTTTACATTTGGTATGATTATGAGCAAGGTAGGTAGATAAAAAGAAAGGAAGGATGGAGGCCTCTTTCTCTATATGACCCTCTTGCTCCAGGAAGTCCTCTGCTCCCTGCCACTGGCCCACTTCTAGATCTTTGATTCAGAGAACCTATGTTTCCCTCCAAAGAGAGATGAGCCCCCAACAGTAGCCCAGAGTAAGTAATGTTACCACCATCCAGAACTCCTGGCCTCATCCTAGTATAACAGAGCTTTCAGGGCAGCCTGGGACAGATGAAGGGACTTCACAGGAGTAAGAAAAGGGGAGCTCCAGTTAGGCTAGAGGAGGAGTCCGTCTTTCTGGAATAGACTAAGTATGCAGACATAGGAATCACATCCCCGATGAAATGAAAGGATGGGAGGGTCAGATGGAGTGGACGGCTGTAGGGACAGCTGAAGATACAGGCAGAGAGGAGGATGAAGTCTGTGATCCTCCAAGAGGATCAGAAGTACTCCTCTTGCAGATAAACTGACTTTATGTTACTGGACTTATCCGGCATGGTAGTACTCAGAGAGCTTTTGTTTGTGCATATCTTTTCAGGATCTGGGGCTTGCTCCTTGGCCATCTCCCCTCCAGAGTTTGCCTATAATTATGGGGGAAATGCATGGATTAAGAGAAGTGAAGCAGAAGATTTCTCAGCCCTCAGCTTTTTCCCTTGCTCCATTACCAGTAACTCCACTTCCCTGCCTATTGTCAATACTCTGATGATCACTTCCACTTTCTCTCAGAGGAATTGTGGGAGGGGGGACTGAGTAGGGGGAGCAGTGACTGGAATGTAAATAAATTTAAAAAATTAAAATAAAAAGAAAGATCTCAGTATTATGCCTCATCTCATTTTTATAGACATTTAGCTTGTCAATAGTAGGAGCCATTGGCATAGTATCAAGCAAGCCAAACAGCTGATAGTAGGACTTGTAACTCTAGTTCAATGGCAAAAGCTATGAGGGGAAAAATAAAGTTAATGATACAATCTAACTACTAACTAATCTCTCCAGTCTGACTCTCAAAAAACAGCAACAAGTATAAGCTATTACCTGGATCATGTCCTCTTCATGGATATTCAAGGAAGGAGCCATATACCTTCTAGGAATTAGTGCCAAGTCAGTAGGATGGGTCATCAAATCTTCAGGAGGCAAGAACAGGTAATCAAAAGACTGAGAGGCACCCCACTGGAACAGTGCCAGCACCAACCCCTCCTGGATTTACAATTCCTAAATTTCCATCCCAGAGAGACCCTTTCATACCTTGGTCAAAGGGGAGTCTCTGCCTATTAAGAACTTGCTGAGAAGTAGCACACTGTTGGTTCATAGTCAGCTGCAGAATTACAGATGGAGTTCTGTGACTCTGAGGCTGGAGTGATAAAAAGATGGGGAGAAAGAGAGAGGTCCAGCTGTGGGTATACAAGTGGTATTAAATTTACATTACCTTTTTTTGATCCATCTTTTTTGTTTTCAGCTCTGTCACTGAATGGGGTTCATCACAGGGGCTGATGAAGATTGATATCTGCAGTGAACACATGAGAGTCTGTGTTGGCACTGAGAATTGAGAAGTCCCGTAATCATAAAAGATATTGCCCCCTGGCTCACAATTTTCCAGTGACACTCTTGACACATACCTTATTATCAGTCTCATCTCGAATCTTGTCACTGATAGCCTTCAGCATAAAGGCAATGTTGGGATTATCAACAAAAAAATGGGCCTGCATTTTTTCATAGTGAAACTGTAAGAATAGGGGTGAGATAAATAAAATATGCAGGCAACTATTATGGTTAACAGAGTTCCTCATCTCTCCTGTTTCTGCTTGTCCTCATCATGTCCTCTCTTACCTGCACCGGAGTGAAAGGGATGCTGCACTGGCTCTGAATCAAATTCAGCAACCACTTCTTATCATATTTTATGCCAAAGGGAATCTAGGATCAAACACGAAAAAAGAACGGAAGAAGACATTGGCAAATTGGAATTGAAAGTTTGACTTAATCAGACAACAGTGCTCAGCCTGTAACATATTCCATGAGTCTGTTTACATAAAAATCTAAAAAATGTAAATAAATCTATTGTGGAAAACTAAACAAGAGTTGCTTAAAAATGACACGCACAGAGAGGGAAGAATAAAAGAGAACAATTACAAAGGGAGACATAGATGCTTGATGTGTTTGACAGGCATGTTGACTGGGATAATGGTTTCAGAGATGTGCAGCCAAGTATTGGTAAGGTATATACTTTAAATGCATGTGATTGATTATCTATAACTTTTCCTTTTAGAAAGCCATAAAAAGAAGACTCAAGCATATTTTTTCAAGCTTTAAAGCAATATCTAAAGATTGAATAAATTTCATTATTTCTTTTATATCACCTGTAGATTTTCTGAATTGCCTTTCATTTCATTCAGGTGGTTTCCTTTGATAATCCAGATATTTAAATCAACTTTCTTTTAAAATTTTAATGAATTAATTTACTTTGTATTATTTCCCTGATTTTTGAGATTATAAACATAATTTCATTTTAAAAGGCACAATAAAAGACATTACCTATGGCAGACCTAGCTTTTTTCTTTAACAAGGACCCCAAAGCCACTGTAACAACCTCCCCCAATACACGCATACAGTTTTAGCAAAACAGCCTTCAAATATAGAGTTGTTATATCTTCTTAGCATTGCTTCTTCCTTTGCTTATACACAACCCCCTGTCTTCTCCCTACAGTTACCCTGTTCTCTTTATATTCCTTCTCTGATTTCCCCCTTAATTGATCTAGCATGTGGGCTCCTATGTAAACTCCTCTGCACCCAGAAAAGCACCTAATGACTCTACACAAGTCAAACACAACTCCTCCTGATCCTTCTTTTAAATATTAGATACTTTTTTGGGGGCACTTACTGTGATCTTGAACCAGTTCTCTGAAGTATCATCTTGTTTGTCCCTCTCCATTTTTCGCTCTAGAGGATTTGGCCCCCCTTCCATGTTAACACGCATTTGGTTCCGCTTATGTAAATTGACTTTCTGATGCCGGGACGGAATGCCATATGGAGTGCTGTGGAAAAATGAAGGGAAAAAATAGGCCATATATACTTAGAAATTCTCCAATAGACCGTTTGCCCCGCTTGTACCAGCATTACCAAAAGAATGTTCAACCTCTTGGAGATGTAAACAACATATTTAACCACAGTGTTATGGATTTCACTGGCTGGTATATTTCAGCCATTCTGACTGGTCACTTACTATCTTCTTCGAGTATACATGGGAGAATTACTTATTGCTGGCTCTCCATCTTGCTGCTGATAAAATGAAGTACGCATTGTATCACTGATGTACTCAGTCGAGTTGAAAACTCTCCGTCGGAAAATACGCTGGCATCTCATTCTTCTTTGAATGGGGTTAGTTTCGAAATTGTGCCCTTAAATTAAAATCAATATATTAAGGTACAATAAAAAAATGATCATGGAAAAATACAATGGCTAATGAAAGTCATTATTTGATATAATCCACCCCCCAAATAAATCTGTGAACAGTGTAAAAACCATTAAAATATTTCACTGTGCTTCCACTTCTTGGGAAATGAGAGGCAGAGAACATTCACAGCTAAGGAGAAAACACAGTGGTAAAAGTTTGGTTTGAATAATTGGTCTGTGATGTTACTAACCGTCTTGCCCTTCTCAGGCTGAGTGATCTGAGACAAATTATGTTTCATTCCTCAATCTTCATTCTCTCTTCTGTTTGAAGAATAGTAAAAAAATTATATTGGGAGTTGTTTTATGGTTCAAAGATCAAAGGCAAACTCCTTGCCTGAAAGAAGAACTAGACAAGAGATAACATAAAGCAGAACAAAACATACAGGTTGTATCTTGCTCATATATTATCCTGAAGACTAGAAAAAAGAGAAGGAAAGAAATTAAAGGAAATATGGTAAGCATATTTAATAGATCTTAGTCAAGAAGTTTCCAATTTTTTTAAAAAGCATAAAGTTCAAATAAAAACAATAGAATAAAAGTATGCATTGAGAAAAAAGAGATGGTTCAGCACTTTAGAGGACTTCCTACTCTTGTGGTGAACAGTAGTTAGATTCCCAGCACACGCATGGTGTTTTGCCACCATCTGTAATTCCAGTTCCAGTGGATCCAATGTCTTCTCCTGACTGTCTCAGCCACCAAGCACACACATGGTGCACATTCATACATGAAAGCAAAACACTCGTACCATAAAATAAAATAAATCTCAAAAAGTTAAACTAAAACATAAACAGGCTGGGGAGATGGCTCAGCATGTAAGGGGCTTGTCACTTATCCTGACAGCTGGGGTTCAATTCTCTAGACCCACATTGTGGGGGAAGAGAATTGTTTTCCTCAAGTTGTCTGGGACCTCCAAACATGCACCCACATGCATGCAGTGAATGAATGAATGAATGGGTGCTTAAAATAAAACATCCCTGTGGGGTCTGAGAGCACACACATAATACCAGCCCCCAGAAGACAGAGACAAAAAGATTGGCACATGTTCAAGGTCAACTGGTCTACATCCAATCATCTGGGCAGTAAAGGAAAGTCAATGGCACTGATAAACTTGTAGGCAAATCTGAGTACTTATTATATAGTACAATAATTTTTCTGGGACGTATATGTATATCTTGGATATATTATAATGAAGACTAAAAAAAGAGAGGGGAAAATATTAAAGGGGATGTGGTAAGCATATCTTATATATAATGAAAATTCATGTCAAATCAGGTGAGGGTAACTATAACCATAATGTTGCAATGTTCATGTATTGTCTGAGGACAGGAAAAAAACAAATGTGTAGGGCTGGAGAGATGGCTCAGTGGTTAAGACCACTGACTGCTCTTCCAGAGGTCCTGAGTTCAATTCCCATCATCCACATGATGGCTTACAGCCATCTGTAATGGGATCTGATGCACTCTTCTGGTGTGTCTGAAGACAGCTATGGTGTACTCATATAAATATAAATAAATAACATTTTTTAAAAAAAACAAATGTGTAGCAAAATAGTGTATTTGGACCAAATTATACCTATAATTTAATCAAAAGTAAGTTAAATATTCCAAATCAAAGGCAGAAAGGGCCTGATTACATTTTTAAAAATCCATCAGCTAGTTATAGTGGAACTTGTCTGAAAATCATCACATAGCAGGCTGAGGCAGGGGAATTAAGAATGCAAGCCCAGCTTTAACTACTTTGGAAGTTCAAGGCCAACCTGGTCTACATAACGAGATCCCATCTGAGAACAAATAAAAGAAAGGATTCTGTCAAATGTTCTTTTAAATACATAAAATTTAGTTATAAATAAATTTTAAATAAAAAGGCAAAATATTCTCACTTATATATGGACATTTAAAGATTGAACTCATAGAAATAGAGAATATGTTGTGATCACCAGAGATTAGAAGCTGGAGAAGCAGAGATGAATAAAGAATAATTC
>CM052722.1:72198994-72227709 GCA_028551405.1 Uromys caudimaculatus
TACCAGTAATCGCTGGACTGAGAGTGAGGTCCCAGATGGAGGAGTTGGAGGAAGGTCTGAAGGAGCTGAGGGAATTTGCAGCCCCATGGAGGGAGCAAGAGAGTCAATGGGCCTGACCTCCCCCCCTCCCCCGGTCCTCCTGGAGTTCAGACCACCAACCAAAGAATACACATTGATGGACTTATGGTTTGGACCACATGTGTGGCAGAGGAGGGCCTCGATGGCCATCAGGGAGAGATGAAAGGCCCTTGGGCCTGAGGATGTTAGAGGCCTCAGTAAAGGGGAATATCAAGGCGGGAAAATGGGGATGGGTGGACGGGGGTGGGGTGGGGTGGGAGGTGGAATTCCCTCCTAGAGGCGGGTTGGGAAGGGGATGGGGGGTATCCAAAGAGGAGACTCAGAAAAGGGGAAACATTGGAAATGTATATAAAGTATCAAAAATAAAAAAGGAGGAAAAAAAAGAGAAAAAAAAAGAATAATTCATATGTGCAAGATAGAATATCCATTAAGATAAGAGGAATAACTTCTTATATTACTTTCTTCAGATTTGCGTGTTTATGTACACACATAATGTGTTAGTGTGTACCTGTCTGTCTATGTGAATATATGCACACGTGTGTGCAGGCACATCTATGCATGTACAGAAGCCTGAAAGGAGCATCAGGTTCCTCAGAGTCACAATTGCTGGCAGGAAGCCTGTTTTGCTACATGAATATTAAGGTTGGAACAACATTTCCCATGATTGCTCTGCAAGTGTTCTTAACCATTGAGCCATCTCTCCAGTCCCAATTTCTAGTGCTCTATTACACAATAGAGTAGCTATATTCAAAAATAATTATATATACATCTATAATATTTGTAAACTAACAAAATATTTATCATTTTTGTACTATGCAACTACAGGTTTGTACTGGAAAAAGAAAAAGCACATTTTAAAGAAAGAAGTTCTGTGGGATGAGGGTGTATCTCCTCCCCCACATGCATAAGGCTCTAGCTCCATGGCCAGCACCGCACAGACTAGGGGTGACTGCACTTTTTTGTAATCCCAGCATTCAGGAGGTAAAGGCAGAAGAATCACAAGTTCAAGGTCATTCTTGCCTACATAAGCTCAAGATCAGATGAGGCTATAAGAAACACTGTCTCAAACTGGAGAGGAAGGAGAGAGGGATGAAATAGTACAGGAAAGGACATTTCAGTGATTAAAGTTTTAATTAAGCAAGAAGAGAGTTTTCAAATCTGTATTTGCATAAATACCTTAATATAAAGAAAGAAGATTGACTGGAGGAAAAATTAAGTGGACAAATGCACAATTTGGGTGAAGTTTCAACCTATCTCATTAAATAACAGATAAATGTATCAGACAACTGTTCATTTGCATGAAGAATGTTTAAACAATAGGAGAAACAAAACAGGCACAGTATCACATGCCTGTAGTCCTAAATACCTGGGGGGGGTGTTAAAGCAAAATTGGCTCAGGAATTTAAGAACATCCTGAGATGTCATTTATGTACATATGCATATATATATATAATAAAATTTTTTATATTATACATACATATATAACAAATATACTTAATTAGGGTGAAAACCTACTTACAAGTAAAACATTTCAGAACAGTTCACATGGCAGGCCATAAAGCAAGTATCTACAAACTTCTATAAGGATAATGCAGTCTTCTGAATGACTCAAGTAGATTCAATATTAATGCTTGCTTCCCTGTTTCTCTTCTAATACTAGTATGAATCCAAAGAATATTAATTTCCACCAAACCATATTCTAGGTCATATTTCCTATTTCTCAGATCCTAGGCATGAAATGATCCAAAGTTCAATCAAGTCTTTCTTTTCAACTGGGGGGAGGGGAGGCACCTCACTTCAGATAAAGCCACAAGAACGGAGGCTTTCCATGGAAGAAACATGACAATCATCTCAATACTCATTTGATTTTTGTCTTCTAGAGAGGGGAAAGTAAACAGCTTGGGGGCGCTCCTGCCACCCTGACCCCACCCTGTTCCTGCCTAAAGAGGCCACCTAAGTGCCATATGAGAAGAGAAAGGGGCAGCATCATTTCTGCCCTAAGAAAACCTGGGTGAACACATCATGCTTAGCAACTCACCCGTGGTAAGTCCTGAAGTACCTTGTCGCGAATGTCCTTATTGTGTTCTTCTGTGTGGTTTAGAGCTGAAAACCTGAAGAGAGCTGCTGAGAAAGATGACAGCAGGCTTCAACATCAGTTACAAGATGGAAACCCTTACAGGAAGTTTCATCCCATAGAGCCTAGGGAGGAGGGCCCTGGAGGTGGGCAGAGTAGACCAACTTCCTGTTTTTACTGCCTCCCGAAGTTTCTACCAGTGAAGCACCCAGGGAGCTCTTTCACATTAAACCACTGCTATACCAGAAGCCAACTAGAGTCTGAAGCCTTGAGACTCTGGTACTTATTGCTACAAATGTAGGGAACTTTGCATTCTCTGATCTGTTTTGGCCACATTACACTGTGTTCTTTATTCTTTGAGAGCTCCGAGTGCCCACTATGAACCAGGCACTGTACTTCTTCTGTTCTACATTAGATTTGCTCTCCCCTCCCCAACTTCTCAAGAAATTATCTGATCTTAGAATCACCAGCTGAGTGAAGTTGTGGAGGCTTAATGGGGTACAAGTTTTGTCTGGAGATAGTCACCTGTTAACCTTGGGAAACAGAGTAGAACTAAGAACCATGGCAAAGGGTGAGCCCCTCATGTCCGTTCGAGTAGAGTCAAGTAACATTCTTTGTCTTCTTAAGTTAGAACAAAGTAACAAAATGTCCTGAAAATTGTCGTATGGTTGAAACTTACCTTCAATTCATTCCAGAGACAGAGAGGGAAGAGGAGAAAGGGGAAAGGAGAGAGAGAGAGAGAGAGAGAGAGAGAGAGAGAGAGAGAGAGAGAGAGAGAGAGAGAGAGAGAGAGAGAGAGAGAGAGAGAGAGAGAGATGAGAAGAGAGGAGAGGCAGGAGATAAAGGAAGTAGCAAAGTTTATTGAATCGTTCTGATGTTTTAGTGAGATTAGAGTGAAAGTTGTCACTGTGGAGAAATGTCCCACTGATTATAGACAAGAATAAAGTTCCAAACCTGTCAAGCCTCTTTCCAAGAAGGGGAGAAGAAAAGGGGTCTAGATTCTAGTAAATTCACAGACTTTCTCGAAATTCTTCTCAAACTTTTTGGCAGCCCAGTCTGTCTGCATGCTCTGTGAGATGAAGCCCGGCCACTGAATGAACTGAACAGATGCCCCCCACCTCTCTCTGTGTCTCTCTGTGTCTCTGTCTATTTGTCTCTCTCTGCCCCCCCTTGTGTGTGTGTGTGTGTGTGTGTGTGTGTCTACACATCTAGGGTGAAGACAATAAAATACAGGAAAAACACACATCTACAAAAATGAATTGCCAAATCAAGAATTTATTTTTTTATACAACGGTATATGACCAGTTTTCTATTTGTGTGTGTGTGTGTGTGTGTGTGTGTGTGTGTGATAGAGAGAGAGACATAGAAAGAGAGAGAGAGAGAGAGAGAGAGAGAGAGAGAGAGAGAGAGAGAAGGAGAGAGAGAAAGAGCTAGAGCGAGAGCAGGGATATGTGCATGTGAAGGTCATAGAACAACTTAAAAGAGGCAGTTCCCTTTTGCTGTGTGGGCTCGGAGAATCAAACTTGGGTCTTCAGTCAGCTCTGTCTCAGCAAGCTTCATATAAATATTTTTATAAACTGGAAAGGATCTATAGGCAACTGATTACTTCTAAGAGAAAGAGTTAGCTTCTCGAGAGTTGATACTAATTGCTTACCCAATACAAAGTGGTCAGCCCTTATACCATTTATACAATAAAAATGGCTTTTGCAGGTCATACTATAGACACACACACGTGTGTGTGTGTGTGTACCAATAATAATCAGTGACAAAAAGGTTATTAATTTGAGAGTATTAAGAATGAGGAGGAGAACGGAAGGAGTTGGAGGGAGGAGACTTGGGAGGAGCCAGAGGGAAGAAAGGGAAGGGTGAAAGTGATGTAATTATATTATAGTTTAAAATGTATGAAATGAAATAAAATGTAAGAAAAAAGTTCACATATATTTACTACTGTAGGGTAATTGGACTTCTTAATGGAATGTCTTAAAGCTGATGATTCATAAACACAACACTGCTTATGGTTGTGGAGGACAGTAAGTTCAAACTTATGATAGCAGCATGATAAGAGTATCTGGAAGTGGTCCTTTCTCTGCTTTATAGAAAATCTATCACGTCATTATAAGACTGAAGCAGAGGAAGGGAGGATGGGATAGGGGGTTTCCAGAGAGGAAACCGGGAAAGGGGATAACAAGATGTGCTCAGCAAGGGCTTAGGAACAATTAGGTGAAGTTAGCTAAAGCTAGGACAAAACAAAGCTATTTAGGTCAGTTTAATTGTAAGAGTTAGAGTAGCTGGAAGTCTGTTTTGAGCCTACCTTTCCTTGAAATGGCTGTGTAAGCAAGATCTGAAGAATGGCATTATCAATAAACATGCTAAATAATTGTTTTTAACCAACTTAGTTGAAATCTTTGAAGCTTTTGATGCCTTGATTGCCTTTAGTATGATGTAAGTGTGGTTTGAGGTTTTAAAAAACCCTACCCTGCCTTTCTTTGGGCAAAGGGTTCTTTGTATCATGAGCCTGCTCTTGATCACTGGCTTAAAAAAAGTACTCAGTATTGATGGTGGTCTGTAGCTTTCCTTCATGGCCTGTAACACAAACTTACAACCCATTTTTTATTGATGTTCCCTGAGCCATAAGTGCAGGAGCTGTGATGTAAATGTATCTACTGGGGCTGGGCTCATCATGATTTGTTGGTCTCTGCTGTATCCAGTTGTTCTATGATTGTCTCATCCTAAAATTTATATGGAACCAGAAAAGAAAACTGGATAGCCAAAGCTAACCTGAACAAAAAGACTATAGGAGAGATTACCATTCCAGAATTCTAGAGGTATTACAGAACTACAGTGATAAAATTAATATGGTACTGGCACAAATAAAGACGTGCAAAACAATGGAACAAAGTATAAGACCCAAACATGAGTAGTTGTAACTACAGCCATCTGATGTTTGACAGAGGCAATAAAACATACACTTAGAGAAAAGACATCGTCAACAAATGGTGCAGGGAAAACAGGATTTCTATATGCAAAAGAATGAAATTAGACCTATGTCTGTCGCCCTTTACAGAGAAGTAGATAGAAGTGAACCAAATTTCTCATTTTTAAATCTGAAATACTAAAATTGCTAAAAGAGCACATAGGCAGTACCATACAAGATATAGGTGTAGAAATGGCTTTTCTGAACAGGACTCCATTAGCCATGGAATTAAGGTCAACAATTGATAAATGGAACCTCATAAAACTAAAAGGCTTCTGCAGGACTAAGGAAACAATCAGTCATGTGAAGAAGAAACCCACAGAATGGGAAAGAATCTTTGCCAGATATGTATTGGACAGAGTATTAGTGTTCAGAATATATAAAGAACTCAAAAAACAAAGAGTATAGAACACAAATGACAAAATTGAAAAATGGATGAGGGATATAAACAAAGAGTTCACTAGAAGAAATGAAATGGCTTGTCAATACCTCAAAAAGCATTCAGCATCCTTAGCAATAGGGGAAATGGAAATATTTTTTTAAAATTGAGATTTCATTTTAACAGAAATAGCTAAGAATAGTTAAGAGCAGCAAAACAATTGGCAATAAATGAGGTTGTGGGGAAGGGAAACCTTCATTCGCTGTGCTGGAAATATAAATTTGTGCAGTCACTCTACATATCAGTATGAAGAACCCCCCCAAAACTAAAAATAATTCCACCACTTGACCCAGATAAGCCCTCGGTATCTGTGCAAAGTACTCAACATCCCACTCCATAGATATTGTTTAGCCATGTTCATTGACATCCTATTCACAATAGCTAAGAAACACAATTAGCCCAAATGCACTTCAGCAGATTAGAGGACAGTGAAAATGTGCAAGTACATTTAAAAAGCCTTACCCTATCTTTGTGCAGAGAGGTTTTTTTGTTGCAAGTACCTGATCTTGGTCACTAGCTTAAATAAAGGACTCAGACTTGTTTAATAAAGGACTCAGACTTCACACACACACACACACACACACACACTTTAGGGTTTCATTGCTGTAAAGGAATAATATGACCAAGGCAACTCTTATAAAGGAAAATATTTAATTGGGGCTGGCTTACAGTTTCAGAGGTTCAGTCCGTTATCATCATGGCAGGAACTTGGCAGCGTCCAGGCAGACATGGTGCAGAAGCCTAGAGTTTTTACATATCGATCTGAAAGCAGCCGAAGCGGACTGTCTTCCACAGGCAGCCAGAGGTGGCTCTGCCACACTAGGCAGAGCTTGAGCATAGGTGAGCTCAAAGCCTGCCTCCACAGTGGCACACTTCCTCCAACAAGGCCACACCTCCTAATAGTGCCACTCCCTGTGGCCAAGCATTGAAACACATAAATCTATAGGGATCAAACCTATTCAAAGCACCACAATATATGATACATATATGCAAGAAATATGGTTCAGCTGCAAAGAAAATGAAATCACAAAATTTGAGGGTAACTGGATTGACCTAGGGAAGATTATACTGGACGATGTAACACAGACCTAGAAAGATAAATAAATGCCTCATATCTGCTCTCATCTATGATTTCTGGCTCTGTATCTTCAAATGTGAATAGAAAACATGGAGTAGCCACAGAAATAAAAAAAAAAAGTATAAAGGGACCATGGAAGTGAGAGGGTAATATCAGAATACAGGTTATATGAAGCAGGAAATGGAAAAACAGGAGGGGGTCTCCTAATGAGCAAGGAATGGGAGGTCAGTACAGGAGAAGGGAGTAGGGACAAATAACACTAAAGGTGTTTAATAAAGCCTCAAGGAAACATACTGTTTTATGTTCTCCTAAAATTGTAAATGTGTATGCATGCACATGCACATGCGCGCGCGCACACACACACACACACACACACACACACACACACACACACACACAGGGAAGTTATGCTAAAAGGGCTGATAAGGCTCCCCACAATAACCATAGACTAACAAAAACTCCAGTACCATGTTTAAGAAATCCTTCAAATGGTTCATCAGGGAAATTCAAGTAATCCCCCAAATAATATAGATTGTGTCAGCTGTCTTTGGTTGCTTCTCAGAGGCTGAGGGTGGGCCCCTACTGCTGAACACACCACACACTTAGGAAACGGGACTCAGATCATTTGAATTGTACCTAACATGAAAGTTCCATTCCTGTGGTCTAGCTCCAATGGTACCAGAAAATATTATGCAAGCTGCCAAAGGAGGGAAGCAGTTAATACTCCTACCAGCCATGGGACCTATGAACCACAATGACAGAATGATAAAATATGCATAATGGTCCAGTAAGTGGTATTCACATGTTGGTGGCAGCCAGCAGGTGTTTAACTGAACTTAAGGCCCACTCAATAGGAGGGAAAGCATGCCTGGTACCAGACACCTAGCCAACTTCCCAAAGCTAGTGAGGTCACGGATCTTAGAAAAGATTCTATTACCACCATTTTGCTAGAATAGCATAATTCCTAACTACATTCTGAATCTTATCCTTATACCCACAGATAAGTGCAGCTACCACCACACATTTTAAAAAGCTTCTCTTTACAGCACATATGTGAAGTTTTTGTCAATTTGTTATATTCAAAGTATTTCTTTCAAATTTTGCCTAATCACAAAATACCAAGCAACTAAAAATGTGCACTTAGAGAGTGAAACTATTCCACACCTTCAATCTACAAAATCCTCACAACCTATAAAATAGGCTGTATCAGTAGCATTTTGCAGTAGCATCTATACCACAGTATAGTCTAAATGAGTGCTCCCCAAAGGTTCATGTGGTAAAGCCTTAGTCATCAGGAAAACACTATTGGTAGGTGGTACAACCTTTAAGAAATAAGGCTTAGTGGGAGGTGCTTACATGTTTAGGAATAATCCCCTTAAGGGGTTTTAGGATACCAGGATCTTCTCAATTTGCTGGCTGATGGGATGAACACATTTATCCAACACAGGCTTCCCTCCATTGCTGTCTAGCACTTGTACCAGAGGCCCAAAGCAATAATCTGTCCTGTCATAGAGTTGACCTTCAAACTTCTGAACTAAAATTACCATTTAATCTTTATATTTATTTTCCAGGTGTTTCATGATACTAACACAAACAGCTTATTTTGTGGAAAGAAATATCTTCTAAAATATATTTCCAATATATTTAAATTTTTCTAAAGATTTATTTTACATTTATTCATTTGTGTGTGTGTGTATGTGTATACCCAAGCATGTACATGTGTGAGTATGTATACTCCCACATATGTGCTCCCAGAGACCAGAGGAAGATATTATTTACAGGTGGTTATGAGATACCTCACATAGATCTCAAAACAAAACTCAGATCTTCTGGTACAGCAGCATATGGTCTTAACTGCTGAGTTATCCCTCTAGATCCTTAATTTTATTTTTGAAAAGTAGGACAAATTAAAGAAGCAATAAGAAACCATTACTCTAAAATTTCACTGACTTTATACATATCACAATGGTTTATAATTTATTCTACATTATAATATATATTTAATTTTTATTATATTTTAATCATGTATGTGTATGCATGCATGTGTGTGTGTGTGTGTGTGTGTGTGTGTGTGTGTGTATGTGTGCAGAGGACTGTGGCAGCCAGAGGTACTAGATCATTATTGAGCTGGATTAACAGATGGTTGTGAACTGAATGATGTCAGTGCTGGGAACTGAACTCAGGTCCTCTGCAAGAGCAGCATGCATTCCCAACTGCTGAAGCATATCTCCAACCCCATAACATGTAAGTTTTGGGCATAATTTGCATAAAATATTTCATTACAGATGAGGAAACAGCCTGACATCTTAGGCAGGATGAGGTCATATCTCTTATGTGATCTTCATTATTTTTTCTTATTTCAACATCATATAGCAAATCCAGATAAGAGAAGGAATCATTCTGTGTGGGTGGAGAACCAGTGGTTTGGACATCTTAAGCATGTCTCCAACACATCTTACAAAACCAAGACTGAAACCTGAAACTTCGACATCAAAGCCTTTTATTTTATTTCATTTCAACTGTCCTTGTTTTAATTAGAGTAGCCATTTATAAACTTTGAGACCATGACAGGAATACCCATACAGTTTGGACAATGTGGAAAGTACATGGAAGGAGGAAAGAAGATTCAAATAGCCAACTATACCACAAACCACCGACAAGCATAGCTAACCTAAAAAAGTTTTAGATGTGTTTTACTTTTTGTGTTTATGGATGCTTTGCCCACATGTATGTGCTGATGCAGGCGTGGTCCCAGAGGATGTCAGAAGAGGGTACCATATCACATTGCAGATGGTTGTGAACTACCATGTGAGTGCTGAGAATTAAGCTTTGATCCTCTACAAGAGCAACACTTGCTTTAAAACACCGAGCCATCTCTTTAGTCCTAAATATAGTTAGCCTTTTAAGTTTTCCTTCTAACATTAAAAAATAAAGCCTAGATTCAATGTATGGTGACAACTGGGACAGTCTTAGTTTCCAGTTCTGTAGTTTTAAACAAATTGCATAATTACTATTCTTACGAGAGATGCAAAGCGACATTTAATCACTATTGCAAAATATCTTTGACAGCACCTGGCAGAAATAATCGTTTGTTAAAAATGTATCTTTGTAAAATGTAAAAACTCACTTTAATGAACAATTAAAATTTACATAAAACATTTTCATAGATAAATACAGGAATTAATATCAAATTAGGATAATTTCATTCAGCATCATGGGAACTTTAGAAAAACCCTTAAATCTAAATAATTTGGTGATGGACAGAAACCTAATTTGAGTACTATTCACTATTTTCTTTAAATAAATATACCTAAAGGCAAAGTAATCCTTGTCCTCTTGTTGAGAAAATCCATTTCAGGAGTTGGGAAAATACACAATTTGTCAGAAGGTGTGAGTCGAGGGTCATAGTTAAAGGTGCAGAGATGAATGTCATAATGGCAGAGAGATTGGCTTTTTACTAGAAAAAGTATAAATTCAGAGTTTAGAATACTGAGTATTAAAGCAAGATGAGAAATCAAAGGCTGAACGCTTCATTCCTGACAACTTCGGCCTGTAGATCCCAGGTATGTGCAGGGGTACTTTATGAGCGTGAGCAGTCATACTTCACTAAGTCCACCTTTGAAGTTCTCAGCTTTAACTGACGGCCACAGTCTAAATCCTCCTGCTCTTTTATTTTCTTACATTAAAAACTGTGTTCTAATGGAGTGTAATACTTCTTCCTGTGCTGGACACTTGTAAAGGAGGACGTCATCAAATCCTAGTGTTTAGGAGCATGCTCAGTAAAGTAGATTAACATTTGGTCCTCTCTCTATGACAGCAGTAAGTAAAAAGTTGTCCCATTTTGAACTCAGGTAAGCAAAAGTATTTCAAGACTTTTATCAATATTATTGATCTAGTCATCTTTAATGACTACATTTTTACCTGGCTTAATCAAATTTAGCATTCTCTCACTAGCCTGCTGATAATAGTCATGGTCTAGCATTGACAGTTGGCTTGTGGTGCTCTGCTGAAATAAGCATTCCCAGACAACATCAATTTCAGTCATTCTGTAACCATGATTAAATGAACAAAAGAAAAACCAAGACAATGAAAATCAGAAATGAGCATTTCTGTCCTAGCTAATCTGATGACTCTATTTTTTATTTTTATTTTCTTAGAATTTCATATATAACTACTACACTTACATCATTTCTACGCTTCCCACTTTCCCCTCTACCCACTTCTTCTCAAATTCATGACCTCTTATTAAATTTATTGTTGTATACCACACACACACATACACACAATTTACAGAATCCATTTATTGCTGCTCATATGTATATATGCTCAGAGTTGACTACTTGGGATTAGATAATCTGTAAAGAGCTTACTCCTTTTGAAAACTTATTCTTCAGCAGCCATTGAATTGCCTATAGCTCTTCATCTACAAGCCTTGTGACATTTCGGAAGCTGTCGTGTATGTGTTTGTGTGTGGTTTGTGATATATTTCCCTGTGTTTTTCAAACATTTTGTTGTAATTTATTTCTCTTCCTTCCTCTGCCTGTGTATTACCTTCCCCTCCTCTCCCCAGTTAAGGTACCCCCTTTTTTCCTATTTACTCCTTCATAGCGTCTATATTCTATTATCCCCCTTTCTAGGGCTCCTTCCCCCAATCCCCATGATTCTGCTCCACTTTTCAGGTTTCTATGGTTACTTTAGGCTACACACTCAAATTTAAGATACAAGAAAGTGACACGTGTTTTTTATCAATGACAACTTCTGACTTGCTGTATTCTCTCTTTCTAGACAAAATTTAATAAGATAGCAAACAGGAGGGTGAGTGGTACTTACTGACAGCCTCAATCAGTGGCTTTCTACTTTTTTTCAAACTCACCCTAAAATCACTTGATACAAATACAAGTCCTCCAAGTTACCACAAATACCATCTTTGTTTTTTTGTTGTTGTTGTTTTGTTTTTTGGGGTTTTTTTGTTTTGTTGTTTTTGTTTTTGTTTTTTTGTTTTTCGAGACAGGGTTTCTCTGAGTAGCCCTGGCTGTCCTGGAACTCACTCTGTAGACCAGGCTGGCCTTGAACTCAGAAATCCACCTGCCTCTGCCTCCCAAGTGCTGGGATTAAAGGTGTGCGCCACCACTGCCCAGCCACAAATACCATCTTATTGAGACATTTTGTCGTTCTTTGTGCTGTGCATTTTTCCTTTTGCCACAAGTAAAGACTCAACTTTCTTGGCTGCAGATGTGTTTTTGATGATTGCGTGTCTACAGACATTGTTTGGAACTGGTTGGTCACCCTGAAGTGGCCAGACAGTTTCCTAAGTCATGTTACTTCTTTTTTCCACAGGGACCAGGACTCTGCTGCACTTATCATAAATCTATGAGTGATAGAGTCCATTACAGAAAATTGCATGGAATTGCAAGTAGATTGTCTATGGTATGGCATGGAGTGTGTGAGGTAAGAAGATTGATTAGGACAAAAGAGAGCAAAGGGTTGTCATGGTAAAAGGATCCATCCTTCTGATATTACAGTTCCTAACATATAAAGCCTTGTTATGGATCCAACATCATCTACATTAAGAGAAAATAATAAAAGACATCAATATATAAAAATCAATTTATTTACAGTTTTGGCCCAAATGGAGAAAAGCCATTTGGTTATCTCAGGACTACTCCATTACAAGGCCCCAACCCTTCATTCCAGTCAGGCTGGATTCCCTGTCCACAGCCCCACATACACACACTTCCCAACTACTCCTATTAGTCCTGACCCTGTTATCAGATTCAGCTCCTCTTTGAAGAAACCACGATGACACCAATGATGCTTTCCTTCTATTCTTTATTAAGGTAGCTCTGCAAAGATCATCACAACTTCCCCAAGGACCAAGTGAAATGACTACTATCAACTCTTCACCCCATTGGCTACTGGAAATGCAAAGATGGAAAGATGCTAAGTGAACACCTATGTGTCAAGGGAGTTTAAGGCAGTAGTTCAGACTCTGCGATTCAGGGAAAGTGCCTTCCTGTAGCTCTACTATCTTTTCCTACATACTTAGCCATCTCTTCATAGAGCTCCAATAAGACCCAGGTCATTAATCTCCTGATGTGATCACAAAGGGCCCTGGTAGGGCAAAAGAATGGAAGAATGGAAGTGGTAATGCCTCTCCCCACCACCACCCCAAATGATTACATTGTATATCACAGAGATGGCACAATTCTATGTATAGAGATGAGTGTGCTTATCAATTCAGTCTTACATTTCCAAATACTCACCTAAAGTACAGTGGTGCTATTGAAGGTAAGAAGTAACGTCCTACCAGGTGATGGCACATGTCTTTAATCCCAGAATTCAGGAAGCAGAAACAGGTGAATCTCTATGAATAGTAGGCCAGCCCAGTCTGCAAAATGAGTTCCAGGAAAGCTAAGAATATGGAATAGTAGAGCTGAGAAGAAAGCAAATCGTATTTTTGGTGATAGACTAAATATTGTTCTTGTATCTGTACGAATATCTTCCCATAAACCCTTAAGAAGCTTTGAAGTAGACTTGTGTGGGCCTGCATGCTGGGATCTTTCCTCAGGGACCTCTGGCCCAGCCAAACACGAGGGTTCAGGTAAAGGGGAGAGCACGAGCAGGGACAGAGTCTCCTCCACCTCGGTCTCCGCACTTGCCGCCTCAGTTGCTCCAAGATGCTGTACCCACCGCCCTCCACTGAGTTGGGCCAGGCTGAGCCCACGAGAGCCTGACTAGCCCGGCGAAGAATGCGGGAAGCTTCTGATGGCATTCGGGAGAGCAGACCTCTTCCCAAGCAGCAGTGTTACAGCTCTTATGATAGAAGCTCTCGGACAACGGAGTAGTTCTCACACCTTTATTCCTTCTGGATGGGGATCTCTCCTATGCAGTTTGGGACGGTCTAATATACTGTTTGGGAGGTGTCGGGGTCTGACAACAGGTACTTCCCATTGGCTTGGTCTGAGAGTTTAAGGGCACCTTATCTGCATGTGGGAGGACTTGGTGTTGCTCCTACATGACAAATCTCACATGACAGGCCTCTCTACAGGGGGCTGTGGAGGTTGTAGCTGTTTGACAGAAGCCTTCAGGGAGGGTTGGCAAAATGGTTTTCCGGTCCCATGAGAACTGCTCTTCTGAGTCTCCCAGAGTTTTCAGCCTGTGCTCAACTGGGTGCCAGATTGCCTGCCACAGACCACTGCCCCACAGACTTGGGATTTTGTTTTATCCCATCAGAAGAACTATCAGGTGTCTGCTACTCTATGGTCTACACATGGAAAAATCTCCGCTTCCAAAGCATGACTGGGTCAAGGAGAAATGGCATGTACCACTGGTGAGTGTGCAACCACTCTGGAGAGCATTATAGAAATACCTATGAAATATCTGGTAAAGCTATGAGTGATCCTATATAATAACCCTACAGTTACACCATTGATACACATCCTGGAAAATAGCTACAGAGTAATTACCAAAAAACATAGAAATAATATTCATTACTATACTATTTATTTTTTATTAAATCTGCAGGAAGATGACTGCTGAAAATTCACCTTAAAACACATTATAATACATTATTTAAAAGAAACACATGCAGCCATGAGAATAAATGGAGTAGATCTCCAATCACTCAATGAATGGAGTAGTTCTCCAATTACTAGCACATATAGGACTCTGAAGAAGATATAAGGTATAACAAGAGAAACACAAAGACATCTAAAGCACTCCAACACAGAGATTTAAAACTATGCAAAAGAATGTTTTGTACAAAAAATGAATTATGAAGTTGTGGTCATAATGCATTAGATAAAATATGTAATGGGCAAGCATGAGGATCTGGATTACATTTCCAAAACCCACATAATAGAAAGTCAAGCATGGTAGTACAAGCTTATAATCACAGCATAGTGGAGGCTAGCCTAGTCTAGCCTAGTCTAACTGCTGAGTTCCTGGTCAATGAAAGAATGTGACTCAAACTAAGAAAATTTTTCAAAGGTGTACAATAGTTGGTGTCTAACACCTGAAGTTGGCCTTTTGCCTCCTCACCTACACACACACACACACACACACACACACACACACACACACACACACACACATGCATACATGCACACACACAGTATAAATCATAACTATGAATTCCAATAGAGTGATTGCTTCTGAGAGGAGGGAAAGGTCAATGAAAAGTGAGTACACTGAAGAATTCTGTAGTAGTTGAAATAATTTGTCTTAATCCATGCTCACAGCTACAGTATTATTTGCTACACACACACACACACACACACACACACAGACACAAAATTTCCCTACCTTTGTGGAGGAAAGTCCAGCACATAGGTACTACATGCAAATTCTGATTTCTGAAGTCATGAACAAGACCCAGAAAATGCAGTTATTGCTTTCATAAAGGTAAACTCATAAATAATTTTATAGAGTTACTATAAATAAAATCTAGGTTATATTTTATCTCTTCAACCCAGTAGCTATACCTTACAAATGAATGCCCTCAAAACTTTTTCCAAGTAATTAAATCTGGAATTATTCTAAAGCTTGTCCCACAGAGCCCTGAAGCCTCCACAAATCCTATTGCTCTAGTCTCCTGGGTACTTCCCCAGAGTATTGCCCAATTCCCATTATGATGAACTATATATTTAAATAAAACTATTATAGCAGTTTAAAAACACATTCTCAGCTGGGTGTTCTTCCACCATATGAAGTTCTCACACACAGGAGGCTGAGGAAAGAAGACTGCAAGATTTACCCAGCATAGAGTACATGATGAAGACTCTATTTATGAAAACACACAGGGAAAAAACCTTCAATTCATAACAAATGCAAAGTCAATAGCAGTATGAAAATTCTGCTTATGTTGTTTGGAAGTTATAGTTAATATATGAAGATGACACGTTTCAAACCTAAAGCACTTTGATTAACAAAGAGATGAACAAAAGAGAGTCAACTGAAAGCTACACACACACCAAAAGAAATCTTAGCATATTAAGCTCACAAAATAATGAAGTATACATAATAATTGAGGCAACCTAAAGATAAGTACACATAAGGTGATTATTATTTTGAATATGTACATCGATATAAATTTGTAAATACAAGTTAATTTTCTATCTGGAGACTAATCAATTTGAATAATATATATCAATCTACTCATAGAGGCCTCATTTCAGGCAAGGATAAACAAGGGAAGTGATACAAAATAATTTCACTTTATAAATATGCATTTGCATAAGAGGACTTTCTGCTTATGACATGGGAAAAATCTGGGAATTAAGTTCTTAATGTGTGTTTTATTCAAAGAGCCAGCAATCTGTGAAGCAGTATAAAGATCTGTCTTTCATCTAATCTTCAGCCAGAAAACTATATAGAGAGGAGAAATAGAGATAGTGGATTATTCCAAAGCTTGGACTTGACCCTCTGGTCAGGAGGTCAGTCTTATCTCTGAGATTTATGGTGTTGGTGTTTTTCTTGCCCTCTACTCCATGACGGGGGTAGGAGAAAGGGAGATAGGGGTGAGGGTTTCACAAACACCAAAGTCACTGAACATTCCCCCTGGGGCAGCTGTTCGGATGATATCAGGTTGAAGGATAACTCAAAGCAAACAAACCATTTTCAGTGTGTGCATGTGGGTCCCTTCCTATAGAACAAGTACAAATGTGTCCTTATAATATAGAATATGCAGAGCCCCTATCGTTGTGTTCCTGTCATTTGTTATAGTATGACCTTTTTGTCTTCTGTGCACAATAAAGTCACCCCATCACCATCCTGAGGTTTCCATGTGATAATGGTAACTGGTACTAGTAGAAGGAGGAGGAGAGGGTCATGGGACTCTCACCTGGGATTCCAGCTATTACTGACTTCTACTGTCCCCCTGTTGCAAGTGATCTGAAGATATGCTAGAATATATAGGAAGTTGAAGATTAACTAAAGGACAGATTGCATGATGCAGCTTCCATGAGGATGTCATCCACATCTGGATAGGACTTTGTGGTGACGCAATTGATCTGGAGTCACCCACACTCCTGCAAGTGATGTTTATCTCTACTCTGTAGATGTGCCCAGTGTTTTTCCAAGATGGGTGGAATCATTACTTTGGTCTGTTGTCAGCTCCCTATATGGAGTGACTAAATGGCCATAGGCAGTACCCTCTTATTCTTTACAAAGTAGTTTATCTGAGAAAATATCAAGATAATAACTTGAGCAGAACAAATTCACTATTGGATTGACACAAGTAAATCTTTGTGTGTAGTTAGACGTAGGAGAAAGAAACTCTAATATATAACTAGACTCAATTTTAAATATGAGAACAAGTATGAATTTTTTTAAAAAGCAGAGTTAGAACATAAAGGGATTTTTGCTAAACCGACTTAACAGGGTTCCTGATAAAAGTAAGACAATATGATCAGGAATCGAGGGTAAGGATTGGGGAACTAAATCACACATCAGAAGTTGGACTAAGGGAAGTTCTGTGCTAATATTTACTCTGGAAGGCCAAAAATAGGACACAAATATTATATACATATTTTTTTTAAAGGAGGGGGTTCAGAAGAACTGGTGTAAATTTGGTCATGGAGAAAAATTTTTGCCAAAATTGCTGTTTTTTTTTTTTTAATGGCCACAAAATGCAGAGTCTGAGAAAAGAAGGATAAAATAACTGCCTTTGACATGGTAGGTGCATGTGTGTACTTGTATGTACATACATGTGTGCGCTTCTATGGCTGAAACATAACAAAACTGTGTATTTTGTGCTCCTGGATCTCAAGTCTATCTCTGTAAGTGCTCATTCACAGGGGTAGTTTTCTGCCTCTTGGTCAGAATTCAGGCTTGGGGCTTAGAGATGTTTTTAAAAAGGATGGGAATTGGATTGCTTCTCTTGGGTGGAAAATTCCATAGAACCATCACTGATGCCAGAGTCTTTATTTCTTTCCTGACACTCCTACAGTGTCCAAGTGAGACACTCTGGAAGTGACTAACTGTATATACAGACATATTATTTTTAAAGCTGTGAGGATGACAGGACCAGGACCATAAAGAGGGAGGAAGCCCAGAAGGGTGTTCCCAACATTTGTACTGGGTGTCCCGGGCATTTGGGTACTCTGATGCATTTGGGTGCTCTCACACGTTTGTGTACACATGTGTATTTTGTACTCTCACACATCTGGGTATTATCACACATTTGTGTACATTCATGTGGTTGTACTCTCACATATTTGTGTAGTCTCATGCATTTGGGTGCTTTCACACGTTTGTGTATACACATGTGTTTATGTACTCTCACAGATTTGGGTTCTCTTGAACATTTGTGTACTTTCTGGTATTTATATACTATCACATATCTGGGTACCCTCATGTGGCTTATGAGGTGCTAGAAAAACAAGTTAAATAAATAAATAACAGCCAAGAAGCTGAAAAGCTGAACAAATTCCCTGTTTTTGCAAGATAGAAGAACAAAGTTTGGTATTCAAAAAGAAAGTTCCCATTCCCTTCAATGTCCCCCTGTTTAGTTTACTGTATACTACGGTTATTCCCAGGTTAATACACAAATTTAAGTACTCTATGCTGCAATACACATATTGGTGAGAACATGCAACATATATCTTTCTGAGTCTGAGTTACCACATTTACTCAACATAGGGCTTCTCAGTTCCATCCACTCACCTGCATGGTAAAGCTCAGCAGAGAGAGTGGCGAGAGTCACACATCCCATGGAGATCGATATTTCAGTGTGATGAGGGATGAGGGGAAAGATAGAGGAGAGGGTATGGGATGGGAATAACTAGCCCTAAGAATATTTGAAAAGGCCCTATGGAAATCTATTATTTTATAAAAATTGTGTGTGTGTCTGTGTGTGTATACAGATAACATGAAGGAGTTCAATTTGAGTTACCCTACACAGCAGGTGATGTTCACCCAAGAAGCCATAGATCACAAAATAAAAAGGTCAGTGCCAGGTGTAGGGCTCCTACCCTTCACTTGAGGGTTAGGAGTATTTGAGGGTTAGGAGTATCATAAAGACCAGCAGGACAAACAATTGTCATTGTTCTTAGTTGTCTACCAGAACCATGTGAGCTACAATGACTAGCATACTAATATGCCCAAGGATGCAATAATGGCACAAACATGATAAGGGTGTACTGGTTGGCTGTTGTTAACTTGACATAAACCTAGACATATCTGGGTAGAGTGAATCTTAATTGAGAAAATGCCCCTATAACATAAGCTTGTGGGCAAGTCTTGTTGTGTTATATTGGTTAATGATTGATATGGGAGGGTCCAGGCCACTGCAGGTGGTGCCATATGTGGGCAAGTTGTCCTGGGTTGTGTAAGAAAGCAGGCTGAGCAGGCCATGAGGAGTGAGCCAGTGAGCAGCATTCTTCCATGGTCTCTGCCTCAGCTCATATTTTCTGGTTCCTGCCTCAAGTTTCTGCCTGTCTTCCCTCAATGAAGGAGTATGGTCTGAAAGTTGTAAAATGAAATAAACCCTTTCCTTCCAAAAAAAGGGTCATTTATATATTTTTCCTTTGGTTCTCCTTTATTAAGGATTAAAATTCCTAATTCTTGAAATTAGAACTCATAGTAACTCTTAGACTAAATCACAAAATGATTAAAGTACATAAACCAATCCTGCTTCAAATGTTCCTATGTATATTAAAAACATAAACATTAGCTTCTGTTGCTATTGAAATGATTTATTTTATTCATTGACCATCTGCTTTCCTGCTCTGTTCCTCATAATGGTGGCTAATATGACCACATTGCAAAGATGGTCTTTTCTAGAAAGAATCCCACTAATTCAACAAGCTCACATCCTTGACAATGTTGCCCACTCATTCTCCCCACCCACTCTCTGATATCCGGTCTCCAGGATGCTCTAGACAAAGCTACCCAGACCAGTTTTCCTGCATCATTCTCTGAGCTCAGAAGCAGGCTGTTGCATAGCAACAGAGGCTCAGAGTCAAATATAGACCCTGGAAGGAAAAGTAGCCCCAGGTAATGTCAATGCTATTAGAAAAGTGAACAAACATACCTCCCAAACAGCCTCAAAAGCAGCCTATATTGCCTACCAAAGCCCTTCACTTCATGTTCCCAACCTAGAATGTTCAGCAGTTAATGTTCTTGATGAAGTACACCATTTTTTGATGCCTCCATTTTCCCCATTCACTTCAAAATCTTATTCACAAAACAGGGTTACATTTTAATAGAACTTGTATTCAACATATGCACAGTGGTATTCCATCTTGAGTGCCATCCTGTAAGGGAGTGGTGATTTTCATCCAAGTCTTTGTTATGGGTCATAAAGCTGTGCCTCCAAGTTGGTGAGAACCAGGATTGGCTTTTTCCAAAAATAATTAATAAGCCAGCACAGTGCTTTGACCCTGCAGCCCTAGCTTCTGCTTCTGCTTTATAGAAGCATGTAGAAGCATAGACTCTAATCCAGGATCTTACCTAGATGATTGATGGTCCAGGTCCTTATTTACTAGGGGGGGGATATCTTGATCCAAGAGCCACTTGCTGCCCACCTAGTTGTATCTACTATCCTCTTCTAAGTTGGAGCAGGAAGTTTTGTCACCTCTCAATGGAGTCTTGAAAGAAACCCAGACTTCCTGTGTATTTCAAAGAATTCACTCCTTTCCATGACCACCCTCAACATCCCCACCTGAGGACATCAGTACTGTCCCTCCTCACAATGTCGTGAACCAGTTTCCAAGGCTCACAGGCATGGTTGTTTCACCTTCTGACTGGAATTGCAGGTGCTTCCAAGAAGGTGAAATGTATTATCATTACTGGCCATCAAAGGTCATAACTGGCTCATCTGATTCAATATCACACTTTTCCTTTATTTCTTACATCAAAGCTCCGTCTTTTTAGGACTTTCCAATAAGCTATCAGTTTGCTAGCATGACTCCCCATAGCTAAGTGTCTCAAAAAGCATACCTCCCCCAAGCCACAGATAGATCATCTTTTTAGTTCTTTAGTGTAGAGACCCATGTGCAGAGTAAAGCAGAGGCATCTTCAAGACCTCCCCACTGGGGCTGCCACCTCCAGTTAATGATGTCATATTGAGAATGTGGCGTTGCCTGAGTGGGATGGTGCATGCCTGCAACCCTAGCACTCAGGTGCTTGAGACAGCAGGATCGTAAGTTCAGTAAGATCTTGGGGCTTCATGAGGAGTTCTATATATACTGTACTTTTCAATGAACACAAAATTTCCCGAATGTATTTATCACACTTTGGCTTCATTGAAGGTAATTTCGAAAACAAGTTTCTAGCATTGAAATAGAAAAATTTTGTGACAATTTACTAATCTCTCTAATCTATGTATATTCTGTATCTTTCTTGAAAATGATTTTGAGGTACAGAATAAAGTCATCTAAAATTATGGCACTCCAAACTTTGAACTGCCACATGACTCAGCAATTACATATTTGTCCATTAAAAAATCGTGTCCATAAAGGCTAGGGTGTCCTGCAGAAGAAAACCACTTACCTAGCATGAATGGGGACTTGAGTTCAACCCCCAGAACTTAAAGGGGATAACATTTGAAATGTAAATAAATAAAATATCCAATTAAAAAATAATAAAAGTAAGCCGGGCAGTGGTGGTACATGCCTTTAATCCCAGCACTTGGGAGGCAGAGGCAGGCGAATTTCTGAGTTTGAGGCCAGCCTGGTCTACAGAGTGAGTTCCAGGACAGCCAGGGCTACACAGAGAAACCCTGTCTCGAAAAACCAAAAAAAAAAAAAAAAGAAAAGAAAAAAATAATAAGAGTAGAAAACCATTAAAAAAAAATGTACATAGAAGGTTTTTAGTGGCATTACTTATACTTGTCACAACATAAAACAGCTCAATCTCCCAATTATATGTTGAGAACAAGCAAATCATAGAGATCAAAGGAAAATCAGTAGCCTGGTATGAGTATAGAACTATTTTTAAGAGCTGTAGAAATTAGAGAATAGTGTAATTGTCTAAAACTTCATTAAGGTAATAGTTGTACAACTCTATCTAGTTATTAAAAGTCATCAAATGTGTTCTTTACAAGTGTGAATTTTATTGTTTATATAATGTTCCACAGTGGAGCTTTTAGAAATAAGATATTGTTCTCCTTTTCTTGTTATACCAGAATTTTTTTTTATTCAAAAAGATATCTTGTGCATGTTTTAAATAAACATGAATGTGTATAAAATGATTGTTATATCAAAGCTCTACCAAGTCCGTGTCCTGGGCTCCTCCTTCCACATCCTGGATCTCCAGGTGGGGCAGTCTCTGGATGGCCTTTCCTTGAGTCTCTGCTCCACACTTAGTCTCCATATTTCCTCCTGTGAGTCTTTTGTTCATCCTTCTAAAATACACTGAAGCATCCACATTTTGGTCTTCCTTTTTTCTCTTTTTCTTTTTTCTTTTTTTCTTTTTTTCTTTTTTTGTCTTCCTTCTTCTTAGGCTTCATATGGTCTGTGAATTGAATCTTGGGCATTCTGAACTTTTGGGCTAATATCCGCTTATCAGTAAGTACATACCCTGTTTGTTATTTTGTGACTGAGTTACCTCGCTCAGGATGATATTTTCAAGTTCCATCCATTTGCGTGTGAATTTCATGAAGTCGTTGCTTTTAATAGCTAAGTAGTACTCCATTGTGTAAATGTACCACATTTTCTATATCCATTCCTCTACTGAGGGACATCTGGGTTGTTTCCAGCTTCTGGCTATTATAAATATGGCTGCTATGAACATAATGGAGCATGTGCCTTTATTACATGTTGGAGCATCTTCTGGGTATATGCCCAGGAGAGGTATAGTTGGGTCCTCAGGTAGTATTATGTCCATTTTTCTGAGGGTCCGCCACACTGATTTCCAGAGTGGTTGTACCAGCTTGCAGTCCCACCAACAGTGGAGGAGTGTTCCTCTTTCTCCACATCCTCACCAGTATCTGCTGTCACCTGAGTTTTTGATCTTAGCCATTCTGACTGGTGTGAGGTGGAATCTCAGGGTTGCTTAGATTTGTATTTCCCTGATGACTAAGGATGTTGAACATTGAAATTATTCTATATTTTTTGATGATCCAACTCCTACCCTATAACCCAGTCACTTGTCCATATACTTGTGCATATTCTCTACAGAGACTTCATTATGTGAAGTATGCATACATGTTGACACCTATACATTCAGTCTTTTCCAAAAGTAGAATTATAGTGTGCATCTTCTTTTTGTAATATGTATATCCTGGGTTGTGCAATTTTATCTCATTCAAGCATCTGACTTGAACATAATCAAATACATTATTCTCCTTTTATATTTTCATTTTAATTCTCTGTAGAAACTACTTGTTGATCTCTATACATGTGCTTAACAAACCATCAATAACATTTCAATATATAAGGTGCAGTTTAAAATTGCTTTCTCTAGTTATCATACAATTCTTAATTTCAGTACTCTTGTTTTCTTTTAAATTTTGTATCTTTATTTATATTCATTGTATGAATATTTTACCTTCATGTTTGCCACATGTGTGCCTGGTCCCTGGGGAGATAAGAAGAGGGAATAAGATACTCTGGAACAGGTATTATAGGTACTTTTGAGCCACTCTGTACATGCTGGGAATTGAACTTGGGTCCTCTGCAAGAGCAGCCAGTGCTCTTGATTCCTGAGTAATCTCTTCAGCCCCCAGCACTTTTGCTTTTAATCCCAATATGTATTTCATTAATGCAAAGAGCTAACTTTCCCTTCCTTCCCGGGGGGGGGGGGGGGGGGTTTCCCGGGAGGCTATCGACCATGGGTCTGCACCTGAGGAGAGAAACTGCCGGTGGTGGAAAGAGGCAGGAGACAAAGAATGCGTTGAGGGCAAGACGGTGTTCCGATAAAGCCCCAAAAATGGCTTTATTGCTACGTGTATATATAAACACTTTAGGGTGGGAAATGGCAGAGGAAGGGGGATTCCAGATGTCACACATAGCTATAAATCAGGATGATAGTCATTGTTGTCTTGAAGCTGCAGGCCACTTCAAACAGGATGCCTTATCCCTTGCTGGAGGCAGTGGGAATGGGAAGGAATCAAAGGAATGCCTGCTGTGGGGCCAAGGACACTTTGACTTGCTAATTAAGTCAAGCCTGGGACACTCTGGCTAGCTGATTAACAGCAAGGCCTTAGATTCAAACAAGGCCATTTGGTCTCCGGCAATTAAAATTGTGGCTCCTAAATTGTGCATGTCATAATATAAAATAATAATGCTAAACAACAGAAATAAAGACTAAGTTGAAAGGTTATTTGTTGATGGGGAGACATCAAAGTTTTCACCTGACTTAAATAAACTCACCTAAAGTCAGTACTCATATATCAATTTTCATCACAACCAGTAACCTGAATGGATATTAAGAATAAAGCAAGATGACCTCTCCTTTACAGCACAGTAGAACTGGCCCTAGTGGCTATGGCGCAGGTGAGTCAGCCTGAGGATGTGAGCAATGGAGAGCCAGCCCTTGCTGTGAGATGGTGTCGGCATGGCGGTGATGCCCTCCCCGACCTTGCCCCTTGCCACCTGTGGCAGTCAGGAAAGCTGATGCCAGGATCATGACAGCAAGTGAGCTGGCCCTGCCCCACATCAGCTGCAGCACTTGGGAGAGCAAGACCTTTACTTTGCCTGGGCAGCACAGTGGACCTGGCCCTGGTGGTAAAGGCATGGATGAGCCAGCACCAAGAGTGTGAGAGCAGGAGAGCTGGCCCAGGTCCAAGCTGGCTGCACTACTTGGGAGAATGGGCCCTCCATCTCAACTGGGCATCACAGTGGAGCTGGCTCTGGATGTGGGTTACCTGGCCCCAAGGACATGAAAGCAGGAGAGCTGCCCCTGCCTCCTGCTGATGGCTGCATTGGGTGGCCTAGCTGGAGCAGAGCTGGAGAACTCGGCCTGGAGACTCAGATAAGGAAGAATTGGAAGACTGACCATTACAATAAACCTTTACAAGCAAAGAACTGTAGATAAAGGGGTATATTGTGGAACACACTGACACACTGCAGCTAGCCTAAGAAGATTTTTCTTTTTATTTCTTTTTCCCTTTTCTTGTAGTGGGGAGGGAGGAGGTTGAAATATTCACAACTTTCCTCTCACTCACTTGTCCTGAGGATCAGCTACCTCATGGGGTCCTATATTACAACTTCCTGACACAAAGGTGGGTTTCTTTTCCTGTTCCATACTCATCATTAAAAAAAGTCTATAGATGACGACTTCTGCAGCCACATAAGTAGAGTAGTATCATCTGACTTTGCCTCAGCCCCAGAAACCCATCTGTTAACATGGAGACTGTTCAACTTTCCCTAGTGATAGTGAAGCACCAAATCCTCTTTGGATCCTGCCACTTACCCAGATGGGTAATTTATGTTCTTGGAAACCTGGATGCAGCCATCTGTAAAACTGAACTCGGGTCAGGAGGTTTCCTATAAATATGCCTGAGTTACTAGGTATGGTACATTTATAGGTAACTTCTATACCCATTCACATCTTAAATGCAGGATTTCCCAGATTGCTGTCTCCACCAAGGCTCAGAGTCTATCATGGAGGATGGGGTTGAAAGATTTGTAAGAATCAGATCTTGTGGACATAGCAGAATTACCGTATTCATGAACTCACCTCAGTGAGGGTTGCCTGAACAAGACCTGTACAAGATCAAGTCAGTCAATATTCCAGCAAAGAGGTGGTAAGGAACCAAGAACTCCACACCACCCCAACTGAAAAAGAAAAGGGGAGTTAATGGTGTTTGGAGCAAGTAGGGCCAGTTTTCTTTGATGATGAGGCCAGGAGTAGTTTGAACACACTCCAGTGGATGACCCCACACCCAAAAGAACATAGACAATACAAATTGAACTCTATGATGTATGAACACAGTGAGAAGTATATGAAGTTGGGGGATGGGGATTTTTGGTAGATCTAGGAGGAGTTAGGAGAATAAGTAGAAATAAATATAATCAAAGTGTGTTGTATGAAGTTCTCAAAGAATTAATAAAATATATTAAAAGTAAGATACTTGCTTGCTTATAACTATTCTGTACACTCTAGGGGCAAGAAACAATTATCAAATCAACAACAATGAGAAACCCTAATTACACAGATCTATTTCTCAAAAATCCTTTCCCACTAAAAGAAAGAACCTTTCTTGGACAAATGAATGACTCCATGGCTAGGTCAGTTGTCAGGCATGAATCTAAATTAAACTGTCACAGTAGAAAGCATGAAAAATAATGAAACTCCATTAGTATTACTCCATATGTTTATGTATCAGCATCACATAAATTTTAAAAATAAAAATAATGAAATCATTAAAAGCATGCACAATGTATAAGCTGCTCCCAATGGCAAAACAGAATAATGTGAGCACCAAATAACGTAATTCTGGTTAACTAAAACACATACATGTAAGTATCTATAAACTCTTAAAGAAATGCAAAAGAAAGCTAATGGAAAGTTGCTGCTCAATTTCTGGAGGTCTTTTAGTAAGAGGGCTCTTTATTCTGAACAGCAGCGATACTGAAAATAGTTAATAACTCCACGTGCTCTTCTGTGCATATCATTGTCCATGTAACCTAATAGCTGATGTAAGAATGTTTCTTTTACACAGAAATTCCACATAATCAACAAAGACAGAGTTGTTGAATTTTGTGAATTTTAACAAAATACAATTCTAAAAACAATCTTCAGGGAGTATAAAAACCAGGGAGGCTTCAAAGGAGGCGAAATTCCCATGGGAATTTTTATAATGGGTGGGAAAAGCTTTCAGACAAGAACTACAAGGAGCCCTGAGTCTTCGAGTCACAGACAATGAGCTAGCCAAGTACACTGGACTCCTAGGGGAACCACAAGCAGCACAAGTTAACTTTCAATAGGCTAGCAATTCTACAAAAGCCCAGGGGGTTTCCCCATGTTCGTTTTTATTGACAATACTCATTCTACTTCACTTTAAAGCCCAACAAAAGTCTTGTTGCTGAGAACTTACTGTAATATCAAAAGGGGGCAGAGTTCTGCTAATCACCTACATCTCTGCATAGCTTCTCTAATGAGTATGCTTTCCAAAGTTACCCGAAGGGTGAAGTGTTCATTCGGGGACAAGTAAAGGCATAGAAAGGAAGGCTGGACAGATGTACTTCCAGTTTGTAGAACAGCCTGAACATCACAGTTCTAACATGTCATAATTATTATGATTTTGATGACATTTTTAATGGCAACATCCATGGCCAGATGAGTAGAGCAGGGTTCTTCCTGCAGGTATTTGAACAGACTTTTTTTATTTTGCAAATGTAATTATATAAGAATTGAAACTGGTCAGGTGTGGTGGCTTGTTCTTATAATTCTAGAATACAGAACTATCAGGACTTCAAGGCCATTGTTGGCTATATACTGAGTTTGAGACCAACCTGTGCTATATGAGACCCTGTCTGAAAAATGAAAACTTAAGAAAAAGAATACAGATGAGCTAATACCCTGCAAACTTCTTGCTGTGACAAAACTATGTGTTGAATGTTTATCTATGCCAACCATAAAGTCCACATAATAATGAACTTGTCACAAAAATGGTAAAGGTCAATTCACATGTGGTAATAATGACAAAATGTTAAAGCTTGGACTGAGAGCATAGTTCAGTGGCAGAGTCTAGGACACAAGAGGCCTGGAATTGGATCTTCAGTGCCCTCAAATGCAAACTTTTTGAAAATGGGATCTGTGTGTGATTTAAGACTTGGCATGAGATGATGGATTTAGGGTCAGCTTTAGATCCAACAATTCTTATTCGTTTAACAAACTGAATGGAAGAAGGTTGTTGTGTAAGGAGGCAACGTGGAGTTGGAGTGCCACAAAGCCCAAATGCTAGGGGAAAGGGAAATAAAGGGGCCTACTAACAATCTGTCTCAGATGGCATTGACCGTGAAAATTATTGGGCTACAACCAATTTTATTATGACACAAAGGAAAGTAACATCAAGCACATTAAAAAACAAACTTAAAAATTAGCAAAGGGCTGCTGAGATGGCTCAGGGGGTAAGGGCACTTATAGCCTAAGTTTACCCCTGGAACCCACACAATAGAAAGAGAGAACAGACCCTGGAAAGCTGTCCTTTGATCTTACATGTACACCCTGAAACAGGCACGTGTATTCACACACACACACACACACACACACACACACACACACACACACACACACACAAGCAATGTGAAAAATAAAATAAATAAAATAAATTCTTTTGTACCACATCATTTCTGTTGTTAGCACTGGAGATTGGACCTGGGACTTTACACACAATAAGCACATGTTCTGCTTTACCTATACCCTCAAGTCCTTACCCTTTTAATGTGTGGAGTCATTCGGAGCTCAGCGCACTTTGAAGATGGACAGTGTTGCTAACCCTCATTGTGCGCCATAGATGAACACCGAGGGCAGTGAGGATAAGGACGGCGCTCAAGGCTGCAGGGTTAGGGAGGAGGACAGCTTGAGTTTACATCCAGGACGCTGTGTTCCAGTACCCGAGGAATTGTCAAAGACTTATTGTTAAGGGAGAGAAGCAGTCTGTGCAGTTGAGCACATGCTAGGAAACCACTAAAGTAATATTCGTATGCTAACATTTACATAAACAACTGTGCCTCATGATAAAAAAAATGTGTGACCTTGGAGAGAGAATGTCTGCTGCAGCCAAGGGGCCAGAGCCAAAAGCTTGGGATAGGGAGTGCCTGAGAAGGGAAGAATGGAGCAGAGGATACAGGACACTTGTGAAGTTTTAAAGGGGCGGGGCAGGGAGCTCCTCTCAGGCTGCAAGGCCGCATATTTATCCCTCTTCCTTCCTGTTTGCCAGGGCGATAACCGAACACCTCTAATAGAACAGTGCAGGTCTTGTGTTCAATTAATGTTGAATTGCTGACAAATGACAAAAATCCCAACAGATTATCGTGTGGATTTTTGTCCCTGAACAAGCAGGACAAAGGTGAAATTCTCCTGTGGTGTCATGTCTCTGGATAGATCCAAGGACTGTTGATAGTAGGACAGGCCTAGAATTTTCCTACATAAATATTAGCTAACATGCTGAACCGAACCA
>CM052722.1:72228209-72251170 GCA_028551405.1 Uromys caudimaculatus
TTCTCCACATCCTCACCAGCATCTGCTGTCACCTGAGTTTTTGATCTTAGCCATTCTGACTGGTGTGAGGTGGAACCTCAGACTTGTTTTGATTTGCATTTCCCTGATGACTAGGGATGTTGAACATTTCTTTAGGTGCTTCTCAGCCCTGCGAATTTCCTCAGTTGAGAATTCTCTGCTTAACTCTGTTCCCCATTTTTTGATAGGGTTATTTGGTTTTCTGGAGTCTAACTTCTTGAGTTCCTTGTATATATTGGATATTAGCCCTCTATTTGATGTAGGATTGGTAAAGATCTTTTCCCAATCTGTTGGTTGCCGTTTTGCCCTATTGACAGTGTCCTTTGCCTTACAGAAGCTGTGCAATTTCATGAGGTCACATTTGTCGATTCTTGATCTTAGAGCATAAGCCATTGGTGTTCTTTTCAGGAACTTTTCCCCTGTGCCCATGTGTTCATGACTTTTCCATAGTATAGTAGTTATCATATTCACTTCTCCTTCTCTTTTTTTAATGCAAAGGAATGCATTTTGCAATGAGTAACAGGTATGATGGAGCAATTTATTTAATATTATTGCAGTTGTTTAGATATATCCTGTAGCGGGAATATCTTTTAATATTAAAAGGAAGGAATATAGCAAGCTCCTGCACTATGCCCTGGTTCTCTCAGCCCCTTGTGGCCTGGCCAGCCATGTGCTGGCAAGCAATGGCTGACCTGTTTTATTTCATGGAAACTCTATGACTCAGAGCTCCATGATCTCTCCACCCAGCTCGCTAGGTTCCCACTGGAGGGCCACTACCATGCCAGCTCCATGCTTCAATACCCCCATGGCCTCTGTGGTGCACATCAGGCAAACCCACACTTTGCTGCCGTACCTTTCTCTCTGGAACCCAGACGAGCCGCAGCGTGAAGGAAAACACAACACAAACTTAGTTCAGAAACAATATTAACTCAATCTCTGGGAGCAACAACTAAACCTAATCTTGAATGCCTTATTAAAATCTGATTCCTCTGATGGCGAATCCTTGTGGGTCCACCATGATACCAGGAAACTCTAGAAGCTACATCTTACCCCCTATGCTGTCCCTGTTCCAAAAGAACCCTCCCTCTCTTCTTTTCCTCTTCCTCTGTCCAACCTGGAAGTCCTTCCTACTCATCCAGTGATTGGCTCCTTTATTTATTAGGGGATTGGTTCACAAGAAGTCACATGAGTATGTAACTCATTCCTTGTCTGAAGCCCCTCCCAGGAGGGTGGAATTAGCATCAAAATACAAACAGCCCCAGGGATATTCACAACAATACCCCCTATATCTTAAAGTAGTTTCATTCTATGTTGATCCTATTTCTACCTAGAATTCACGTCAGTATAGAATGAGGTGGCCACACTACGAAGAGATCCCTCACAGAGTACAGAATATTCAGCCTCCATTATCCCCATCCTGATTAGACTTTCCAGACCCTCTCCCATACCTTCTCAGTCCAGGATACTATGGTACAACTTTCCAGACCCATTGCACTCCATCCTTGGTCAGTTACTTGCTTACAACTCTGTGCTACCCTATACCTGCTGGTGACTACAACAGCATGCAGGAACTCCCTTGTTTTGCATTATATGTGTCTTTTCAGTATTCTTTAATACTTACTTTCTCCAAAAGAATCAGAATCATTCCATCTAAGTATATTTTTGGATTATGTCATATTTTTCTGCTCATAGTATAAATTTCTTTGTAAATATTGGTGATGTAAATATTGGCGTGACCTCAGGAAAACACAACACAAACTTAGTTCAGAAACAATAGTAACTCAATCTCTGGGAGCAACAACTAAAACCTAATCTTGAAAACCTTATTAAAATCTGATTCCTCTAGTGGCGAATCCTTGTGGGTCCACCATGATACCAGAAAACTCTATTAGCTACATCTTACCCCTTATGCTGTCCCTGTTCCAAAAGGACCCTCTCTCTCCTCTTTTTTGGCTCTGTGTTTACAGAGCCAAAGCTTGAACACTTCTGAAATGGAAGGAGAAGGAAGGAAGATGTGGTGGGCACCTTAAAGAACTTTCTTTAGGAAGCCTGAAAGCATAATCCAAGTATTTTCAGTATACTGAACACTGAGGGATACAGACAGAAACTGCCATATAACACTGGTCTGAATTCTAAATTGTTTGACAAGAACAAAATTATCTTTTTTTAAATTTGTGCATCCAAGCTATATGTGTTCTTTATAGCATGTTTTTTCTTTCATTGTGAACACACTTATATGTAAATACATTTTAATTTTTCTACAATTTAAAATTTTACATTAAGTAGTTCTTTCATTATATGGTTCCTTCCAAGTGCATTTCATCTGCATTGTAACAATAAATATTTAGTTCCTGAGGATGAAGCGATGGTTCGGTAGTTAAAAGAGCACCAGGCTTCATTCTTAGCACCCATATAGCAGTTCACAACTGTCCATTACTCCAGTTCCAGGGGATCCAACATATTCCTCTAACCTCCAAGGATGCCAGGTACACATATAGTGCATATACATACATTTAACCAAAACACTGATATATATAAATAATTATTGTCCACTTTAAAATATGAACTGGAGTTCAGTACAGATATATGTACAAACACAAATATATTTATAATAATTTCTTTTTTATTTTTATTTTTGATACTTTATTTACATTTCAAATGTTTTCCGCTTTACAGGTCTCTCCTTTGGAAATCCCCTGCACTGGCTGGGTTTGTGTCAACTTGACACAAGGTGGAGTTATCACAGAGAAAGGAGTTTCAGTTGAGAAAATACCTCCATGAGATCCAGTGGTAAGGCATTTTCTCAATTAGTGATCAAGGGGGGGGGGGGCCTTGTGGGTGGTACCATCTGTGGGCTGGTAGTCTTGGGGTCTATAAGAAAGCCAGCTGAGCAAGCCAGGAGAAGCAAGTAAGCCAGTAAGAAACATCCCTCCATGGCCTTTGCATCAGCTCCTGCTTCCTGGCCTGCTTGAGTTCCAGTCCTGACTTCCTCTGGTGATGAACAACAGTGTGGAAGTGTAAGCTGAACAAACCCTTTCCTCCCCAACTTGCTTCTTGGTCACGATATTTGTGCAGGAATAGAAACCCTGACTAAGACACCCCCTATCCCATCCCCCCTCACCCTGCCTCTATGAGGGTGCTCCCCCACCCACCCACCCACTCCCATCTTCCTTCCCTGGCATTCCCCTATACTGGGGCATCTAACACCCTCAGGCCCAAGGGCCTCTCTTCCCACTGATGGCCAACAAGACCCTCCTCTGCCACATATGTGGCCAGCACCATAATTTCTTTACGATCATTTTTCAAAAATGTTCTTTCAAAACCATGAAATATATGACTATACATTAGCATGATACATCCAAATTATTAATACTAGCATATGTTGTTAAAATGTTATTTGAAAGTGTCTATTTCTCTACACACTATTCTGATACCTCATGATGGTATTTGCTACCTCCCATAATTCCTTCCTATGGATGTAACATTCAGGTTTTTACAATTCCAGATTATGTGGAGTCTTCTGAAAATACCTACGATTGACTCATTGGATGGTAATTTAAGAGCGTGAGTATTACTATAGGGAAGATGAGAGCAATAGAGATATCTCCCAGGATCATTCAATACGGTTCGGTTGGATAATTAAGTTTCAGCATATGAAAGACATATAATTTTCCAACCCTTCTTAAAATAATTCTATTTTATAAATGACTTTTTAAAAATATTTCTAGCTCATGTAGTCCAAAGATTAGAAGCAGTCCCTTAGTGTTCAGCCGCACATATCAAACTATACAGTGTGGACTGTATGTCTTATATGCACAGCTCCACCAACTTAAGGGCTACCTCCAAGAGTCTCATAAGATATTCCCAAGTTAATGTGAACAGATAGTGTTTGCTAAGGTCAGTTTTATAGCAAACAAAATTCCTTATAAAAGGAGTACTCTATTTCACAGAGTATTCTCTCAGTTGCCTGCTTCTCCTTCTAGACCTTCTGATTGTGCTTCTCATGTGGTTGCCAACAAAGCAAAGACATTTTATTTTGCTTTCGGGGGGGGGGGAGCAGCATGAAAAGGAGCATGAAAGTGAGAAGGGGAAAGTTGTGTGAGGATAAGCCTGTGTATCACGGTTACCACAGTAACAACTAAATCAAGGAAACCATGACAACCAGAACATTTCATGAAGACCAAGGTGATCTGTCGAGAAGAGCAGGGTGCAAGTTACAGGAAAATGCTTAGTTAACCTGTTGGACTTTATTGGCTAATTATTGGCTTCCCATCTCAATACCTCTAATGAATTGTGTTTTCGTGTGGGCTGAATGGAGCCAGAGTTTTAGTTTAGTTTAGTTTACTTTAGTTTACTTTAGTTTAGTTGTTTTGTTTTGCTTTGTTCTGAGAAATGCAGGAGCACAGAAGGGGGGGCTACAAAGAAACATTTACAGTTTCTAAAACATCCTGTGAGTCACGGTTGTCATAGAAACCTGATGTCATTATAGCAACCAATGTGATATTTTGATGGAGACCTATATAATGTGGTGAGAAAAGAAGATGTCTGGGCTCAGATGAAGGTATGGATGCCCCATGGTGGTGGCTGAACATCCCTTAATAGTTGAAAGACTCAAGGATTTCAGAACCAAGTCAACTGGTTTCTACTTTAGGACTTGGCTATGTATTGTCTCCTGAGAGAGGTAGTAACCTCTTGGCCCCTAGATAATGTGTTGTCCTATTCCAGGTTGTCTTGAGCCCAGTTTCCATTTCCAGGTAGATAGTACATTGGAAGATGGGGCAGGAAATAGTTCTGTTCTCAGTCCAGCTTCCCCATGCTATGAACTGGGTATCAGACTCTCACTTATAGGATGCAGGACGTCTATTTGATCAGTTGTCAACACCTACTTGAACAGTAGTCAATGATCTAAGGTAGTTATTGAGCTATGTTATTGTTTGCGTATTTGAGATTTTAATATGTATAATTCTATGGTACTGTCTTTAATATTTTTATTACATTTATTTGTGTAAGGCAGGGACCTGGAATTGATCTGAGGCATTCAAACTTGACAGCGAGTGCCTTTACTGGATGAGCCACCTCACTAGCCTCCCATTTTGAAAAAAAAAAATCGTAATGATTTTCATGAAGGTAGGGATTTATCAAGTATTCACTAAAGTTGTCAAAATGTCAGATACTCAAATTAAGGAGTTTCAAAACTAGTAAAATCATACATATTGGTCTGTTATAATAATAGCCAACTATGTTCTCTAAAACTACATAGATCTCCACACTATCATCATTAATTCTCAGTAAATGAGGTTTCCTGTTCTGTAGTATTTAGCCTTTCTGACTTTCCTAATGCCCTGCACCTATGTAAGTACAGCACTTTTGTTGCTATAGCATTCACATACCAGAAATTTATTTAACTAGATTCATGGAAATTCTTTTAGTTAAATTTTGACATTTTTGAACTGTTCTCTTTTAGTCACAGTATTTTTATATTAATCTACTGCATATAAAAGTAGTATTTTCTTATTTATTAATTTGATTTAATTTTGCAGTGATAAAAAGTTAACATAGAGCCTTCAGCTTGTTAGGTACATGTTACGTCACTACCCTTTACCTCCAACCTGAATCATTCTTTTTACTGTAATATAGTATGCCAGTACATAATAACATCACATTTGGTTTTACCACTCACTTACTTGCCTGCCTTTTTAGATTTTCCCACTATTTGGACCACTAATAGAATGTATAGAATCTACTTTCCAAACCAGTTGTCATTTCACTTTGAATTTTATTTTTTATTTTACTGATAAATTACATGTATCCTTCCTGTATAATGTAGCCTTTTGGTTGATATTTGTACACTGGAAAAATCATCACCCGCCCCCCTCCGCTGTGAGGTGTTCAAATGCAAATAGTCTTAAATAACCTCTTGGTGTATTGAACATAAAACATTTCCATTTCTGAAACATTTTCCATTTTTCTAGGCCTAAGTCTGTCTTTCCTTTTCATCATACTCATCTAAGCCTGCTCTATGGGTCTAGAACCTTGACCATCCTGGTAAACAGAAGAGTGGTTGACTGAAGTTACTTTTCAACTGTGTCCTAGCTGCTGTGCAAGCCTCTTGCTGGTTTGAGAGATAAAGCCTATGTAGAATGCACTCTGGTTTTGCATTACCATTCTGACATGTGTGCATTTCCTTTCTCCTATTAGCTTTAGATGCACAAGGAAAGTTCCACAGATGTTCTTTAATTCCTGTTTTGATGAATCTTGGAATGCTGTTCTGAACGAGGCCATGACTCAGTTTTTACCCTGAATCCTGCTGTGTAAGCGTGTCTTCCATCTGGAAGCTATGGCACTGGGCACTGGGTGTTTCCAGTCTTTTCTCATTTTTTCTCATGTGAATTCATTGCTGCATTAACTATGTAAGTAATTAGAGAAGCCTGCTGTGCATTTGATGGAATTTATTTAGGAGGGTAGGGAGAAGCATGCCATGAAATGCCAGAAGAGTGGCCATTACTGAATCCAGAAAGTGGAGCCACACTCTGACTGCTAAAAGCAAGGTTCATTCTAGAGATGCTTCTGACCTTCTGCTAGGTAACTGATTTGCCTAAGCTGCCGCACCCAGGCAGGCCTGACCTGTGGCTACATTAGTAAAACTGTATCAGAGCCACCCCATCTTTTTACGAAGTTCCGTTGCTCTCAAAGTACTTTTCTATCACTGAGCCATTTTCAAATGGGAATGGTAGCTAGAAGGGCTTTCTTTCTTTTTTAATTCCTACTCTTTTCAATACCCAAGCCAGGATAGTTTCATAGCAGATGATATTGGAAAATGTATGTAATTAACAGTCACTAAATATACCTTAAATTAGATTACTCTCAATTGTACACTAGTTATCTTTGAGCTTCCCTCTCTGTTTCTTTCTTCCTAATCCTCCCCTCCTCTATTCCCCTCTCAAAGTTTTAACTCCTCTTTTCTTTCTCTCTAGCATTGAGCTATACCCCCAGACCTTTTTGTGCAGGCCTGGAGATGAAACCTAGAATTTGCTCAGCCTCTGAAGGTACTGTACCACTGCTCTATATCCCTAGACCCTGGGTCACCAATAAGAGGTCCCCTAACAGAGCTCAGGCTGGCTTCCATTCACTGTATAACCCAAGCTGCATTTAAATTCACATCAATCATCAAGTTCCAGCATCCTGAGTGCTAGGATTATAAGCATGAGCCTACATATATGGGTTCTTTTTTTAAAAAAAAAAAAAAATCTGAGTCAGGGATTTGCCTGTCTCTCGGGCTGACCTTAAATTTGTGATCCCAAGGCTGATACTACGGAGATACTGAGGCTGATCTCCATGTTGTAGATAAATAACTGAACAGTGTTTTATGATGGTGTAAAACAATCTTCCTTTCTGTCTTTCTTCTGCTTGTATTAGTTCCATTCTATAGATCTGTACATGCTTAGTTTCAGTTTGATGTTCTGATGCAGAGCTCCTAGCCGCAGACACCCCCCCAACACACACACACACACACTGCCCTGACACTTCTACCTGTCATTCATCATATACATGCCCCTGAGTAGTAGTATTTTACAGTCATCATTTTTAGATGTCCATTTTTTAGACACTGTTGATTTGTCTGTTTTTCTCCTTATAGACCTTGCAGCTTGGCTATGGAGTCAACGTAAGTTAGACCTTATGATGGTGATTGAGATATATTTGTGCCACCTCATGGAAGAATCCTGAACTGCAGCTTGAACACAGATGGCAGTAAAGAGGTAGGGGTTGTGATTCAATCCCATCTTACAGAGTTTTCTAGAATCCTGAGTAGTTAACAGGGCACCGGTAGGATATCAGGGTATGTACTAGGTATTGTCAAATAACTTTAAGCCCGTTTCTTTGCTTAAAAAATTTTACGTGAGAGGAACAATCATTTCAGCACTTGATTTTACATTTTTAGACTTCTTTATTAAATAACATTCAGCCTGTTTCTTTGCTAGAAAATGTTTGCATGAGAGGAACAATCATTTCAACACTTTTTCCCATTTTTAGACTTCTGAATAAATGACAAGAGACTTACATTAGCAAATATGGAACCTTCACCTTTGTGGCCTGGTATATATGTAAATATATTTTCATGTAACAAAATATATCAAATTTGTAATGAATTTTAACTTGCATATAGTCAAAGTGTTTTAGTATATGAATAGTATTATAATGGTGAACATTTAATTCCCTTACCATAGCTTATATCACAAAGAGTAGTTTATGTAAATCCTACTTATATATAAACAAACATATTTGTATATCTTTATTAATTCTTTATTTATTAAACACAGGAATATTATAGTATCTTATATTTATATAACATTGAAAATAATTTATATTTTTTACATTATTGTATAAAAGTATCTGATGTTATTCACACTAGAAATAATAGAAATTATTATTTAATCTATTTAAATTACTATTACTATACTGATAGGCAAAAAGCTGTCCTTCACTGTTTTTTAATAACATTAAGAAAACACATTATGGTATATATCTGAAAAAAAAAAAGGTGCCTTCACCTTGTAGTTGGTAAGCATACATACTACTAAAGAGATTGTAACTGGATAGGAAATATTACAAATGTTCAAAGGTATTCTTTGCTAAAGTAGTACCCCATAGAAATTTATGCTCTATCCTGGGGGCTACCTTTCCATCATCCATCATATGTCTTCATTGCTTAAGGTTGAATTGGTGCTGTCCATAGCAGACCCTGTGCCTTTAAGACCTCATCTTTTCATTCACAGCAAGTCTGCCTCTTGCTTAGATGCCCAGGCTGGTTGACCACAAGGAGGTTCCCCATGCTATTGAAATGGAGCACTGCTCAGGTCTCTATTCCTAAAGCCACATGTAGACATCTTCCCTCATTTCTGTCTAGATATTTCCCTTCTTTCTCCTAAAAATGAGTCTTCTTTTCTAAGTACAAACAGCCTAACATCCTCCACAAATTCAATTTTTCATAAAGTATAGAAGAAACATGGATTCCAGAGAATTTCTGACTCCGGCCAGACCTGATATAAACCCCCTTTGACACAAGTGAAAGTAGCCACAAGCCTGGATCCCTGATGAAAATTTAAGGAGGTAAACACAAGAAAACCAGAAATCACCCCTGACAGCAGGAGGTGTCTACACACCTTCGCTACAATACTGCCACCAACCATTCCAACTACTCAAGCTCTTAGGTAATCTCGAAAACCCTGGCAGGAGCCACCCAGCTCTGTGCTTAGAAGGTAGGGTCTATGCAGTTATACATATCTATGAAGAGAGGATATCAGTATCCCCCCCCGAAGGGTTATGATAAGATCAAACGCAGACAATGATGAATCTGGAGCTAGGCTTCTCTTAAAATTATGCCCCATTAACCATAGCCCCTTAAACGGGGTGCAGATCACAAAGACCTTGATGAAACTTTCTCTAAGCCTCACCAGGGATTACACATAATGCGAACTGTAGTTTATTGGCTTATATATAGATGTGTTTCTGAACCCTACTGGATTTCTTAAGAGATTTCTCAAGGAAAATTTCATGATATGTGCTTTTCTACTGTTGACACAAAAACCTATTCTCGTCTTAAAGAGAATAAGAAATGATCGATTCTGGAGCCATTTTGAGTAACCATGACCAGTGGAAACAGTTTCATGAAGCTTTAGTTTTATAGAACACAGAAAGTCATAAATCAAGGCAACTTTAAAAAATATGTTTGTGGGTACATTAGGGAGGGAGGAAGAGCAAAATGGAGGAGGCTTTCCTCTAAGCTCAAGACACTATCTGATGACATTCTTGGCTTTTGGGTTGGTCAGAGCTAGTGGTCTACTTAGTTAATAGATTCCAAACAATTTCTATGTATTTCTATGTACAAGATATTAGTTCCAACACAGAGGTAGATAAGGAATGAATGTTCCTGAGGGTTAGAACTAGTCCAAGGTAAGGCAATTAGCCTCTGAACCTGCAACATTCCAACGTCTTCACAGTACTGAAATCCTAATCAGTCCATCGGTCTCTGCAAACACAGCTTCTTCAGAAGTCTTCATTCACAAACTCTTGAAATTTTAAACATTTCCAATCTCCTCGAAAGGTAAATGTTTACTGCAGTCACTTGACTTTAAAAACTGCTTTCCCAACCGATGAAAGGTCTTTCCTAAGTTGTTTGGTGATTGTACAATCAGAACTGGGTAATATTTATTCACTTTGACAAATGTTTCCCAAAGAACTCACCTTGAAATTCTGCTTCCTGGTCCAGGCTTAAAAAATTAATACCAGATAGCTATACTCTGAAGTCTAAGGTCTTAGACCATCTCATTGATCCACTGCTGTCCAATTTTGGAAACGATTTATAAGAATCCCATTTGACAGAAAATTTAATTTACACTCTTCAGTTCTCTCTATAGGGAATAAAGTCAACATAATGTTTTTAGTCTTTAGTCACAGTTTCAATTAGTATATAATTTCAATTAGAAACAAGAATGGGTACCTTTAAAAGCACAAACATAGCTAAGTAAAAACAGAAAGGATTGGGGTTACGTACATACACACATACACATGGGGTTGGGGGAGCATGCTAAGATCCTGCTCTGTGGAGTAAAGCAAAATAAGGATCCCTAAAAGGTAGCTTGTCACCAGGTTTTGAAGGGAAAAGGAATCTGAACGTTGTCATTCCTCCTTTCCCTTCCAAAATGTATAAGCAAATCTAACATGACTGAGGTTGTATATTGTACAGCTATCTGTAATTTACATTTCTGAGAACAAGTCAATGCGTTTGAATCAAGTAGGATTCTGCATTCTATGAGACCATATTATTCTAGGCCTACATCCATGGCACTTTTGTATCCTTTGGTCTATCAGCTTGTGATTGAGGACAAACTCTTTGCTTTCTTCCAGGAATAGTTAAAAATAGCTGTCTTCAGACACACCAGAAAAGGGCACTGGATCCCATTACAGATGGTTATGAGCAACCATGTAATTGCTGGAACTTGAACTCAGGACCTCTGAAAGAGCAGTCAGTGTTCTTAACCACTGAGCCATCTCTCATACATAATAGTTTTCCCCTCAAAGGGGCTAGTTTAGTTCAAAGAGTCCTGGGAGACATCCTTCTGTATCAGTAAATAATATTTCCCTAAAGTCACATTTATAGAAAGCAAAATTGCTATCAACACAAATATGCTTTGTTCCTACTGGCTGAGACGAAGTCTGCCAATTGCCTGCATCTCGGACTGGTTTCTCTCGTGAGTATGGGTCCCCCCCCCCCCCCAGGGTGCTTGGAGGCTGAAGTTGTTTGCTTTCAATGAAAGACAAAGGAAATAAAGAAATGGTTGTATGGAGGCAGTTCAGGTTTGGAGAACAGTCTATGTGCATCCTGATTCTCCTAGAAACTGATTTCATAATGGTTATCATGACTACTTTTGAGAGGAGGCTGTTGGAAGCTGGTGGGAAGGACAGAGCCTTGACTACAAGTGTTTGGGCTCATTTGAGGGTGAGGATGCCCAGCACTGGGAACTGAACCTCCCTGGGGAGTAAAGATATTTGGAGATCCCAGAGCAGAATCAGCTGGTTCCTGCGTCAAGGCCAAGATATCTCCTGAGGAATTTTTTGGTTATTCACAACACTCAAGTTTCAGGGAGAGCTTTCCCTGCCATGGACACCCTTTGTAAATTTTATATTTTGTAAATTTTGTAAGTCTTCAAGGCAGGAAAGTAGCCAGGTCCACACACCCGGGGAGCTCCAGCAACAAGGCCCCTCCTAAAGACCACCCCAACTCTCATGACAGTTGTTTCCAACCTCTGTAACATTCACAAAGTTTATCTCCAGCCCCTCAATAGAACCCATCCAAGATTCTGCTAAGTTTACTTGAAAAGTATGAACAAAAGTCACAAATCCCTGAGCAGGAAAACCCACCAATCCCTAAGCAGGAAAGCCCACTGATTCCTGAACAAGAAAACTCACAAATCCCTGAATAGGAACACCTACAAATCCTTGAACTCCCACAAACTCAGGACTTGAAATCCATCAATCCTCACCCCCGGAAATCTCTGCCCTAGAAAGCCCCGCCCCCTAAGAAACCCTATATAAAGACTGTGTCTTCTTGCTCCCTGGCTGTTGGCTCCCTCCTGGAAGCAAAGGCAGCCACTCCTGGACCCTCCCATTAGAAGAAGAAATGAAGAGAAGCAATGAAGAAGTGAAGGGGAATGAAGAAGGGAAGTGAAGAGATTGAGTTAGGCTGAGGATACTGGGCTCTTCAGTTCAGCTGAGGATACTGCCTCGCCCCTACAAGCTGTAACACTGAAGGAGCTGGGCTGAGGCTGCTTAGCTTCTTGCTCGGCTGTGGATAACCCCGTCCCCACCCCTGCCCCCTGGAAGCTGCAACACTGAAGGAGAAGGTGCTAGGCTGAGGCTATGGAGCTCCTCAGCGCAGTAGGGGACACCTTCCCCTGGGAGCTGCTGAGCTGAGACTGCTCAACTTAGCTCAGCTTAGCTCAGCTCAGCTGGGGAATACCACCTCCCAGAAGCTGGAACACTGAAGAAGGAATGGAGCTGAGGCTGCTGATGTCCTCAGCTCAACTGGGGGATGGAGCTGTAACACTGAAGAAGCTGGGCTGACGGTCCTGAAGACCTCAGCTCAGCTGGGGGCTACCCCTAGCAGTGAGTTGCAAAGCCTCTGAGGAGGCTTCCTTGGAGATGTGTGGCTTATGGGCTCTCACATCTAAGAATCTCCTTCCATAGGGACACTGTCCCACCTCAGAGCTGGGCTGTTCCTGGGCTCTAGTGTCTCAGGATGTCCTTCCATTGGGATACTTTCTGCCATCAGAGCTGTGTAAATCCTTGGGCTGTCCTGGAACTCACTCCATACACCAAGCTGGCCTCAAACTCAGATCCACTTGCCTAATGGAAGGAAAACATCCAGTACAAATTACCTGCAAGTGTTCTGTCTGAGGCTGTGCCTCAGGAGCCAGAGTGGAAAGGTTGAATCCCTTCCCAAGTGTGCTAACACGACTCCATAGCTCTACTTACAGGGATGTGTTCCCAAATTTTAATATTTTCTGTAAATTGTAACATTGCTACCAGCAAGGTGTAGATATAGATTTGAGAGTTTCTCTCTTACCACTTTTTTTTGGTCAAAACTGTGATTTCAGTTTCATATTCGTGTATAAATGTTTTGTTTTGTTTCTTGTTTTAATGCATCCTTGGGAGGGAAGGAGGAACGTTTTCAGAAGAAGCTACACTTGGTAATTGGGAACCAAAATCCGGTTTACTTATGTCTGTTTCTTGTAGAACATCCCACTATTCTGAGACTGGTCCCAGGGCCAGTGGTTGTTTACAAATCCTGGGCACTTGTTAGGACACTAAATTCGAAGCTCAACCCACAATAACTAAAACATATAGATTCAACTCAGAGTTCTACTTTAATAAGCCCTCCAGATGATTGGGATGCCCAGAGAAATCAAAAAACTACTGACTTGGAATATCTGCTATACTACTGTCTCTGAGATTGTCAAAGCAACAGGTTGAATGACTCCAAAGTATTAAATTTGCTTAGTGGGGCTGGAGAGATAGCTTCAGAATACTTAAATTTAATTCCCAACACCCACATGGCACCTCACAACCATCTGCAACTCCATTCCCGGGAGATCCGACACCCTCTTTGGGCTACTATGTGCACTGCGTGGATTTATTGTACAGATAGTTGTACTTGCAGGCAAAACACCTGTACATTTTAAAAAATTTATTGAAGAAAATTTTGTGATTTTTTTTAGTGTTTACTTAGGTTTTCTGATAGGTGTCAGATTTCTGCTGTGAATTATGTTGGCTAGAAAAAACAAAGAATTGGAACAGGTACCTATCAAATACCTCAGGCCAGCGGAAACCCATGCATGCTGCGTTGCTGTTCAAAACAGAGGTTACATACAGGATTTCACAGGCAAGGTGTAAGACTGTTTCTCCCCTCAATAGGTTCTGGATTTTCTATAGAAACCACTAGTTTGGATCTTATGTGCTATTCGTCTTCCCAAATAGCTGCTGCACCTGGAGCTAAAACAAGAAGGAAACATGTCAGGGAGGGAATTGCACAGAGAAGAAAGTTTTGCCTTTGTTTCCTCCTAAAAAGATGTTAAAGGCTCACATCAGGAAGGGCCGGTCGCTGACTCTTGTCTCAGTATAGTAGCTCTAACTAGAGCTGTCAACACCTCTGTTTACAGGATTAATAGCAATAGGCAGAATGTAAAGGATACATTAATAAAGTCTAGTTTATTTTCTACGCCCGATCCTCTAATGCAATCCTCAGAACACAGCAGGAGTGGCAATTATCTTCACTGCCATTCAGTCATCCCACCAGGACTTGAATTTGAAACTAGGGGCCCAAGTAAATCCACCAAAAAAGACGTGGCGCCAATTATGTATGAGTGCCATGGCAACGTGTTTTTTTTTTTTTTTTTTTTTTTTTTCTGGTATCTGGTTCTCCAATCATAGGCCTTCTCTCCTAGCGCCCGCCCCACACCTGCGACCAAAAGACCACCAATCCAGCCTTCAACATACCGGAAGAATTTACAAGAACCACCCCCTTCCCGGGACGTCATCAATGATTGTCTGCAGTTTAGTCCTGCTCTTAACACTCCCCCTCCCCTAGTGGTCCCTACTCTTTTCGGATCCCCTATCTCCGCGCCAAGGGTAGCTGCCCTCCACCGCTTTTGCCGGGAAAAGGAGCTGTGATTTCCCGGCTGACCCTCTCCCCTTAAGCCGACTGGCGCTGCCCTGTAACCTCTGGCCTCCGGCAACAGCACCGGAGGCAGTAGCCGCACCAGCTCAGTCCCAGAGGCCTCTGCGAAGGTCGCAGCCAACGAGAATCTCGAGAATCTCGCAGCATCCTTCCGGGACCACACCGGACACAGTAACATATCACAGATTCCCCCGCTGGCTTCAACCTCCAACCACGGTTTGACCCAGGGAGTTGTTAAGCCGATCAACTCATTCTTGAAGCTGAACATCTTTTATGCTAAATCACATAAAATGCCTGACCTTCCCGTTTGTTGTGAGTCGAGGTTGACTCAAGGTTATCAATCATTCTGAAGTGGGAACTCATTTTATTGTGTGAATAGTTAATAGTGGCTCATTTAAGCTGCTGCACCAATCCCGACCACCAGTGTGCCATTTCTGGTGTGTTTTCCTTGAACCTGTAACTCTTTCTGTTCTACATTTGGCGTTTAGTGCTAAACTCTCACTTCATGCCTGGTATACAGGGCCCTTATAGAAAGTTGGAATCTCTATTCACCCTTGTTCTGATTGTGTGTTACAGGTTCTGGATTTTATGTGGGATTTGAACTCAGGTTCTCACAATTGGGCACCGAGTGCTTTCCTCACTGGCTCAGCCTTTTTTTTTTTTCTTTCTGAAACAGGGTAATCCTGTATAGCCCTGGCTATCCTGGAACTCATTCTGTACACCAGGCTGGCCTCGAACTCAGAAATCCGCCTGCCTCTGCCTCCCAAGTGCTGGGATTAAAGGCGTGTGCCACCACTGCCCGGCTACTGCCTTGTTCAGACTATGGCATCTTGTACATGAATGAATGAATGAATGAATGAATGAATGAGATTGAAATTCCCTGACTTCCTCTTCCGAAGACTGAACATATTATCAGTACCTACCACTAGTGTACTCGTGAGAAGAGAAACATTTTATAGCACAAAGTTACAATTAAAAATCACATTTCTTGAAGTTGACAGTATTATCTTCTCACCTAAGTTACTTTGACCAATAAACAGCAGGTTATAAACATTGCTAACGGGACCTTTGGTCCAGACAATAAGGTCAGGCTTTCCCCTCCTTGTTCTTTCATGCAATAACATTTTTTTCCCTAGCAGTCTCATTGAAAGTGCACTCTCCAATGGTCATTAACCTTGCAAATCTACCAGTCTGGTTCCTCTGTTGTATTTTAACAACTCGAAGGGAAACCCATTTTCTGTTATAATAGTAGTGGATCTGTATCAGGGGTACCTACTGAAATATTGGTTCTTGTTTCCAAGGGTAATGAATTCGACCAGAGGCATAAAGTTAGAAGTAGAAATGGAGATTATTTATTAAGAAAGAAAAACACCAGAATGAGGACAAGCTTGTAGTCTGCTGGTAAAGATCCCCAAACTGGATGTTTACACAGCACCCCCCTATCAATATGGAAAGCTAACCTTATCGAACATGCTCTGTTTGCTAAATGAAGCTCAGAAAGGCTTTCCTTTGTGTGCTAATCTTGAGGTAGCTTCCTCCAAATCTCTATTTTCTTGTCACACTATGATTAACCTAAAGATAAATCAAAGGGATACAAAATACCTTATTAAATTAGGCTCCTAGGATTTGTTTCACCACCAATTTTCATGAATGGCAAAAATAGTTGATGCTTTTTTTTTTTTTGTATTGGGAGTTGAACCTAGATCCTTGTGCTTACTATGTAAGTGTTCTACCACTGAGCCCTGACTCCTTCAACCCCTTTTCATGTATACATTGAGACAGAATTTTATTGCTTTCCCAGGTTGACCTCAAACATGTGGTCATATTGCCTTATTCTCCAAGTTAGTAGAATCACAGGTGTGTGTCATCATGTCTGGTGATGTCCTGCCTTTTTTTTAACTTTCTTGTATGATTTTATTTTATTTTAATTTATTTTTGCTGCAAGCTGGTATTGATCCTGCTACCCATGGCTCCTGAGTTGTATGCCTAGTTCTTAATAGGACACTATCCACTGGATCCAGTTAGGACTCCTAGATATGTCAGTATGTCACTCCCTCAATTTTTCTGTAGACTAATGTGTGCTCTGAAATGACACATAGAAGTTCTATAAATGTCCCAGGCCAGTATTTTAGCCAGTGAGTTGATGATCTGGGTCTTCATTTACCAGTTCTTGTTCTCAAAGTGAGCTGTCACTCAGCTACTCTTTCTGGGCTCTTCTCAGCTGTAGAAGACTGTACTGTTCTCTGTCAGTGGATTCTTAAAAATGGACCTCCTGTGCTTTTGAAAGGAATCAGTCGTTTCCCATTACTACCCCTCAACCTTCCCATGGGAGCACAGGTATAATGCTGTTCCTTCTTACAATTTATTATAACTGACTTACCTGACTTAGGATCACAGTGTCCATTTGTTTCTTACACGAATATCCCCTCCCCTCAAGACTTTCCTACCTACGAGGGGGTGGCTATGGAGGAAGAAAAAGGGTGGGGGTCTCAGTGTCTTTGTGGAATACTTTCTGGAAGAAATCAGGTCTGCAGTGTGATCATGTCATCGAATACTCTAAGGTGAAGAAGCTTATCAGTGAATAAAATGTGTATCAATAACAAATGACACTTATACTTACTCTTTCATATACAAAGAAAATTTTAAAAACAGATTTGCTCTTATGTGGCTGTGAATGTGTGTGCCTTCTGAGGATTAGCTATAAAATGAAATGCTAGGAGACTGTCAGCTTCTTGGGAAGCTCTGAGATAAGCAGGACTTTAATGTGAGAAATAGGTGGACGCTGTGGTCCAAAATCAAATGAGCCAGCCGGGCGGCGGTGGTGGTGCACGCCTTTAATCCCAGCACTTGGGAGGCAGAAGCAGGCGGATTTCTGAGTTTGAGGCCAGCCTGGTCTACAGAGTGAGTTCCAGGACAGCCAGGGCTACACAGAGAAACCCTGTCTCGAAAAACAAACAAACAAACAAACAAAAACAAAAGACAAAATCAAATGAGCTAATTATAACAGTGGTGACCAACAATAAATGTGCATATTTCCCTCATCAGAGATATCTGGAGTCCCTTTCAGAATGACACAGTCATGCCTGTGTGCTCCTGACATTGCGAGCATAGACAGAAATATGGCTTTCCTCACACAGGCAGGTTGAGGGTGGTAATGGGAGAAAGTTGATTTCTTTGAATGCTACATATGGTTTATTTTTAAGAGTCCACTGACAGGCCAGGCCAGTCTCCTACAGCTGAGAGGATGGCAGGAGGGAGATACAGCAAGGTAGGCAGCAGATGGCTTTTAAAGCAAGAGCCACACAGTAGTAAATGAATACCTGGACCATCAACTCACTGGCTGAGATGCTGGCCTGTGTCCCCAGGTATTCAGAAGCTGAAACTAGAACCTAGGCCTGTGGAATCCCACTCATGTGCCCTCCTCGTGAATTACAGCAAGCTGCACCTGGAAAATAAGTAGGCTTCCTTCTCACCATCTTGGGAAAAGTTTCTTGTCCAGTGAAGAAAGGGAAATTGATTCTATTCTTTTACAAGGTAATCCTAAAGAATGGGACTCAGTGTGTGGGTCACAACCCCTTTGCAAAAGCAACCCCTTTGTTGGATGAAGTCTTGGGTTGCTCACAAAATGAAGGAATCAGTGAATGGTGAAGTTGGTTTTTTTTTGTTTGTTTTGTTTTGTTTTTTCAGAACAGTGCTGGGCACATAGGGTTAGGTGCATGGGATAGAGGATAGTACTAGAAAAAGGAGATGGGGGTGCTTGTGAGGGTGTTTTGGGGATATGATTTCATCCACTTTTCCACAGCCATTGGCATTACTTGGGGCCACGTTTCCTTCCAAGGACAGTTTTTGGTTCTCAGCTTCTATTGCTATGCAACAGCTGCCTCTGAGTTCAAAGCCTGATTTGGGAAAAAATGGCCTGTGTTGCTATGCCCTGCAGATGCAGTGGGGATGATTGCTGGGGTGCAGGAGCAGGAAGTAAAGCCTTGACAAGGGTAGGGGATCTTGGCATCATTGTGGAGTGCTTTCTGTGAGAGAACATTTCGGCAGTGCAATCATATCCTCTAACACTATGAAGGAGGGAATAGAGTAGGTAAAGCAGATGGTTAATGAACGAAATATGGGATGTCAATATCAAATGAATCTTAGCTTTGTTTACCTTTTTAATGTTCAAAGAAATTATTTCACAGAATATTACATGCTTTCTTATTTAACAGATTAGAAGCTTAATTGTTAAGAAATGAGAACAAAAATTATAATCACACCTGGAGAAGAGTCAAGTGGGGACTCAAGTATGTATGATGAAAGGAAGATAGCAATGTGGTTTAATGTTTTCAGTAGGAGTTTCTGGAATTTTCTACTAATTAGCAGCAATCCCTCAATATCCATCACTTTTAGAATCTCTTAAGTCCAAAGTATTAACAACTCGTCTCTAAGATATAGAGAACTGAACCTTGTGTGTATTTGTATGATAACATTTGAAATATAGAAACCATGACACATACAATATCATAGTGATACACACACACACACACACACACACACACACACACACACATCTTCTGTGTCTAAACAGTTGGTACCTCTTTGTACTTTTGATAATAAAAGCAAGTGCTTTGCCACTGACTTATTTCCCCAGTGAGAAGCATGGTTTGTACATATTGAAATAGTAAATGTATATATCATCTTTCAAACTTGTGTCCCTTGTTCCTCCTCTTTAGTCTCCCAAGTGCATATGCGCACACACATGCGCGCATGCGCGGTTTTACTGCTGTGAGCAGACACCATGGCCAAGGCAACTCTTATAAAAGATAACATTTAATTGAGACTGACTTACAGTTTCAGCGGTTCAGTTCATTATCATCATGGTGGGAAGCATGGCAGAGTGCAGAAAGATGTGGTGATGGAGGTGAGAATTCTACATCTTAATTCAAAAGCAACAGGAGACTGAGACACTAGGCTTAGCTTGAGCATAGGAGACCTCAAAGTCTGTCCCCACAATGACAGACTTCCTCCAACAAGGCCACACCTCATATTAGTGCCACTCCCTATGGGCCAAGTATTCAAACACACGAATCTATGAGGGTCATACCTATTCAAACCATGACATCGACTCTGACCAAGTTTCCTATACACATTACATTATTAGCTATAGTCATGCTACATGTTATCCCCCTTGGCTGCTTTATCTTGGATAGATGAATTTGTATGCTTTGATGAACATTTCACCAGTTCGTCTTTCTAACCTGAAATATATTATGTACATGTGGCTTCTGAGTTTAACTAGGTTTACATTATAAGTAAAAACATACATTATTTGACTTTATGTGGCTTATCTCACTTATCATAATGTCTGCCAGGTTCAGCTATGTTGTCAAATAGCAAAACTTTCCTCTGTGGCTGAGTTTTTCATTGAATATAGGTAATAATCCATCTATTTCTATGCCAACAGACATTAGATTATTCACATATTAGCTATTATGAAAAGTGTTTTGATAAACACTGCTGCTATTATAAACTTTTAGTTTGTGACCAAAGGAGGAATTGGATTGCTGGACCACAAGGCACTTCTATTTTAAATGTCAGAGGAACTACTACATCGTTCTGTATAATGTCTGTATCAATCTACATTTCCACCAACAGTATATAAGGGTTCTGTTTTTTTCCACATCCTTGCCAAAATGTGATATCTTTTATTTCTTGATAATAACTATCCTATCAGGTATAAGGTGGTATCTAGGTTTTATTTTACTTTAATTTCCCCACTGCTTAATAGTATTGTAAATTTTTACATTTTTATGTGCATATTGGCTACATATCCAGCTGGAGCCATGGGTACCCCCTGTGTACTCTCTGGTTGGTGATTTAGTCCCTGGAAACTTTGGACAGTCTGGTTGGTTGATGTTGTTCTTCCTATGAGGTTACAAACCCCTCAGCTCCTACAGTCCTTGCTCTTGGGGTCCCCACGCTCAGTCCAATGTTTGGAAACAAGCATCCTCATATGTATTGGTCAGGATCTGGCCAAGCCTTTCAGGAGACAGCTACATCAGGCTCCTGTCAGCAAGCACTTCTTGGCATCCACAATAGTGTCTGGGTTTGGTGTCTGAATATGGAATGGATCCCCAGGTGGGACAGTCTCTGGATGCCCTTTGCTTCCGTCTCTGCTCCACTCTTTGTCCCTGTATTTCCTTTAGACAGGAACCATTCTGGGTTAAAATTTTGGAGATGGGTGACTGGCCCCACCCCTCAACCGGGGGGCCATGCCTAACCTCTGGATATGGTTTTGACAGGTTTTAATGTCCCATCCTTTACTCCACATAAGGAACACTCAGCAGTGTCTCCTTTAGAATGTGGGCTTCTAGGACTAAAAGATGTAGACACTTCCCAGTTTCCTGCTATTGCTGCCCTATAGGTCCTTAGCAACAGACTCTCTAAATGAGGATGAAAAAGGACAGAAAGGTTTCCCTCTGTGTCAAGATATGATAAAGATGTGCATAAAGCCACATGAGGTGACTGACCCCTGAAGTGGTAAGAAGGTGTCGAGAAGGAGTTAGTGAAAGGATATGCGCTTAACTACGTTAAGCCACTGGGACTTGTATTTCTTCTCTTTTCATCCTAGCAGCTAGTCAAGTCGCCACCTATAATTAGTATTTAAATTAGAATGCTGTATTATCACAGTATATGTAAATCAGGAAGATGCTTTTCTCATTTCTTAACTAGGAGCCTGCCCTGAATGATGTCAGTTGATTGTATTATCCTTCCAAGCTCCTAGAGTATTCTTTTTAAAAGTCTGACCTGTAAAGATTTTAAGCTGTACTACTATGATTGAAATTGAAAAAAAAAATTGTAGATTTTAAAAAATCGCCCAGCAGTGGTCATGCATGTCTTTAACACCAGCGCTAGGGAGGCAGGGGCAGGTGAATCTCTATGAGTTTGAGGCCAGCCTGGTCTACAAAGCAAGGTCCAGGACATCCAGGGCTATACAAAGAAACTGTATCCCTAAATTTTTTGATTTTTACAAATTCTGAGTACTGCTTTTATATTGGTTTTATATCCTGCAACTTTACTGTAAGCTTATTGAATCTAAGAGTTTCCTAGTAGATTATATAGCATCTTTTGGCTATATAATAATGTTGTCCACAAATAAAGATAGATTTTTTTCTTTTCTTACTTTTATCCTAGTATGCCTTTTCATTTGTCTAATTGCTATCATTAAGACTGAGTACCATACTGAATAACAGGATATGTGTATCCTTTTCTCATTCCTGATTTTACAAAAAATTATCTCAGCTTGTCTCCATTTAGTATAATGTTGTCTATAAGTTTGTTGTATATAACCTTTATTAGTTTGAGATGTGATACATCTCCTAACATCTCTGGATCCTTTGTCATCAAGACACATTTAAGTTTTTCAATGCCTTTTTGGCATCAATTGAGATGATTATGTGGTTTTTCTCTTGGGTTTGTTTATAAGGTGCATTATATTATTGATCTTTGCGTGTTTTATATTGTTGATCTTTGCATGTTTGATCAACACTTCATCTCTGGGATGAAGCCCACTTTGTCATGATGGATTATCTTCCTGATGTATTCCAGAATTCAGTTTGCAAGCATTTCATTGCCATTTTGCAATGTGTTCATCCGAGTTTTCTTGTTCTATTCTGTCTTTTCCTGATTTTAGTGTCAAGATGATATTAACTTAGAATAAATTTTGTAGTGTTCTGGTGGTAGTGGTGGTGGTGGTGGTGGTGGTGGTGGTGGTGGTGGTGGTGGTGGTGGTAGTGGTGGTGTTCTTCTTTTGTTTTGTTTTGTAGAACTACTTCCAAAGAATTGATAGTAAATCTTGCTTGAACGTGTGATAGAATGCAGCCATGAAAGCATCCTGTACTGAACCTTTCTTTGCAGGGGGACTTTAGATTGAAGTATTGATCTGGTTGCTTGAAATGAATTAGGTTAAGTATCCTCCTATCGCCTGGCTTTAGTTTTGGTTACTCATATCCATTTAGAAATTCATCCATTTCTTCTAGCCTTTCTAGCTTTTTGGAGAATGTATTTTTAAAGTATCTGGGACCTCATGAAACTGCAAAGCTTCTGTAAGGCAAAGGACACTGTCAATAGGACAAAACGGCAACCAACATATTGGGAAAAGATCTTAACCAATCCTATGTCTGATAGAGGGCTAATATCCAATAGATACAAAGAACTCAAGAAG
>CM052722.1:72251670-72291577 GCA_028551405.1 Uromys caudimaculatus
GGGGCCGGGGCGGCCGAGGCGGCGGGAAGAGCCTGGGCGGTGGCGCTCGGGACAGTGCCACAGGTCCTCCCTCCCACCCACTCACCCATCCTTCTGGGTTGATCGCAGGTCCGAGGAGCAGAAGCTTCGCGGCGCACCTGGTGGTGAGCATCGCTAGAAAGAGGAGAAGGCAAGGATAGGCCCAGGTAGGTGCAGGGGCCGGGCTGGGGACTAAGATGGGGAAAGGGAACGTGCGCAAAACTGGGTCTGACATCCGGGAGTTCAACTTTCCCCTCTACTTTTATCTTTTCTCCCATCCCAAGCTTCCGTTTTTTGTACCCATACGGGCCTTGGAAATGGGTTCATGGGGAAAATGGTAGCCTCTGGGGTGGGAGGAGTTCTGGCCTAGGCTCATGCCTCCGTTCTATGTGTTGTTAGTCCACGAAGTAAGCAATCTTATCTCTCCTTTCCTAGGAGTAATGGCGTCCAAAGTCAAACAAGTCATACTGGATCTCACTGTGGAGAAAGACAAGAAAGACAAAAAAGGTGGGAAGGTCTCCAAACAAAGTGAAGAAGAATCCCACCATCTGGAAGAGGTTGAAAACAAGAAGCCTGGGGAGAATGTCAGAAGGAAAGTCAGGCAACTTGTGCCTAACTTTCTATGGGCCATACCTAATAGACATGTTGATCACAATGAAGGAGGAGAGGATGCTGGGAGATTTGTAGTGCAGGGGACAGAAGTCAAGAGAAAGAGTAAGGTGCAGCAGATGAGGCCTTACAGGCGTTTCCGAACACCGGAACCTGACAATCATTACGACTTTTGCCTCATACCTTGAAATCTAAGGTTTTCTCTGGGCTCATAAAATGGCTACTGTTTTACAAGCCTGTGTCTAGTGGGGTATTTTTTCTGTAAACTTTTGGTGTTTCCACTGAACGGTTTCTACATAAGGATTGTTTAATTGTTGCATTTGATTCTAAACATTCCTATCACCATGGCAATTTAACCCATTTTAGGAAAAATCTTTTTCATAATTTGAAATTAATAAAGCAATTTAAAAAGCAATATGTGCTCAGTCATCTTCTACCCCAGTTCTTATATTTCCTTCATCGTGTCTTTCCTCTCCCAGCTGCTTGGCCACTGGCAATTTTTTTACAAGCCCCCAAGTAATCAGTAAGGAACAGTCAGTGTTTTATGTTCTAACAATGTATGTTTAGTGTTTTTCAAGGTGTGACCTTAGTGCCTTTAAGAAAACAAGAGGTTTTTAACAGAAGACCTCTGCCCCCTCTACACCCATAATCACGATGTAGACGTCTAAAACCTCTAGTAGATTAAGCACAGACAAAAGTAGGGTGACGGAGTTTAGTAGCCACAGTATTAAAAACTACAAGGCTTTACATTATAATAGTAGGGGTTATGACAAACTGGAGGGTAGTCACTGCAAGGCCAAGCAAGTATGGGCTGAGGGAAACATCCGGTTTGACTGACCTGTAGTGAAGATCTCAGTTTTTATCCTTACAAGTCTCATGTCTCCTCTGTGTACATAAGAGTCCTGGAGTTGAAAGAGGCTAACTCTCAGGGCTACCCTCAAGCTGTATATCTTGTGGATTTCCCTGGTGGCATTGTGTATGGCACCCTCTTTGAGATGCAGAATATTTAATTTGTAATTGACCCAAGACACAAACTTGGGGAGTTTAAAGAATCAACAAGTGTAGTGACCATTTTGGTGTCTTTAAAAACACAGAAATACAAGAATGTTTTCATTTTAATCCCAGGTGTGGGATATGGGACTGTTCAGATTGTCCACAGCAGCGGACTAATTTGTCTCCTGCTCTAGCAGGGACACAATTTGGACAGCTGTAGATAATTTCTGAGAATGCATGATGTTTGGAATTCTGGGGACTCTTCCAAGAATAAAAGTGCTAGGGCCCCAAAACGTGCATGAGTTGTTGGTTGTAGTTTGTCAAGTAGTCATGTGCAAAGAAGCAAGAAATTAGATCTAATGGGAGGATCAAACTTGCTCCAGGAGACTCAGTGCCCCTAATCAGGAAGTAGTCTAAGGACATTGTTGCCTCTTTTTTCCTCTCTCCTTTTTGTTATCTAGTGTTAGTGTTGTAAGGGGAGAAGAAAAATTCCACAAAGTAACCAAAAATCTGGCTACAAACAAAAATGAAGCTTCATTTCTCTTTTTATCTCCAACAGACACTTTAAGAGTTAGAACACTAGAGCATAAAATATGTTACAATAATAGTCAAAAAGAGACTTAGAATTTGGAGAGAAGACAAGGAGGGAAATAATGTAAATTTTAAAGTTTTTAATAAAATCTTAAAAGTCCCTTCAGTCCAGTATTCTTCAGAGTAAGAATTACTATCCATGTTGGCTCATTAAAAAAGTTTGCACGTCATAAAAAGCAGTTAAAATCAGAGACCAGTTTTATCCTGTGATAGAACTCTCCTTCCTAGTGTGTGGAAGACCCTGGGTTTAATCTCCAGCATCAAAAAAATAAAGTCTATCTCCCTGTCAGGGTTTCTCTGTGTGGCCCTGGCTGGCCTCGAACTCAGAAATCCACCTGCCTCTGCCTCCCAAGTGCTGGGATTAAAGGCGTGCACCACCACTGCCCAGCCTCCCTGTCTTAGTTTTACTGCTGTGATCAGACACCATGACCAAGGCAACTCTTATAAGGACAACATTTAATTGGGTTAGGCTTACAGGTGCAGAGGTTCAGTCCATAATCATCAAGGTGGGAACATGGCAGCGTCCAGGCAGGCATGGAGCAGGAGGAGCTGAGAGTTCTACATCTTCATCTGAAGGCTGCTAGCAGAATACTGGCTCCAGCGTGGCTAGGAAGAGGGTCTCAAAGCCCACTCACACAGTAGTACTCTGCTTCCAACAAGAGCACACCTAATAGTGCCGCTTCCTGGGCCAAGCATATTTAAACGACCATACTTGCATTAGTGTTAAAAATTGTTTGGACAGTTTTTTTTTAAAGAATTATTTATTTATGTATATGAGTACACTGTAGCTGTCTTCAAACACACCAGAAGAGGGTATCGGTTCCCATTACAGATGGTTGTGAGCCACCATGTGGTTGCTGGGAATTGAACTCAGGACCTCTGGAAGGGCAGTCAGTGCTCTTAACCACTGAGCCATCTCTCCAGCCCTAAAGAAACTTGGTTTTGCTTGTTTGTTTGTTTGCTTTTGTTTGAGACAGGGTTTCTCCTTATAGCCCTGGCTGTCCTGGAACTCACTCTGTAGACCAGGCTGGCCTCAAACTCAGAAATTCACCTGCCTCTGCTTCCCAAGTGCTGGGATTAAAGGTGTGCGCCACCACTGCCCTGTTTGGACAGTTTTATCTACAGAAAAAGCACTCTTAAAATGTGTTTCTTTTTAAAAAAAAAAATAAGTTTTTTTAATCGTGTGTGTGTGTGTGTGTGTGTGTGTGTGTGTGTGTGTGTGTTGCTTGGTATTATGCCTGGTGCTTGTAAAAATTAAAAGAAGGTATTGGATGAAGTTTCAGACGGTTGTGAGCTACATATGAGTGCTTGAAATCGAAACCAGGTCTTCTGCAAAAGTTGGCAAACACTCCTAACTACTGATCCATTTCCCCAGCTCCTTAAAATGCATTTCTAAGGACTAGGAATATAGGTCCGTGGTATATCATTTTCTAACACGCATAAGTCCTTTGGCTTCACTTCCCCACACTTCAAAAAAACTAACTAGAAGAAAGAACAACTTATTTTTATTAGTTAATATTTATTTTATAAATAATGGATTTCATACATGTATGTCACACATGCTTATCTCTCATCCCTTCCCACTTCATGCTGTTCCTTCCCTCGTCCGAAATAATCCTTATACTTTCTTTCTTATTATCAGAGAGAGAGGAGATAAGAACGTGACACACACAATAGAGCCCAGGGTCTTTCCATGCTATGCAAATGCTTTTCTGCTGAGCTAGATCTCCAGACCTCCTGCTATTTTTGAAACAGTTTATCACTAAACTGGTCAGGGTGGCATTGAATTCATTCTGTAGCCCAAATAAGGCTTGAATTTATGACCCTCCTACTTCACCCTCAGAAGTACCAGATGTTACAGGACTCTGCTGCCAAGCCCGGCAACTTTTTTTTTTTTTTTTTTTTTTTTTTTTTTTTTTTTTTTTTTTTTTTTTTTTTTTTTTTTTTTTTTTTTTTTTTTTTTTTTTTAGCTCTTTTTATGTTCTAGATATTAATATCCTGTTAGATGAATAGCTGGCAAATATGTCCTCCTTGATTTTTGCTTGACTCTCTTGTTTCTTTTACAGCTCAGAAGCTAATTTGAAGCAGTCCCCTTTGTATTACTTCTGGACTCTTGGTGTCCTATTCAGAAAGCTTTTTGCCTGGGATCTTCAAATAGTTTCTCTGTGTTTTTCCTTAGAAATTTCAGTTTCAGGTCTTTCAGGGGTGTTTTATCAGTTCAAACTTTGATTTCACAGATAAGAAACCTGGACAGGAAAATGATTTACCTATAGCCAAACAACCAGTTTGTGTCAGAGCTGTGTTTGCAGCTTTTATCTTATCAATTCCCAGCTCAAGGGGCTTGTCTTCTCATTCCAGTGGCTACACAGAACAGTGTTTGGGAATTTTTACAGCATAGACTGATCACCAGTTGATTGAATGAATGCTCATGCGCACTTGTACACAGTCAAGATTTGTTGTTCATGCTATTTAGTCATCAAAGTTACTACTTTTTGAATCAAAATACATTTCAGACCAACGCCATGCCTATATCAGTTTGGAACTGTAATCGTCTGTCCTTTGACTAGAGAAAGGAGATGATAGCCTGGGCAGAAAATGCATAGTGATAAATTCATGGGCAATTAACAAAGGCTAGCAGATGGAGTGGAGTTCATGAATGATCTTTCAGTACTTTTAAAAACTTGGACTTGATCCTGTCTTGCTCACCAGTGATCCTGTATCACCCCCACTTAACCTGTTCTTTTTTAAAGGTAAGAATGTGAGAGGAAGCAGAACGTGATTCCATCCAACGAAGGGAAACAGAAGTCCCCTTCATTGGGCAAGGATGAGTGCAAAGATTTGGGAAGAAATAAGAATCAATGTTTTGATTCAAAATATGGTTTGTTCAAGTACTTAAAAGATCTTGTTGTCCCTTTAGTGGAATAAGGACATAATGCTCCAGAGGCGATAAAGGTCAGGAAATAGGACCACTATGCTTTTGGTTTTGAGCTAGATGAAAGCCCCCTCTTTGGCTGGAGGTGTATCTCCAGTAGTAGAGTGCTAGTCAGACATTTATGAGTGGGTATTCACCCCACAATATCACACACACAAAAATAATAAACTATCTATCTCCTAGCACTTTGGTGTTAAAAACAAGAAATTTCTAAAAGCAAACTTTCAAGGGCTATGACGTCATTGTTTAAACTTTAAAGGAAGCTTTTTTCTAGAGGTTTCTGCAAAGGTGGAGGACAGGGTTTTCTGGGGGGGGGGAGTTAAGGCCAGATCAGAGTGCTACTGTAGGAAAACTGAGTTTCACCTTCCCAGTGAGTAGCTGCATTCATTTATACATCTTATCTGTTGGCATCAGGAGCGCCAGACCGACGATGTTGCACGCAGGTGACGTCACCCAGGCGACAGTGTGACCCGCCCACCTGTTGCTAAGGCAACGGCCACCATATTCCCAGAATTCACCTTGACCCACCACCCACCTTTACCTGTGGCTACGTCATGCCACGTCACTTTCCCTATATATACGGAAGACTTCCCTTTCTCTCTCTCTTTTTCCCCCTTCTTCCCTCCTCTCTCCTTACTGCTACCTTGTCCCCCCAATAAACCCCTCACGTGGAACTGTTTGGCTTGGTGTGGTTTTGGAACGTGCCGCCATCTCCACCGCAGCACATACCGGACTCGTATCAGCAAATAATTTATACAACATTATCTGAGAGTCAAATTGTTTGATCTTGGTTAGTGATAGAGTCTGTCTTTTTAAAGTGACAAATGGATACCAGTGAGTGTCTCTAAATGGAGAACATAAATATTTGTATGAAACCAATAAAAATGCAACAAAATTGATCCCTATCAGTCTTTTATGTGTTCAGGTTTGTAGATTTGGGTTTCTTAAGGAAATGTGCATGCTTTTATATTGTGGAACAAGAATTGAAGTAAAAGCCCAATAATTAATGAGAGAAAGTGTGAGGCAATCTCCCAACAGAGGAGAGTCAAGCCTGTGTTCCAAAGCAGTTGTACAGTGTGTGTCTTTTTTTTTTTTTTTTTTTTTTTGGTTTTTCGAGACAGGGTTTCTCTGTGTAGCCCAGGCTGTCCTGGAACTCACTCTGTAGACCAGGCTGGCCTCGAACTCAGAAATCCACCTGCCTCTGCCTCCCAAGTGCTGGGATTAAAGGCATGCGCCACCACTGCCTGGCTCAGTGTGTGTCTTGTTGCTGTGACAAAATGCCTGCCAGAAGCAGTGAAGGGGCTATTTTTATACGCTTCCACGTCAGCTTTGTATCCTAATACTGTTCAATTCATTAGGTAGTTCTAGTAGCTGCGTGCAACTTTGACAGATCGTTCATATACTCTACGAAGAGATTTTTGTAAGTATGAAAACATCTTGTTTTTACAACACTCAGGGTCAAAGACATGGTCCCTGTTATGTCCTAAAGGAGCTGAGATCGCTGAGTCTTTCACACCTTTATTTTTTCTTATCTTAAAAAAGTTCCCATAGCTACACAGAGAAACCGTCTCGAAAAACCAAAAAAAAAAAAAAAAAGTTCCCATAGTAGTCATGATTAGATAAATAGAGCTTCATGAGAATAGCTCAGCTCCTTTCCGAAGAGAAGTGTGAAAAAACAATCAGGAACTAGGAACTGCATTTGAGATGCTTCAGGACGCAATTACGAATTTAAGGATACCTCTTTCCGTTTAAATAACAATATAAAATTTGAGTCACTCTGGAGCATTGACCCAAACATTTCCAAGTAAATGACAGAGTTTAGTACAATCAGACAAGAGGGGCAATTGCTTTGGAAAAGTCAAACAGGAAAAGAATGATTGGGCAAGTGTTTCTTAAGCACTTCGCAGCTAGTGGCATAGTTATGAAGAAAGCATACTGAACCCGGTCTGCGAGTGGGATGCAGGGTTCAAGTCTGTAATTATTGTTCTCAGGAGGTAGGAGCAGGAGAAGTGTGAGACTGAGGCCCGCCTGGACTGCATGGTGAGCCCCGGTCTCAAAAAGAAAACAAACGTGCAAGTACAAATAACTGTGGCTGAGAATGTGAGGATAAGCTGGGCAGTGGTGGCGCACGCCTTTAATCCCAGCACTTGGGAGGCAGAGGCAGGTGGATTTCTGAGTTCGAGGCCAGCCTGGTCTACAGAGTGAGTTCCAGAACAGCCAGGGCTACACAGAGAAACCCTGTCTCAAAAAAACCAAAACCAAAACAAAACAAGGGTGAAGCTTAGGCTTTGCTGATGAGAATGTGTAAGCATGCAGTTGCTACAGAAAACAGTTTGAATGAGTGGAATATCGTTAGCCAGATCGACACAACAGTTTGCTAGCCTGGGTGGTGGCACACAGGTTTAATCTCAGCACTTGAGTTCAAGGACAACATAGTCTACATAGTGAGTTCCAGGACAGCCAGGGCTACACAGAGAAACCCTGTCTCGAAAAACCAAAAAAAAAAAAAAAAAAAAAAAAAAAAAAAAAAAATGTGTAAAGCCTTTTATATATAAACAAGTGACAGCGTAATGGATAAAAGGGCTTGCTGTGTAGGCATACCTGAATTTGAATCCTTAGCACCCATATAAAAAGCCAAGCAGGCCTGCATATGACTATAACCCTGCATTGGGAGGCAGAGACAGCCAGACCTTGGGAGATCACTGGCCACTCAGATTAATCTAAATGGCAAGCTTCCACTTCAATAAAAGATCTTGTCAGCCTGCAGTGGTGGCGCATGCCTTTAATCCCAGCACTTGGGAGGCAGAGGCAGGTGGATTTCTGAGTTCGAGGCCAGCCTGGTCTACAGAGTGAGTTCCAGGACAGCCAGGGCTACACAGAGAAACCCTGTCTCGAAAAAAAAAAAAAAAAAAAAGATTTTGTGTCCAGGAAATAAGGCATCCTCCTCTGGCTTCCGTATGTATTCTTCTGGGTGAGCACACCAGCACATTTACGTGCACATACCACATATACACATTCAACACAGATCACACACACATACATATACACAAATACAAAAGTCTTTTGATATATGATAAAATTTGTTTGTCAAATCGAAAAGAGAAGCTGAGCTATTCAACAGATTGTCTTCTTCTCCTATATTATGCTAATTTGAGGCTCAGTCAACTAAAGCAGTTCCCAGAAGCCTTAGTAAGAGCGTAAGAGCTTATTTTCTAATATTCCGATGTATTAAGAGATGTTGATTGAATGAATCCCAACATGCCATGGGAGAGCATGAGCATGATATAGCAAAAATGGTATGACCCAGTCTCATCCGAGTTGAGAATATAAGCTAGATTCCTAGGTATGATGTTTCTAGGTGTATGCTCTTGGGTAATTTTTTGAGACTCAGGTTTTGCATTTATCATTTGGGGCCCATAACATTTAACTGTGCTTATTAGTGTGAGGAAGCCATTCATAGTACTTGATTTTTGTGTTATAGTAAGGTCCTTCTTTTAAGTTTTTTTTAAAAAGACTTATTTATTTATTTTATTTATACGAGTACACTGTAGCTGCCTTCAGACATACCAGAAGAGTGCAATGTATCACATTACAAATGGTTATGAGCCACCATGTGGTTGCTGGGAATTGAACTCAGGACCTCTAGAAGAGCAGTCAGTATTCTTAACCACTGAGCAATCTCTCTAGCCCCTATAGTAAGGTCCTTTATCAATGGACTCAGAACATAATATTGAAAAATATTGATGTTTTAAAATTAAGAGAGAATCTACACTAACTACTAGTGGCTCATATCTGGTCTTTGTTTTTCATAATTAGGAGTTTTCAATAATCCAAATCAGAAATCAGTGGTCAGCCTATCCATTTCTCTACTAGTTATAAGTGCATGTCTAAAACTTTTTGCAATCTTAGAGGTTTAATGGAATAAAATTATAAATATGACTCATATTAATTTGTTCAATGCAGATAGGAAGGAGTGGACTCTGCTCCTACAATCCTTTGATTGCCAAAGGGACAAGAAGCCTATCATTTTTAATCCAACTATCAAGATTTTTGTTTGGGGTTTATATGCAACTGGAATCTAGAGGGGAAAAAGGGTATCTGAGAAATTATGATGGAGTTTCATGTGGAAGATAGGAAACTGGTGCCCAATTTTGATCAGAGTCCAAAAGCCAGAAATCAGTTACCTAACTGTAAAACGGGAAAAGCAGCTCTTGAGGACAAATCCAGGAGAAAAACTGAACAGAATTCAGTTAATATGTGTCCTGTTTCTGCCGGAGAATCATAGCAGCAGTTAGCAACTAACAGAATTCTCCAATCTAGGACTATTCCACCTACTGTGACATTTCTGAAGTAGATTAAAGTAATTAGATCTTCCTTCCAAACTTCTCATTTTACTCTACCGGAGATTCTGGCATCACTATTGAATGCAAGAGGCCATGTCAAGTTCCAGCCTTGCTGGAGAAATCAGAGGAATTTAAAGAACTTCCTGAAAGAGGTAAAGAACAAACAAGTTAGATAGCTGAGGGCAGAGTTTTCTTTGCTGAGGGAATAGCAAAGGCAAAGTCCCTGGGCTGAAAAAAGTGTTTCACAAAGTTACCTAAAGTTTCATCCCTTCCTGCTTTTATCTAAGGTCCAGAAACCTTTTCTCACAGGTTGGATGACATCGTTGCCAACGTAGCAAATGCATTGGGTGAATTGAATTTGTAGGATGCAATAACAATCTTGCTTTTAGTTCCACTGCCTATGCAATCAGACTTTTTGGAAGCTGTTCTTTTCCTGCCTGTCAGCCAAAATCTATTTCTTACGATGTTTTTTGCTCTCTTCTGTAAAATGAAAACTATGCCAATTCTGTTATGAATTCCGCGAAAATACATAGTAAATGAGATGAGATTAAAATCTTATATGATAAATACGATTATGTTTATCTAATGTTGACATTTTCTACTCTGAAAATTGAATTAAAGTTGAATTAAAAGCTCTCATGTAGCTTTTTAAAGATATCCTCAGATACAATATGTTGTTCTCTTGAAATGGGTAATTACAAGTCAGGTGGGTAATGCACACCAATAATCATAGTACTGGAGGCAGAGGCAGGAGGACCTCTATGAGTTTGAGTTTAGCCTTGTCTACAAAGTTTCAGGCAGTCAGAACGACTTAGGAAGACCATGTCTCAAAGCATAAAATAGAATCACTAAGAATTTGAGACCAGCCTGGGCCACATAGTAAGTCTAAGGCCTGTTTGGGCATCAGAACGAGAACTTGCTTCAAAACAAGGGCAGGAGAAATGGCTTACAGGTTAAGAGCACTGACTGCTCTTCCAGAGTTCAACTCCCAGCAACCACATGGTGTCTCACAACCATCTGTAATGGGACCCAATGTCCTCTTCTGGTGTGTGTGAAGACAGCAACTTACTCATATACTTACATAAGTAAATAAATCTTTAAACAACAACAACAAAACGCTCTTTCAAAAAAATGTGTGTGCGTATATGGGAGCATATATATATACCAAGTTTACCACTTTTGATTCTTAGCCTTTAAGCTTTTAGAAATATATCTCCAGGTTGTTTCTACCAAAAAATTCCTTGCTCTTACATAAGACCACCAAAACCTAGATCTATGATAGCACTAAAATACCCGTAGCCCCCTCTCTAGCCTTTGTTGTTTGTTGGAAAGCACATCCTTTGGGGGAAAAGACTCCCAAACGCAGAGTCCATGCTCTTTCCAATCACTCTTCACTCACATGGCAAAGTAGCTGGCCAGCCAGTCTCATGCTTTCACTGTGACTATTTAGATAATGATATCATATCAGGTTCCAGGAACCCTGAATGATCTTGAAACTTTCTGTCCAAAGTTTGAGATAGGAAGAAGAGCTCCTGCTCCTACTTCAAGTAAGGATACACATGGAATACCAATATAGCTCATTGGAAATCTTCCAGACTTCAAAAACCTTGGTCTTGAGAATGTTTTTTATAGGTTTGAAGTGGGTAGTTGTCTACAGGTGACAGAATGAGCATTAATTTGAATTATTTGCAGGATTTGCTTTAACCACCTTGTTATCTACTTTGCAAATGACAGCAACTGTCTTGGGATCTGAATCAAAGATAATACTAATGTAGATAAAGTTTTGTCCTCTATCATAATAATATAAATATTAAAAGGCTTACAATCCATCTCTTATATAAGGCATTATGGTTTTCAAATTTTATCCTACTTATAAATTTGGGGGAAAAGGAGGAGGGACTAAGCACAAATGGTCTTCCTTACACAGTATCTTTAGGCTCATTTTTATTGACATCTGTCTTAGGGTTTCATTGCTGTGAAAAGACACCATGACCAAGGCAACTCTTATATTGGTACAATATTTAATTGGGGCTGGCTTACAGGTTCAGAGGTTCAGTCCATTATCATTAAGGCAGGAGCATGGCAGTGTCCAGGCAGGCATGGGGCAGGAGGAGCTGAGAGTTCTATAACTTCATCCAAAGGAAGCCAGGAGCAGACTGCTATTTTCCAGGCAGCTAGGAGGAGGGTCTCTAAGCCCACCCTCACAGTGACACACTTCTTCCAACAAGGCCACACCTACTCCAACAAGGCTGAACTTCCTAACAGTGCCATTCCCTGGGCCAAGCATATTCAAACCACCACAACCTTCAAAAACATCAGAGACTCCATCACCTATCAATGAAGAGAAATGATAATTTTGATGGGATGGGGGAGGGCAATAAAGTTCAAAGTAGGGAGTATTATGAGCCAGAGTTCCATCTGCCCTATTCCCTCTCCTGGCTTTCTCTTTCTCCTAGTTCCAGGTACAGCATATGAGAGCGGGACAGTAAAAACTGATATCTCTCCTTCTTGTCACTGATGCACAGAACACATAAACATGAATCTTTCCTGTATCTTCTAGTAGAGGAGCTTCCTTTCCCTGCATCAAAGCCTGGGCATTTAGAAAGTTAGTTGCTAAGGTACATGGCCGTTCTTACTGTGATTCAGTGTCCTCAGAAATCTTAAAAGCTTGGCAAGAGCTATTTTCTGAATATCATAAGAATATACCTTTTGTTTTCCTGCACAATTAGCAACATAGATTGTACTGATGTCTTTGCTGCTTGCTTTGCTTTCATGTATTAAGAAGCTACCTTGGCATCATTTAGACGAGTTATTTCAAAGAGAATGTCCTCAATTGGCTATGAAGGTGGTGTGATTGCTTTGTCATTAATAGCTATTTTCTGCTGGGCGGTGGTGGCACACACCTTTAATCCCAGCACTTGGGAGGCAGAAGCAGGCGGATTTCTGAGTTTGAGGCCAGCCTGGTCTACAGAGTGAGTTCCAGGACAACCAGGGCTACACAAAGAAACCCTGTCTTGAAAAACAAAAAAACAAAACAAACAAACAAACAAACAAAAAAGCTATTTTCTGAGCAATTTGATAACACCTAAGCAAAATCTGCCTTTGACTTTGATTTAAACCTAACATTATACTTTTTAGTTGAGTGATACTGCCACATGAGTCATATGTAAAGCAAAATTGCCTATTTGTTTGCTTTGTTTACATTGTTTTCCTTCCAATCCCATCTTTCCTTTCCTTCTTCCTGAAAAATTCAGATACATTACATCATTATCAGATGGGGGATATCAAGTCTTGATCAGAATTGGGGAGAGAGCTAGGGATTAAAGGTGTGTACTTCCTTGCCTGGGCCTAAGCTTTTCATCACCACTATGCTTCAAGATCTCCATGCCAAGATCCAGGTCAGAAACGTGTGTCCTCCAGCCTCAAGAGCTGGATCACAGGTGAGCTCTCCAATGCTGGATTGTAGGTCATTCCAGATATAGTCAAGATGACAACCAGAAATAGCCACTATACCTACTGTCCATATCTTGCCCTCTAAACATCATTATTCAAGAAAAGGAATAGGGGACTCTTTGGGTAAATGTTTATTGTGTGGGTTGGATAAGAAGAGAACAGACTGTGCCTGAACTGACACGTTGTTCTAGAAATCAAAGCACTAAAGCAATACTGTGGAAAGAAGCCTAACCAGGAATAGAAGGCAGTGTGAACACCAAAATAAATATTGATGAACCGAAGCATAACCTGTTGAACTAGGACAGGAAAACATGAGATTTTATTAAAGAAAAAAATACATGTACATAATTTGAATTACTTCAATATTTTATGGGAAATAACTTCCCATAAAATAATTGGTTTCAAGCGAAAAGAGGTTCTAGAATTGTCTAGAAGTCACCACCTTAAACTAGTGACAGAAAAAAGGCTAGAATACCGATTGTGAGCTACCCTAAAGGATAGAGAAAGAACATTGCGACATCACTACCACCAAAGTCATACTGAAGACTCACAGTCTGAATCCATCCAAAATGGAGTATCAGGCAAACTAAAAGAACAAATAAAATGACACTAGTGAAAATGGAACACATCTCAAAGTCATGTGGGAAGGCATGGGGGGGATGAGAGAGTGGTGGGAGGGAGTTAGGGGAGAGGAGTGAATACATTCCAAATACAGTGCATGAAATTCTCAAAAGTCATAAAATATTGCAAAAAAAAGACACTACAGAAAATAAATGACTAAGTCCATGAAAGCAAAATACAAGCAAGTTTTACAGAATAAGAAGACATGACCAGGGAGCTGGAGAGATGGCTCAGCAGTTAAGAGCACTGACTGCCTCCCAGAGGTCTGAGTTCAATTTCCAGCAACCATATGGTGGCTCACAACCATCTGTAATGGGGTCTGATGCTCTCTTCTGGTGTGTCTGTGTGTACTCATATACATAAAATAAAGAAATAAAAAAAGAAGACATGACCAGTAAATTCAACAGATCATTCTGAACCAGTTCACTGTTTTATAAGAGGACCTCATTAGAATAACTGAGAAGACATTATTGAGGTCTGAATCGAAGTTTAGATGGTAGTAATGTATCAGTGTTGTTTCTTTCTTAAAATTATTTGTTTCGGATTGTGTCTCAAGTAGGCTATCAAGGCCATGAATTTTCAATCTTTCAGCCTCTGACTCTCAAGTGATGAGATTACAGGTGTTTGCCAACATGCCCAGCTATTAATTCAATATTAATTTTATTATCTTAATGGTTGTGTTATGGTTACATAGGAAGATACATTTTGGAGACTTTTAGTCACTAAAGATGTATCATCGTGTGTGTGTGTGTGTGTGTGTGTGTGTGTGTGTGTGTGTGTGTATAATCCAATATTTAGCAAATTATTACAGCTATAAGTTTAAAACAACTTGTTTGTAGTTTATAGTAGTATAGATTAATATTTTAAATGTGATTGGCTAATTGTCTGTTTAAGGCCTCATATAACTGAGATCAAAGTATTAACTGCCCTAGACTCTTATCTGTAGAGCTAGGAGAATAAGCTCCTTCTAAATTGTTGGCACAATCTAAATCCTTAGCGATACAAGAATAATGTCCTTGTTTATTTGATAATTTGTGGCAGAAGTTTGCTTTCAGCTCCCTTAAGTTTTTCTCTGGCCTTTCATATGGCTCTTGATGATTCAAATTGTATTAAGACTGTGAAAAACTATGGGGACTTTTGAAGTTGGACTAAATGCATTTTGTATTATGATACAGTCATAAGCCTGTGGGGGCCAGGGGATGGAATGCGGTGGTTTAAATAACAATGGCCCCATAGGCTTATAGATTTGAATGCTTAGTCACAATGCCGTGGTTGAGAAAGATTAGGGGATGTGGTTTTGTTAGAGGAGGTGTGTAACTGAGGGTGGGCTCAAGGTTTCACCAGGCCCTATCGATGACTTTGTAGATAAGGTTGAAGGCTCTCAGCTGCTGTTTCAGTGCCATGCCTTCCTGCCTATTACACAATGGTCATGGACTCACTCTGTAAAACTGTACACCCTTAACAAACTTTTTTTCTATAAGTTGCCTTGGTTGGGGTGTCTTAGCTAGGCAATAAAAAAGCAACTAACACAGGTTCCCTCCACCTTCAAGACTGGCAATAGTAATGCATTCAGCCTTATCAGGTTTCAGATGTATCTGCCTTCCCCTTCTTCCACTAGGTAGGTAAAATTTTGTCCGTTTAAAGGGTTCATGTGGTCAGACAAAGGATACCCAAATACTCTCCCTGTTTCTGTATAATTTGAAAAATGATGAGTAGGGGCTGGAGAGATGGCTCAGTGGTTAAGAGCACTTGACTGCTCTTCCAAGTTCAATTCCCAGCAACCACCTGGTGGCTGACAGCCATCTGTAATGAGATCTGATGCCTTCTTCTGGTGTGTCTGAAGACAGCTACCATGTACTCATGTACATACAATAAATAAAATAAATGTTTAAAAGAGAGAGAGAGAGAGAAAGGCACAAGTGTAAGAATCAAGCACCATATAACAGGGGACAGGGTGGCAGTAGAGAGCAATGGGGTAGAGTCCAAAAAAAGCCATAACGAAATCCTTTACTTTGATTACTAATTTTTAAAAAAGTGATACCTATTTTATAAACCTATTGCTTTAAATGTAGTATTTTAAAAATTTAATATTTAAGCATAATCTATAGCTCGGTTCCAGGACAGCCAGGGCTACACAGAGAAATCCTGTCTCAAAACAAACAAACAAACAAACAAACAAACAAACAAACAAACAGGCAAACAAAATAACAAAACAAAAGAAAGAAAGTAAGAAAGAAGAAAATGTGAACAACACAATATCTTGCCTTTTTGATATTAGCCTGTGAACTCCCAGGCATCTTTCTGTTGCCGACTCCTATTTCTTTCTTTCTTTTTTTTTTTTTTTATAGGTTTTTTTTTTGATACTTTATTTACATCTCCAATGTTTCCCCTTTTCTGGGTCTCCTCTTTGGAAACCCCCTATCCCCTCCCCATCCCCACCTCTATGAAGGAATTCCACCTCCTACCCACCCGCCCACCCATTCCCATATTCCCACCTTGACATTCCCCTTTACTGGGGCCTCTAACACCCTCAGGCCCAAAGGCCTCTCCTCTCTCCCTGATGGTCATCGAGGTCATCCTCTGCCACATATGTGGTCCGAACCCTGGGTCCATAGATGTGTATTCTTTGGTTGGTGGTCCTAACTCCAGGACGACCGGGGGAGGGGGGTCAGGCCCGCTGACGCTGTTGCTCCCTCCATGTGGCTGCAAATTCCCTCAGCTCCTTCAGACCTTTCTCCAACTCCTCTATCTGGGACCTCTCTCTCAGTCCAGCGGTTACTGTTAAGTGAAACTTGGGCATTCTGAACTTTTGGGCTAATGAGCCATCTCTTCAGCCCCCTCCTATTTCACTACGGTGTTGCTGGAATTACAGACACATGCTGCCTCGCCTGGCTTTCTGTGGGCCCTCGGCATCCAAGCTCAGGTCTTTACATTTGCACAACAAAAGCTTTGCCAACTAAGCCATCTCTTCAGTCCCTGGTAATTTACTCAAGTACAGGTTCCTAGGAAGAGATAATTCCCCATTAAGACTGTGATCTTGTGATAACGTCAGGATAATGCTGCCTGAAAATCCTATTGGAATGTAACCAGTGGTAGAATTTGTTTAGCATAACCAAAGGTAGGAATCTGATCTCCAGCACACATTTGCATGCACATGTATGTACTCATGTGCCTGTGTGTGCGTGCACACACATTATTCTAAATAAATGACAAAGGAAAAAGAACACAGAGAATTTAGCATTCTTATCACAATTAGTAGGTAACTATTAGAATGAAAAAATATTTTATTGTTGTCTCTAATTCTCAGCAAACTGTCATTTTTCCTGTTTGATTCCAAAAGTATGTACACAATGTGTAGAAAGAGCAGTTCAGGTAGATATGATCTATATTAGCTCAGGCTTTGCTTCTATGTTTTCTTTTTCTTTTTAATTTATTTATTTTATGTATGTAAGCACACTGTGGCTGTCTTCAGACACACTAGAAGAGGGCATTAGATCCCATCACAGATGATTGTGAGCCACCATGTGGTTGCTGGGAATTGAACTCAGGACCTCTGGAAGAGCAGTCAGTGCTCTTCACCACTGAGCCATCTCTCCAGTCCTGCTTCTGTTTTCAAAAGATTGGAAGGAGCGATCCTTTCCCCCACCTATCGTTAGCAACACCCCTATAATAAAAGATAGGTAAGCAAGTGAAAAAGACACAAGAGCCTTTAGATCAAAAGGGAAAATTTTTGGAGTGAATTATTCTTTTTTATTAATTCTTTGACAATTTCATGTATACATATCAATGTTCATCATATTCACCCTAAGTCTTGCCTCTTGACTCTTCCAACATCCATTCCCAAAATTTCCAACCCTCTCTCTTTTTTGAATCCCATTTCTTTTCCTTTTTACAACCCCCCCCCCAGTCAAACTTGTGTTTATAAATACTTCTGGGTGTGTGGCCATCCAGTGGAGCTTGGTAGATGCATCAGAAATACTTTTTCTCTTGGATAACTTTACTGGTATACCCTTGATGTATATAATGTATCATGTTGGATTTCATATAATTTCATTCAAGTAAGTCATGTACTTTAACCACATGAACTTATGTTCACACCCCACTTTTATGTTCACATTCAAGGATCTTTAGATTATGATTGAAAATCTGGTATGAGCTAATAGACACTTACTGGTGAAACCACGTGAGATATGTCCAGAGTTCCCTTGGCCCCTGAATAGCATTCCTTCTTCCCAGGTAAAGGGTGGGGCATTTTGTAGAATGTGTTGGGAAGTCTTATGAGTCCCATCAGACAAGATAGATCAGAGAATTTCCTTGTTTCCAGATTCAAGATAAATTTGCTTTGAGTAAAATGGATTCCAATTTCTAAGGCTAACCTTTAGAAAGACAAATGAGAGTTTCCAAAGCCTGTCTTTATGGTTGAAAGTGAAGCAAGACTACTTTTGAGACTTCAACTTTTGGATATCATTTTCTCAGCCCAACCCCTTCTTATAGTATTCTGTGTTGCTGAACTGAACTGAACAATCAAATACAACTCCTATAAAATAATAGCATTTTGCGTTGAGTTAAAAAAAAAAAAAGCATTCTCAGGGCTGGAGAGATGACTCAATGTTTAAGAGCACGGACTGCTCTTCCAGAGGTCCTGAGTTCAATTCCCAGCAACCACATGGTGGCTCACAACCATCTGTAACGAGATCTGATGCCCTCTTCTGCTGTGTCTGAAGACAGCTACAGTGTACTCACATACATAAAATAAATCTTTAAAAAAATAATTTTAATTCATACTTTCAAGCTAAATCAGCAAATATAAAGACAAGAATATTGTTCCACTTTTTTTTGGTTCAGAAGATTGACCATATCAAACTGTTTTTTTTTTTTTTTTTAACAACACCAAAAAGTGGGGAAAAAGCTTTTAAAATGGATTGTTCTCATGCCTTGTGGGTTGCTGGCTTTGCTTTCCTCCCACATGAGATTGCTCTTCATTAAATATAGACAATATGGGTTCAATGTACTTGCAAAATGTTCCAAGTATAATGAAGTGGATAATTTAACAGTTTTCAAGGATAATAAATTTCCACATCTATATTGCATTTACCAATAAATATTTTAAAATTGCTTCCCCCACATGCACATTCTTCCTCATTGCTGAACAACTTAAAAACAAATCATTAAAAATTACATTTCATTTATAAATTTTTCTTTTATTAAAAATATTTTTTCCATATAATGTATTCTGTTTACATTTTATTTTCTTAGTAAGACACCCTTGTAAACAACCAATACAATCATGACGACATTCAGAAAATTCAGCATTGATATAATAACTACTATTTGATCCACAAACCTTACTCAAATATTACATGCCAGACTGAATTCAGATAAATTTCAATACCCTTTAATCTAGAGCAGTTTCTTCACAGCACTGACATTTCGATAAGGATGTGAAACAACTGGAATTGGGAAAACTGTCTAGCAACTTTATATAAAATTCATCTTGTGTAACAACACAGCAATTGTTCTTCTTGATATTTCCCAAGAGAAATGAGAATGTGTGTAGACAAAAAGACCTATAGAAATATATATAAAGACTATATTTGTAACAGACAGAAAATGGATACAATTTACATATCCCAGCAGCATCTGAGTGGATAAACAAACCATTCTGTCTTTGCACTATGAAGTAGTATGCAGAAATAATAGTAAAAGAACTACCTATGCACAAACTATAAAAACTTTTTTCTTTTCGTTTTTTGAGACAGGGTTTCTCTGTGTAGCCCTGGCTGTCCTGGAACTCACTCTGTAGACCAGGCTGGCCTCGAACTCAGAAATCCACTTGCCTCTGCCTCCTGAGTGCTGGGATTAAAGGCGTGCACCACCACTGCCTGGCTTATAAAAACTTATAACACATGTAAATATGTATAGATAGGTAGAAAGATGGGTGATAGATAAATGATAGATAGATATGGTATTGTTGAATAGCTCTAGCTTGTCTCAGACTTCATATGTAGCTCTCACTGACTTTGAACACTCAACCCTGTATCTGCCTCCAGAGTTCTGGGATTACACGTACCTTTTAGCTTGCAGATATTAAAGCCTTTTTGTTTGGTTGGTTTTATTCTTGAATTTGTTTCTTTGAGATAGTCTCTCCTGTGTAGTTTAGGCTGGCCTTGAATTTTAATTCTCCTGCCTCCATGTCCCAGGTGTTCGGAATACAGGTATATATCTCTTCACCCCAGATAAATCCTATTTTTATTAATGTACATTAATTGTACAAAATTATAGCTTTCGTTTCAATATTTTCTTACGTGCTTATTAATGTACTTTGATCCTATTCTCTTTCCCATTTCCCTCTCTTTTCTCCCACTGCTCTTCATTCTCTTCCCCATCTAGTTTCTCTTCTACATGTTATTTATTTTATTTTTTAATTCTAGAGTGGCTGGAGGAGGGGCTTACCAGTTAAGAACACTGGCTCCTTTCTCAGAGGATGAGATTCAATTCCTGTCACCCATAAGGTGGTTCACAGCCATCTGTCCATAACTGAAGTTCCAGGGAAGTCAATGTCCTCTGACAACATTTGCAGATGCCAAGGACACAAACGAGCACAGAAATACACACAGGCAAAAATTTACATACACATAAGATATACTATAAATTAGAGCTGGGTGTTGGTGGTACAAAACTTTAATCCCAACACCTGGGAGGCAGAGGCAGATGGATCTCTGTGAGTTTGAGGTCAGCATGGTCTACAAAGCAAGTTCCAGGATAGCCTTGATAAACATATATATGTATATATGTGTGTGACACACATATTTCTAGGTTCTGCATATATAGGAAAGCAAACTATCTTCATCTTTCTGAGTCTGTCTTGTTCTATGTAACACAGTGAGCTCCAATTCCACCAAGGTGAAGTTTTAAAGCATTATATGAATGACAAATAAGATTGCAGTTACAAATAAATGCATACCATACACTTACTTATATCTAAAGTTCTTTAATAGATAAGTGAATATCAATTCTTAAGAATAACTAGACTGGTTTTAGCAGGAAACTGGGTAAGGAGGGAAAAACTTTTGAGAAAGATGGAAATGTTACATTTTACAATTTTAGCCATATTGAGTTGCACACTTGATAGCTGTACTTTTCCCTGTATGCAAATTTTGTCTCAACTTTCCAAAATCACATAGATGAGCATACATGCATCATGAAGGCAAAAACGTTGGTTTGCATAGTGCTGTGCTTTAGGTCCTACCCAAAGGAGTACATTAAATAAACAAAAATTGTCAGGCTTGGACATCATCAATGCCCATGGCTGCCAAATATATAATGGAGATTTGGGCAATCAACCTTACATAATACAAGTGTGCTTTTGTATGAAACCTGATTAGTCCATTTCCTGTCTTACTAGAATCCTGTTGATCACTTATATAGAGTTCTGACAAAAGTAAATGCGTATTTCAAGCAGTTTTCACTGACTCAAAAGCTTATGTGTTCCCTTCTATAACCAATTTATATTGTGAACTGATAAGATTGAGGAACAGACAGTAAAGGTGATGAAAATTTGGCAGAGTTACACCCACAGGGCTAGTTATAATATTTATTTCACTTTGAATGATCAGGCCCAGAGGGCAGCTGAATATATAGTCTTCAAACTCTGAAATGGATAAATAGATTTGGGCTAGAATGGTCAGTCATAGAGAAATCTTCCAGGAATTATTTATTGGACTGGATGAATAAACAGATGAAATGTGAACCTGTGACTATCTAGTAAACATAACTAAAGATATGCCCTTCTAGAATCTTTCTCTCCATATATCTATAGCAGATTTAAAATGAATTACATACTTTCATGTGATGTCTGTGATCCAATCCAGGGGCACATGCATGCTAGGCAAGTGGTCTATCACTGAGCAACATAACTCGAAGCACCTCAATAATGCTCTTCTTTTACTGATTTCTTTCTCTCACTTGTTCTTTTTGTCGCTGCTTTGTTCAAGATCAAGATTTTCTTTGAGGCCTTGGTTGTCCTGGAACTTGATCTATAGAACAGGCTGGCATTAAAGACATGGGGCGCCACCACCCGCATATATATATATGTGTGTGTGTGTGTGTGTGTGTGTGTGTGTGTGTGTGTGTGTGTAGACATAGAGAAAGAGAGAAAATTATACTACTTTATTGGACATAAATATATATTGTGAATATTCACAGTGTTGAGCTATTGCTTTTTATATTACAAATGAATTAGCTATTTTATTTAGCTTGTCTGGAAGTTGCTTCTCTTGTACAAGGGGAAAAGAAGGCAAGGTGATGGTTCTGACAGTAGCAGTGGCAACTGATAAATATATAGTTTTCTAATTCTCTTTCCACAACTCAGCCTCACTGTATTTATGAATATAATTCATTTTAGGTGAATTAACCAATCTGTCCTCATACTTCTAAGCAGAAGATCTCACCAGGTGCTTTCTCAATAAACTTAGTTCATCACTTTAGGTGATGGCTTTCCAGGGTTTGGCTAATGATTATTTCCAAAGCTCACGTTTTGTGACCTCTGCTCCAGCAGAGTCCACAGTGATCACTCACCACCCCAGCTGATGATTACAGAGCTGATCACAGCAACGATGGTGGTAGATAAAAAAAATTTGTTTTGTCAAAGAGTCTTATGTCTGGGACACTGTAAATGTCTTGATTTTTAAGAATGTAGATGCAAAGAAAAAGTAGATGCCCTTCAAGAAAGAAGATAATTGGTACCCCACAGTGATAAGAGATTCATTTATTTGTCTTTAAGGCTATATATTTCACCTCGTTGTCTTTTTTTTTTTTGGGGGGGGGGTTTTTTGGTTTTTTTCGAGACAGGGTTTCTCTGGGTAGCTCTGGTTGTCCTGGAACTCACTCTGTAGACCAGGCTGGCCTCGAACTCAGAAATCCGCCTGCTTCTGCCTCCCAAGTGCTGGGATTAAAGGCGTGCGCCACTACTGCCCGTCTTTCTTTTCTTTTCTTTTTTTTTTTTATTTTTTGATACTTTATTTACATTTCCAATGTTTCCCCTTTTCTAGGTCTCCTCTTTGGAAACCCCCTATCCCCTCCTCCTCCCTGCCTCTATGGGGGAATTCCACCTCCCACCCACCCGCCCACCCATTCCCATATTCCCACCTTGACATTCCCCTTTACTGGGGCCTCTAACACCCTCAGGCCCAAGGGCCTCTCCTCTCTCCCTGATGGCCAACGAGGCCCTCCTCTGCCACATATGTGGTCCGAACCATGGGTCCGTAGATGTGTATTCTTTGGTTGGTGGTCCAAACTCCAGGACGACCGGGGGGGGGGGGGGTGTCAGGCCAGTTGGCACTGTTGCTCCCTCCATGGGGCTGCAGACTCCCTCAGCTCCTTCAAACCTTTCTCCAACTCCTCCATCTGGGAACTCACTCTCAGTCCAGCGGTTACTGTTAAGTGAAACTTGGGCATTCTTTTCTTATTACTTTCTTTTCTCCCTCATTCTTTATCTAGTTGCCTATGTGTGGCAGTGTGTGCATATGTGTGTGTGCATATGTGTGGGACTTAAAAGAAAACCTGTTGGCCGGGCAGTGGTGGTGCACGCCTTTAATCCCAGCACTCGGGAGGCAGAGGCAGGTGGATTTCTGAGTTCGAGGCCAGCCTGGTCTACAGAGTAAGTTCCAGGACAGCCAGGGCTACACAGAGAAACCCTGCCTCGAAAAACCAAAAGAAAAAAGAAATCCTGTTGGAGGAGTTGGTTCCCTCCTTCTTTGTTACAGTGCCAGAGATCCAACTCAGGTTCTCAGGTTTGGCTGCAAACACCTTCACCTGCTGAGACATCCCAGCAGGCCCCATTTTACATTTCTAAACCAAAGAATTTGAATTCTCACCTCATTACTCAAAGAATCCTTTAAGATGCCAGAAGCTGGGGCTGAGCTCCGGAAAAGAAGACTCAAAGGCCTTCTTGTGACTCTTGCAGAATTCAGTTCCTGAGACCCACATCCAAGGGCTCACAGCTGCTAGTAAAAGCTCCAAGGGGGGAGTCTAATGCTTCTGGCTTCCATCATCAACCCCACACAGGCATGTTCACAACCACAAACTGACACACACACACATACATATAATTAAAAAGTAGCAAAAGCAGCCAGCCTTTGTGGTGCCAGCAGTTAATCCCAGCACTCGGCAGGGGGTGTGGGGGAAATCTCTGAGTTCGAAGCCAGCCTGGACTACAATAGTGAGTTAAGAACAGCCAGGGCTACAGTGAATCCCTGTATTGAAAAACCTAGATAGATAGATAGATAGATGGATAGATAGATAGATAGATAGATAGATAGGTATATAGATGATAGATGGATGGATAGATAACAAAAACAGATTTTTTTGAAAGTCAGAAACATTTCTTCAGAAGACAAATATGAAAAACCTGACTTACTTAATTGCACTGTTTCCTCTGTCAATACCTTAAACAGCACCTTTAATTGTGTTTCCTCAATGATTTTGTTTTTTTCTTTTAAATGTATGTGTGTGCATGTGACTATGCAGGAGAAGGAAGGTGCCATGGAGGGCAAATGCATCAGATTTCCTGGAACTGAAATCCCAGGTAGTTGTGTGTCTATGAGTGTGAACACTGGAAACTGAACTTAGGTCCTGTGGAAGAGAAGCAAGTGCTCTTAACCACTGAACCATGTCTCCAGGTCCCTACAAAGCACCTAAAAACCAATTCAGTTGGATTGCCCTGAGTCTCCAAATCAAAGATTGAGTGTGCAGTGTAGGGTTCTTCAAACAAGAGGGAACAGCCTTTTTTTCTTTCCTTTCCTTTTGACCATCTATGCTTTTGTGTCTGAGCTGACACAGACTTGAGATGTCCTGCATTAGACAGACACAGAGCTAACTCATCATAAAACCACTGAAACAGGCCAGGGCACATTTCAGGCCATTCTGGGAGTCTGAATAGGGTAGGTGGGACAAAAATGGGGGAGGCCTTATATAGCTAGCCTCATTTTGGCAGTTATTCCAGAGGCTAGTTCACTGGACTCTGAAGCAAGGGTCACCTTCTTATTTTTCAATTCCAAGTGACTGAGTCAGAACCAGTGAGACACCTACTAGCTCAAAGTCTGTCATAACCAGTGTCTCCAGTGAGGAAGCTTTGAGGCTTTATCTCTTCTCCTGAAAAACAAACAACTTCCAAAAGAGAAAGATTAACAGAAGAAGAGATAACACACTCAGGCTCGGAATGGCAGCAGCTCTCCAAGTTCCCTCTCAACTCTCAGCTCTGGAAGTGTTGGTGGCTGATACAAGCCTGAGCAGAGAAACCAAATGGCAGACCCAGGTCCCAAAGGAGTGCCCTGTGCCTGAGTGATCCTCTAAGTACCAAGGTGACGAACACAACCTTTCTAGTCAAACAGCCACAATGAGCCGAGCTCTGGAACCTTAATCTAGTGGGAACTCCAACTCTTGAAAATTCATCTGCATTTGTAGTTTTTTCTAATATGCTTTACTTATGTTACAAGAAGAAAATGCATAGCTCAGCATGATGTTCAAAAAAATTTTTACCTCATATTTTTGGTCTTTGGCTTTTTAATTTTTAATCCTGTATTGCCTTGTAAACAGGAAGCTTTTAAGTCTTATGTATAGAACTTTTAAATTCATATTTATGTTTATATAAGTATTCTTACTTTTAAGTTTTAGCAAACATTCATATATATATATATATATATATATGACTTTTGTGTATGTGAGCTCTGCCTGAATGTATATTTGTGAACCATGTGCATACCTTGTGCCTGTAGAGGCCAAAAGAAGACTTTGGATTCCCTGGGACTGCAGTTATGGTTCGGTGTGAGCCGCCATGTGGGTGCATGGAATTGAACCTCGTCCTCTAAAAAGCAGCTCAACTGCTGAGCCATCCGTCCAGCTTCAGCATCCACCAGTATTTTATTCTATTTATCTTTCTTTATAAAAAATCATTTATTCATGTATTTTATGTACATGAGCGCTCTGTCTTCAGACACACCAGAGGAAGGAAGCAGATCCCGTTACAGATGGTTGTAAGCCACCACACCATTACTGGGAATTGAACTCAGGATCTCTGGAAGAGGAGTCAAGTAGTCTTAAGCACTGCACCATCTTTCCAACAACCCTTATTTTATTTACTTAATGGTCTTCATCTATATTGGAAAACACACTGTACATACCAACGGTCCTCATGTTTCAGTGTATACATTACTCACCTGGGGCAGTTTGTTAGTTTTGTTGTATTTACAGTCCATCTTCAGAATATGAATCAAGTGGATTATACATGTGCCCCAGAGGTCAGCATTCTCAAGATACTTCCCAAATGACTGTAATGTAGAAACGAATACAAGACATTTTAATAAAGCATTTGGACTACAATCTTCTTCCTCTCTCTTTAAACTCTCTCTCCTTTTTTTCTGCAATTATTTGTTATAAGTCTGGAGAAATAAAAGTGCTTGTTGTAAAAACTGAGTGCCATCCCAGGATGCATATGGTAGAGCACTAACTCCTGCAGGTTGTCCTTTGGCCTCCACACATTCTCTGTGGCATATGCTGCACACACACAATACGTAAATGTAATTTAAAAATTCAAAGGAAAAATACTGATATTGGACATGGGGTGTAGAGGGCTAAGAAGAACAGTAGATTAAGGAACTGAGCATGTCAGGAATATTTTTAATGGGATCCAAATATCATTACTGATAGAGTCTAAATGGACAGATAATTCTGCTCTTCTCTCTAGTTCCCCCTTTTTTACTTATCTAGATTTTCTATTTTTTCCTTCTAAAATAGAATTCATTAATTTTAATTTCTGAGTTCGAGGCCAGCCTGGTTACAAAGTGAGTTCCAGGACAGCCAGGGCTATACAGAGAAACCCTGTCTCGAAAAACCAAAAACAAACAAACAAAAAAAGAAATGAAATGTAAAACAACCTTGTACAATTTACACATGTTCCCTGAGGGTCTCCTCAACCAATGGGGCCTGCCAATAGCCTTTAGATAGATTTTTTTTCTTACAAGGCAAGGACATGATCTTATTTTTTGTTAGAAGCAGCTGTTCTGGGAACTGAGTATGAAGCTCAGTTAGCAGAGTGCTTGCCTACTATGTATAAAGCCTTGAATTTGATTCCCAGCATCATATAAACTGAAAGTGGTGGCACACACCTGCAACCCTTACACTTGGGAAGAGGAGTCCAGAGGATCAGAAGCTTAAAGTAATTTTACCCTACTTAAGCAAATTGGTGTAAAGCCTGGGATACATCAGATACTGTCTCAAAAAGCAAAATAAAAACAAAAGACACCACCCAAAATACCCAGTAATTCTCCCATAGTTTTCATTCAAATGGATACCTTGGCCCTACTTTCAAATAGGCTTATTATTATTCATTTGGAACTCCTATGGAGAAAATGCCCCATGTTGAAAAAGGGATTGCTTTTGCTAAGGATTCTGCAGGAATCCTCATTAACCTAGAGCAGTTTTTAAAAACTGTTTTGAAAAGTCTGTATGGCCCTGCATGAATACATGTGTACTGTGTCAGGGGCTGGGGAGATGGCTCAGCGGTTAAGAGCACTGACTGCTCTTCCAGAGGTCCTGAGTTCAATTCCCAGCAACCACATGGTGGCTCACAACCTTCTGTAATGGGATCTGATGCCCTCCTTCTTGTGTGTCTGAAGACAGCGACAGTGTACCTACATGTGTACCATGAAAGAGACCAGAGACCAGAAAAGGGCATCAGATCCCCTGGAACTGGAGTTACAGGGAGTTAACATCTCAGCATTTCAGAAGCTGAAGGATTGCCATGAATTCCAGGCTAGCCTGAGCTACGGAATAGGACACTGCTTCAAACAAAACAAAATGCCAGGTATAGTGGCACCACCTGTAATTGAACACTGGGGATGGGGGATCAACTGGGATTCAAGGAAACCCATCATGGTCTTTACACTTAAGTGGCCCTAGTTGGCAGGCAGGACAGGTCCTAGGGAAGAAAAGGGCGGGGACTCAGCAGCCTAGTGACATGGAAGCCCAGCCCCCACCTCTGCCTACCAATCTGGCATCTGAGCACAGCTTGAGTGAGGCCATGTCCTATCTCAAATATGATTGCATACTATGTTCCACACAGATCCCTGCGAGGCAAGTATTTCCCCCACCAAAAGACCAAGTCTTAACCAAGTGTGTCTATAATGATTGCCAGTTTTATTTCTCTGGCTAAGCAATCCAGAGGTAATTCCAGGTTTACATTTCTTTTTAATAGTTCATCAAGAGTTTAGTGCCTTTATTGCCTCTACAAGCTGGTTACAAATTAATTTTAATTAACTGCCATTTATTAAAAAATCTGTTCTTTGTGAGACACGTATTCATTTAAAAAAAATCAACATAAGCAAACGGCAAAATTAAAACACACCACACCAAAAAAAAAGCACTGTTAAGATTTTTGATACGTATAATTATACATGTACACACATAATTAGGAATTTTCCTGTATATGTGAGCTGATCCTAAATATGCTGCTTTTCAATCTGCTGTTTAATTGTATATTTCCATGCATAAGTGTGAAACTTTCCAACTGAAAGATAAACGTGGAAAATGGGTCAAAAATCCAAAATCCAATGAGATGCTGGTAACAACGAAACTACATAAAAGAAAATACCGACAGGTAATTATTATTAAAAGTAAAATGAAGTTCAAAGATACATCAGAAAATGCTAAGAGAAAGAAAGCAGCAGCCACATTTCAATATCAGAAAAATGATTTCAAGGCCTGAAGCACACAGGGTAAGGACGGCTTCGGGAATGTCTTTGCTTCCAATGCATCAACACAAACTTGTTTCTTACTCTTCTTATCTCTTCCCTAAGCCTTTCCAACTCATCGACTCCTCTTATCACTTCTTCAGGGTTCAGATGCCTTGCAGGAGTGTCCTCTTTAGGCTCTGGGCTGGGTTCAGCAGGCTCTCCTCTAAGGCTTCCGTCAGTTTCCTCCCTCACATTTTCTTCAGAAGCCTGAAGATTTTCTCCTGCCGGCTGTGGTGGATCTTCTGAAGGATGGCCTTCATCTGCTTTTGGTGTGTTCTGGGGTGTTCCTTCGTTCTCATCACAAGACTTTTGCATGTTGATTATTTTCTCTTAATGAATTAATCCTAGAAAAAAGAAGGAAACAAAACCGAGGGGTGTCAGTCAGGCAGATGGACAAGCTTTTGTGTTCCCATAGCGACTGACTTTTCTGATTTGAGTCTCTTAATTGCCAAAAAGTTTTCTAACTAGGCAAGTCAGGCTCTGAGCTCCTGACTCCACCCCTTCCTCCCCCTCCCCCCTCCCTAGCTCTCCAACTCCATCTTCTCCAGTCCCGGCTCCAGCCCACCATTTTCCCAGCAGGCCCTGCAACAAACCTCTCTTAGCACTGAAATGGGAGCGGCGTGGAAGCAATTAACCCTTCCCTCACCACATGGCTCTAACACTCCCGCCCTTTCGGGCTTTTCCAAGTCTTCCCATCCTCAGCCTCTCACCAGCAACAGTCCGGCCAGCGGTCTCCAATCTTTTAAATGTCTTTAGCCTCTCCCTTTCCTTCCTTCACCCCATTTCCGCAGCAGGATCATCTGCAAGGGCCTTCTGTGCTTAATCCGGATGGGAGGCAGCTGTGGCGCCCCTGGGATGTGCTTTGGTGTCTTCCACACTCCTACCCCCACCCAAAGGGACCTGAAGCAATTGCACCCTTGCACCGACCTGTAGGGATCTGGAGATTTTCCTCTCTTCTTGCACCTCGATTTATGTCGCGCCCAAAAGATCAAGAGTCCTGAAGAAAGACAGGACTGCATGGTGAGCACACCAGGGCCTAAATCAAAAGGTCTTAATAACGGATAGCACAAAGTTTTTCCACGTCCCCCTCTTCTCCCTCCTTTTGTGGCAACCCCGCCTTCATCTGCACCCTGTTTCCCAGCAAGAGCAAAGAATGAGACAAGTTTCCCCACAGTGTTATTGTTTCTTCTCTCCGTCTCTCGCATTTCGCCTTTCCCTCTCTCTTTTCTTTCTTTCTGCCCGACTCGGTTAGCTACCTCCCTCCCAGTCTGCCCCATCCCTCATCAAGCAGCCCCAAATCTCTTGCACAAAATAGTTTAGCAGAACCCTAGGATAAGGGAAATAGTGCGGAATGAGCGTGCTTTCTGTTCTCTGCTCCCTCCTCCCTAAGCTCTCTTGAGCCAGCGCCCACTATTAAAGTACCTGGAAGTAGCAGGGTCACTCTTCTCTAGCAGGACTGAACTGCTACTGAGGAACTGGGCCTAGACTATAAGGACTTCTGCACACGTCGACTGCTGGTCACGTGAGGGCCGCGTCATCAATGAGCTCCAGCCTTTGGTTACCCCTCCCATTAACATGCAGCCCGCCCCCTACATTCCCTTCTCTCGATACTGTCAATCTTTTTTCCTATTTGCCAATAGGAGACAATAAAACTGGTCTCGTCACCAAGTAGTATCTATTCACCTTACTCACATTACCAGGAAAAGATCAGTCTTTTAGGGTACGTCGACCAATTCTCCTAATTTGGGAAATCAGCTCTTTCTCTTCCTTGCTCCCTATACGTCCCTTCCCCTCCCCCCCAAATCCTACAATCCACCATTTCTCTGGGAAGCTTCTACGTCTTTAAAATGGGGGAAGGTTGTAGATGCGCGCTTGTGGGGGTAGCGGAAGAATAAAAATCTAAGGAAGGAATGTTTAGCTTTGCTGGCCCTCGAGTCATTTTCTGTTGTGTTCCGTTTTAAGAATCAGGTTTTAAAATGATATTTAAAAAGGGATTCTTCATACTCATTATTTCACACTAGATGAGAAAATAACTTCATTAAATCAATTTTAAGGTTTCAAAAAGTATTCTAATGACTGCAAGTGAAAGGACAGTATTTACAACATACTGATGTGTTGGGGTTTTCTAAATCTTACTAAAATGGCATCGTTTGCAAACTGACTCTGAAAACAGAGCCCATTTGCCTTGTTAGTTTTGTATCCACAATCCACCACTCTCTTTGGCTGAGCTTAGGCTATTATTAGATGTCTGAACTTTTAATTGATGACTGCTGGCAGCTTCCACTTGCAAATAAAGGCTTCAGACAGACCTCTTTTCCTTGTCCTTTGTGGCAGCCAGTGTCTTTGTTAAACAGAAAAGCCTGCTTTTCACTCAGTGAACTTTCATGGAACTCAAAGAATATGTTTGTTGGTAAACTTTTATTATTAAGAACAGAATGCAAGGCAATAGTGCTCATAGCCAAGCAGAAAGGAGGGAGCTCTTTGTATGTCACTATTGATTGTTGGGCTTATTAAGCATGTAGGCTCTTTCATTCATTCATTCATGGGACTCTAGATACCCTGATAGTATTTCAAAGTACTCCATTAGAACAAGAGCCATCTCAGAGAACTCCATACACTACCACAGAGCTATTTATGCCACGTTTACTGCTACTTTATTCACCAAAGCACCATGCTCTTCAGCTAAAAATAAAATAAGAATGTAAAAATGTAGTTACAAATTTTCAGGAAAATGAATGCAGTTAGAATGTTTAATATTTACTGAGATCACAGAATATCAGAAAGAAAAAAAATCACATATTCTCTCTCATAAGCAGAACCTAGTCAATAATTTATATATATATATATATATATATATAAACAAACTTACATGTGGGTACAGTATAACATTCAGAAATGAAAACAAGAAAGGTCTAATATTAGGAGGTAAGGAAGGATTGAATGCAGGAAATGGACATGAGATATGAAAGAAGACAGAAATCTAATTATTTTCCTAGTTCTAAGTTTCTCATGGATTTTTTTTCTATTCTTTTTTTGGGTGATAGATAAGTGCATAAAATATATTCAGTAGTGAAAGCATAAACTCCAATGGGAAGCTCCACAGCTTCAGAGCAGATGTTTTAACTGTACAGATGTCCATTGAGAGGCATAGACTTCAGTACTCGTTCGTTTCATTGCCTGGCATTTTTTTGTTTGCAAGTTTTTTTACAATAAAGTTTATAAAAATAAACTATCAACATGCACAATTGTTGTTATCAAAAAGCAGAGAGGATGTTACTAGGGTGTAAAAAAAGAACAGCACTATTTTAAAGAAGAAGCTGAGCTTCTGAAAACCAGGGTTCACTAGCATCTGCAGGTGTGGTGGTTTTGGAGTGGTTATCTACTTGGAGAGTCAAGAGAAAGACAATGGGGTGTGGTTGGGACTGTCTCTGGACAAGTGTGATCACAGCAGGATGTATTTGCACAAAACAGTTTACCACTGAGAAAGAGAGGCTCTCAAAACTAAGTGTTTTTGTTGGCTTAATGTTTAATAATTTATAATTAAGCACAAATGGGAGGTACATTTTCTATTATTTGAGAAAAGTGTGTAACATAAATTATAAATAATTATGTTTCCTTACCACTCACAACAAAATGTTTCCACTCTTTGTGATGCTACCATAACAAATATTAATGGCAAAATTGAATTTCTACATGTATAATTCTATGATTTTTAATGTTTGGATTTTTTAAAAGCATCACTACAGCTAGAACATAGTTCATTATCCCCTCAACATGTGTCTATTCTCCACCTCCCTCTCTCTCTCTGAAACAGGGTTTCTCTGTGTAGCCCTGGCTGTCCTGGGAACTCACTTTGTAGAGCATGCTGGCCTTGAACTCAGAAATCCGCCTGCCTCTGCCTCCTGAGTGCCGGGATTAAAGGAGTGCACCACTGCTGCCACCACCACCATCACCACCACTGGGCTACTGCCCTCTTTTATTCCCTCTTAGATTATGGTTCTATATCCTTAGAGCCTCCAAGGCTACATCAGCTGCAAGTCATCTGTTCCTCCTTTGTTATTAATGTAATAAGGTTTGGACCTGTCCTGTGGCCTTTAACTAAAGTTTTCTAGCATCCTTTTTCCCCCCTGTATTTGTGAGTTAGCGTGTCTGCACGTATCGGGGTGTGTGTGTGGGGGGGTTCTAACTAGACATCAGTGATATGTGGATTGGGAATGGTGATCAGGGATCATGCCCCAACTCTGCTGTTTCTGTAGTGATTCTTGTAATAGTAACTAACATGTCTCCCATGAGTTCCATCATTTTAGAAAGGAGTTTGAGTGGCCTGGGAGTATATCTCAATGGTAGAATTTTACCTACCATGCTCTGAGCTTGATTCCTAGTGTGAACACAGACACACAGACACACAGACACACACACACACACACACACACACACACACACACACACACACACACACACACGTGGGGGTCCAGTTATCTTACAGACAAATGTATCTGCTCCCACAAAAAAAATTAAGTGAAAGTTTTGTCCTCTCTGCCTGTTCTGCTTACCTGTGGTCACAGCTTTAATGATGCACTTGGTGGAAATTATTAATTCTAGTTTTCTAAAGTCTTACAAGAGAAAATTCATCCAGTTTACTAGTGCACACCTGACAAAGAACCAGTTGATCCAGGCCTTCAATTCTTTCCTGAGCAATTTCAGAACAGCAGTGTAAATTAGTCATGATAGATTTTAAATACAAATGAAGTTTAAGATACTACCATTGTATTAATGTAAATGTACATCTGTTGGGGTTGGGGAGATGTCTCAGTCATTAAGAATGCTTTCTGCTCTTCCAGAGGACTGGAGTTTGATTCCTAGTAACCACATAGGCCTTCAAAACTGCCTGCAATCCCAGCTGCATGGGATATAATATCCTTTTCTCGACTCTGCTGGCACTTGCACACACATGCACATACACAGACAGACAAACACACACATACATAAAAATGTACAATGTGCATGTCTTAGTCAAAAAGAGAAGAAAAAGATGGACATGTTAATGTTAACAATGAGGATTTCTGGAGAATAGCCACACTGGATATCTGAGTTAATTAGTATTTGTGTGTGTGTGTGTGTGTGTGTGTGTGTGTGTGTGTGTGTGCGCGCGCGCGCACGCGCACCCAGCCTGCACTGAAGATGCTTCTAAGTCCCAAACTGCCCCAGGCTACGCAGGAGAGAGGGGGCTGCAGCTGACCATTATTGTCATGTACAGGAAACCCTTAGGTATGACTATGATATCCATGCTTTTTGGTTTTTTTCTAAGTAATTTCTACAGTTTGCATTCTGAAGCTCTCTGTATGAAAATACATCTTGCACATTTTTCGTGACTTTTTAGGTACTGCAATGTGGTACTTCATTACATATGTGCATTGTGAAGTGGCCAAATCAGGATAATTAGCATATCTAACACCTTAAATATGTATCATTTCTTTTTGGTAAGAACATCAAAAAATCTATTCTAGGCACTTGAAAATTACACAATAAATTATAGTTAATTATACTAATTATCGTTAATTATACTGTACAGAACACTAGAACTTATACTTCCTATCTAACTGTTGTAACCTTGTATCCCTTGAGCAACCTCTCTGCCAAGGACCGGTCTCAGCTTGGAGAGGGGTTCTGAGAGAACGGGTGTCTGGGAACTGCAAAACAAAGGACTCCAAGTCAAATCGTGGGTCAAGCTGGCAGCCTCAAGACAGCTTTCCAGACTGCTTTCTTTAAATTCTGTTCTCACTGGAGATCTCCAGACAGCTCTCTCTCTAGACAGCTTTCTCTTGCTGTTCTCTATTCTAGACAGTTCTCCAAGCAGTTCTCTCTTTCTATTCTAAAAAAATTCTCTGGAAAGCTCATCTCTTGCAGATCAGAAGCCCAGTCTTTTATTTTACATATCAATCTAGGTTTCCTTTTGATTACCCTGTGAATCAGCATCCCAAGACTCCAGCCCCTTAATTCTTATGAGACAGCAAGCACACATTTCTTTTGAACATTGCAAAAGAATCGAGAGATCTGCCTGCCTCTGTTAAGCACAGATAATAAGCTAGCTGGGTGGGACTCCATCCTGAAATGACCATTTCTACCACACCCGAGCCTAACCCTGCTCTGTCCAGGCAGACCCTGAACTCTCGGGAATCTGTCTGCCTTGTAAGCATAAACAAAAATCCTTAGCTGCAACCACCAGTCCCTAAATCCCTTTGCTTAGTATCTTGTTGACTCACACAGCACAGCTGGTTTTGTTCCTTTAGATTCGTAAAGCCATTCATGTAATTCATATTGGATCCTTACTTTTTAAGAAATGATATATTTTTGAACCTGTGGTTTTTAGAGTTCGTCCACAACGTTAAGGGCTGTCCTGAAGGTCCTAGCATTTACCATTTTTCTGAGACACCTTTACCTCCCAAACTCGTGCTGTCTAGGATTATCATGGAGTCACTAACATGTATAATGACTGATGACAATTTTCTTTCCACATAGCAGCAGATCTGTGGAATAGTCACTACAGGGGTGGAGAGACGGGGTAAGGTGCATGTTAAGCCTGTAGCAGCATGTCGGTGGTCAGTTGTTACAGAGGCCTAAAAAGGAGGCAAGGGCCTTAAGGGAATCTTGGTCCTGGTAGGAATCCTTTAAGTGGGGAGTCACCTGTGTTACATTAAGGAAAGCAGAGGGAAGAGTTGGTAATTATTTCTTCCATGTGCTTTATGTAGCTGAAGAAGAGGATACCATGGTAATTATGGATCTGGGATAGGCAATAACAGCTTGTCTGTGAAAAGGACACTGGCTTAAGTAGATAGTATTATTTTATTAATTAAGGATTAAATAATGGTTATTTATGTAGTCCGTTTGACCTATGAGAGGTAGATATGAGTGGATCCCTGAAGCTTATAAGGATCTTTTAAAATTTACAAAAGAGAAATCCCTTTCCCATCACCATCTAAGCTTGATTCACATCCTCTAACCTTCATAACTTCCATTACCAGCCCCAATCACTCCACCGACCTTCACACACTTTCTCAGACCCTCACACACTCTCTCAGACCCTCACACACTCTCTCAGACCCTCACACTCTCTCAGACCCTCACACTCTCTCAGACCCTCACACTCTCTCAGACCCTCACACTCTCTCAGACCCTCACACACTCTCTCAGACCCTCACACTCTCTCAGACCCTCACACTAGTGCTCTCAGACCCTCACACTCTCTCAGACCCTCACACTCTCTCAGACCCTCACACTCTCTCAGACCCTCACACTAGTGCTCTGAGACCCTCACACTCTCTCAGACCCTCATGTACTCTCTCAGACCCTCACACTCTCTCAGACCCACGCACTCTCTCAGACCCACGCACTCTCTCAGATCCTCACACTCTCTCAGACCCTCACGCACTTTCTTCCAATATGATTTTCTGAAGCTCAAAAGAATTTTTTAACAATTTGGAAAAAAAATTAATCTTGGGTTAAAAAGCACAAACATTGTTTCTGGTGTTTCTGCTATGAGGGAAAAACAAGCATTTAAACAAATTTTAGACAAAAAGAAAAAAAAGCATGAACTTTTTAAGCTTTGGGTGAGCTGTGTTGTTCCAAGCTCTCAGCAGCAAGATTCTACCTACTATTCTCAGCCCGGTGGCTACTTGCCGACTGGACGTCATTTTTGTTTGGCCTAGAAGAGGAGGAGGGGCCTGCTCGACCCCCACCAGCAGCCTGCCCCAGCCGTTTGCGCATCTGTGCTGGGTCCCTCTTTCCCCTTGGCGGTTTGTCACCACAGTTGGGCGGGTGGCAGTAGGAGGGGTGCAAATCTCTCCAAACCCTGGAAAGTAGAACAGGAAGAGAAAAGGCAGCTGTGCCTAGTGGCACCCTGCCGGCCGGGGCCTTAGGTCCCTTCCCTACCTTTTCTTTGTTATGGCTCAGTGGGCATAAGCATACCCTGCTGCCTTTTGCCAAGGTCTCTATGGGGATCAAAGCCCATCTTTAGCATCTGCTGCATGACAGGATCTGAAGGAGTCAGCAGAAAAGCGCCCATTTGATTGAACAAGTCTCTTCCCCATAGTGTGAAGGGCAGGGAGGGTTTCACATAAAGATGGAAAGGTTTTTATTTTCTTGCAGTGCAAACCGGCTGTGCTTTGAGCAACACTGGAGGCTTGTTCCACACCATAGAGTGTGGAGGGAGCGGATGCAGTGGGCCAAATTGCAGGCCAGTCTTGCTAGCTATGCAAGAGACATCTGCTCCCGTATCCAAAAGGCCTTTGATAACTTACCCATTTCTTGTTACCTCTTTTAAAAGGCCTGGTTTTCTTCTTCCACTCTAAACACTAGGCTGCTTGAACCAAAGCTTTCCTCTCCTCTGGCCTGAGTTTGTACTGACTGACCCCCAACACATAATGGCAACAACAACACTTGAACAACTCTCCGCCCTGCATGAATCTGGGCTGTTTTTGAGGGCGGCTGCAACATGATTCTAATTTCGATTGTGTAGTCAGAATCAATAACTCCTGGAATTACATGTATCCCTTGTAGGGAGGTAGAGCTTCTGCTGAAAATTAGTCCCACCATGCCCGTGGGCAATGGACCATGTACCCCTGTGGTCATGGTCACTGGGGGAGAACCAGGAGTTAATATGACTGAGGCGGCGGAACTAAGGTCCAATCCTGGGTTCCTGAATTTTCTTTTGATATTCTCTGCTGTGCTCTAGGGTCCAAAAATGACCCCGTTCCAGCAGTACCCAATGTGCAGCCTCCTCGTTTTCCTTTCCCCGGAAGAATAACTCTTTTCTGACCTCCTCTTCATACTGTGCTCTCCACTCCTCTTGAGAGACAAGCCTTTGCTACCTGCTGCCAGTCCCATGGTGTCCTCGTAGTGCTTGTCAAGAGAAAGGGGCCATTTCTCATTGTGATTCTTAACAATCTCCTTTTCCAAAGGAAAAACACCTCCAGGTGATGGCTCTTACGATTCAATTCTCTTTCATAAACAGCAAGATTTGCCTGTAAAAGGTATTGGGGTGGCTGGTGATGGTGGCATAGTTTCCCCCAAATTAATCCAATCGGAGCAAGTTGATTCTATGGAGGCCGAGCTAGATGTCATGAACCGCTTCTGTTTTGTTTGTTTTTAAGAATTATTTGTTTACTTTTTGTGAGTACACTGTTGTCTTCACATGCTTGTGAGCCACTATGTGGTTGCTGGGAATTGAACTCAGGACCTCTGGAAGAGCAGTCAGTGCTCTTAACCGCTGAGCCATCTCTCCAGCCCCCGCTTCTGTTTTTTAAGGTCTGCTTGATTGTGCGTCACAAAAAAAAAAAAAAAAAAAAAAAAAAAAAAAAAAAAAAAAAGCAAGCTCAGGCACTTCTTCACCCTCCTGGGTCTGCACCCACTTGCAAAGGCCTTTACCCACCTCATACCATGTATCAGGGCTCAATGACCCTTCTTCTGAGAACTATAGACTAACTTTCTGTATGAAATCGAAGAAATCTTGCAAAAGTCTTGTGTACATCTTGACAGCTTTCTTACTAACTGCTTGTTTCAAAACCTAAACATGCATTTCTGCCATTGTTTGACCCATTTTTATTTACCAAATCTGCACCCCATTGACACTTGAGGCGGCCATAGCTATTGGCCCTGTTGCAGGAGCAGGAACCATGTCATTCTGTCCTTTCCAAGGCCATGCTGGACTCTCCTTATCTTTCTTCCTCTATCCTTCAATTTCAAGGGTAAAGATGTTAGAATGAGTAAAAACAGATCCTGGACTTCCACTTATATTGATTATGCTTTGAGTTACCATATTTCCTGACATAAAAATATGTTCTGCAGGTTCAACATGGATAAATTTAATAACTTCTGCAAACTATCCAAAAGAGCCATTGGCCACAACAACTTAAAGCAACTTTTATAATGTATGCTATTTCTTCCCATTTCTTTTGCCTTCTGCCCACTGGCTGAAGTCACATTGTAAATGATCCTGGCAAGGAGCCTTCCAGTTATGGAACACTATAAACTTAAAGTGCTGTGCAATGGGCACCGACTTTTCAAATTCCAGTAAGTCAGTCTGCTTAGATGTCAGTAGGCAATATTATGCTATGTTTTGGCCCTGTGTTTACTTATTCTAACATCTGTACTCTGTGTTGCTGACTTTCTATTTTGTATCTCTCACTAGTCTGAAAGTGCCATAAAATATATTTAATTCAACTTTGTAAGCACTCCGATGGTAAAATGTCAAGTTAGTCAAAATACTTTAAAATTCCATCACTATAAAATGTTTAAATGAATACATATTTAAAAAACAAGATATAAGACATAAAATGGAACAAAATAATATGCATACAGTAGATTATATTGAAGTTATATAGGGAGTGATAATGACAGAATATTTATTTAGAAAATAGTTCCATATACATCTATCTATCTACCTATCTACCTATGAATTAAAATGCTTTATTTAAAAGTTCTATTTTTCTGGTATAAACATAGAGTGATTTTGCTTTTTATAGTAATTAATGTCAAACATCCACTTTTTTTGTGGAAGCATGGATTTCTTTAGTGACATTTCAGTTTGGTTCTTCAGTCACTTTCATTCATTAAGATTCAATTTCAATTCAAGTGTAGTAGCACACACTTTTAATCCCAGCACTCAGGAGGCAGAGGCAAGAGAATCTCTGAGTTCAAGGCCAGCCTGGTCTACTTAGTGAATTACAGGACAGAGCTACATAAAGAGACCCTGTCTTGATAGAAAGAGAGAGGGGAAGGGAAGAGAGAAAGTGGGCAAGGGAGAAGAGCGCAATCACTAGTAGTCAGGACCTCACAGAAACTGTTGTCTGCACACGATGGGCCCTATCAACCATCAGTGTTAGGTGGGAGAGAGGCTCATGGTGCCCTAACCTCCATGCCGAAGTAGTGGCTACTGATAGATTCTGGGAGACAGAAGGCATTGTCATTAGCCCACCAAGCTCCAATGCAGTGTTTGAACACCATAACCACAGACACTCCTGTTTAACTCACTGAATCACAAAATAAAAATTACGGTTTTTAAATTAATGAATTTGAGAAGGGTATTTGTAGATAGGAGTGAGGAGGGACTGATAAAAATGAAAAAGCCATAAAAGAAAGTATTGGTGAGAGAAATAGAATTTTCTTTTTAATCTATCTATCTATCTTCTTTTTTTTTTTTTTGGTTTTACGAGATAGGGTTTCTTTTTTTTTTTTTCTTTTTTTTCTTTTTGATACTTTATTTACATTTCCCATGTTTCCCCTTTTCTGGGTCTCCTCTTTGGGAACCTCCTATCCCTTCCCCCTCCTCGCCTCTGTGAGGGAATTCCTCCTCCCACCTACCCGCCCACCCATTCCCATATTCCCACCTTCACATTCCCCTTTACTGGTGCCCCTAGCACCCTCAGGCCCAAAGTCCTCTCCTTTCTCCCTGGTGGCCATCGAGGTGATTCTTCTGCCTCATATGTAGTCCAAACCGTGGGTCAATAGATGTGTATTCTTTGGTTGGTGGTCTGAACTCCAGGACGACCAGGGGGAGGGTC
>CM052722.1:72292077-72312108 GCA_028551405.1 Uromys caudimaculatus
GGAGGATGGTGCAGACTCTCCCTGGTAACAGGGAAGGGAGCCGTCCAACCTCCTGACGGTGATGCCACTTGTGGTTCCTCAGATTGGTGAGGATCCGGATGAGTGACGGGTGGGGCCTGAGGTGAGCGCAGGCGGCGGGGAGGCGGGGGCGGGGCCTCCCGTCGCGCTGGCCTCCTGAGCTGCGAGAGCGAGCTTGGCAGTGACGCGGGGCCCTCACGTGACCCGGGGCTGCAGAGCGACGCAGCCTTGGGTGCAGTCGTCACTCGCGTCTGGCCACCAGCTCGGAGCTTCTCTGCGCGCGGCGGGCTGGCATCGGGCCCAAGGCGAGCGGGGCAGGTAAGGGGCCTGCACGCAGCGGCCCTCGGGGCGACAGCCTCGCGACGGGCGGGCGCGCCCCGCGGCTCCTCGGCTCTGGGCACCGCACAGGGAACCCCGGCTGCGCCCGGGAAGGGGCGCCCCGGCCCGGGGGCTCAGGGGCGGGGCCGGCGCGGGGGTCCCGGGGAAGGGGCGGCTGGGCCGCCGGCCGGCGACGGAGGCGAGCGCTCGCCCTAGCCCGGGAGAGCCGGGATGGGGAAGGGCTGCTGGAGCTCGTGGGCGGCCGGGTAGGGGGATGGGCGCTGGGTCTGGGGAAGGGAGGTGCGGTGCGGAGCTCGGCGCCGAGTCCTTCCCATCCCACCCTGTCTGCAGGTCTACGAGCCGAGAGAGTCGCGGCGGCGCGTCTCCAGCGACAATTGAGAGGAGGACTACGCGGCAAGGGATAGGCCCAGGTCGGTTCAGGGACAGTGTGTGGGAGTGGTGGCTGGGGGAGGGTGGGGAAAGCCCCGTCTAGGACCCCAGTGAGAACCCCCACCCCACACTACACTCCATCTCAGTCCTCCATTTTGGTGCCTGAAAGCTCAGGGAAAGGATCCTGGGAAATAAAAAATGGTGGGCTTTGGGGGAAGGAGGGAAAAGAGAGCTGGGGGGGGAGGGGCTCGAAGGCTCCCTAGAGGTTGCCTGGAGACTCTAAGGTGGAAAAAAATAATAATAATGAAAACCCTTGTTGTTGGTCTCTGAATTTTGCTGGTCACTGCACCAAGCATTCAGCTTTTTTCCTTGCCCTGTCTTACTTGTGTTCAAAGAATAACAACCAGAAAACAAAATCTCATCATGGCCAATATCCACCAGGAAAACGAAGAAATGGAGCAGCCCCTGCAGAACGGACAGGAAGACCGCCCTGTGGGAGGAGGTGAGGGCCACCAGCCTGCTGCCAACAACAACAACAACAACCACAACCACAACCACAACCATAACCACAACCACCACCACCACCGAAGAGGACAGGCTCGCCGACTTGCCCCTAACTTTCGATGGGCCATTCCCAACAGGCAGATTAATGATGGGTTGGGTGGGGATGGAGATGATATGGAAATGTTCATGGAGGAGATGAGAGAAATCCGGAGAAAGCTTAGGGAGCTACAGTTGAGGAATTGTCTTCGTATTCTTATGGGGGAGCTCTCTAATCACCATGATCATCACGATGAATTCTGCCTTATGCCTTGACTTCGGTCATTTCCCCTGAGATTCATACTGTGATTTCCACTCTATTCCTTTCCCTTGCATTTTCCTGACATGCCTTTAATGACCCGTTTGTGGTGAGCCTTGTGTTATATTTTCCATGTGCCAGGTGGGGCTTGTGTTGCCAGCTTCTAATTGGAGATTGCCTTCCCACTCAGTGTGAGTTTCTGTCAGCAGTACAGTGTTGCCCATTTGCATGGAAAAATGTAAAGTCAATAAAGCAACTGAAAAGCAACCTGGATACTCATTATTGTCTCTTAAAGCATAAATAGTTAAAAGTTAAAAAAAAAAGAGCCACAAAAACTCTGAAATTTAACAGTATTGGGGGGGACACATGTATAATTTTCCTTTTATTTGGAGCTTCATAAACTTTTTTGGGTAAGTTTATTAATTTAGTGCAAGTGTATATAATTATTTGCTCAACAAAAAGAGTAAATCCTCTTGGTGAAGATGAAATTTCTTAAGATTTTTAAGCCTCCAGCGGTCCCTCAGTAGTTGGGCTGAACTGAGGAGAATCCTCAGACCTTGTCTGTTCTCCCAATTCCATACAGGAAAAGGAGGTGGGTTTCTCCACGTCATTTGTATGTTGCAATCCCCCCTTTTGGTTACAGGCATGTGATCTGGGTATACATTCCCTTCTGATTCTATACCTATGGTCCTTAGCACAGCTCAATTTGATTTGTCTGAAGCCTGTAGTGAGAGGTATGATAGGGTGGAAAACTTTTTTACAGCTTGATATCCATGGTTCTTAGCTCTTAAGAAAATAGACTTTTCTGCATATATTTGTGTGTTCCCATTCAAAACACTCAGGGAGGGGTGCACTGGGGCCCAGCACAATAGATAACAGATGCCTTACAGGGTTATGTGCAGACCTGCATCCCTGTAAACCTCCGGAACACAAGTAGGCTAACAGCCCCATTGTGTATCCACCCTTGCTGGATTTCCCGAAAGCAGCCTCTCAACAGGCCTGCCCACCCACCCCCACTCCGTTTAATAGACTTCCTAGAAATGACAGTTTCACTGGGTGAACAGGCATTGTTTGACTGCATCCAGTTCATCCCGTCCACAGTTGAAACAAACTCCTTTGTGAACTCTTAAAAACTTAAGTATTTTGCATTTTGATTTTTATGTAATGTGTATTCTCTAGACAGTAATATTGTCTTAATTTTACTGTTAGTCAGGGCCTGATGTAGTAGAGAAATAGGAAATTGTTGATTATTCTAATAGGCTAAGTACTGTCGAGTTAGAAACTGTTCCTGACTCTGCAGCTGAAGGCTAGAAATCACTGATCTGAAAACTTTAAAGAAAGGCCCCCAATAAAAATTTTAATCCCATATGCAATAAATTATAGACCTTATAATATGTTAGTGTTTAGGGGAACACAAGCAATCTACCTGTACACATAAAGGAAATGTTAAAATTTAATTAGTAACATTTGGGTGCCTTTCTCAATCTGCTGTCCACTGTTAGCAACCTATAAATCAGAAATTTCTGTTTTTAATACTTTCCCAGTTGATTTTTCATGTCTGAGTTTTGGCAACATAGGCACAAAGAAACTGGCAGAAAATGATCTGAGTTACTTGACTACACAATGAATAAACAGTTCTAAAATTATTAAGTTGGAATATATTAAATATTCAGTGTATGACTATAGTTAAGCTAGTACTGTCTTTAGTTTTTAAAATTATTCAGTTAAGTTACTGAATTACTATGAACAAATTTATGATACAGAAATTATACATTTTAATTGTACATATATAATTTCTACGTAGGTTCATGCCCTGTTCATTTATTACAATAATTTTGTTTTTATTATCCTGAAGCTCAGTGTTTGGCCCAGTGCCTAATATAGCATATATTTACTAATAAAAGAAAGTATGTATTTATAGGTGATTAATTTTGCAGTTATTAATCTAAAATTATATATAACAATCCATAGTTTTGATTCTGGTTGATTTTTTATATGCAACAGAAACTTTTTATGAAGAACATTTACAACTTACTTTTAGAAATATACCATGAAAGGTCATTATGCATATTTAGGTTGTGCTGCGAATTAACGAAGAGTATAGGCAACCACAAACTAGTCATCTAGAAATACCACTTGTAAGTTTTTGTCTTTGTCCTATATAGAATCATAGTGGAGTCAGATGTAGAGCCTCAGAGAAGAAACACTGAATCTTTCTCACCTTAGAAGGTGGGTATAGTGTGGCACTGGCCTGTAATCCTACCATTTGGGGGTGGAGGTAGAAAGATTTTTGAGTTCAAAGCTATCCTGGGGTATGTGAGACTACCCTCCAAATTAGCTTTCATTTAGCCAAATATGGGGAGCAATTTTCAAGCAAGCACATTTCAGTTGGCAACTTTTTGAATATAAAGTATACTTACTTTTGTTTACTAGAACAAGAGAGAACTATTTGCTTAAGATTAAACGTTGTCCTAGCAGCAGAAAAAAGTCTGGATTCCATAAACGAGATTATCAAAATTCTACACTGTTCTGTCTCCTTTCCCGGTATCACTTGTTTAGAAGGAGCTGGCTTTTAGATTGTCAGATAGCTTGTATTACAATTGCAACTGAGACAGGCAAAGAGGACCTACCTCTCTCTGTGGCCCAGGGTAAGTATTAAGCTCTTTTAAAAATCACCATCACTGTTAAACTGTATCTACTTTTTTGTATGTGTGTGTGTAAAAAAGCAGACATGGAGAGACAGGGCAATTGGACTCCTAACTAGCCGCTATTGAATTCTTTCCTCCTTCCCTGCCAGTCTTGAGCAAAAGGACCATCAGCCAAAGAACTAGCCAAACTCCCTGTCTATCAGCATCAGCCAGCCTGAACACTTCAAAGAGGCCTTGCAAGAACTATGCAAAGATTGCAGCTGGTTCCCCCACCTCCCGGAAGCTCAGTCAGAGATGTCTGAAACTGTTTATATCAGACTTTTTGCTTGTTAAAAACCTTAATGAACTCTAGACAATCAGGTAAAAAGTCTGTAGGATAAGACAGAATTATTAAATTGTCATTCGTAGGACTGCAGTAATAACTGCAGAAGAAGATAAAATCAGCCAAGGGGAACATAGAGACTAGGAGGAAATTGGACTTGCAATGTTTATAGAAGAACTATAGCTCAGTTCTTAAGACTCCGAGTTTGTAATTTATCAGGAGCAATTAGATTAAAATCTACATCCTGTTCCTTTTCTATTCTAAGCAAAGCAATGAAAAGAAAAAGTATAAGATGGTGATAAAATGTTCACAGTAGCTATATGACAGAGAAGATGAACCTAAGAAAATGGTGAGGGTTATACTCCATAAGAAATCTGGTATTGTTTATTTTTAAAATATCACTGAAGGCAATGAATGTTCTATAGAAAAACAGTAATATTTAAGAAAGAAATGAATTAAGGCAATGAGAGTTCTGCTGATAAACAGGGTCATTTAATAAAGAAAAAAACCTATCAATCAACTCACTAGGAGTCTCATACTCCTTAACTTCTATCACTCCATGAAAGAATGCTTTATTACTTTCCCAGTTGCTGTGATTAAATGCCCTGACCAAAGAAACTTAAAAGAGAATGGGTTTATTTTGTTTCACGTCTGTCATGGTATGGAAGGCATGGTAGAAGAAGCTTTGAGAAGGCAGCTGGCCACATTGAATCTATAGTCAGGAAGCAGAGCGTGGTAGATGCTGTTCTCTTCCTTTTGTCACATTTCATGCAGTACTTCAGCAGAGGAATGGTCCTATCCACATTTAATAGGAGTCTTTTTACCTTAATTAGCCTAACTTAGATAAACCTTTACACAAGTACCAAGGAGCTAACTTAGTCAAAGATAATTCCTGACGGACACTTCTCCAGGCTTGTCTTTGGTGACTCTAGATTTTGTTAAGTATTAACCACCACAAAAGTAAAAATCGGAATAAATAAATAAATGAATAAACAAACAAACAAGCTACTTTTCTGTCATCATAATTACATGAACAAATCAACTTTTAAATGACGAGGGATTAATTTTGCCTCCTGTTCTCGGAGGTTTCAGCCATCATCACTTGGTTCTGTTTTTTTGGGCCTGAGGTGAAGCAGAAGCATCAAGGTAAAAGGCTATGTGGCAAGGGCTGCTCACTTTCTCTGTCAGGATGCAGACAGACAAGAAGGGGTCAGCCCCAAGTTCTATTTTACAACGTGTGGACTCGCTGACCTGCTTCTTCCAACCAGGCCCTACCTTTTAGCCAATACCAGTTTTCAATAAGGCCACCATTATGGATTCATCAGACTGAGTCACGATAGAAAGACAGGGAAAATATTGGGGACATAAGAAGGGAAAAGGGCTCCCTTCCACCCTAGAATCCAACTGAAGCCTCCTGCCAGCAAAGAAGCAAGAATTCCAGCACACTGCAATTAACAATTCCTAGCCAGGTGCTATTGGACTCTTCCTACCCTGCCTGCCTTGAGCAAAAAGCCTTTCTCCCTTTGCAGCTGAACAACCTGGAATTTCCTAGCAAACTTTCCATTTACAAACCATCTTGCACAATACTAAAGGCTTCTGCTTTTCCTTCATCAGATTAGAATTTACCTAAGGCATCTTTGTAGCTACCCTATAATCTCACTTACCAAAGGAGGAGGGAAAAAGATTTCTTAACTATCTTCTAAGAGGTAAACTAAGAGCCACAAAAAATAGTGTATATGGCTAATGTTGGCAATGAATAGCTTATTCTTCCTTGTGGAGCCCATACACAGACTTGGATATGTCGAATGATCTGTAACTCTCTCTTTGAGAAGCTCACATTCATACTTTCAGATATGCCTTAATTTCTTCTGAGAGCCTGGCTCTCTCTCAACTGTTGTGCTTAAGTTATAGTAAAATGGCTTTAACACAAATCTCCAGCACTGCTTCATAAACTGACTAGTCCTGACATTCCTTTCAGCGGCAAAGCTATAAAATCCAGTCTGAGCTGAGGTTCCTAATAGCATAGGGGGAACTCAGGCTGCTAAGTGTGGCCGTGGCTGGGTGTCTATCTCCTCACTACTAACGAAGAGATGAATCCACTGATTAGGTCAGAGTCCTCAGAAACCTACCATTTCCCCCAAAACACATTAACTCTCATCCAAGCCTTTAACACGTTGGCCTTCAGGGACAGGGAAGGACAATTCAGAACCAACCCATAACAGATAGGTTGAAAAATCTATAGTCAATATAAGAAAGCATAATGTAAGTTTTGGGTATATAATAGCGTAATTAGGAAAATGTCAGTAATGATATTAAAGATTTGCAAAATTAGTAATATATTTATTTTATCCTATTACCATGTGAAACATAGCAAACAACTGTTTAAAAATATCTTTAAAATGGACCTATGCACTGTGGATGTAGTTCAGTGGTAGGGCACTTCTCTAGTATGTAAAAGGCCCTGAGCTTAGTCTCCATTTACCACAATAAGTAAGGAAGTAAATAAATAAATAAATAAATAAAGTTTTTTTTTTGTGGCCTACTTCCCAAAATTGAGATATAAGCTGGATCACATTACCCCTTGAATATATTTCTAGACTTGCAAAGATAAATAAAAAGGCTTCAAATGTTTAAGATTCAAGTCTAGGGCCATACCATTCTGAACGCTCCTGATCTTGTCTTATCTCAGGAGTTAAGTAGGGTCAGGCCTGGTTAGTCTTGGATGGGATTCTGCTTGGGAATACCAGGTGTTATAGGAAAGGGGGGGGAGTCAAACATAGTGTCAAACCAGGTGCTATATGCTTAAAAAAAGTCAAACAATACCATCTAAATAAGACTGAGTAAAAAGGAACTTAGAACGGCAACCATGGGTACTTACAGGTAGAAACTAATGCTGTCTTACAGAAGAGTGTTGTATTTGACTATCCTGCCTTTTACACCGTTTTGCTGAGCAGTCAGGTGTCAAAGTGGACCATTAGGACAGTAAGGCAAGCTTAAAGTAACAATAAAGTCTTATTTCAACAGGGCAAGGAAAAGGTGAAAACGAATAGTGCTGGCTTCACATTGTTGCCGTTTTCCCAATGGAATAGCACCAGAAGTGGGTTAGATGGCTTAGCACAGTGCAGAGGAGCCACAAATCCAACCGTGCTTCCTTATTGGCTCATTTAAGTTAGATTTGCATTCAACACATACACAATGCACATATGTATACACATTTGCACACATGTAAAGATGATAATTGGAGGAAACATAGCACCCTGATAATAGTATGGTGGGGCTGAAGAGTATAGTTCTCGTTCTAATAGTATGTGAATGCATTTTCTGCATTTGCAAAGTAGATAACGGATCCATTTGTAATCCAAGATAGATACTAATTAGAGGTTTACTTATGCTAAGTATGTCTAAAAAGTATCCTAAAACCATAGGATTTTTCAGCCATTCCTATGCAGTTAAGGGTATAAAATAAATTATTGCAGAATGAATTTCTCTGAGTGATTCCACCAATCACCTCACCACTAGTAGGAAACACTCTCCAACCGTCTACTTTTATCATCCTCATGTTTTGTTTCATATTTAACTACTCACACGAACATGCCAGTTTTCACGTTTTAATCCCTGATGTATTGGTTATTGATGGATTTACTTCCAAGATCTTCCTAATGAAGTGGCATTTGTTGCTGCATTGATCATGCTTGCTCATGTGCCTGAGGCTCCCTGAGTATATACTTAAGGGAACAGATGCTGATGCAGCCTCTCTTTACTCCCTCATAGACACTGCCAAGGGTTTCCACGAAGAATGTGTGCCAAGTTTTCCTCTCCCAGTATTATATTAAGATCTCACAGTTCTCCAATTTCCATTTTAAAAGGCTGTATCATGAATCTTGCCAAACTCTATAGTTATTCCAGACCGTGTATCAAAGCTTTTAAAAATGATCCACTGTCTTTACAATTAAAATTTGTATGTCAAATATGCTATTGATATGGAAAGAAGACGGAAAATTGGGAAAGTTAGCTAACAGTCCAACAATAGTACACTACATTAACAAGTATAAATGATTTTTCTTGCATAGATGTGAAGAAGCAGTGTGTAGTTGACAGGAATCAGGGTTAAGAGATATTTTTTAACTGCATGGTAAATATTTAAAATGTTAAATGGTAATGCTGTTCCCCAAGTCAGCACCCCTTATCCTCCAGATAGGCTTGAAGTATGCTCTTCTACCCTTATTTGTGTGTTCTCATTGTTCATGGCTGAATTGAGAGGTTCCCTAACTGGCTCTGTGACATTTGGCCCCAGGACACCATTCTATTCATTGTTCCACCTAAACAGAAAAATCTACCTCCTGGTTAGCTACTCAGTTCTTGAGCACACCACAGGATCCTCTTTAATCATTGTAATGGAGCTCAGGTCCCTACTCCTGAAGGGATCTGTAAACTTTCCTTAATCCCTGCCTGAGAAAACTCTCCCTTTTCTGTGTCCTCCAAAGCACAGCCCTCCCTATGAGCTGCAAGTAGCCCTACATTCTCCATTTATACAATTTTTCATATAAGACGAAAGAAGCCTTGGCTCTAGATAGCTTATTTTTTCCATAGCTGACATAAAAGTCCCTAGGACAAGGGGGAGGGGCCTAACCCCACTCTCGTTGAAAATGCAGGGCAGTAAACATCGGAAGTGATCAACCCTCACAGCAGAATGTGTTCTCACACACTTGATCTTCCACCAGCCATTCAAGTTACCTGGGTTGACAGACTCTTTTCCTGGCTCTGGCAAGGGTCTGGTGTGCAGACTCCTTACCATCTGTCTCTGAGTTAGGAGCATGTGTGTTGTAGTCACACATCCATGAAGACAGAATAGAAATACCTCATAAGAGGGCTGTCTTGAGATTCAATGCAGACACCAAAGAGCCTGGAGCTGCAATTCTCATAAAAACATATTTTATAAATAGTTGCTGGTTTTTTTTCCCTAGAGCAAGAAACGCTACTGTGGCTTCTTGACCTGCTACCTCAGCCAGTGCTCTTTAGCAGTTATACACACCGGAATGTCCATGATGTGCATTTTTTTTTTTTTTTTTTTTTAGAAATAGGATTTCATATTCTAAGGCCAATCAAGTTATTAAGCCATAATCATACAAGCCCAAGAAAACAAACACATATGCTTATTTGACATCCATAGTGTCTATGTAAGTCCCCTTTATTCTAGATATTGCCAGTCTCTGTCTTTTGGACAATGTCATCGGTATATTTTACCAGATCTGCCACTTTGAAAGTCATCTCAGATGTTCATTACAATCGTGTATTACCTTAGAACTGCTAGATTTAGCAGTACAGAAAGTACAGATGCATTCAAATGAACAAAATAAAGATGCATGCTACATTGAAAGAAAGAGAGAATGTGTGTGGTTGTGGGTGTATGTTGGAGGCAGAGAGTGAACGTCAGTCTGGAGAAGATGGCAAATCTAAGGTAGTTCGAACTCCATGTTTATCTGCTACAGTGTCTCTCCTATTCAAGGGCAGATGGATTTTGCTTTAACTGGGCTTCCAAATGACTGGATGATTTACCTACATTATGGAGTACAATCTGCTTTACTCAGTCTGAGTCACCATAGGTTTAAATATTAACCCATCTAAATACATTGTCACAGAAACATGAAGAATAATGTTGAGTTACCTAAGCACAAATGGCCAAGTCAGTTTAACACATATAATCAATTTTCACACATAAAATATTCATCATTTATTCTGAACATGAATTTGACCAGTTGGTACCTTTTTTTCCACAGGTAACCCTGGAAGTCTGGTGATCAAACAGGTTGCTTCAGGGAGCAGCCCCAGCTGAGTACATAGCAGATGCAAACAGTAGATGCAAAGCATGTTAGGAAAGCCTCTAGATTTCCAGAATAATAGATCCTCCGGATGACCACAGTTCCAGGTGATAAGCAGCACATGGAGCAGAAAAGCATTCATCTGACCCAAAACAACATATAGACTACTGAGAATCAACACCTGTATTATTGAAAGGTATCACTAAGCAGACATGTAAATCCAAAATGTTTTAAAAGTTTGATGAAATAGTTCCTCCTTTTGAGTGATCTTTTTTCATCAGATAAGAAACAATTCTCCCATTTTGTTTGCTTGTCACATGTCTTAGAATTGCAAGGCATGTTTTAGTCAGTGGGATTCTCTTACTTCTGAAGATGTGGTAAGACTTCATTAGAAATTTGACCGTATATATATTTTTGATTTTGTATGTGTATACAGATGACAGGACATTTTATCAAGGTTTTTTGAAGAAATTTCTAAGTGAATGCATCATGATATTTGATTGTAACTAGCATAGCAGCATAGCGTGAACTTGTACTACAACCCTGTGAATTAATACACTGCTCATTTAGGTTTTAGGATTGTTGAGTGTATATCGTCACCTAGTCAACTACAAAGCATTCTTTATAATATCGTTCAACTATATCTCTTATAATTACCACTATATTTAAATAGGTACTCATACTTTTAAAAACTACTTCTCTTCCTCTTTCTTCCACAATTATCCTCTAGTCGTACTTCTTAAGCACAATATTCCCTTCATTTAACAAGTTCTAAAATCCAAATGCCCTAGCAGTATTGCTGCTCATCCTTCAATAAAAACTGTGAATATCAATCGTCTCAATTCATCCTTCAAAAGCCACAGACTAACAGATTGGATTAGAAAATAGGACCTTCTTTTTGCTGCCCCCAAGAAACACACCCTACTGCCAAAGATTAATACACTCTTAGAGTGAAAAGAGTGGAAAAAAGTATTTCAAGCAAATGGAACAAAGAAACAAGCAGATGTTGCTGCTATCCTAATATCCCTAAGGATAGAATTCAAATCAGTTCTTGTCAGAATAGGTAAAGAGGCTTACCTCATACTAATGAAGAGAACAATCTATCAGAAGGAAAATTTAATTCTAAATATATATGTACCAAATACAGGCTCATCCAACTCAGTAAAGCAAACACTAACAGATTTAAATCCATCAATTAACCCCAAAATGTGAATAGTAACCCTAATAATCTAACCAAAAGAAAGAAGATCCAAATTAATAAAATTTGAGGGAAAATGGTTACAATAGATATCAATGAAATTCAGAAGATCATGGTCTTACCTTAAAAACAGATTCCACTTTTGACAAATCATAAAGAAATGGATGGATTTCAACATGCATATGCTCTACCAAAAATAAAGCAAGATTATAATAAAATCAACTTAAGCAGGTATATAACAGCAAACTTGAAATTTCCCAGCTGAAAAATATCCAGTCCCAGATGGATTTGCTGGTGAATTTTACTAGACATTCAAAGACGAGCTGACGCTAATGCATCTTGAACTATTCCGTGTCTTGTATCAGAAAAGACAGGGTCATTACCTGACTCTATTTTTATGATGCCATTGTTACTCTAATACCAAAAGAAGACAAAGATGCAACCAAAGAATAAAATTACAGACCAATTTCAAAAATTCTCAATAAAATTCTTGCAAATTGAATTTCAAGAACACATTCAAAAGACTTCCCATGATCAAGTTAGTTTTATTAGAGATATGAGAATAGTTCAATATGTGTAAATAAATAAACTTTGTAAATTACATAAATATAATTACTGGGCTTCTAGGAGGAAGCCACATTACCTCGAAAATAATAGGATCTTCTATATATCTTAAATATTCATCCTTTCTTAGTTAAATATTTTATTAAATATTTAAATGATTTTTATAATTAGATGATTTTTAATCCTTTATTATATAGTTAAATGAGTTTTTCATTCTCTGAGTGTTGGTAATATGTTTTGATATGCTAAAAGTTTTGGATGTTAATTAAACCAAACTTAGCTACTTTTATTTTTTGCCGTCTATACTTTGGTATCATATCTAATGTATTATTGTTAAATCTAGTATGGTGAAGTTTTATTCTTACATGTTCTTTTAAGAGATTTTATAATTTTTGTTGTCATGTTCAGGTCTTTGATTCATTTTCATACAGTGTAAGCGCAAGAGTCAAATCTTCCCTTTACTGTGAATGACCTATTTCTTGAATGCTATTTGTTGAAAAGATTGTCCTTTCTTCACAGAATGATCTTGCCATCCTTGTAAAAAATCCTTGTATGTGGTGGAGTTACAGCTATAATCGCAACATTCAGAAAGCTGAGCTAGGAGGAGCAACATGAGTTTGAGGTCAGTTGGTATACTGAGTGAGTTTTAAGTTAGCCTGGGATAATGCAAGATCCTGCTTCATAAAAACAAAACAACAATAATTTACGTAATGGGCTCATGGACAAAATGTCACGTTATCATCTACATCTAATGGTGTAGCAAAAGATTTTGACAAATTCTTCAAGAACCTTGGAATAGAAAGAAAATATCCCTGCATAATAAAGCCTTGACACAACAAACCTATAGCGAACACTACATAAAATAGAGAAAATCTTTGAGCATTTTCATTAAAATCTATAAGACAAGGGTGTCTGCTTTTTCCACTTGTATTTAATATAGTATAGAAATATTTAGCTAGAGCCATATGATAAGAGAGGCTAATAAAAGAAAATTCATAGAATTGATAAAAAAAACTTTCAGCTAAGTGGAACCATATACATATACCTTAAAAATGCCTTGGGCACCAATCTCTTGAGAAATAAAAGCAAAAATTGACAAATAGGATCTCATGAAATTAAAAAGTTAAGGAAACTGCTATTAAAGTACAGAACAGGAGAAATTCTTTATCGTCTTGTATGAACAACAGATTACCATCTAGGTTATACAAAGAATTCAAGAAATCAAACATCAAGAAAACAAAAATCCCAATTAAATTGGGTTATAGAACTGAACAAAGCATTCTCAAAAGAAAAATACAAATGATAAACATTTTAAAAATTAACCAAATCTTTGGACTTCAGACAACTTTAAACTTACACTCCTTAGCGCCCTACTCAGAGTGGTTATCATTAATACAGCAAATGATAACAAATGCTGGCAAGCATGTGAGGAGATAAAGAACCTTTATCCACTGTTGGGAGTGTAAACGGATGAATCCACTATGGAAGTAAGTGTGGGATTTATTTTTTTTAAGATTAAAAGTGGAACTATCATAGGACCTCACTATATATTCAAACTCTGTAACTTACAATGGGGATAACTGCCCATTTATTTTCAGTGTTGCTCTGTTCACAATACCTACTGTCTTAGTTTTGGTTTTACTGCTGTGAACAGACACCATGATCAAGACAACTCTTATAAGGACAACATTTAATTGGGGCTGGCTTACAGGTTCAGAGGTTCAGTCCAGTATCATCAAGGTAGGAGCATGGCAGTGTCCAGGCAGGCATGGTGCAGGAGGAGCTGAGAGTTCTACATCTTCATCTGAAGACTGCTAGCATAATACTGACTACCAAGTGGCTAGGATGAGGGTCTTAAAGCCCACACCCACAGTGACACACCCACTCCAACAGGGCCACACCTTCTAATAGTGCCACTCCCTGGGCCGAGCATATACAAACCATCACACCTACCAAGTGGAATCAGCTTACATGTCCATCAAGTGCTAAATGGATGATGAGAATGTGATACATCTAATGTAATTTTATTCATCTGAAAAGAAAAATGAAATTATGAAATTTGCAGAAAGATGGATGGAATTAGAAAATCTTATACTAAGAGAGACAAATGCCAAATTTCTCATATATGGATCATAGCCTCAGATTATTAGATTTGCGTGTTTAATTTGGGATATCTTTGGAGGTCAGGGACTTAGATGTTCTCAGTGGTTAAGAGCACTGACTGTTCTCCCAACATGTGAGTTTGACTCCAGTTCCTACATAATGGCCCACAATGGCCTGTAGCATCATCCCAGGGGTGATCTAACCTCCTTTTCAGACCTCCACGGGCACCAGACATGCACATGGTGCACAGAAAGACATTCAGACAAAACACCAATACACATAAAATAAATACAAATTAAATAAATTAAAATGATTTTGAAGAAAAGTATCCTGCACAGATGGATAATGCTTTCTTCTAAAGACATGGATTATTAAATGAAAGTCTCAGTGCCATGTATCATACCACTTTATGAATCAAGGAGGCCCTCAAAGACCCCCAAACAACAGACTATTGTCATTTCTGTTGCTTTCCCACTATAGACAATAAAACTTTATTGCTGAAGACACACATATTTTGGTTGCAGGGCATCGAGAAACAAAGCTTGACTGACCAGGAAACTTCCTTTCTGGTGGCCAAATATAAATAATAATATGTATAATATAAGTATCTATTATAAAAGGTGGTTCTTGAAACACTGTCTCCTGCTACCAGGATAGCCCTTGTTATTAAAATCACTCTCCATGTTCACCCATTCACAGAACTCTTTTATAAGACAACTGACACCTGTAGCCTTTGTGACTGCCCCAACTCAGCACAGCAGGAGAGTGTCTGGAAAATTTTAGAATTATTAGTAGGAAGCCAACATGCTAGCAACTCTTAAATTACATTCGCCAATACCAAACTCCTAAAGTATAAAGTCCCTGTAGTTTTCTTCTTTTGTCTCCTTAGGGTGTCTGTTCAAGGATAATTATGAGTGTGGCCCAACCCCAAATCATAAATCTACTTAAAACATTTTATGTTTTATTAATGTTTCCTTTGGAACTTCATTGCACAGCTCTTGAGTATGGATTTTGTAGATGATAATGTAATGTTGCGATGCCAAGATTGGACACTCTTGGTTTAGATTTTAGGTTTTGCACAGAATGAATTTTGCTACGTCACCTAAGCCTTTTGAAGAAAGAGATAGGAATACTTGGGGAGACAGACACAGAAACAGGGAAACAGTTTTAAGCCTATTACATGTAAGCTTCATGGGTTTCCCCTGGGTTGTGCATGGGCGTGTGTGTGTGTGTGTGTGTGTGTGTGTGTGTGTGTGTGTGTGTGTGTGCTGGGATGACTTTTAATAGGCTTAATGTATTAAAATAATGAGCTTCATTATGACATATCCATATACACATTATAATATGATCACATCATCTTCTGCTAATCACTTTCTCTTCTCTCAGATTCCATTCTTTCCTAACAATATTCCTATTTTTATGTCTTTTTTTGGCCCAGATTCCATGTATAAGATAAAAAAAAAAAACCCACTTGTCACTGTCATTTCTAAATGTATTTATTCTATTTAATTATTTAGTATTTATTTAGGCAGTTATTTTTAAAAAAAACAAAATTCCTGACCACAGAAACATGCTTAATTTCACCAGACTGCCAATTGCCTGCTTCCCTGTCTGGTTTCTTAAATGAGTTTGCTCTCTCAGGTGGGTTGAAGGGTGATGCTGTTTTGCTTTCAGAAAAATGCAAAGACAAGGAAGGGAGGGCTATGGGGAAGCATTTCCAGTCTGATGAACATCCTGCGAATAGCGGTTGCCATAGAAACCTGATATCATTAGGGTGACCTTGAGGACTTTAAAATGGAAACCAGCATGATCTATTACATGGGGGCCAGTCTCTAGGGATATGTTTGTTCACATAACCTGGTCAGAGTTCTTTTAATTTCCTGAGTCTCATCCCACTTTCTCTCACTATGCTTTCCCAGGTAGCCTGAAGGTGAAGGCATTTTATATTCAGAGAAAGTCTAGGGCACAAGGGAGGATGAGCGGGGGCGTCTCTATACAGCAGCCTGTGGATGGCGGTTGTTATAGAAACCTGACGTCATTAAGGCTAGCAGGATGGCTTTTTTTTTTTTTTTAAATGGAGCACTAGGTGATCTGGCAAGAAGAGCAGAAGTTCCCCGCCCCCAAGCATTTGGAAGGAGCTGAGAATGTGATTGTTTTATGGTGGGGGTGATCTGGACATGTAAAGATGAAAATAATTACAGACCCAAGTCCGTTTGGTACTGCACTATCTCTTGTAGGAGAGAGATGTGGATCCTTCCTGGATACACAGAGTGAGTGTACTGTCCTGGTTCAGGGTGCCCAGGTGCCATTTTTTTCTGTGAAAATGTGGGGTATTCATGGCGAATAAAATAGGCATCTGGGTCTGCTCTCTGCTCAATTTCCCCTTTGTGAAAAGGAGACAAGAATGCTCATCCACCGGATCTCTGAGATCTTCAGTGATAATATTCACTTAAACCATTATCAGAGATTCGAATGACTGTCTCGAATGTTAAAAGATGCATTTGTTTTGACGGTCTTGCTAAGAATCTGATTTTAACACAGACATTTCTTGATTTTAAGAGACTTTTCTCTGTTTACCACATTGCTGACCATTGCATATCCACTTTAAAAAATTCTGGATGATTACAATTAAAAAACTATGCATGTATAGTGCATGTACGTATAATGAGTGGGTGAAGGCCAGAAAAGTGTGTTACATCTCCTGTAACTAGATATACTGACCTTCATAGAACTAAATATACTGACCTTTGTGGCCCACCAAGTAAGTGTTGGAAACCCTGGCCAGGTCTTCTGTGAGAGCAACAAATCCTCTTAATCACTGGGCCAACTCTGAAGTCCAACATGGCAACTTTGCTCCATAATGACATCAAGTAGGCCTAAGTTTTATTATTATTTACCAGTCCATAAAGTTTCATTTCTAAGTTACTCAGGTTCTCTGTCCGACCTACTGCCTATCCTGTGTTCAGCAAATAGAGCAATCTATCATTGTAGATGATTTGTATATCCTGGAAATGTATTTAAATTGAATCAGAGTTTAGCGATATCTTGCTTCTTTCATTCATTTTGTATGTGTGTTTAAATTGATCTATTTTGTTACATATGATAATTTTCATTCATAATACTGAATAGTATAGCAATGTATGGCTTTGCTAAAAATGTTAAAGATTTATTTTTATTTTATGTGTGTATGTGTTTGCCTCCATGTAAGTTTGAACACCACATGCATGCCTGGTGCCGATGGATGTAAGAAGAGGGTGTTGGATTCCTTTGAACTGGAGTTACAGACAAGTTGTGAGCTCTTATGTGGCTTTTGGGAATTGAACTCAGGTCTTCTGGAAGAACAATCGATGCTATTGGCCACTGAGCAACCTCTCTAGCCACAGTTTTGATTTTTTTTACCTGTTGGCTATTGTTTGGGTTACCTTCAATGTCAATCTCTTGAATATAACGCTGATAAGAACTTATATAAATAGCCTTTTTAAGAAAATGTTTTCCTTCTCCTGGGTAAATGCTTAAGAATGTAATGGCTCGATGGCTAGTAACATTTTTAGAAACTAAGAACTTTTTCCCAAAGAAATTGTCGTGTTTTTCATGGCCACTAGCAGTGGCCATGAGAGTTTCATCCTCCACAAACTTGCCAGGACTTGGTATGACAAGTCTTTAATTGTGGTTATTCTTGTGGGACTGTTGACAGTCCCATCAGAGTTATCTGTTTCTCTTTCTTCAGGATTAGAGATGTTGATGCTGTATGTTTCTCTTAGTGGAACATGTATTCAAACTTCTGGCCCATTTGTTGATTGGATTGTCTATTTTCTTAATGACATTTGTGAGACTTTTTGTATTCTGGAAGCAAGAAGTCCTTTAATCTGATACATGATTTTCAAACACTTATTTTCCCAGGCAGGGGCTTGTCTTTATTATTTTCTACCATACACTTGGAAGAATGTACATCTTTCACAGAAGTCCTAGCAATTCAGTTCTTGAGGTAACAAAAGGGGATTTGTTATATCTAAGAATTTTGCTCCTAATTCATGGTCTTGAACATTGATTATTTTCTGCTGCAAGACTCACATTGGGTTGTGTTTTTGATCAATTATTTTTAGATTTATTTTCATTTTTCACTGTGTATATGCTTGCATGTCTATGTGTGGGCTCTGTGCATATGAGTGCAGATGCTCGTGAGACTGGAAGAGACTGTCAATTCTCCTGAACTTGGATCCTCTGTAACAGCAAAGAGCACGCCTAAACTCTGAGATGTCTTTCTAACCCCATTAGTCCAATTATTCATTTTGAGGTGATTTTTGTATCCTACCACTTATGACTTGTCTATGTTTATATTTGTGCATGTAGATATCCACTTGTCCTGAGATAAGATGGAAACATGGGGCATTGAAGGGAACATGGGTGGGAAAGAGACCCTCATCCTGTGATCTTGATTGATTGTTTTGCTAACTGACAGGAAACCTTAACCCAACTCATAAAAGCCAAAATTTCCTGCTGATATTATGTAATGATTCCCAAAAACTTCTCAAACATTTAAAAAAAAACAGTAAATTATCTAGAGTCTGAAGATTACTCATTGTTTAATAGCACTTGGTGTCTTTCAGAAGATGGGGAATATGCCAGTATATTATCTCAGCAATGATTTGTTCCATTCAGTATCCAGGTACTACATAGCAGTCGGCAAGTTTTTGCTAATTATTTCATATTTCATGATGCCATTTTAAGTAACAGGTATTTTAAATTACACTTTCCACATATTTTATGGTAGTCAACTGTCTGCAGGTAGATTTTAATAGAGGCTATTGAATCTTTTAGGTTGAAATGTTAGGTTACTTGCTCTATGATGATAAAGCCCTTGATACTAACATATATTTGTCTGTGTCTCAGTTCCAGCATTTGAAGTTGCTGACAATGGAGTGAATTATGAGAAAATAAACAAATGCCCAAGACTCAGTTTTGTGGAAGACTTCTAAGACTGTCAAATATTTGCTCCAAATGGAGTCTGTGCATTCACAGAGATTCTCTTCCTTTATCCCCCAGCAAGTTCTCTTAAGGAGATCATGGTTGGAAAGAAAGAAGGTGATGCATTTGAATATCTGTGTATGTACCTGTAACTACGGGAATGTTTGTATTGTGAAGAATACTTCTAGTTAATTACTTTCATAATACAATTATCTCCCAACACAGAAAGGACAAGGTTAGTCCTTGTGTGTCAGTACTTGTGTGTTTTACCTCTAGCTTTCCTGGCCAGCATGCAGAGTTTAACAGTGACTGAAGTGCGATTGGGCACAGATGTGCTATTTTATGTGTGATTCTTGCCATAACACTTGTTACCATGACACTCTCTGAGTGTTGCTTCTGTGTCTCCTTCCCTGTGCAGTTACTAGGCTACAAGCATTACTTGTCATTGAGTATAGTTTCACTTCTTCCTCATTTGCTTGTTAATGAATTTGTGTCTGTCAATACTACTGAGATATCTCCCCATTTTAAAAATAATGCTCCGTTATCATCACCATATATTTTGATGCTTACATTATCCTATAATTTGCCAGTGGAAGGACACACATTCAGGTTGACCCTGCTGTTCATTTGTTATGTACCTAAAAGTCTGGACTGTGTGACCGCCCCTGGAAAGGAAACAAAGGTGCCCACCTCAGTGGTTTGAGAACATGAAGATAAAGGGTAAAAACTAGCAATGTAAGAGAGCAATATGTAGAAAGTCATCAGCAAATGCTAGTTGTTGGTGGCACTTTGTTTTTTTTTTTTATTTATTTATTTATTTATTTATTTTTTGATATTTTATTTACATTTCCGATGATTCCCCTTTTCTTTAGAAACCCCGTGTCCCC
>CM052722.1:72312608-72328954 GCA_028551405.1 Uromys caudimaculatus
GAAAACCACCCATTTTCTGCCTCTTCCTCAGCTCGTCCTGAGCCCTTGTCATATCTGCACACTCTCTCATCATTTCCTCACTGCTTACATGCCTGTCCTGTAAGTCCTCCTGGGAGTTCTTGGGAGAATCATCTGTCCCCCTATCTGTTTTTCGTTTTGCTTTCCGGGGCACATAATCTTCAGCAGGGCGCTTTTCTGCGGCCCGCGCCTCGCTGGCTGACTTTGCCTGGGAATCGGACTTGCTCTCTCCTTGGCGCTTGCCCTCCCCGTCAGACTTTCCCTGCTTCTCGGGCTTCCCCTCACCTTTCTGTTGTGCCTGCTCACCTGGCCCTCCCTCCTCCTCTAGCTTGCCCTGGCGTGCTGGTTTCCCCTCTGCGTCTGACTTGTCTTCATCTGCTTTTCCTCCCTCTTCTGTACTTCTGTCGTCTTCTGCCCTTCCCTTGTTTTCTGGCTTTCCTTCATTTTCTTTGTAGAACTTTTCCATGTTGCAATTTGTCTTTGTTGCCTGTCCTAGAAGACAAAGAAAAGAATGCTAAGGGTCTAGATCTGGTCGCAAGATTTCAATAGTTGCTTTCCTTTTCTGATGGGTTTTCCAACCCACTTCAATCCACCTTCCAGGCACACGCTTACCCTGAGATCCCTTTCCCCACACACTTCTTACATGAACCAACCTTGCAGGAAATGTCAAGGGTGTTTCTCCCTACCATTAAAGGGGTGTGCTGAGAAAGAAACACAGAGAGTAGTGGTGTCTCAACTTTGTTCTGAATCTGCTATGTAGTTTCAACTTACAAAGAACTACAAGAATTGAGGGGCATTTCCATTTTTTCTCATCCTTTCACTTGCAAATCTTATTTTCCAAAGCATACACAGATTTCGGGGGGCTCGGATAGCCTCAGAGAGTATGGCAAATGCCACCCATTCTCCTCCCTTTTACAGCCTCCACTTTGGCATCGCCACCTGCAGAGGATCACATTCCCTTAGGACCTTGCAATGGGTCTTGACATTGAAATGAGGACTGCAGGGAGGAGGTGCGCAGTGGCTTCCCCAGCTTTTGCTCCACTTCTCGGATGGAGCACATCCCCTCTCACTGACCTGCACTGATGCTGCAGGGCTTCCCTTTCCTTGGCTGGGTTGCTGCCCACAGCCACAGACTTGAAGACCTGTGGGGAGATGGGAATCAGATGGTAAAGGAGTAGAAGACTGGCAAGCAGGACCCAGCATCTTTGTCAAAACTTGCCCAGTTCCTCCCTTTCAGCCCATCTTCTTTTCCCTGTATTCTCTGACTTTCTTCCCCAAGTCTCCCTCAACAGTTTACCTTTTTCTAGTCCTGAGGCTACGGAAAAGAAAAATTACTCCCAAACCATTTCCCCGTGTCTGACTTCCCTGTCCAAATCTACTCTCACTTCACCAAAATGAGTAGAGCTGAGGACTTTGAAATCAGAAGGCAGGTCTTGCTGCCCTCAGATCTCTGTACCAGAACCCCCACCCCCACCCCAGGGTCCCTGGATAATAGCGGGATACTTTTCTGAAAATGGAGATAGTAGGAGCAGGAGAAGGCAGAGCAGCTATAACTACAGCACTGAACTCACCCCTTCCTCCCCACATACCCAGAAAAAAATAACCCACCCAGCTTTCTACACATTATTTCTGAACTCTAATATTTGGGGTTCTTAATACCTCCTTTTGAATCCCCCCGCCCCCCGAGTTGAGGAGTCACTCCCTAATTAGGAGCTGAGCCTCCTACTAAACCTGTTTCTCTCCTCTGCAGCAACCCCCACCCTTGGTCACCTCGGCCTACCATTTTGGGATCCAAAATGGTTGGGGGATGGAAAGGGAGAAGGAGAACTCTAGCCTTGACCTGGGGCAGTCCGCCTTCCTTCCTCAACGTGGAGTCAGAGCCCCTGCCCCTCTCCTGCTACCTAGAAGGGATTAGGCCATCACCACCCCCACTCCCTCCGCTGTCCCCTCCCCCATCCTCCTCTTCTATTAGGCATATGTAGCTCAATCACTGTTCCCATGATATCTCAATTGGTATTCCCTAACCCTGATCTCCCTTCAGTGACCCCTGTCCCCATCCCCATCCATTTCCTGCACCAAGTCGGTGATCATCTGGAAAGGAGTCCAGTATCTGTCTGGTTTGGAATCAGCTCTGGTTTTAGCCTGCTGTCATTCCTACCCAGCGATCTGCAGGCAGTGAAGGATTTGTAGCTGTCCCTGGGAAATGACTCCTTCTCACATTTCCTTCTGCCATTAGCCCACAGTTCTCCGAGAATATCAGAACTGCTACCCCCAACACTCACACAGTCTTCTGCGCCAAAATGAATGGGGGTGGAAAGGGGGCGGTATCTGAAAAGCAGACAGAGTCCTCTGCTCGGTAGCCTCTGTCCATTACCACCCCTCCCTCAGGAATCCCTGGCTTGGACCAACCTGCCGGGCTATAGGGCAGTTGCCCCTCCCCTCTGTCGTTAGGTTTCAAGTCTGCCTTCCTCCACGGAGATAAGGAGCTGGTAGCTGGTACCTGGAAGAGAGAGACTTCTGCATACGTCTGCTCCTGATCACGTGACAGGAACGTCACCAGTGGGCTCAGGTCCCTAGTTCCCCTCCCAAGCACCAGAAAGTGCGTCAGGAGCCAGCCTACTTTCCCCCTCACTACCCCCACTACTTTCTGTCCCTTCCCCCACAGCATGAGGCCTTGTCATTCATTTTGTTACTTGCAAATTCCAGAGGTCAAATATGGTTCGTCCTGTGATGTGTGTTTAATCCTGTGTGCTCATTAGGGAGAGGCTGCATCTTTTCCTAATACCGGTTCCTCAGAGATTTGGGGGCCACTTTATCTTAAAAAAAATATCAAATCATGTACTTCTTCAATCCACTTCATCTCTCAGCCACCGATGTTCATTCTGCACATGGTCTACTCTACACCTGCACATAAAGGGCACGGGCAGATCATTTAGAAGCGAAGCAAGCTGTTGAAATGGAGATTTTCTTTTCTTTTTAATAGTTTTTTTTTTTTACTCTGCTGAACATGTGTTATTCTTATGAGCACAAAACTATTTCATTTAAAATAAAGTGTTTGAAATAGAGGAGAAAGTTGGTCTCCAACTTTTCTACTCTGAAGACCTGTCCAGCTTGTAATCAAATTGGCTACTTACAAAATACCAATTCAGCACCATGACAGCTGGTGTTGTCATGCATTGTTTTAAAAAATACATATTGCTCTAATGTTCTCAAACAATTGTTGAATGATAGGTAGAAACTAATGATTAACAAAATACCAGTTTCGAAATTTGGACTGTGGCTACCTTACTCACCCCGGGGAAGGGAAAGAGCTAACCCAGGTGATGGGAGGGTTTGTGTCACTTGTGCCTTTGAAAGAGAAGAGGAAGCTCTCAGTTCTCTCTCCCTGCCCATGTTTCAGAACCTCTTCCCTTGCTTTGAATCCGGGCACCTGAATGTGTTGGTCTCTTCAAAAACCTATGTAGTAGGTGACACAGGTGGTCAATTTAATAAGTGCTTTTAACACATTTCCCTCTCTCCTCCGGAGTCCCACCAGGAGAAATCAGCTCCAGCAGAGAGGAAAGGAAGAACAGACCCCCTCTATCCTGAGACTTGGGCTTTCAGGAAGCCTGGAGAAGTCATTGTTGCAGGGAAAGCCCTTAGACCTCTTTGCTTTCTGAGGTTATTCACAAAACTTGGTAGAAGCATCCCTAGACACGGCTTTCCCCCTTCTGTATCACTTGGACAGTATGACTCGCAAGAGCTCTCAACTCTGCCACCTTCACTGCCAAGGCACCCAAGAAATGTGTAGCCATCCCTCAAGGTTTCTGACTATAATCCATACTCATATTTTGGTGCTTTCTGACTTGGTATGTGACATGCTGATTGTACTGGTTGATCTAGGCCATGTGTTCTGCCTTGACCACCCAAGATAACATCCAAGGGATATGTGTAGGAATTATTGGACTATATATACTTTGTAGGACGATCTATACCATAGGAATTTAAAAATAATGCTGATCTGTAAGCAGGCTGACTTAATGAGAAAGCAGGAAATACAAGCTTGAGAAAAGAGAAGACAGTATGCATGAATGCAGTTGTGGAGAGGCGAAACAGGTGCTCAGGCCTTGAGTTCAGGCATTTTCTTTTCTTTTTAAATTAAATTTAATTGTTTTTACTTGTTCACTTTACATCCCACTCACTGCTCCCTCCCAGTCACCCCCTCCTACAATCCTTTCCCCATTCCCCCTCCCCTTCTCCTCTGTGTGGGTGGGGTCCCTCTGGGTATCCCCCAACCCTGGCACATCAAGTACCTGTGAAGCTAGGCCCATCCTCTCCCACTGAAGCCAGTCAAGGTATCCCAGCTAGAAGAACGTATCCCTCGAACAGGCTGGATAGCCCCAGCTCCAATTGTTCAGGACCCACATGAAGACCAAGCTGCACATCTGCTACATATAAGCAGGGAGGCCTAGCTTCAGCCTGTGTATGTTCTTTGGTTGGTGGTTCAGACTCTGAGAGTCCCAAGGATCCAAGTTAGTTGACTCTGTTGGTCTTTCTGTGGAGTTCCTGTCCCTTTCAGGGCCCATAGTCTTTCCCTCAACTCTTCCATAAGAGTCCCCAAGCTCCATTCACTGTTTGGCTGTGGGTGTCTATGTCTGTCTGAGTCAGCTGCTGGGTGGAGCCTCTCAGAGGACAGTTATGTTTGACTCCTATCTGTAAGCATAGCAGAGCATCAATAGTGTTAGCAATTGGTGCTTGCCATGGGATGGGTCTCAAGTTGGGCCTGTTATTGTTTGGCCATTCCCTCAGTCTCTAGTCCATACCCCATGCCAAGTTCAGCCATTTTCAAACTGTGAACCCCTTGAAATTATGTTCAAAATTATATTCCTGGGCATAAGATATATTCATTTTATTTGATGTATACATTTGCTGAAAGTAGGTGTCACTGATTTTTATTAGATGTTCAAAGGCCTAGGCTGAGGACATGACTCAGTGGATAAAAATTCCTGCTGCACAAGCCTGATAACCCAGTGTGACATCAATTTAATTCCAGAACCCATGTAAAAAACAAAAAACTAGATGTTGTATAAGTCCAGAACTCTGATGGTGAGATGAGAGTCAGAGACAGGACAATGGCACAGAAGCTTATGGAACAACTAGCCTTGAGCACATTGCATGGCAGAAACAAGAAGAGGGGACCAATTTCAACAAAGTGGGAAGAAGAGAACTGACTCCTGAAAGTTGTTCTCTGACCTCTGCCATGGCAGCACATCCAAAATATATTCTCTCTCTCTCTCTCTTACCCTCTCATAACAAATAAAGAATAAATAAAGAATAAAAATTTAAAGGTGTATAGAATATATAAAAGATGAAAGCCACTGGTCAAGAGAATATATAAGAATACATACTATTTAGTTTTTAAGATTTATTTTTTTTTTATGTATATGAGCACACTGTTGCTGACAAACCAGAAGAGGGCATTGGATCCAATTATGGATGGTTGTGAGCCACCGAGTGGTTGCTGGGAATTGAACTCATGACCTCTGGAAGAGTACCCTGTGCTTTTAACCTCTGAGCCATCTCTCCATCCCCCCATATTGTTTCTAAAATGAGTTATTTTTATTGTTCTTTGTAAGGAAAACATACATTATGAAATATGTAATTCAGTGGTATATAGTACATGCAAATGATTGTACAAGCCTTACTTCTACTTAGTTATGAAATACCTTTGTTACACCCTAAAGAGCCCCTACACCAACTAGGCACCATTCTCAGTTCTCTCTCCTCAGTCCCTAGGAGTAATTATTCTGCTTTCTGTCTATGGGTTGATGTAGTCTTTGTATGTCATATAAGAGAAACTTTTGGTTTGAATTATCTTGTTTTACACAATGTTTTCAGGATTGATCCACATTTCAACACATAGGTTATTTCATTCCCTTTCACAGGCAAATAACATTTTGTTATATATTTATACCACATTTTCTTTATTTGCTCATGTGTTAATGGTATATGGGATATTTCCACCTATTTCTGAAAACAGTGTAAAAAACACAACTGAAGGAAGGGTTTATTTTAACTTATAAGTTCCTCATGGCAGGGAAATCAAGGCAGCAAAAACTCGAAACAGATGGTCGCATCACAGCCACCACGAGGAAGCAGAGTGGAATGAATGCTATTGCTGCTCAATTGTATCTCCATGTATACAGTACAGGATTCCTGCCAGGAAATGGCCCAACTCACAGTGAGTTCTTCTTGTGTCACTTAAAGCAACTGAGATATGATTCACAGGACCTCATAAAACTAAAATAAAAGCTTCTGTACAGCAAATGAAATAATAAATCAAATGATGAGGAAGCATGCAGAGTGGGAGAGAATCTTTGCCAGTCATAGAGGAGTAATATGCAGAATACATAAAGAATTATAAAAAAAGAGTCTCACACACACACACACACACACACACACACACACACACACACACACACAAATGTATGCATCGGAATGGAGAGTTCTCAAAGGAAGAAACAAAAATGGCTAAGAAATATATTTAAAAGTGCTCTTCATCCTTAGCAGTTAGGGGAATGGAAATCAAAACAACTTTGAGATTTCATCTTACATCAGTCAAAATGGCAAAAATCAACAAAATAACCAACTACAAATGCTTCAGGGGATTCAGGGTAAAGCAGCCACTATGGAAATAAGTGTGGAGAGGTCTCAAGGAAGTAAAAGTAATTCTGCCATAAACCCCAGCTATACCATTCCTTACATATGTCCAAGGGACTAGGCATCCTACTTCACAGATACTTGCTCAGCCGTGTACATTGCTTTTCTATTCATTAAAGCTAGAAAATGGAAGCAGCCTTAATTATTTTCAACTAAACCAAACCAAACCAAAAAAAAAAAAAAAAAACCAAACAATGAAAATTGGGTACAAATACATAGAATACTCTTCAGCTATAATGCAAAATGAAGCCCTGAAATCTCAGGATAAATATTGTGTGAGGTAACCTAGAACCACAAAGAGAAGTGCCACGTGCTCTCTTATTTGTGGTTCCTGGCTCTGAATCTTTAGATCTGACTAAATAACAGGGAGTAAACCTAGAAATCAAGAAAGTAGACAGAACTTATTACAGAAATCTCCACCTAATTACCCAGCTCCAATTTGTACATTCAGGAAACACTGAGGAAGGGATTGGAAAGCTTGTAAGAGCCAGAGAGGATCGAAATATCTGTTTAGAGTTGGTGTTCTATGTCTATGACAAGGAAGCCAGACCCATGAAATGTCAATCCTATGGCTGCTTAAACAAGACCTGAAAAATGACAACACTAGTTGGTATGCCAATGTGAATGGGAGAAATCTCAAAAATTACCACTCCTAGATGAAGAGCTACAGTCAATTAATGATTACTGTGGTGGTTTAAATAAGAATACCCCCCATAAGCTCATATATTTGAATGCTTAGTCACCAGAAAGTTGAACTACTTGAAAGGATTAGAAGGCTTTGAAGGTGTGACCTTGTTGAAGGAAGTGTGTCACCATGGAACAGAATGTAGAACTATCAACAGCTTCTCCAGCATCATGCATGTCATGCCTGCTGCCATGTTCCTTGCCATAATGATAATAAACTAAAACTATGAAATTGGAAACATGCCCCCAATTCAATGCTTTTTTTAAAATAAGCATTTCCTTGGTTATGGCGTCTCTGCACAGTAATAAAATACTGACTAAGATAGCTACTAAGGGCTCAACGGTTAAGAGTACTGACTGCTCTTCCAGAGGTCCTGAGTTCAAATCCCAGCAACCACATGGTGGCTCACAACCATCTGTAATTGGGTCCGATGCCCTCTTCTGGTGTGTCTAAAGACAGTGACAGTGTACTCATCATATATATAAAATAAATAAATAAATAAAATCTTAAAAAACAAAAAAGACAGCTACCAAGAGTGGGAGAATCAGTCTTCTCCAGAAACAGTCACATAATAGATTATTTAATCCCAAGAGGTCAGATCTAAACATATATACATATTAGTAACATTAAAGGGACTTATCAGATTATATTTATAAATGTATGTATGTGTGTAAAAATAAAGAATAAGAAGGCATAAATTTGAGATGGTGTCATAGTGGGGGGACATGGGAGGAGTTGGAAGGAGGAGAGAGATGGAGAATGTTGTAAATATAGTACACATACATGAATTGTCAATAAATAATAAAATTTTAAAAATGATATGCCTGTTTTGAAATATTTTACTGTTTTTGGATTGATCCCAGAACCTCAGTCATGCTATATAAATGTCTTCCCATGACCTGTTCAAATGGCCTAATTTACATTTTGGTTTTTACTTTGGGCCATGAGTTACTTAGACATATATTAATTTTTCCTATTTTAAGATTTTCGCATTTTCCAGGGATTTATTGTGATTTCTCATTTAATTTCATGGTGCTCTAAGAATCCAGTCTCAAATATCATTTGAATCCTGTTAACATTATTAAGACTTATTATTTGCCAGTGAGTAGGGACTACATTGGTAAATGTGCCATGCACATGTAAAACAGGCATAGATTCTACTATTGGTGTTAGGAAGCTATATACTTATCAAATAGATTAAATTGGTTCATGTTGTTCTTGAAGTCTGTTTTCTGTTTGTTTGTTCCCTTAGTATTTCAGAGGCAATGTTTAATTCATGACTTTCAAATGCTTTTTTAAAATTTAGTTATATATATTTTTTGCTTCATGTAATTTGAAACACTGTAATATGTGAAAATTCACCACTTAAAAATTATGTAATTGACTTCATTTAGCCCTGGTCTTCTGTTCTGTAATTTATTGTGCCTAACATCATGATAGTAATTTGAATTTTGTTTTGATTAGCACAGAATTATATAGTTTCCATTTTTTACTTATAATCTATTTTTATTTTTATACTTAAAATGAGATTCTTACAGGCAATATACAAGTATATTATATCTTCCTATTTAATCTGACAATATCCATAATCAAGGTGTTTCAGCCATGTGTTAATGCAATTACTGACATGTTTGGGTTTAAACCAACCAGCTTGTTTCCATTTGTTCCATCTTTTTTCATTCTCTTTTTTTCTTACTTTCTTTCTTTTTAAATATTTATTTATTTATTTTATTTATATGAGTACACTGCTGCTGTCTCCAGGTACACCAGAAGAGGGCATCGGATCCCATTACAGATGGTTGTGAGCCACCATGTGGTTTCTGGGAATTGAACTCAGGACCTCTGGAAGAGCAGTCAATGCTCTCAACTGCTGAGCCATCTCTCCAGCCCTCTTTTTTCTTTTAATACCTTTTGGATTGAGGTGGTTTTTTTTTTTTGGTTTTTTTGAGACAGGGTTTCTCTGTGTAGCCTTGGCTGTCCTGGAACTCACTCTGTAGACCAGGCTGGCCTCGAACTCAAGAAATCAGCCTGCCTCTGCCTCCTGAGTGCTGACATTAAAGGTGTGTGCCACCACCGCCCGGCTTGGATTGAGTTTTTGAAGAGTTAATCTCAGTATTTGCTTAGCTATAATTTTAATGATTGTTTTAAGTGTTATAGTATATTTCTTGAATGTATCAAAATTAACTTTTGAATATAGAATAAAATATTAAAAGTATTTATATCCATGTCCCTCTGGCCTTTGTTCTATAATTGAAATATATTTTACTCATGTGTTATAAATCCTGCTATGTGTCATAAGTTGTAGACAGTCATAAGGCTCATATAGTTCCCTTCTCCAAGACTGAATGTTAGCATTTCATGAATTTTGTCCAGGTTTTAGGTTTCAGCTGTAAAGCTAGTTAGTCTCCATTACTCCGTTTTCATTGGTGTTACTTCATTGATATAAATGTAGCCTAATGTTTAAATGGCAGTTAGTGATGAAAGCTTTACTTTACTTGTATCTAGAGGGTATTTTTTAAACTATTATTTTTTAAAAAGATGTATTTTATTATATGTAAGTTCGGGCACTTTTTCTTCTCTCTGTGGTGTCTTCAGACACCCCAGAAGAGGGCATCAGATAGTTGTGAGCCACAATGTAGGTGCTGGGATTTGAACTGAGGACCTTCAGAAGAGCAGTCAGTGCGCTTAATCATTGAGCCATCTCTTCACCCCACCCGAGGGTGATTTTAGGTTGTCTATGTTCATTCTCTGCTCTAAATTAGAAAGTTCATTCTGCAATACTTTCTGTGGCTACACAGTCACCTTGTATTCATTCTAGGATTTTCCTCAGCGATTTGCAAATTTCAAGAAAAATAATTTTATTAAAATGAGTGATTATCTGCATTACTTTGCTTTGGTTAGATTGTTAGACATATACAAGCATCTAAAATGTATACTGATTATTTGTGGAGTACCACTAAATTTGTATATTCATCGTTTTTTTCCATATATTTCATAAGTATTTACTAGATGCCTATGATAGGATAAGCCTCAATGGCCCAATTCACTCATGCATATATAAAGCCTCTTTTTTTGCCATTAAAATATGCTTTCAGCCTAATATGGCTGTTCAGGACTGTAATCCTAGAACTTGTGAAACTGAGCTAGGAGGATCATTCTGAGTTCCTGTCTAGGCTACACAGTGATTTCTAGGCTAGCCTGGGGTGCAGAGTGAGACCCTGTCTTAAAACCTGAAACATCCAAACATCCATGATAGTCTTTCTCTCTTTCTTCTTCTTTTTCCTCTTTTTTTAAAAATTTTGTTGTTGTTGTTGTTGTTGCTTTTCGAGACAGGGTTTCTCTGTGTAGCCCTGGCTGCCCTGGAACTCACTCTGTAGACCAGACTGGCATTGAACTCAGAAATCCGCCTGCCTCTGCCTCCTGATTGCTGGGATTAAAGGCCTGCGCCACCACTGCCGGCCATGATAGTCTTTCTAACTACATCAAACTAAAAACCACAAATATGAGTATCTTTATAATTAAATAATACTTTCAGCTGCACTATAGAAATGCATATTAGAAATAAAGGACTGGTTCAGTTAGAATGTCATATGACAAAATCACAATAATAGTGACCTATATGTTACTGGAGCAAGATCAAACCTCCTCTTTTTTATTTTTAATTTTTATTTTTTTAAAGATTGTATTTATTTTATGTATATGAGTACACAGTCCCTGTCTTCAGACACGCCAGAAGGGGGCATCGGATCCCATTACAGATGGTTATGAGTCACTATGTGGTTGCTGGGATTTGAACTCAGGACCTCTGGAAGAGCAGTCAGTGCTCTTAACTGTGGAGCCATCTCTCCAGCCCTCTTTTTTATTCTTTAATCTTTTTTTACAATCCAATCTTTATCCCCCTCCTGGTCTGCCCTCTGTTTCTCATCTCATACTCCCCCCTGTCTCCAAGACGATGCCCCCACTCCCCAACCCCACCCCACCAGTCCTCCCCATTCCCTGGGGTCTCAAGTCTCTCAAGGGTTAGGTGCTTCTTCTCTGACTGAACCCAGACCCAGCAGTCCTCTGCTGTGTATGTGTTGGGGACCTCATATCAGCTAGCGTATGCTGCCTGGTTGGTGGTCCAGTGTCTGAGAGATCTCGGGGGTCCAGGTTAATTGAGACTGCTGGTTCTCCTACAGGGTCGCCCTCCTCCTCAGCTTCTTCCACCTTTTCCCTAATTCAACCACAGGGGTCAGCAGCTTCTGTCCATTGGTTGGGTGAAAGTGTCTGCATCTGACTCTTTCAGCTGCTTGTTGGGCCTCTTGGAGGACAACCATGCTAGGCTCCTGTCTGTAAGCACACCATAATAATAATGTCAGGCCTTGGGGCCTCCCCTTGAGCTAGATCCCTAGATCCCACTTTGGGCCTGTAGCTGCACCTTCTTTTCCTCAGGCTCCTCTCCATCTCCATCCCTGCAGTTCTTTAAGACAGGAACAATTATGGGTCAGTGTTTTCGACTGTGGGATGGCAACCCCATCCCTCACTTGATGCCCTGTCTTTCTGCTGGAGGTGGGCTCCAAAGTTCCCTGTCCCTACTGTACGGCATTTCATCTAAGGTCCCTCCTTTTGAGAGCCCTGAGAGTCTCTCACCTCCCAGGTCTCTGATACATCCTAGAGGGTCCCCCTACCTCCTACCTCCTGAGGTTGCCTGTTTCCATTCATTCTGCTGGCCCTCAGGACTTCAGTCCTGTTGTCCCCACCTCAAACCTCCTTTTGAACATTCTTTTCTCTGTAAACACCCCTAATCTTACAGCATGTACCTTGCCAGGATTTTGTTGCCTGTCTTTTTTTTTTTTTTTTTTTTTTTTTTTTGGTAAAGAAAAAGAAGCTCATTACATTAACTACAGAAATAACACTTGGAAAATGCATTCAAAACCTTAGACATTTTCTTTATATTAACTGCTGTCTTCATAATTTGCCTTATATTTCAAGTGCCTTCGAGAGGCCAGGACACTTTGGAATTTAGCATGTGGCTCATACTGGGGGTTGTTATTTTTCATGATGGGTATTTTTACCTGTTAACTACCTCTCGTGTTATAGTCTAAGGTGGAGGGTGACAACCATTCTATATCATGACCAGGTGACAGTCTTTGCAAATGAGCTATACTTCCTATTTTTACAAGTTTAACATTGTCACTGTAATATAAAACCAGTCATAAAGAATGTATAAATGAATTAGCATTGAATTAATGTGTGTTCCAATTAAATTTTATAAACTCCAAATTAAAATTCCACATTTTTTTGTTACAAAATATTTTTTTTTCGAGACAGGGTTTCTCTGTGTAGCCCTGGCTGTCCTGGAACTCACTGTGTAGACCAGGCTGGCCTCGAACTCAGAAATCCACCTGCCTCTGCCTCCCAAGTGCTGGGATTAAAAGCGTGTGCCACCAGTGCTCGGCTGTTACAAAATATTTTACAACCATTCTTACAGCCCCCCAGATAAACAGTGAGCCAGAATTTGGTCATGAGTTATTTACTAACCTGTTTCAGAATCTTTTTGTTGTTGTTAGTTGTTTTTTGTTAAGAAATAATTTTTTAAATTTACTTTTTATTTATTCACTTTACATCTTGCTCACTGCTCCTTTCTTGGTCACCCCCTCCCACAATCTTTCCCCCATTCCCCCTCCCCTTCTCCTCTGAGTGGGTGGGGGTCCCCTGCATATCCCCCCAACCCTGGCACTTCAAGTATCTGCTGGGCTAGGCGTATCCTCTCTCACTGAGGCCAAATAAGGTAGCCCAGCTAGAAGAACATATCCCACAGACAGGCAATAGCTTTTCAGATAGCCCCAGCTCCAATTGTTCAGGACCCATATGAAGGCCATGCTGCACATCTGCTACATATGTGCAGGGGTCTAGGTACAGCCTGTGTATGTTCTTTGGTTGATGGTTCAGTCTCTGAGAGTCCCAAGGGTCCAGGTTAGTTGACTCTGTTGGTCTTCTGGCGGGGTTAAATTTTAAGCTTTTATTTGCAAAATATTGGCATGCCTGGTATGCACGAGGCTGTGTTCACCACCCAGTACCAAAAAAGAATCAATTTTCATAAATAAAATGTACTTTTTCCATGTAATTAAAACCCTGATACACTGACATGACCAACTCATTATGTACAGAACAAAATTCTGTACATTCCTAAGTTCCAGGTTAATGCGGGCTGTTTTGGGCAACTGTCTCATTTAGTAAGCTGTCGCGTCATATATCTGCTCAGCTAGAGTGATAATTGCCCAGACAAGCAATCTTTACCAAAAAGATAAACAGAAAGGAATCTAGCTGCAGGTGCAGAGCAGGACTGAATACAATGAGCATTCCAGAGAAATCAGTGAGAATCTCTCACTTTGGAGATATGTGGGTGTCTGTCTGGGTCTGGTGTAGGAACCTGTAATCTAGTAGTACATAGACTCTCCAGGGGAAAGGATGAGAAAAAGGCACAGTAAAGAAGTATGTACCCATCCTTTGTCCCACAGGACCTTTGAGTAGAGACCTCTTACATGCACTCCCCAATAACTGAAAAAATTTTAGGATTTAGGTTACCCCCATGCCAAAAAATATAAAAACCTCTGTAAAAGCTCACAAACTTATTACCTCATTTAGTTCATACAGCAGTCCCAAGGTGACTATTATTTTCATCTTACTCATAAGGGTAGATATTAAATAGACCTATCTCTTTTTTAAAAAAAATAGATTTATTTATTATACGTAAGTACACTGTAGCTGTTTTCAGATACACCAGAAGAGGGCATCGGATCCCATTACAGATGGTTGTGAGCCACCATGTGGTTGCTGGAATTTGAACTCAGGACCTTTGGAAGAGCAGTCAGTGCTCTTAACCACTGAGCCATCTCTCAAGCCCTAGACTTATCTCTTATATTTCTCAGTAACAGATGCCAGATGATAAACTAAATCTGAGATTATGTCACAAGTCTGGAAAGTTCTCACATCGTTTTTTATAAGGTTATCATTAAAAATACTTTTAATTTTTAAAGATTTTATGCATAGCTGACTGACACAGATACAGATACTTACACCCAACCCTTGGACTGAAGTCTGGGACCCCTATGGAGGAATTAGGGGAAGGACTGAAGCAGCTGAAGGGGAGGGCGACCCCACAGGAAGACCAGCAGTCTCAATTAACTCGGACCCTGGGGGAATCCCAGAGACTGAGTCACCAACCAGGCAGCAATCACAGGTAGGGCTGATCCTAGGCCCCAGGCACACATATAGCAGAGGGTTGCCTGGCTGAGTCTCAGCAGGAGCAGATGCCCCTAATCCTGAGACTTGAGGCCCCAGGGAGGAGGGGGCAGAGAGGGGGAGCACCCTCTCAAAGGCAAGGGAATGGATGACGAATTGTGGTGGTGGTGGGGACCGGGAAGTGGGGGACGCAACGCTGGAATGTAAGTAAATAAAATAATTAATTAAAAAAAAAGATTTCATGCACAAGTGTTTTGGCCACATGTGTATCTGTGTACCACATGTGTACCTGGCGCCCATAAGTCATCAGACTGCCTCAGATGAGAGTTATAGATGGTTGTGAGTCACCGCATGGGTGCTGAGAATTAGAGCTTTGTCCTCTGGTAGAGCTAAGTCATCTCTTAAGCCACCAAATTCTTTTAAGTAGTATGTGTTCAATTTTGAAAATATAAAGAAAGCATTTTTCATTCTTCCAGTGATCAGCACTACTTACTTCACCCATGTGGCTGTTCATATTCTTATAAAAGAAAAGATTAAGTACAGAGAATGCCTTTTTAATCTGCTTTATTAGGTTCACAATACGTAATATGGACCTTCCCATGCAATTGATAGGGTTCTGCTAACAAAAGAATTACAGGCCGAGTACAAGACACAAGTTTCAACTAGAAGCTGGTAACATGAAGAGATCTACACAAAAGTAACCTCAAAACTCGCATATCACAAAGCAGGGGTCCCCATATCATCTCCAGAGAAAACCTCGTGACTCAGGGCATAAGGCAAAACTCATCATGGTGGTCATGGTGAGGGGGGTCAGTGCTAACCGCCCGCAGACTATGGCTCAGCTGCTTTTCCCTTAACTTCTGCATGAGCTGTCTCACATCCTCCCCAAACCTTTGTACGTTCTCCTCTCTCATCCTTGCCTGGGGCTCCCCAACCCTGTGCATCAGGTCCCATCTGTAGTGCACGATGGGCTGCCTAACCCGGAACCGCCTGCGACTTCCTCGAGGCGCACAGTTTTTGCCAGCCTCGAAAGTCAGGGCCACAACCGGCTCCCTTTTGATAGTATCTTGCGGCTTTTCTTCCTTCTCCTCCTTTTTCTGATGGTCTTTTTCCATGTTGAGATTTTTTACTCCTTGATCTTTGGACTCCATTACTCCTAAGAAGCAAGAGAAGGAAAGATTTCTTCGTGGATTGATCAGCAACGAGGACAAGTCTCTGCTTTGCACCTTTGAACATTCGTTTTCCCACCCGAAAGGTCCTTAGCTCTCTAGAGGGCTCAAATCCGGCCCACCTCTCCCCAAAGCCCACCGTGTTTCCTGAAGATACATCGATGCATCTGCGTCATCAAAATGGAAGAATAGGATGGGAGAGAAGAATCCGGTAGAGGGGGGCAAGTAGGGCTCTGACATATCCAGCTTTGCGCACGTTCCCTTTCCCCATCTTAGTCCCCAGCCCGGCCCCTGCACCTACCTGGGCCTATCCTTGCCTTCTCCTCTTTCTAGCGATGCTCACCACCAGGTACGCCGCGAAGCTTCTGCTCCTCGGACCTGCGATCAACCCAGAAGGATGGGTGAGTGGGTGGGAGGGAGGACCTGTGGCACTGTCCCGAGCGCCACCGCCCAGGCTCTTCCCGCCGCCTCGGCCGCCCCGGCCCCTCCCGGCCGACCACCCCTGGGCCCCCCGGATGCAGGGATGCCGGGGTCTATGGGAAGCTGTCGTG
>CM052722.1:72329454-72363662 GCA_028551405.1 Uromys caudimaculatus
CTTGCTGTGCAGAGTTCAGGTCCCTTCTTCACCTCTGGGTCCCTTTAACGTCTCCAGCCTGGGCCCTGTCTCTTTGAGCCCGGAACATTTCATGGCCTGACAAAAAGAAGGGCAGTGTGTGCTCTGTGGGCTGCTGGTCATCTCAGTTCTCTGGGGGGGGGGGGGGGTTGGTTGTCCCCTCTCCCTCTGCTCCCAGGTTGTGTCTCCTTCCTTCTGCTGTCCCCTCAGCTTTTTGTTTTTATCTTCCCTAAACTATGTGGGAAAAGTTAGTCAAGAAATGGGCCTACGCAGATTTTAAAAAGCTGCCTTCCTTTGTCCCTCCTTCCCCCTCCTCTCTTCTCAGTTCTTCCCTCCCTCCCTCCCTCTGACACAGGGTTTTTCTGTGCAGCACTGGGCTGTTCTGGAACTCTCTCTGTAGTCCAGGTTGGACTGGAATTCAGAGATCCGCCCGCCTCTGCCTCCTGAGTGCTCGGATTAAAGGCATGTGCCACTACCGCCTGTCTGATTTTTAAAATTTCTTAATGGATTCCCGTAGTGTTCTTTTGGTAATCACGAAAAGCATATATCTTTTATATGCAATGCTAGTAAGGGAGAAGAAGAGGCTTTTGATTTGGGCGAGCATGGAAGGAGTTGGAGAGAAGGGGCTTGGGAAAGGAAAAGTGATGTAATTATATTTGTGTTAAAAATTTTAAAAAGAAAAGGAATGGTGTCTCTTGTTTGTAAAATCCCAGCACTGGGAGAACTGAGGCAGGAGGATTTCTAGTTTAACACTGGCCTAGGCTGGGGAAATCTTGTCTCATTAAAAAATAGTCTTATTTGAAAAACAGGATTAAATTTGGGGAAAAAAGCCAACCATCTGTCTCTCCTTCCAAGTCATTATATAAATATAGACTCCACAGGCAGCAGCTGCTGTTTTTGGACCTTAGAAAAGGACAGGGCAGCTGATGGTCCCCTTGTGAGGGGCCCTAGACATGCAAGGCATTTTCATGAGGTGAGCCAGAATTTACTGTGCTATAAAACCTTGTCAGGCCGGGCAGTGGTGGCATACACCTTTAAACCCAGCACTTGGGAGGCAGAGGCAGGTGGATTTCTGAGTTCGAGGCCAGCCTGGTCTACAGAGTGAGTTCCAGGACAGCCAGGGCTACACAGAGAAACCCTGTCGCGAAAAACCAAAAACAAAACAGAAACAAAAACCTTGTCAGATTTTCAGAATGAAAAGAAATGAACAAATCTCTTTCAGAAATGTCTGCTTTAAATGGTTCATATGTATTTGCAAGTCAATAAGCATGTATTTAAATAATCTTAAGTTATATACAGTAAATCTATTTCAGGACCAGCTTTGGTGGCTGAGGGGACAGCAGGAGTAGAGGACAGGGGAAGGCGATCTTCCAGAGGATTGGGAAGTCAGTGCAAGTACATAATTAACAAACAAAATACACTTTTATTTGGTATTCTAGTCCTGAGCAATTGGAAATTGAAACTCAGAAGTATCACTTATATACTTTATGAGCTTTAAATGTGAGGGTTTTTTTCCCCCAAGACAGGGTTTCTCTGTGTAGCCCTGGCTGTCCTGGAACTCACTCAATAAATAGACCAGACTGGCCTCAAACTCAGAGATCCGCCTGCCTCTGCCTCCTGAGTGCTGGGATTAAAGGCGTGTGCCACCACCTTCTGGTTAAATGTAAAATGTTTAGAAGTAAGCAAAAACTGAAACAATTATGAAAGCGTTGACGACATTCAGTAAAATGTACACATTTTATTTTTGTACTGCTGGGGACGAAACCTGGGGCTTTCTACATGATAGGTAAGCATCTTACCGTTGACCTACATCCTCAACCCATGAGAGTCATAGTTAAACTGTATAATTTAATATTTAACATACCTAGCAACAGATACATGACTATTAAGATAGAGACTGTTTTCCTCTGCTGAAATAGTTATGTTGTGCACCTTCGCAGTCAGAAAGACTACAGCTTTCTAGTTGGACAAAACCAGTCAGGTTTATATTGTATAGGTTACATTTGCTTATTCTGGAAATCATGGAACAATTCATGTAGAACACGTTCCTTTTTATCTGATAGCTTTCCCTAAGCATATCTTTTGAGATTCATCTGTCATTGTTTGCACAAGTAGCTTGTTCTTTCCTTTGATTAGTAACGTTAATTTCCAGAACAAAATCCTGTACTACTCCCAGAAAATGTGGTCTTGCTTTATGTTATGAATCCACAGGATGTGTAGTGCTCACAAAGGCAACCCCTTGCTATCCAGGCTTGTGCCTAGCTGAGTTACATCTGAATCTCATGAGGACCTGCACAATCTCCAAGTGCCCTTGGGCCTCTGCCATAGATGGTGATAGGAGCTAATATAGTCCGTTGGAGTAAATTTTTCCTGCCTAATAATATTCTTGTCATGATGAATTATTAAAGCAGAAAAATTTCTTGGCTACAGGCAGTACTCTTGTTACTGCCTAGCCTGTTGCAGCAGTGTACTCATTCCAACTGTTTTGCTTTATTCATTGGTGTGTGTGTGTGTGTGTGTGTGTGTGTGTGTGTGTGTGTGTGTGTGTGTAAGTCAGAGAACAACTTTTAGGAGTCAGTTCTCTCGACCCACCTTGATATCAAACCCACCAGGGTATCAAACTGAGGTCATCAGACTTAGCAGCAAGTTCCTTTTTACCCATTGAGCCACATTAATCAGCTTCCGTCTAGTTTCTTTTTAAAAATTGTCAAGCTGTCAGAAAGATATAATTTTGTACCTTCTTTTTTATAAGACTATAAATTGGCAATTTTCTAAATTCTTATAAATGTTCAAAATATTTGATGTACTTACTTCAATTTTTACATCCTATTTACAGAAAAAATATCTAAATATCTGGATAGATTTGTGGATACTAATATGTGTTTCAGGGATTGGAAATACAGCTTGGATGGTAGAGTGCTTGCATGGTATGTACAAAGAAAGCCCTGGGCTCAGTCTCCAACACCACATAAAACTGATTATATTGCACATATTTAGAACCCCAGCACCAGGACATAGAAGCAGGAAGTATCAAGTGTTTAAGAATGTCTTTGGCTACATAGTAAGTCTGAGGCTATCATGGGTTACATGAGACCTTTTCTTTTTTTCTTTCTTTTTTTTTTTTTTTTTTTTTTTGGTTTTTCATGACAGGGTTTCTCTGTGTAGCCCTGGCTGTCCTGGAACTCACTCTGTAGACTAGGCTGGCCTCGAATTCAGAAATCCACCTGCCTCTGCCTCCCAAGTGCTGGGATTAAAGGCGTGTGCCACCACTGCCCGGCAGACCTTTTCTTAAGAAAACAAACAAACAAACAAAACCCCAAAACCACCACATTTTAGTAATACAAATGCAAGAAAAACAGACTAGAATATACCTAAATGTAGATTAATTGGCTTATACAAATTATTACCTTTAATATAATTTTTCTACAAAATAACAGAAAATATACCATATAGGAGAATTTAATAAGGTAAGGAAATATAAGGCAAATTATTACCAGGGACAATTAGCAGCCATAGCTAAAATCAGTGATCCCTGAACTCTGGCAAAGTTGATAATCTGGAATACATCTGTATACAAATAATATAATAAAAGTACAAAGTTTTCTCCATTTGTGTTTAATATTGACTAGGTGAACATCAGTGTGGATAAAGTAAATCTGATCACCCAATATTTAATGAATAATTATGTCATAGTTTAACTTATATAATTTTGATTTTTTTTGAGACAAAGTATTATATTTCCCAGATTGGCCTTGATCTCTCTACATAGCTGAGAATGATCATGAATTTTTTTAATTTTCTGATCCTCCTTCCTCTAACTCCTGATTACTGAAATTACAAGTATGTGCCAGGTTTTATGTACTGCTAAGGAAAAAACTTAGGCCATTGTACATGCTAGGTAAGCATGCAACTTATTGAATTACATCTCCAGTATAACTTTGATTATTTCTTTAGTATGAATGTCTCATAATGTGTGTGACTTAGAGTTTTACTGCTGTGAACAGACACAATAATCAAAGCAACTCTTATAAGGACAACATTTAATTGGGGCTGGCTTACAGGTTCAGAGGTTCAGTCCAGTATCATCAAGGTGGGAACATGGCAGCATCCAGGCAGACATGGTGCTGGAGGAGCTGAGAGTTCTACATCTTCATCTGAAGGCTGCTAGCAGAATACTGGCTTCCAGGCAGCTAGGATGAGGGCCTTAAAGCCCACACCCACAGTGACACGCCTACTCCAACAGGGCCACACCTTCTAATAGTGCCACTCCCTGGGCCAAGCATATACAAACCATCACAGTGTGTATGACTTCAATGGTGGATGAATATGTTAATATACTTCTATACAGGAATGTTGATGAACCTCGACACCATGACCTGGAAATAAGTGGGGAAAATCCTCAAGATGACCACTCAGCTTGGTAGTGTATGTCTGTAATCACAGTACATGGCAAACAGAGGCAGGAGAGTCAGGATTTTAAAGTCAGTCTTAGCTATACAGGAAGTTTGAGGCCAGCCTTGGCTACATATGATCTTGTCTCCAACAAATCAAAAGTCCTTGGGGGAATGCAGAGGAGAGTTCCTGGATTTGTGTCATAAAGTACTTACACAAAAGCACTTTCAGAAAAAAACCAATAAAGAGCCCTAAGGATGGAGTGAGGAGGCCCCTACCTATGTTATAAGATTCTATGGCTTAGGTTCCTTTGACAGGTCTCTTCCATTCATCTCATTCTAAACTTAGGTCCTGCCTACCCTATGTGATGCTGGTCCACATATTTTCTAAAGCATTTTCTATCTGGAGCCAGCCTAACCATTGCCTTCTCTTATTACCTACTGATCCAAACAGCCCACTCCTCCTTTCAACCTTTCTCTAAACCACCATCCAGAGAAAATATCTTCTCAGCTGTGTAGAACTTGCCTCTAAGAATGTAGTACTGGGCATTAGGAGAAGGCAAAGAATAACTGTTAACTTATCATGCATAAAAGGATGGCAGTTATATGTAGAACTTAGAAGAGAATGTTGTGGCAGATTGAGAAAGACCTTATTTTAAATCCTGAGCCGACTCTTATGCATAGCCCTAACCTGGTAAGTGACCTTGTACATCTTACATAGATATCTCTGGAGGTTAAAGAGACAAAATAGAAGAAAGAGCACTAGAGAATCATCTGCCCTAACAGTTCACATGTAAGATAAGGACACAAACTGGGAAAGTGTAAGATGCAACTGTCAAAAGTGAATACAAGGCACACTGATTATGGAAGGCATGAGACTTAGACAAGGCACAGGCAGGGTGACTACAAAAAGTAACCAGACACACTGGGTTAATTAATGCTAATAGCATAAGATCTCATTTAAAGATGAATGTCAGTATTGACAGAGAATTAAAAGTAAACGTGGTCCCTGTAGACTTATAAACACCAAATAGCATCATCTAGACAAGGGCAAAATATTTGTTATAAACACAGTTTAAAGCCTTGTAGCTAAATGTCTATGTGTGTCTTGACTTCAAAAGCGCATTGCATATGTGTATCTATATGTGTGTGCATACATGTATATACTTGTTGACATATATTAAAATTATATATATATACATAAATATAGGTAGACAGGTATGTATATATTCATTCAATATTTCATTCCTATTTTCTCTCACTCCATAGATAATACCCACCTAAGATAAAAGTACAACACAGCTAAGGTAACCAAGAAGATTCTATCTAGTCTATCACTGTCTAAAGTACTTCCAGGGCTTTTTATAGCCATAAATCTCCTCATGTGTGGTTGTGACTGCAAAGGAGCATGACTTTCTTGGGTAATATAAATTTTCACATAATAAGAATGATTTCATGAGGGCATGTGTTTGTTATTACTCATTTGAAATGTCTTTTTCATATGTGTATAATTTCTGGTATGTAAATAACAGTTCTACAAGTAAAGAAGTAATAAAAGCAAACATACACCCTCATAAAATCACATCTATTGCATTCAATTTTAGTATTACCCCAGAATGCCACACTTCTTTGCAATCCAATTGCCCTTCATTCCAGGAGGCCAGTATTCCAACTTCTGTCACTATAGGCAGAGTTTTCAGATGAAGAATGCCATGTAAGTGGAATTATGTTGCATGTACTCTTTTGTGTCTAGCTTCATCTTAATGGCCATCTTCATCAGTAGTTTGTACTTATTGATTCACTGTATATATTTAGTTATATGTGATAGTCAACATTTTCAGTTTGATGTGATCTAGAATCACCCAGGCGACAAGCTTTTAGGCATGCTCGTGAGAGTTTATCTAGATTAGATTAAGATGGAAAGATCCATCTTACCTGTGGGTAGTACAATTCCATGTGGTTGGATCCTGCACTCTATAAGGAGAAAGCTTACTAACTGATAGCATTTGCCTCTCTTTATCTGGCCATTGTGAATACAAGGCACCCAGCTGCCCAAAGCTTGTTTCCATGACAGACTGTACCCTTGTACTACCCGGTAAAAGAACTCCCTCTCAGCTGGTCATGGTGGCACATGTCTTTCATTCCAGTACTTGGGAGGCAAAGGGAGGAGGATCTCTGTGTGTTCAAGGCAAACATGGTTTAATTAGTAAATTCTAGGATAGCCAGGGCTGTATAGACACTTTGTGTCAAAAAAAAAAAAAAAAAAAAAAAGGAAAGAAAGGAAGGAAGGAAGGAAGAAAGAAAGAAACCCTTCTCATTAAGTTACCTTTGTTCCATATTTTGTCACAGTAAATAATATGTTATCTATTTCTGGATTACAAATTATATGGTCTCTTACAAGACTGAACTGAAGGTGTTGATAATGTCAGTGTCATGTTGGCATTCAATTACAAGAAGATCCACTTCTTAAATTACAAATGTGTTGGTAGTTTCTAGTGAGCTGTTGGACTGAGAGCCTCACTTCTCTGGCTGGTCACTAGTTGGTTTCTCTTTTAACGCTAGACATTCCTTAAAATGGGTGCAACGAAGCTCTACTTTCAAAAGATCTCTTCTTCCGCCCACTTAACTTTTATTCTGGAATCATTTACATCAAGCTTACTAGTAGTGATTGCATTCACAACGAGCTATGGATTTCCTAATAAACAAGACTGAAGAACTTTTCACAGTCCCCCCCCCCCATTGCTTATTTTCATGTAGACAAATCCATTTATATAAGTAATAGCATCCTCAGCAGAAAATGTTTGCTATGATGGGTGGTAGTTTTTGTGACTAGCTGAATAAAGTCTAGGAAAACCTAGGTGGGACAGAAATGTTTGAGAGAAACAAACCAAAAATGTTCTCACTGAGGGAAATGATTTTTAAAAGTAATATATTCAGGGCACAATCTTTCAAGGGAATATAAGAATATGGCACGGCAGAATCTGTGAGAATGTGAAATCAAAGTAGTAGGTGTTTGTGATTGACCTCTGAGATCTGCATATCTAAGCACAAACTGCTCTAGGATTATAGTCTTAGTTATGCATGTGACAGGACTTCACCTGCTCTGGGGTCTCCGTGAAAGGGCATGCTCCAACTGCTCTGGACATTTTGAGCTTCTACAAATGTGTCTGCCTGAAAGGTCTATATTTATATCCTGACTTCATTAGTTGGAACAGGTGCTTGGGTCTTTTTATCGTCCTATTTTTAATCTTTTTTCCAAATATGCATATCTTTACCATATTTCAAATTATGAGACTTGTGTTTATGGAAACTTGAAAAATAGGAAGATATCAGGAAAAAGCAAAAATACCTAAACCCAATTAGGACCTCATTACCTAGTTTATTTTATACCCTCCAATTTGGTTTCAAAAAGTAGACTATAAGGAAAATGATATCTATGCCAGAGGGAAGGGTGAGGAGAGGCAAGACTGCTACTTTCCTGTTTTCGCAACCAAGAGGAGGACTAGTAATCCTTTCTCTCAGCACAACCCCTAAAAAAGAAATGATGGTTAATATAACCATGGGAAGATGCAGCCCCTCCCTGGTAATCAGAGAAAGGCACATTCCATCCATAAGGAGAAGGGGCCACTTTTGACCTCTGAAATTAGCAAAGGCACAAATGAGTGACAGGACCTGGTGTGGTGGGGGTGGGAGGTTAGAGACAGGTCTACTTCTGCAGTAGTGCTGATGGGAGGGGAAAGTAGGGACCAGACTTGGAAGATGACATAATCCTCACGTGATTAGAAGCTGACGTGAGCCCAAGTTGTTATATATCCAGGTTTCTTTCTCCTCTGGGTACGAGCTCTTTACTGCCCTGAATACTCGTGGCCAAGGAGAAGAGAAGGTAAATTCCTTAAATCCCAGCAGACTGGTATACAGAAACCACCAGGAACCCTTGAATTGATAGTGGCTGAACGAGAAGAGAATCCATCTAGATTTATTTCCCTATATCTCTAATTGGGAGATAGATGATTTAATTTTTAATTACACTTGTCTATTTGCATGCATGTTTGTGAGTGCATGTTTCACTCCATGAGTATGGAGGTCAGAGCAAATATGCAAAAGGTGGTCCTCTTCTTCTACCGTATGGATTCCAGAGACTGCACTAAGGTTTTCAGACCAAGCAGCAAATGCCTTTATGCACTCAGCCTGCTTACTGGTCCAAATAATTGTGTATTAGGCAAAAAAGCAGGAAACACAGGGAAGGGTTGAGAAACATCTAGCAATCTAATGATAAGGCTTCTCTTGACCTGGAAAACTTTGCCTTCTTTGTCTTTCCCCAATGCATTGGAGAGCATGGTAGCCCTGAAATGTGAGTTAATGGATGGTGAAAGGCTGAAATTGTGGGATGGAGACAAGAAAAATTGAGATAATTTAAAAATTATCCACCTCGTTCAATGCTAATCTGCAATGGTGGGGTCAAAATGGGGGATGGAGGATGCTGAGTCTTATAAAGGTCAAGTCTGAGAGTGAGGATGGGCGGACAGGCACACAATTTTAGACTAATGGATAGCTATAGGAAAAGAACCAGGCGGTAGAATACTTGAAACTACCATAGTGAGGAGGATCCCAGATTTTGGATAATGATAACATGTCTTTGGTCTCAATACTTTCTTCCATGATCCCTTGTTTCTGTTTGTAGGTCCAAGAATCTGTCAGATACCACCTGACAGACAAACAAGCGAGAAACTATCCTGCGTTTGTACAGGTTGGTGTGTGGGAGTTTCTTAGACTGGGGTTCTGAGGGTGGGAGGCGGGAAGCGATAATGCTGGGTGAAATTTGCAGCTTCGCTGGCTCCTTAGAGGGATCATTCAGTTTATTTCCTGGCAAAAGAGTGGGATGGGATTGAGGAGTGGGGAAGAGCAAAAGGAGATTTGATGGTAAGCTGAAGAAGCTGAGGTATTTTCAGTTTCTGAAGGCTGGAAATGTGGGTCTGGCAGGCATGGGGAAATGGATTCCAAGAGAAATGGATTCAAAAGTAGAAAGGTAATCTGCCTCTGCATTTTCTCCCTGGACTTAAGCAGGAAACGACAAAATCATGCAAAAGTCCTGCAATGAAAAAGAAGGAAAGCCCAAGTGCAGTGAGCCAAAGAGGGAGGATGAACATCCCTGTGGAGCGTTTGAAGGCCAGCGACTGGAAGGGAATTTCAGACAGAGGCTGCTTCAGTCTCTTGAAGAGTTTAAAGAAGACATAGACTATAGGCATTTTAAAGGTGAAGAAATGACAGGAGAGGAAGAAGAGATGGAAAGGTGTTTGGAAGAAATAAGAAGTCTGAGAAAAAAATTTAGGGCTCTGCATTCTAACCGCACCCATTCTCAGGACCCTCCCTTTTAGTGCAGTAGCCTCAGAAATTAGTTTCTGTTATTAATAATCTCACTGCCTTCTATTTTCACCTTTTAAATAAATATTTCCTGTCATTTCCCTTTGATACTTCAGTTTGGGTTACAGCCATGTACAAACCTCATGCTGTCCACATCTCACCTTTCAATTTCACCGATTTAATAAGAAGTTTTGTTCGTTTATATGAAGGACAATCATCTGGTACTTTATTGTAAACCCAAAACTGCAAGCAAAAAGCATTATGTGTATGCCTTATGTGTTCCCTTATGTATGATACCATGCCAAAGAGGTTAATCTATGTGATCTGGATTCTCTTTCTTACTTTCCACAAAATGAATATATTCATATCTGTATTTGTATTATTAATTTTGTATCACAGAAAGGAAAACAATTAGACATAAATGAAAGAGGTCTATCAATCGCTTTTGGAAAGCAGTGAAACAGCAAACTTTTAATAACAGAAGTACAAGAGAGGCATGTCAACTGCAAATTGCCTTTGGATTTCTTAGCCAGAGGAATAAACTGACTGTTATAAAATACATACGTTTAAGACTTGATCATTTCATGGGGAAAATATTCACTTCACAGAGATTTTGTATAGAAGTGTTGTGGCTCTACACTATGTTGGTGAGACCTCATTTGTGCATATGGGAACCCAGCTGTATAGAGCCATCCATTTGAGGAAGGACAATGGAATGTTTCAATATATGCTTAAAACACTGCCAGGAGGCAGAGGTGGGGTCTTCCATACCAGTCCTCAGCTTTTGAATTCCACCTTTATTTTTACAGCATATCCCGCCTTGGTGTTTTACTCTCTGATAGCCGCACAGCTGCTGATGCACTGGGGGCCTTATGTTTCAAAACTTCACTGAGTTGCCAATGAATTGATCTCTCAGTGTCTTCTTAAACCTCTGCTTTCTAGTGATATTTAAAACAGGTGGCACTGCTGGAACACTGCCAGTTCTACGCTGTCCTGGGACATATTTTTTTCCTAGATACATATTAAGAAGTAGAATGTCAACCAATTATTACAGGAGTTTCTAATCTGCTTTTCAAATACGACCATTAACTATGTGTAAGGTTTCTTATTTCTCTACATCATTGATAATGTGTGCATGCTTGTGCAGGCCTGAAGTTGGCGGATGTCTTCCTTGCTCCCCTCCAACTTGATTTACTGAGGCAGGGTCTCTGGGCAAACCCTACTCACCAATTGCAGGTACTCTATCTAGCCAGCCTGCCTTAAGGATTTTGTGTCTGAATCCCAAGTGCTAGGATTACAGGCAGCTGCCACACCTGCCAGGTTTTTATGTGGGCTCCGAGGATCCAAACTATGGTAAGTATGTTTATCCACTGAACCATCTCCCTAGACCAACATGTTTTGTTGCTTGAATGGTCTTAGTGTAGTTACCCGAGTAGAAATGAAGTCGTGTCTCTGTACTTTTCTTCTGGCTTCTCTTTTTTCACCACTCCCAATTTTTATTGTATTTCTTAATTAATGAAAATTCGTGAATGTAGCAGCCTACTATTTTAAGTTAGCAGCAAAATACAAAATCTTTTCTTAGGGCAATAATGGACACATTTAACTTTCCCAAATCTGAGAACAATTGAACATTTTATTGCCTATTAAATATAAAACTAGATTATTTAATGCTCTTCATAGCTAAAGAATTCAAGGAACAATAATTTTGTTCTATATATATGATGTGTTGACTGACAGGAGGAACATCTGCCAACACCCTACACTGATGACTTTCACACTGGAGTCTGGCTATTTTGAGAGTTTTCTGGTATGCAAGGGGATACTGTTAATAATGGGGTGATAACAACTTTTACTTTGTAGTAAATAATTATATATATTTAATGTTAAACACAGCCCCCGAACTGAAATAATACAGACCTCCAATACAAAACAAGTTTTAGGAAACAAGTATTGGCAGTGAGGACTGACATGCGTTCTCTCAACACACACACACACACACACACACACACACACACACACACACACACACACACACACCCTAGGGATACGTGGCTCCTTCCTTCTCTGTGAACACTAGGAAAATGCTTAGCAAACCATGCCACACTACATTTGGATCACAATTCAAAGACCGGGCATCCTGCCAGAGGACATAAAAAGGTATGAAAGGGACTCTAAGAGTCATTCATGTGACCACCAAACCTCCATGCTCTCTTTTTTAGATAATTAATAGGCACAGGAAGCATGGCTGGAATTTCAGGAATTGACTTCTAGCCCTCTATATCTAGGCTTTTTGGAATGTTTAGTAGTCACAAATTAATCCTTCAGATTTTGTTATATGTAGCTCTCAAATTTGCTGTCATGTTCACTTTTAGGACAGCAATATATCTCCCAAACAGCAAGGGAGTCCTGAATGCTCCTGGTGATGTCTTGGCCCTTAACCTAATTCTCTGCTTTTTTTTTTCATTATTATCTTTCTAGTCAAAGAAGTTATTTTGCCTGGTACTGTGAGTAGAAATCTTCACCCATGAATTGTAGTTTGCCAGGCATCAATCTTTGTAGGCCAACACAGCTGAGTCACACTGAATCTGAAAACTATCCCAGGCAGCAGGGTTTGTGACACCCATGTTTGTACTAGGTTATCATGTGTATTTTAGATAAGACACTTCCATTTCTCTGGTGTCATATAAACATTCAAAGTTTGGCCTGATATCTAGCCACATGGTTCTGTGAGCCCAAATTACAATCTGACAGCAAGAGTTCACACTCAATTGTTATCCTTTGAAATACACTGAAAAGAGTCAGTGAAGCCACATTCAAAGAGATAATAATCTCTTTGAAGTTCCCCTGGGGCACAATTACACTTTGCAAGGGTTCCTGGAAGTATCTTTCTCATAAAAAGATATCTGCAGTATATTCATAAATCAGTCTTCTCCCAGCTCCAGACTTATCTATCTGTTGATTCTACTTCTCCTAAAAGATTTTTTTCTAATGTCATGGTCTGCTGACATCCAGACTTGGCTTGAAGAAGTATTTGTGTTTGGTTTTACACCTCTCCTCAGAGATGATATGAGCTGCTTTCATGGAGCTCTTGCCTCCTCCTCTTGTTTCAGGCATTTCAAACAAACAAACAAACAAACAAACAAACAAACAAACAAAAAACAAAAACCTCACAGGTCCAAAAAGTAAAGCTCCGACTTCAAACAATGGTTGGGGGGGGGGGGTTCAAGGCTAAACCTCTGAAAGACAAGCCACATCTTTGAAAACAGTAGTCTACTTCCTCATGAGGGTTTTCCCCCAACCACAGGAATAGGAGAAACTCGAGAAACTCACTAGGGGGCTTAGGTGGGTGTACAGAAAACCTCTTTGAACTTCTGGGCCAAGTGGCCTGCTTGTTGTTTGAAATGTCTTCATTCTTACGCTTTAAAATTCTCTCTCCAGTGTCTGCAATGTTTAGTATTTTTAAAAAAAATCTCAAGATGCTGTCATACTTTGTTTAACACCCAGACAACACAAGGAACACTCAGGAGTAGTGACGCCAAATCTGAGAGATGCATTCACAGAAGCAGAAGAAATAATTTGCTGATACTAAAAATCTAGAAAGGTCTAGGCATCCATGTGGTACTGACCCTGCAGGCATAAAGGATGCAAGACTTCCACCACAGTTTCACCAAACAATGTGCAGTAGTGCTGAAGTACCTATAAGGTGGCCCTGAAGCATCACTGCATGAAGATCTGAAGGTGAATCAATGGAGATCCCAGGATGTTACAGATGCTAGGACAGTGAGGTGTTCATTGAGGAAAGCAGCAGACATAGAGTGGAGCTTGCCTGAGATAGAATATATATTGCTCCAAGCAGCAGAACTGGAGGGGTGGGGCTACTCAGGCTCTCTGGAGATCCATCAGGAGCCCTAAATGTTGGTCAGTGGAGTTGCAGGATTTGATGCTTGTCTTGCTGCATAATTTGGTCTGTTGGCTCTAATCATTCCTTGTTGTGTGATTCCATCCTTCCTTTTGTGGATTAATGATTACATTTGGTGCCATTGTGAGTTAGAATTGTGCATTTTTTCTATATCATTATTTTATTGCTTACGTTACATATTCCAATGAACACACTTCTTTTTTAAAACTGAAAGGCACATGAAAAGCCTTCTGTGCAAGTTTCATATTATTTTAAAACTCTATTGGCTAATAAAAGCATTGTGACTATAGAATTAGAGGCATCTAGAAAAGAACATGATAGTTTGAGAGCAGAATCCTGAACCATTATTAGGTCTCACCACTTGGCACAATTAGTCAGCAAACCCAAGATTTGTATTATAACAGTGTAGCTAGATTGCCCCATATTCACATATGTACAGCCAGTTCCCCAAGTATTAACTATACAGCCAACGAGAAGGACAGCATCTCACTGCAGCTGTGCCCTGCTCAATCACAGGTTCCCAAGTATTAACTATACAGCCTACAGAAGGACAGCATCTCACTGTGTTCTATCACAGGTAAAGGACTTGGTATCTTCAGTCTTTTGCATGCATTGCTTGCTATTCAAAAGACCTGGTTATAAGATGCTGAAGACCATGGAGAGATACTGCTCAGAAGACACCTGAATCCAGCCATCCTGATCTGTGTCATAGCGTCTGAATATGTCTGTCAAGCTCAGCAAAACGATGCAGCCCTGGATGAAGGCATCAAATGTGATCTGCCCTCGTCCTTACCTGTCAAATTTTCGGATGAGGATGTCATGGAAATGATCAGAGAGCCTGTAGTCTGAGAGTGGTTATTTGAGCTCGTTCTTGTCAATCATCCCAGAGTTGTCCCTGTTGTAGGTCCAGAAGACATTCTGTCAGTCTGTGATACATTTTTACACACCTGAGAATTCCCTGAAATTCACAACAGCCTTGTTTTCTTGGTCACAGTCACTGGATTAAATGGAGTCTACATACCATTGGATAATGTTTGCTGAAGCTCATTGTCTGTAATCACTCCACTCCTGTTTTTATCAACCCGCTGGAAGATGTTCTGCTGGAAGCTCTGGTCTGGAAGTGCAGCTCCACCAGCAGGGCCAAGGCTAGCACCTGGGCCTGGGTGGTAGGAGTAGGCACCCATGGGCTGAAGCACAGCAGAAATGTGGCCTAGCTTCGCAAGGTGCACTTCCGCCTCCTTGTGCATTTTTTTAATGTTATAGGAGTCCACTCTTAAGAGACTTCCTTGAGTCTCAAAAGAGACTTTAGACTTTCAAACAGTGTTGGAATTGTTAAGGATTATAGGGACTTTTGAAGTTGAATGGGATGCATTTTTGCATTGTAAAATAAGACTATGGGAAGAAGAGGTGGAAATGTACAGTTTTGAAGTGATAGGCTTGGGCGTCAGGTTGACAAGAGATTAAGTTATGATCTTTAGTATTATCAACTTGAACAGGATCTAGAATCAGGAAGAAGACAAACCTCCAGGCATATCTACAAAGGATTGTTTAGATTAGGTTAGCCTCTAGACATGCATATGAGGAACTGTCTTGATTAGGTTTATTGAGGTGAGAAGATCTACTCTGAAAATGGACAATGACATTTCCTGGGCTTAGATCCTGAACTGTATAAAATGAGGAAGCTATCGGAGCCTAGAACTCTTTGCTTCCTGATTGTAAACACAGTGTGATCAGCTTCCTCTAGCTCCTGCCACTAGGAAGGACTAAACCCGGAGCATGTCCTCTTTGCCTCCCATCCTCCATCCTCCTTCCTTCCTTCCTTCCTTCCTTCCTTCCTTCCTTCCTTCCTTCCTTCCTTCCTTCCTTCTTTCTTTCCTTCCTTCCCCTATCTTCCTTCTTTTATTCTTCCTTAAGTTGATTTTGTCAGGTTATTTTATCACGGTGATACATAACTAATACAAACGATAATCCTGTTTATATTTGTTAATAACTACAAGGTCTAGAACAGTGGCTCTCAACCTATGAGTCATGACCCCTTTGGGGGTCACATATCAGATATCCTCCTGCATATCAGATATTTACATTATAATTCATAACAGTAGCAAAATTACAATTACGAAACAGCAATGAAATAATGTTATGGTTGGACATCACCACAACATGAGGAACTATTAAAGGGTGGCAGCCTTAGGAAGGCTAAGAACTATTGTACAAGGCTGTTTTCTACACCAACTTCACAATTTTAACTTCCCACTAGTAATGTATAAAGATTCCAGGTCTCCTTACCAGTACTTATTTTCTATTGAAAGCATAAATATACTACTGGGTATGGCATATCTTATTGTGCTACTGCTAGAAATGATACTCAACAGTTGTTTACATTATGTAATTTTGTAGATTCAAGTCCTACCATTTTAATTGTGAAAGGTTTATCGTCCTTTTTCTGAGTTGCAGAAGTTGTTTATATATTGTAGGTATCAATCATTTGGTTGTGGTTAGGGAAATACTTTTTATAGCATTAGTCATTTAAAAATGTATTGACACATAATTATAAAATTATAGTTTTAGGTGATTTTTTCATGAGCACTTAAGAACAATGTGTATTCAATTGTTGTTTTGTGATAGTTTATATATATATATATATATATATATATATATATATATATATATATTTTATATACAATTCACAGTGTTATTCTCTGCTCTTCTTATTTACCTTCAGTCTGAAAGTGAAGTATTGAAGTTTATACAGTTATTCTCTTATTAAGATTATATCATGTGTTTTGCTCCTTTGGTTATACTTATAACTTATTTATAAATTGAACATTTTAATCAAAATATAGTGATCTTCTTTGTCTTCTGTATGATTTTAAGTTTTTTAAAATCTGGGAAATGGTGAAATTTGTTTAATTACCTGCTCTCCATTTTTTCTCTCAAGGGTCATTTTGTAGTTTCCTGGCCTCTAAGTAAACCCACTCGCACATTAACAGGTGTGAAAATTAGAAGCTAACTCTGTAGCATTTCTTAAAACGACGTGCTCCAGTTCCATTCATTTTCCTGAAAAGTTTACAATTTCATTTTTTTCTCTATGGCTGAGAAAAATTCCATTTTACCTATGCCCCACATTTTTCTAATACATGAATTTGGACATCTATCTGTTTTCTAAATCAAGCAAGCAATAAAAAGTGGAGTGACAAGCCAAGCATACAATGTTGGCTTTTATGTCTGCCCAGTTAATTTCATCTGACATATTCCTTTCCTCATGTAACTCAAAGTTGTGGTCTGGTGCCCTTTCATTTCAACCTGATGAATACCCTTTCAGATTTCTGGTAGGACAGGTTTCTCAGGAAGAAAAATCTCCTTCAGCCTTTGTTTGTCTAGGAATGACTTACTTTATTCCTCATTTTTGAAGACAGCTACAAAGTATTGACCCGTTGGTTGGTATTATTTGTTTGTTTCAGAACTTTAAACATGCCGGTCTGATGTGCTCTAGTCTCTATGGTTTTGAGAATGAAGTGGCTGATAATCTTGTTATGCCTCCATTGTACTTAACAAGACACTTTTATTTCCTTCAAGATTCTATCTTTGTCTTCAGCTCTAAGCAGTATGAGCATAATATCTCTTAGTATAGGTCTCTTTTGATTTACACCACTTGGAGTTTTGGAGCACTTACCAATAAATTATTTTTATTTGTGTACATTAAAATTTGATGACATGTTTATTTATTCATGTGTGCGCACACATACATGTCACTGAGCAACTTGTGGTAGTCAGTTCTTGCCTTCCACGTTTGCTCCAGAGGGAGAAGGCAGGCTGGTCCTGCTCAGCAGCAAACACATGTATCCTCCAAGTGAGCCATCTCCCTGGTGGGGGGGGGGGAGGGCTCTAGTTTTATTGTCTTCCTTTCAGGGAGATGCACTTCCTGTTAACTTGCATGTCTTTTGGTGACAAATGAACATTTGAGTAACATGTGGCAACTTTAGCAGCCAGATTCCCCATCATGTGTGTGTGTGTGTGTGTGTGTGTGTGTGTGTGTGGTGTGTGTATGTGGTTGCTGATTAATACAGCTATTTGTTTAACAAAATTTACAAAATATTTCTAACTGATTGATATCAGTGAAGCATTTTTGTAGGCTTAGATTTTTCTCAAAACCTACTGTATTTAGGGTTCTTAAACATTTCAACCTCCCTTCAAGCCCACCAACCAGTGACTAATAGGAAAAGGGGGTTGTGGACCTGTTTAGAAGTAATTCTTTGGGGTGATTGCACTCTTCGTTGTCAGGATACCAGCAGTCCAGTCCAATAGCAAACACCAAATACAAGTCAGTAGCAGCAGGAACAATAAGACTCCACCGAATTGGCACGAATCAGCTGAAGTGGCAAGAATCAGTTGGAATACCACAAGAAGTTATTTGGTGCATTTCTCTCTACAAAGTGAAGACCAGTGAACACCAGCTAAGTGTTGCAATACAAGAGCATCCTCTCACTGTCTGTGGGGTTATATTTATATTCTTTCTAAACATCTTGTGCCCTCTTAAGCATCCACTCCAGCAAAATATCAGATGCTCTCTCATGTGTCTGCTTCAGCAAAACATCCTCTCACAAGACAGTTTCCAGAAAAAACATCATGTGACCCAATTGAGTTTCCAAAGAAACCAGAAATTTCCATTTCACGTCTTTTTTCTCAGTATGTCCTTAGCTAGTGTTCTAACATAATATTTATCCTAATGATAGAAAAAATGTTAACTTCAAACATAAAGCTAAAAGCAGAATGCTTCTTTCAGCATTTGAAAAACAATTTAGATAATGGAATTTGTCAGGGTTTCTTTCTATGTTTTCAGCATATAGAATTCCCCACTAAGCACAGACACAGCTGCATCCCCACAGGATGTCATGTGTTCTGTTCTCAAAATTATCCCTTTGAATATATCAGCACACTTGAACATCACTCCTTTTGTCCACAATTTATTGATAAGTGTATTGTTTTATTGTTGTTTTTGACTTTCTGAGGTACAGTGTAATCAGGCTAGCCTGAAACTCATTATGTAGACCAGGCTGACTTCAAATTTGTGGCAATCCTGAATCTGCTTCTAAAATTCTGAGAGTACAAGTGTGTTTGACCATATCCAGGAAGAAGTCTATTATTTAATTTGGAAACTCTTTGGGACTTGCTTCCTGTCCTGATGGTTAGTTTTAACTGTTAACTCCACACAACCTAGAATCACTTGGAAGGGGACTCTTAATGAAGAGTTATCTAGATCAAGCAGCCTGTAGTGCATTTTATGGGGTTCTGTATTGCTAGTTAATTACGGGTGAGAAGAGCCATCCTAGATGGGGGCAGCAGCATCTGCTAGAGGCTTAGAGAAAAGAATGTGGAAGAAGAAAAGTTTCCCTTCTTTGCTGGCTTGGCCTTTGCTCTCAGTGGTGATTTCATCCACCTTCCTGCTGCAGCTGCCGATCCCTTTGCTGATAACAGAACCAGGCGCCTTCCTGCTTCCAACATGAACTGAAGACCCATATCTCCCAGGCATCCTCCAGGCCTTTGGTACAGATTGGGACTGCTGAGAAACGTAGCACAGCCTCGAGGGCTAAACAACAAGTCGGTTCCCAACCTCTCTTCCGCTGTATTGTGCAAATCAACTCAGTAAATACGTCTTTTAAGGGCCAGTGAGATAGCTCAGCCAATAAAATGCTGGCTGCCAAGCCTGATGTCCCAATGACCTGAGGAACTGAGGAGAATCTAGCAGTGGAAAATGTGTAATGCACAATGTTAATAAGAATCAGAAACTACTTTAATATATTCTTCTTCTTTTCTTAATTTTATTTAATCTTTTTTTTACACTTCAGATTTTATCCCCGTCCCAGTCCACCCTCTGACTGTTCCACATTCCATACCTCCTCCCCGCCCCCTGTCTCCAAGAGGTTGTCCCCACCCCTACCCCTAACCTCCCACCCCACCAGACTTCCTCACTCCCTGGGGCCTCCAGTCTCTTGAGGGTTAGGTACATCTTCTCTGACAAAACCCTGACCCGGCAGTCCTCTGCTGTATATGTGTTGGGGGTCTCATATCAGCTCATGTATGCTGCCTGGTTGGTGGTCCAGTGTCTGAGAGATCTCGGGGGTCCAGGTTAATTGAGACTGCTGATCTTCCTGCAGGGTCACCCTCTTCCTCAGCTTCTTCCAGCCTTTCCCTAATTCAACCACAGGGGTCAGCAGCTTCTGTCCATCGGTTTGATGTAAATATCTGCATCTGACTCTTTCAGCTGCTTGTTGGGTCTTTCAGAGGGCAGCCATGCTAGGTCCCTTTTTGTGGTAGCTCCATAACATCAGTAATAGTGTCAGGGCTTGGGGCCTCCCCTTGAACTGGATCCTACTTTGGACCTGTTGCTGGACCTTCTTTTCCTCAGACTTTTCTCCATTTTTGTCCCTACAGTTCTTTCAGACAGGAACAATTCTGGGTCAGAGTTTTTGACTGTGGGATGGCAACCCCTCCCTCACTTGATGCCCTGTCTTTCTGCTGGAGGTGGGCTCTACAAGTTTTCTCTCCCCACTGTAGGGCATTTCATCTAAGGTCCCTCCCTTTGAGTCCTGAGAGCCTCTCACCTCCCAGGTCTCTGGTACATTCTGGAGGGTCCCCCCACCTCCCACCTCCCGAGGTTGCCTGTTTCCATTCTTTCTGTTGACCCTCAGGGCTTCAGTCCTTTTCTCCCACCCAGTACCTGATCATGTTCCCCTCTTCCCCTCCCTGTCCCCTTTCTCACCCAAGACCCTCCCTCCCCCTCCTGTGATTGCTTTCTTTTTCCTCCCAAGTGGAACTGAGGCCTTCTCACTTGGGCCCTTTGGCTTGTTAACCTTTTTGAGTTCTGTGGACTGTAGCCTGTGTATTCTGTCCTTTTGTGGCTAATATCCACTTATTAGTGAGTACATACCATGCATGCCCTTTGAGTCTGAGTTACCTGAAGCTAGAAACAACCCAGATGTCCCACAGCAAAAGAATGGATACAGGAAATTTGTCATGAAGCCAGGAAACAACATATGGCTGTGTTTCATTGACCAGAATAATTTATATCAATATGGTAGGTACCCTGTTTTCAGTCTCTATATTGTCCTTAGCTGATCTCATTAATTTCTGTAGTAGTCACAGAATCTTTGGAATGAGGATACTCAATTCCACACCTATAACCCAGAACTCAAAGCCATATGAATTTCTACATAGTTGTCTAGTGTAATTGTCTTCCACAATATTTCAAAGGCACTTCAGCCTTATCACATGGAAAAGTAACGACCAGGAGTAAGCTGCCTGTTTCTCTGAACTGGAGATCCTGCTCAGGTCTGTTTGAATTGCAGTACTGGATCTGGTCACAAGGTGGCCCTTTATTCTACACTTTAAGTTTTTATAATAACCAAATTTTGATCAGGAAAAAATCAATTCTTATAAGTTAGAGAATATTATTTACTAAATATTACACATTGATTCTTGAAGATGTGTATGCATCAATCGCCAGAGGATTCTTCCTGGACATTTGCTTTTCCTTTTCCCCTCTTTACTAACCCAATCAATTTCTATCTAATTTTTTCATTGCTAGAAGGTATCCTTTTCTACCGAGTAGCTTTTTGTTTTGTGTTCTGACTTCTGCTTTTTCATAACTTGGACTTACTTTGATGACCTCTTCAGTCATCAATATCAGGAATTTTGCTTTTTTTTTTTTGAGTACCTATTTCCTGTGTGACTCTTGATTGGATTAACAGACACTGGGGTCCTGAATGAACCTCACCTTTGGATGTGTCTATGAGAGTGTTTCCAGAGAGGATTACCTGTCCTGGATACAGGCAGCATAATTGCATAGGCAGGAATCTCAGACAGAATAAAGAGACAAAGGAGAAAGTCACCTGACTGCTGGCATTTCCCTTTCTGTGTTTCTTGTTGGATGCTAGAGACAAACCATTAGTATTACCCCACCATAATGAATTGACCCCAAACCCTTCCTCCCTTCAGTTGGTTAGTATAAAAATAGTTGATCCCAGCACCATGAAAAGTAATTAATACAGAAAATTGATGCTGAGAAGTAGGGTTGTTGCTATGACTACCTTATTTTGTAGGTTTTTTTTGGAAAGAATGTGTAAAAGTTTGGAGCCATGAGCTAGAGAAGCACTTGCACGGCACAAGAAGAACTTAATGGGCAGTAGCTCTTCTGTACGGTAAGAAGCTTGGAATGCCAATAGGAAGGTCAACAGGAAGGTCAGCACTCACAAGCTTCCAAAGGAGAAAAAGCACGCTATCGGAAACTAGACTGGAGGTTATTTATGCTTTCTTTTGGCAAAGAATCTGACTACACCCTGCCGATTTCCTGAGCATCCGAGTGAGGATGATTTGTTTGGTGGGGGAAATTTCAAGGCAGTGTAACAATCACACTGTGGTACTGACATTGCTCTCTGCATTTAGTCAGAGTCAGAGTGAGAAGAAACAGAGAGTGGAGTAGAAAGACATAAAACATGTGCGGTTGGGTGGGGAGCATGCTGGGAAGAGGGACATGAACCTGGTCAAAGTTGAAGTCAGGGCAGGTGGGGACGAGGTGTCAGTGATTATCACAGAGGTTGCCATCCGTTAGGAGAACCCTCAAAGTTTACACCAGGACTTAGGAACCTGAAGCCATGCTTCCCCTCCAAACTGTGGTACAAAGGGTTTGTTGGCATCTCAGACAGAGAGTAGAACTTTGAATCATTCACTTAATGTTGCTTCTTTGGGCATCCAAGTTACAAGGAAGTGGAGGTTTGCATCAAAGTTTTAGGACTGTGCTGAAGCCAGACGACATACAGAATGACTGGATTCCCTGAATGGAACTCCTGCATGGTCGGTCTGTGTGTGAAGCTGAATGAGTGAAGCCTGAGTTGAGTTGAGAGCCCAGGATATTCATGTCGGAAATGGGGGGGTGTTTGGGTGAGGAATGCTGAAGGAACCAAGTCAAACTACCACATGTTCTAAAGGCAACAGAGCTGGGGCTGGGGGCAGGGGGCATAGGGCTATTGAAGCCATTTGGATTCCAGATGGTGCCATTAAGTTCTGTCTAACACATTTGGACTTATATCCATCTTTTCCTGTCTGTAAGCTATTTGACAACTCAGTAAGTAAAATATTGAGGGTAATAGAAGTGGTTTTTTAAAATTTTTTAAAGACTGGAAGCCTTTAAAGTTTAAATGTACCTGGCAGTGGTGCACGCCTTTAATCCCAGTGCTCAGGAGGCAGACACAGGCAGGTCTCTGAGTCAGAGGCCAGCCTGGTCTACAGAATGAGTTCTGGGACAGCCAGGGCTACACAGAAAAACCCTGTCTTGAAAATCAACAACAACAACAAAACAAACCAGAAAAAAAACCCCAAAATGTTATGTCTAAATTATTCAAGTCTCTCTAAAAATAAAAAGTCAATTGTGGACTCCTGTTGTTAGAACAAACCTGGTCTCTTTTCTGCCCCATGTCTCTTTAAACAGCCTCAGAAATCTCTCACTATAGTGAGTGCTCCAGAAATCTAACACCTGTCAAATTGAAAACAAGTTAAGTGCTTTCTAATTCCAAGAGGGAAGGACACGGGCACAGTAAAATCAAAGCAAAGACAAACTCCAATATTGTAAATAGTTCAGTGTCCAACATCTGGGATTCACTCACAATCTACTGGGCTTCGAGGGGCTTGAACAGCTCTACTATCTGCAGCACACCCTGTTTGTCAGACTAGTTTCTCTCCACATCTGCTGTGGTCGTTGACATCTCCAATATGCTGGGGTCTCCACTGAAACTGGGCTGTACTGCACCTTCACCAATGACCTTTCCTGACCACTCTTCCAGGAGTTAAACTGTAGAGTAAAGCCCCAGCTACTTTCAATGACTCCTTCAATCTTGCAGCTTCCTTGGTGCCGAGAAACCAGTAGCATATAGGAGACTCTTCCATTCCCAAGTTCAGCTACCAGGCTGAGGTGTGCAGCCTCACCCAGCACAGAACCCCAGCTTCTGTATGCTAATTCTGAAGAAATACTTCCCAGAAGATTTTGCTTCAATGATGTTGCTCTTTTCTTAGTCAGATGACTTTTTAAAAAAATTGTTTTATTTATTTAGATTCGAGTTGTTGTCTCCTTCCCAGCCCCCCTCCAAGAGTTCTTCACCCCATCCCCCCTTTGACTCTGAGAGGGTGTTCCCCCCTACCCCCTGCATCACATCATCCTTCCCTGGGATGGCAAATAAACTTAAGGAAGGAAGGATTTTTTTTTGACCCATAGCCTAAGGGTACAGCCCATCGTGGGAGGGATGGTGTTCTACAGGATCATGTCTGTGTCTCTTTTAAGAGGGGTAATCCCATTCGCTGGAGCCTGATCATCTTGTTCTAACTTCCTTCCATGGCTTTATGTTTAGATAACATAATAGTGGGTATTAGGCTTCAACATATAACTTTCAGGGGGCATATATATTCCTTTTACTTTCATAATTATGAGGTTTGCCTTATTTATTCTCTCATAAAATCATCCAAGAAAATCCAGAATTTACAAAAATATATACACGCATGTGCACATGCTTGTGGTTAAGTCTACTTTACAGTTGAACAAATTATTTTCCTTCTGCTCCTTTATGGCTGCTTTTCACCTGACACTTTCCACTGTTTATTCATGTTCAAGCCAAAGAATCAGTGCTGGGAAGTCAAGCCTACAAATTTTATTGTAGTAAATCATTGTGATTATCATAAAACATTTTCTAAAGATGAATACATAGGAATGGATTTACATTCTCAAAGGGGATAAATATTCTACATTCTTGCTGTCTAGAAAGATAGATGCTATTTAGAGTCTGGGATCTGTAAACTAGAAAATTCTTGGTGTAGTAGAGTATAACACGCTTAGATTGTACCTACTTTCAGTCATATCCACTATCAACAGACCTACATACTACTAATAGGGAACAAATATGCAGCAAGGAACCATACGATGGGGTCAGGTAACACATAGTAGGGCACAGCACCTGGGTGCAACTCAACTATCTTCCTTTTCTTCTTCCCATCTCTATCCTCCCCACCTTCTGAAACTCAAGTTCACCTCTTTTGACATGTGTCAAGATTCCAGGGTCTCCTCTTCTTTTGCCTTTCTTTAAATGACCTATGTGAAGAAGGCTCTTTGCCTATAGCCACACCATTTATGTTAGCCCTAGCTCTTAGGCTAGGAGTGAAGATACATGGAGTGTGGATATGATCCACCCTTAGGAAGACAGTCATCAGAATCACCTAGGAGACCAACTTCTGGGCATGACTCCTAGGTTGTTTCCACATTTATTTAACTAAGGAGGAAAAGCCACTGAACACTGAGTGGCAGCATTCCATGGGGTAGGATCACAGACTGCAAAGTTGAAAAGGTAAGCACAGCACCAGCCCCCCTCTCCTCCTCCTCCTCCTCCTCTTCTTCTTCCTTATGCCTCCTCCTCCTCCTTGTGCCTCCTTACGCCTTCTCCTCCTCCTTGTGCCTCCTCCTCCCCCCTCTCCCCCCCTCCTCCTCTCCCTTCCCTCCCCTCCCCCTCCTCCTCCCCCTCCTCCTCTTCCTCCCCCTCCTCCTCCCCCTCCTCCCTAACTACAGATGCAGGTTGACTAGCTGTTTCAAGCACTTGCAGCTATACCATCCCTCCCATGATGGACTGTACTCTTAGGCTGTGGGTCAAAAAAAAATCCTTCCTTCCTTAAGTTTATTTGCCATATGTTTTGTTTTAGCAAGGAGAAAAGTAACTAATATGAGAATAAGCTCAATACAGGAAGTAGACCTTACTGAGGATCTTTCAATCAGCTCAAAGTTTGGCACAGAGACTGTATTAATTCGAGTTCTGTTACTATAATGAAATGTACAAGGCTGAGTACTTTACCCAAAAAATGCAGTTTATTTAGCATTTAGTTTCTGAGACTCAAGGGCTTTGACTTCTATGGGGAAGGCTTACTGACTATGTCCTAGCCCTGATAGATGACAACATGGCAGGTATGTTTGTGAGAAAGACAAGAGGAAGCTGGAGAGCAATCAAAGTTGTGTGTTTGGGTGACTCATCCTTGCCCTTTCATGGCAATCCTTTTGTGAGAAATAACCAGAGCTCCTTGAGAATTGCGTCAGTTCCTGTCAAAAGCAATACCCTTCAGTGACCTAATGGCCTCCTAGTGGACTGCATCTTTTAAAGGTTCCATCACTTCCCATGTTACCACACTGGGGACCAAGTTTCCAACATACAAATGTCGAGGTGCTACTAAACGCAAGACCATTACTATGACTTGAAAATGGTTCAAGCATGTGGTTTTGAAGCAAGGAAAAGATTGCACTTGGAAAGCTAACAAAGCAAAGAAAATGAGAGGCTATTGCCAATAAAAGATTATTTTAATGGATTCAAGAATGCAAAGCAGCTTTTTAGAGAGGAAAAGGAAGAGAGGTAATGGGCAGCAGAGGACTGTTTACTGGAGACTTCTAGATTCCAATGGCCAAGAATGGAATATCGTCTTAGTTCCTCTTATCTTGGTGTCTGCAGCTTTGAAGAGGGAACATATTGTGAAAATTTAGGCCAAATCAGCCTTGTATTATCGTTCTGAACAAGCCACGTCTTAAATTACTGATATGTCTACATGTAAAATTGAGCAGAAATCTGACTTAAAGGTTAAGGTAACCAAACAGAAGATACAGCACGAAGGCAGCAATGCTAAGCTTTAACATATATTTTTTAGACATTTTAGATATTCACTAGGTATGTGTAACCAAGTAAACAGCCAATGCTTTTACCTATAGAGGCTTTTAAGTCCCTAACCCAAGCAACCATTACCATCATAAAACTAGCAACTTGACTTTTAAAGTCAATTAAAAGATAAAGAAGCTAGAGTCCTTCTGTTAAAGGGGAACATAATTAAACCTAATCCAGTCTCACTCCAGTGTTCTTTCCAGAACACTCAAGCTATTGAATATTGAGTTATCTGTTTCCTATGTCTCAAATGCACTTGCTTCTCAGATATATATATATATATATATATATATATATATATATATATATATATACACACACACACACACACACACACACACACACATATATATGAATGAAATAAAATGGGAATAAGTAAATGTTGAAAATTTCCTATGAGCTAAGTGATTTACAGCAGACACACAGTGTTAAGATGTTCCAACAATTCATGACGTGTATTAAGTATTACTTTCTTTAAGATGAGGAGACTGTTTGCTAACAATATTTACCAGCAAGTGATCAAGCAGTGATTCTTCAGGCAACACAACTTCTTGGCAACATCACCACCAGGCCTCTAGAGTTAAACATGATTTTTCTTCATTTTAAATAATTCCCCCAAGCAACATCACAATATAATAAAAAATTTAAAGGCATATACTTTGAAAGCATTTACTATATACCAGGCACTGATCTAAGTAATGTACGTGTATGAATTCACGCATGTATCTAAAGTAATTTGGCTGTCAGTTCTGACTGTAAAACAACATTACTTTTGAAAAGACTACATAAGTAGTAAGAATAAAGTTTAAGTTGCCTTAAAAAAAAAACCCACTCCTATTTCAAGATTCTTCCTTTCCCTCTGATTTCTGACCTACCTACCTGGCTCTGCAACAAAGGAGTACGTTTCAGATGAAGAGGGAGGGGCTAAGGAAAGCTAGGTGGAGGGTTAGTGATACTGGCAGTTGGGAGCCGGAGACAGGAAGGGCCTATTATTAAAAGAAGCAGAAAAGTTCCATAGCTCCAGAAAATAAGAAGCTCCTCTTTAGCAATCAGAGAGCTGCAAAAAGAACAACAACCCAACCAGCACATTCTCTTTTTCCTTCAGAAAAGACTGACAAGGCCAAATGTGTGTTTGGGAAGGGGGTGGTAAACGAAGGAGTGGAGGGCGGGGCCACATCTGCCGCGCTTTTAGTGGGAGTGGAGATTGGGGACGGGACCTCAATGGTGACGTAGATCTCATGTGACCAGGAGTCGACGTGTGCAGAAATCCTGCTAGTCTGGTCCTTGTTTCCATCTGGGTACAAGCTCCCTTCAGCCTTGCAGGCGGTGTGAGAGGCCAGCGGCAAGAACAGACAGCTTGCTTGAATTCAGCAGGTTAGTGTTTAAAGCCATACTGCCTGGGATTTTTATAGTGTAGGGTGTTCTAGGGTAGTGACTTGAGTCCTGGTTAAATCTGTCCCTCCACCCCTTACCTTCATTTCTTCAGGAAAGGACACTTGTGAAATGACTAGGGGGGTCCCAAAACAAAACAAGGGGACCTGTGACGATTCAAAAATAATCATACTCTGAGATTTTGGACACCCACTTTGCTTCCCAAACCTCGTCTCGGATCTACGGATAGTTGGGAAATAATATCCCTTTCTTACCCTCTGTCTGGTGAGAAAGACAAGCTAACTTGCGGGGTGGGAAGGGGAAGTCCTATGGGAAACAAAGGGTGGGAAACTTCCATAAGACAGACCTTAAATAAGGAATGCTGGATGAGCTGGCTCTGTGGTGCTGCTCTGCTGAGCACCGAGGGCTTGCTTGCCCCACCCCCAACATCCCCTCCCTTCTCCGTTTGCCTGCAGGTTTGTTCTTTGTACCGCTCCTGGCTAAAATAAGTAGGAAAAAGAAATCGACCAGATCCGTACCTGGTAAGTGAGGGGGGGACTTTATAAAAGACTCCCCAGGATTTGGGTTGGCGAAGGCCTGCAGAGGCTGAAGGCCCCAGTCCCCTCTCCCTTCCCCCTTCAGAAACCTCCCCCCCCCTTTCGGAGGGCCCTGTGTTAGGCCTGTGAGGGAGAAAGATTTGTGGAGGGCTGGGGCGGGAGGCGGGAAGGCAGGCCTTGGAAAATGCTTGAGGGAGGGACTAGAAAGGGGAGGGGGTGGAAAATGGACGTAAGAGGGGCGGGGACAGGGAAACCTTGATTGCGGACTGGGTTTCTCAGGTGGAAGGTATCTGCTGAGGGCAATTAGACCAAAGGGGGGTGGGGAAGGAGAAGAGAGTAAAGACCGCAGGGGAGAGAGGGAGAGAGGGAGGGGGCGAGAGTGGGGCGGGGGTAGGGAGGTGGGGAGGGCGTGAGCAAACAGTGAGGAGACCTTTGTGCACTACCTGCACATCTACCAAGTCTTCCATCTACTGTCCTCGTTGCTTCCTAGAAATAATTGCATTCACGTATTCTGCAGGAAGCAGCAAAGAAGAGAAGCGTACACAAGATGAAACCCTGCCAAAAAATGGAAGGAAACCTAGAAAAGGAGGATGAGCCAAAGCCCGAGGAAGAGCCAAAGCCCGAGGAAAAGCCAGAGGAGGGGGAGGAACACGAGGAGGAGGAAAAATCCGAAGAAACTTTTCGGGAGAGGCTGATTCAGTCTCTTCAGGATTTTAAGGAGGATATACACAACAGGCATCTGAGCAGTGAAGATATGTTTAGAGACGTGGATGAGCTAGATGAGATCAGGAGAGTGAGAAACAAGCTAATCGTGATGCGTTGGAAGGCTAACCGAAGCCATCCTTACCCCTATTTAATGTAGCTTGCTTGGCTTCCCTTTTATCTGATGCTACCATTGCAATTTAGCTTTCTTTTGATTAGCATTTTCCTGATAAGACCTTTGCCCATCTTCCTCCTTTGAATCTGTCGCTGTTAGTGGCTTTAGCTGTATCTCTTGTTGTCTGTATCTTACTGTTGATTATATTTGAACCAATCTATAAGTCTCTGGCTTTTAACAGAAGAGCTTTACCGATTTGTAAGGAAAAAACAACAACAAAATGAGCTTCTGATGGGATACAAAATGAGAAAAGGTTACAAAATAATATGGGAATATCATATTTTGAAAGACAGGAGTACCTTTGTATGTTACATATATGCACATATAAACTTGTGAAAGATGAATGATTTTTCTTCTGCTTATTTGTATTTGCCATATTCCTAAAATGAACATGCATTATTCTTGCTAAAAATAATAAAGGTTTTATAACTAAAAATAAGCATCCAACAGCACATCCATTTATTTTTAAGACTACTGAGGCACTTGTTATTCATTGACAATATTAGAACCACCAAGTTAAAAGATTAAAATTTACATCTATTCTCATATGTAATAATAAACATAATAATTTTGTGGTGGTCAAATAAGGCACAGAGCCGTTCGACAGGGTTTGATCCCCATTTGTTCATGCAGGAGGATCCAAATGCTAGAGATTTGTTTCTGCTATTTGGAAGCGTAGAACAAGTAACACTCATACCGTGCTTGAGAACAAGCTGACTGTTAGCTGAGTGCTACGTAGTTCCTTCTGCCGGTCTAGACTCTCATCTAGCTGCTTTTCATACTAGCATGGAGTTCCAGTCCTCCCACATTTCTGCAAATTTCAGTTCCCTCTTATAAGGTTCCAAGAGAGAACAAACTCGTGTAAGAGTTTGACCAGAACACGAGTCTGAATAACAATTTAGGCTTTAACATAATTTCTAGTATTACTGACTCCTGCTTCCATAAAGTGAGTAATTTCTCCCCTGCAGGCTGATGACAGGTTCTCCCCTCAGGTTCAACAGGTACCCCAATACTTGTATAAATTTTACAGGGAGACTGAAGTCATGTTTGAGACTGTTCTCACCCCTGGCTGGAAGCAACATACTATGGTAATGTGCCACATGTATATAATTTTTCCTTTATGATGCTCTTTTTGGGAACTCTTCATTTCCATTCTTCAAGGTTATGACAACTGGGCAGATGATGACGAGACTGGAATTTTGTTTGGAATAAGGTAAGATTCTCGGGCATGCAGTGTCAATTTTACAGAAAGAAGTAAATCGAGTTTTCTGAAGCCTGAAAGGTGATCACAGGAGCAGGATGTGGACTGTCTCCCCCAGAACATACTCTTCACCAGGGTGGATATTCTTCTGGTTTTTCTGCTCCAAACTGCAGTAGGAAACTTAGAAGGCTGATGGCTGGGCTGCCATGGGAAACTTATCTGAAAGAGGGCAAATTTCTAGCACTGCATATTAAAACACTAGACTTCTTTCTTTTATCAGGAGAAGTTGAAGGGCAATTTTTCCAAAGAAACAAAGTTCTAGTTCAGATTACTCACTAAACAGAAATATTGGTTGCAGGAATCTATGTCTCCAGACATGGGTTGAAGCAAGAAGATAATTCAGGGGAAGGGTCATGTTATATACTTTCCTTTCTAGAAAAATGATTCAAATGATACGTGAGTCAGTATGAAGGAAAACATCAAGTAGAGCATAATGTTAATGGCATTGGTGGTACATGCCAAAAATGATACTGATAGGAAAAAAATTTCATAGCATAGTTGCATGAGGAATATTATCTTTAAGCACCCATCAGGAACTGTACACAATCTAAGGCTTTATCCTAGTTATAAGCTAACAAGTTAACCTGCTGTTTTTCAGTGGATGCAGGCAGAAGACACTAAAAGCACTGGCTCAGAGACTAAAGACCTTATAGAAAAGCCTTATCTAGAACTTCATGTTTATTTGTACTGTCTCTCTGATTCCCAAATCCCTTGCGATGACAAAGGGCCTGTGACAGATGCTTAAGTTCCTTACTATTTTCAAAGAAATCACAAGCATATTCTGTGTCTGAGGAAAGATGTTACCTCATACTTCAAGGTTGCTTACTGTAAGCACAGCTGAAAAATTATCTGCCTGGGTAAAGAGTGCTCAGGGCCTGACATTCTTGGCATATGCAGTAAGAATGTACAAGGACACTAGGGGCTTTTGGCAGATTGCCTCTCCTAATAACACTTTGCTCTGTACAATAGATCATGATGATGTCAAGCCTTACGAGAAAGTCTTTGAGGAACTTTAAAATTATACTAAAAGTAGTGTGTGGTGCCTATAATTCCAGCACCCAGGAAGCAAGGGCAGGAAGATTGGGAGTTCAGGATCGATCTGGGCAATACGGTAATTTTAAGATCAGACTGAACTGTCCAAGACTCCATCTCGAAAGAAATTACGTAAGACCTAGTTTGCTACATGGTCCGGAAAATAATCTACAATAGATATATTTTTGGTTTTGAATTTATTAATTATACAGCAAGCAGAAGTAAAAGAATAAATAGCAATATGAGACATACAGATGATAAATAGAAAATTATCATCAAATCACCCAAAATATCTGGCAGAAACTGATTGAGGAACTGCTCTTGAGGCAATTAACTGGAATTCTCGATACAGACAGTACCCTATCAAGAGTCCCTGGCAGAGCAGTATGTCCCACCCCCTTTCAGGTGAGGCTTTCAGGAACAAAGAAGTACAGGTAGCAATAACATCATCAAATCAGGAGCTTACACCCATCAAAAACCAACTGAAAAAGGATGAGGTGGTCAGCTGAAGATTTTGAATGAGCTTTCTCTTCATGGCTGAGCTCCTATGGCTGAACTTACGGATTCTTTTTCCTATTGCAGGCAGGTTTTGTATCTTGGGTTAAGCAATAGAAAGATCTGTTGGAAACTGTTTACCTTCTAGCTGTTCTCAAGGACACTGTATTTTAATTTGGGGCTGTTTTGCTGTGCTCTCCTTCCTGTTACAGACTCTGGGGAGGTCAGCCCATCCCCAGACAAGAGACTTTGGAGAGCACTTGGAGACAAATGTGCTTGAGTCTGAAATGAGGGCCAAACCACTTTCAGAGCCAAATATCTCGATGATCTCAAAAGCACATGGCAATTTATTACTATGGTATACATTACACAGTCAGTACATTAACATGTCGATTTAAAATGACCGAGGTAGAAATGTTAAGGCCACTGGATTCACCAGGATACTAAAGACAGGACTAAGCTTGTGTAAATATTGCAGTAGGAAAACAACAGATGAATGTGTTTAAAAAACAGCTTCATATCACATACATTCATACTGTAAGAGTATGGATGTTTTGCCTGTGTATGTGCCCACATGCATTCAGTGCCCACAAGGCCAGAAGAAGGAGTGGATTCTCTGTAACTGGAGTTACAGGCATTTGTAAGCCACCAACCATGGTGTGTGTGTGTGTGTGTGTGTGTGTGTGTGTGTGTGTGTGTGTGTGTGGTGTATGGTGGTGGTGGGTACATGACCATGTGAGTAAATATTTTTTTTGATGGGGTCTTACTATATAACCCTGACTGGTCTGGAACTCTGTTATGTAGGCCAGGCTGACCTTAAACTCACAGAGATCTGTCTGCCTCTGCCTCCAGAGTGCTGGGATTAAAGACATATGCCACCATGCCCTGCCATTTGTCTATTTGTAATTGGAAAAGTGTCCATGAAACCTTTTGTTCACCTCTTTACTGTTGGTAGTATAGTGTCGTAAAGTAGCTATTTAAACTAGTGAGGCAGACTTGCATATAGTACCTGTCTGCCATACCGTGTCAAAACACGAAGTAGGCCTGTTCCCTAGCATAGTGGCTTACAGGGCAGCAGTCATGCAGTCGCCTAAGTCTGTCCACTTTTCTGAATTTTGCTCAGACACTTTAGCTTCTCCTTTTCCTCTCTCTTTTCTAAACCTCCCTTTCCTACACTCCGAGGTCCACTCTTTCTCTAAAGCTCCCATCCCCATCATGCGACTGACTCCTGCCATGTGTCTGACCTCTATACCAGCTTCACTCAAACAGCATGGCTTCCTCATCCCACCCCATCCCCCTTTCTCTTCTCTATCTTCCTCCTCCAGGCAGCTGCTGAGATTTATAGCTAGCCTGCCCTGGGATCTTTCTTTTTAAACTCTAATCAAATTGTCCTTGAAGTTTTCATTGAGTTCATTCTTAAATTGTTTTATTAATGAGACAAAGAACCCCAAAATAGGGCTCAGACTTCCCTGGCATCAGGAGGAAACTCTCTGCTAGGGGCCTCAGATGGCATCTCACGTCATTCTTTGCCTTTTGGTTAATGGAAGACTGTGGTCTTCCTCTAAAAGCTTCACTGGATAGTGACAAACATATCAGAACAGACACAGAGGTAGAGCAGGAATTAAGTGGGCTAAAGGTAAGCTGCAGATAAATTATAATTAGGCTCTAGACCTGCAACACCCTAACCTCCCTGAAATGATGGAATTTCTAATCAGTATCAGCTTTGCAGAAGGTTTAGTGTAAGGAGTAGGTGTAGTCCTTCCAAGAGCTTTAATTCACACTAGCTGATGTAGGATCTGATGTTATTTCTTTTCACTTTGACCTTCAGTCTCATATACAGTTACCTTGGCCTCCTTTCTACTTTAAGAGGGATAAGAGCTATGAGGTGCTTTCTTTACTACGGAGATGTGCTACTTTTCCTAGGGATGCCATCAAACCACTAAATCTTACTGTAAGTACATTATTTTTTTTTAATTAAGAAAGGACTTACATAGGCAAAGGACACTGTCAATAGGACAAAACAGCAGCCAACAGATTGGGAAAATATCGTTACCAATCCTACATCCAGTAGAGGGCTAATATCCAATATATACAAAGAACTCAAGAAGTTAGACTCCAGAAAACCAAATAACCCCATCAAAAAATGGGGAACAGAGCTAAACAGAGAATTCTCAACTGAGGAAATTTACAGGGCT
>CM052722.1:72374041-72389985 GCA_028551405.1 Uromys caudimaculatus
TTGACCAGCAGAGACCCAAGGGACTTTGCACCTCTGGGGGTCTTTAGTCCCCATCACAAGTTCAGGTGCCCAAAGCCTTATGAAGACCAGAGATTCAAAAAAACCTGATGCTCATGTTACAGAAGAGCTACAGAAACTCAAATCTCTTATAAATGGTTCAGCCAATAATACGACCCTGGACCCTCTGAGGGATCAGAAAGAGAACAAGAAATGGACAGTTCCCCTTCCTCTGAGGGTTTCTGAGGGCATGAGTAACCCACTGACCAGGGACACCAGATCATCTACTTTACAGCCTGTCACCAGAAAAAGAGTGGCCTAATCTTTTGTGCCCATACCTGGGAAGGTGAAAAAAACTCGGGCTATGTCTACTGGGTTTCAAGTACCTATGGACTTTGACCAATTGGGCACCAGAGTGCCTGCAACATCTATGAAACACAGTACTGGAGATGCCAGTGAAAAGTTCAAAGAAGATCACACCGTGCCTGGGCCATCTGCTGACTCTTCTGCTGACCGAGGTGGACAGGTAATTTCCCCACATATTCAAGGTTCCCTACACCCTTCCCTATTTAGCCAAGGAGATCTGGGGTCTTCCACTTCTCCCCAAGATGCTCAGGGACTGTCCCTATCCACCCAAGAGGTTCTGGAACTAACCAAATGTTCCAAGGGTCTATAGGACATTCCACATCTGCCCAGGTGTCCCAAAGACTTCCCACTTGTGCTGAAAGGAAAATCATATGGATCTCCTCTTCTAGAAGGAGTTCCAAAAGTTCATCTCCTACCCTACATGTCTCTAGTATATCCAATTTTCCTCCAAAGCATGTTGGGCAAGATCCCTCTGGTCAAGGGGACCTACAACAGGACCCATCAGACAAAGAGGGCTCCAAACCTTCTTCTACCAAAGGTAAGCTTAGTGAATTCTCATTTTTCCTAAATGGAATAAGTCCTACCACCTCTCCCCAGGAGAGTTTAACATGTTTGACAGCTGCCAAAGCAGGACAGAGAGCAAAGTCCTCTCACAAAGACAGCCAAAGATGTTTCCCTTCTCCCTCAAAGTGCCCTATGCAATCTGCTTCTAGTAAAGTGAGTTTGAGACCTGACCCTGTTGACCAAGGGGATTTAAGAACTTCCCCATTAAACCAGGAGGGCTTTCAAAGTCCCCCACCATTAAAAAATGGGCTTAGATCACCTACAGTCCAAAGGGGACTAAATGCAATCACAATTCCCCAAGTGGGCCTCACACCGCTCATACCTCTCCAAGCAAAGACAAAACTTTCCACATCTACACCAGCAGCTCAAGGACCTTTGCAATCTTCAGAAGAGGCTCTTGAGAGTTTCACACATACACAAGATATGGCAGAAACTCTTGAGTCCACCCAAGGGACTCTTGTGCCTTCTACACATACACAAAGTGAACTAGCACCCTCACCATCTTCTCCAGAGGTTCTGAGACCTTCCCAATCTGTCGGGGGGGGGGGCAGTAGGATTGTTTACCTCTACAGAAGAGGATCAAAGACACGTTTTAAAATCTACTCTTTTACAGAAAAAAAGAATAAAATATTCTCCTGCTATGAAAAGGGACCCTGAACATTCCAATTCTCACAAACAAAGACTGAAAGATGCTTCCTCTAAACAATGTGTCTTCACAATGTCCCAATCTGACAGAGAATTATTCAAATATCCCCTACCAGCCAAAAGGGCCCTCCTGACTTGTCATCAGGACCAAAAGAGCCAAGGTTGTGCCAAAACACTCCCAGTGAGTCACACAAGCTCCATATTTGTACAGTGTGCTGAGACGATACAACCTTCCCTGCCTCACTAGGGAACTCTAGGACACTCTGTATCAGTAGGAGAGAATCTAAAAATTTCCACATATACATCGGAGATGCTAGGATTTCCAAAACCTGTACAGGATTCTCTGAGTATTCCCCTATCTCATAAAGGGACTGTGGGACAGGATACATCTACAAAAGGAGCTCTTGCCACAGTCCTATCTTTAGAAATAGCTCGTGGATGTGACACATCTACAAAAGATGTTCTAGGACATATTCCATCTATACAGACAGTTCTGGATCCAATCCTATGTGAACAAGGGGCAATGGGATGTGATATGTACACACAAGAGTCTGTAGCATCCTGTACATCTAAAGAAGGGGGTTCCTTGGATTCTACCTGTGCACAAGAACCCATAGGACCTCCCCAAATGTCACAGGAGGCTACAGGAACTTCCCTGTCTCCTCAAGAGGATCAGGTGTCTTCCCCTACTGCACAAGATGCTATAGACTCTTACCCCTCTGCACAAAGGGATGCTGGTCCTTCTTGATGCCTACAAGTATCTCCAGAACATCCATCAAATACCACAAAGACTCTGGATTCTAACTTATCTTCTGAAGGGGCCTTGGAACCTGTTTTGCCCATCAAGCTGACTATGAAACCTGAAACTTCTATACAAAAAGTGTTATCCCCTTCTCCAGCTAAAGAAAGTTTTCTTGGAACTTCCACAACTACACAAGGAGGCCTAGAAACTTCTTTACCTGCACATGAGACTCTTAGACCTCTCACATATGTCCATGATACTCTAGGAGAGGCCACATCTACACAGGTAGCTCTAGTACCTTTTCCTCATTCTGAAGCCACAGTCAAGACTTGCACATGTACACAAGGCACATTAAGACCTTCCCCAGCTGAGCAAGAAGCCTTAGGATCTACCATATCTGAGCAGAGTGCTTTACAATTCTCTTCATCTACCCAAGAGTGTTTCTTTTCCATGCCTTCTCTGGGGGAAAATAGTAGCTTTTATCCCTCTACCAAAATGGTCCCCAGGCATCCAATTTCTAGGAAAAACAGGTTAAGAGTTGATTGTTCTGACAAAGAAGGCTTCAGAACTTTCCCATCCGAAGAAGACAGTTTCAACCTTCCCCCTTCTGTATCATCTCCTGCTGCTAAAGAAACATCAAAAGCTACAGCTACTCTTCAGGTAAGTCCCACACCATCTATATTTGTCCCAAAGGCCTTAGAATGTCCCACAATTGACCAAGGGGCTGTGGAAAGTTGTCAATCTACCCAAGGGCATGCTGGACATTCCATATCTTCCCAAGAGGCTCAAGGGCCTTCTCTGTCTACCCAAAAGGCTCTAGTGGGTTCATCATCTGCCCCAGGGCTTCAGGGAACATCTTCATCTCTCTCAAGGGCTCCAGAATATTTCCCCCATACTCAAGGTGATTTCTCACTTTGCAAATCAGACTTCAGTGCTACACAACCTCCTCTATATTTCAAAGAGTCTAAGGGAAAGTTCACATCTAAGAAGAAATATTTAGAAGTTGCTCCATTAGCCCAAACACATCTGAAAACTTCCGTGTCTTCTAAAGCATCTAAAAATTCTTCTGCCTCCAGAATTCTTGCTGGAGAATATTCACCATCTGCCCTAGAATCTCTGGGACCATTAAAATCTAAGCAGGGTTATCTAGAATCTTTACCAAATGTCCAAAGGTCTTTAGGATGTTCAGCATCTTCCCCAGGAGCTCTGTGTGCCCAGGGAACAATAGAACCTTTGCCAACTGGCCACGGTGTTCAGAAAGCTTTTCCATCTTCAATAAGGTATTCGAGATATTTGCCCCACTTCCCAGGAGATCTGGATCTTTCCTCATTAGCACAAAGGGTTTGAGGAGATGTCCTCCCTGTTCAGGGCCCCCTGGAATCTTCCTCATGCTCACCTGGGTTTACAGAACCTTTGATGTCTTTGCAAAGGCCTCTGCATCTTTCCACAACTACCCAGAGTACTGCTGCTACTTCACCAACTACTCAAGGGACTCTAGCACCTTTGTTATCTCTCACAAGCAAAGTGGGAAGTTGCCAATCTGCACAAGAGGTGCTAGTACCTGTGCCACCTAGACCAGAAGCTCTGGTAATTTCTCCTTTGGCTGCTGTGGCTCCTGGGCCCTTACCAGTGGCTCCAGAGCCTCTGGGCCTTTTCCCATCACCTCAAGAGACTCCATCATATTTGCCGCATGTTCATGGAGTTCTAGATTTATCTCAGTATGGTTCAGGGCCTCCCTAAATGTAGTACCACATACCCAGTGGCAACAGGGAAGTCCCTCATCCTCAGAAGGAAGTGTAGTACCTTTGTCTTCTGCACAAGGGGCTGTGGGACAGTCTCTATCTGCACAACAAACTCTAGAACTCTCCACATCTACACAGGGAACTGAAAGACATTCTCTATCTGGTCTAGGTGATATGGCACCTTCCTTGTCTTCCCAGGGGACCAAAGCACCATTGTCATCTGTAGATGTGGATATGGGGACATGTTTACATGCTCAGGGATCTCCAGAACATTTGACAAATGTCTCAGGTTCTCCAAGACATATGCTGTCTAACATGGATTCTGTGGGAATTTCCTTGCCTTCTCAAGGAAGTCTCACACATTTGTCATCTTCTCAAGGAGCTGAGGGACTTTCTCTGTCAGCCCATCGAGCTCCAGAACTGTCCACCTTAGAACAAGGAACCTTCAAAGCCAGCTGAAATGGCTCTGATGGACCCTTCTTCCCAAGGGGCTGTAAGACCTTTTCAACATGCCCAAGATGTTTTAGAACATTTGCTACCTAGTGTAGGGGATTGGAAACATTCTGTGAATGATCAGGAGACTCAGAAACTTTTGACATCTGCCCAAGAGGCTCAGAAAACTTTGCCATCTAACTCTAAGGCTGTAGAAAATTCTACAGGCACAGGGGTCTGCAATCCTCTCTGTCTGCTCCAAGAGCTCTTGAACCTATGCTATCTGCCAATGAACATAAAGAACTTTCTTTATCTGCATGGGGGTCTCTAGGTCTTTCATGATCTACCCAAGAGGTTCCAGAATGCTTATCACCTTTGAAACCTTGCTAATCTGCCAAGGAGGGATGCAGAACTTTGACAATTTCACAAACTGTTCTGGAATCTTCTCCAAGTATTTCAGGGACACCAGGAGCTTTGTCTTTAGCTTCAGGGCATACAGGACTTTCCTCATTAGCAAATGAGACACAAGAACATTCACATTATACTGAAGGGGTTGTGAAATCTTCCTCTGCAACAAGAACTCAAGCATCTATGACTATTTCCCAAAAGTCTTTAGAAAATTCTTTATCTGAAGAAGGGATTATTGACTCATTGATATCTTCTCAAGGACCAGCAGAACATTTGATTTTTACTCCACAGGCTGTGGAAAAGCCTAGGTCCACCAAAGGGAGAATAGAAAATGTATCATCTTCTGAAAGGCCAGTGAAACCTCTTCCTGATTTACTGGAGCTTTCAAGACTTTCTCTACTGAACCAAGGTCCTCACCAACATTCAAAATCTGCCTCAGGGCCTCCGGGACTTTACCAATCTGACAGTGGCATTCAAAGACCTTTACAATCTCCAGAGCTTGCAGTCAACCAGTGCACCAGGTGCTTTGCAACCTGGCCCATTTACCCTACAAGCTCTAGGTCATTTGCAAACTGCCGAAGGACCTTGCAAACTATCTATGCCAGAACAGGGAGTGTTGGATCCTTCACCATCTACCCAGGGGTCTCTACAACCTTTGCTATCTTCTCCAGTTGTCGTGGAACTATCAAAATCAGAATACAGAAAGCTTGGACATTTGTCAAATGTGGGAAAAGACATAGAAATTTCTCCATTTGACACAGGAGCCAAAGGTACGTCTCCTTCTGCTCTGTATTCATCTCTTGCTAAAGAGGCTTTGGCATCTTCCTCATCTTGCCAAGGATCTCAAGGATCTTTGCTATCCACCAAAGAAGCTGTAAAAGAATCACTCTGTACCAGATGTACAGAAACCTTATCCATTTACCGCACAGGCCTTAAAACCTTTGGTAACTACTCAAGGACCACTGCACATTTACACACCTTCTAAACAGAATCTGCATTCTTTGCCATCTACACTAGGGGATTTGCCTTTACAAATGACTCTAGAAATGTCATCACTGGCACAGAGAACCCTAGAGTCTTTAGTATCTGAACAAGTGGAAGGGACAAAATACCAATCAGAAAAAGACAATCTGAGGCAGTCTATATTGGTACAGGGGACTACAGGCTCCTTGCCTTCTAGAGGGGCTATGGGACTGCCCAAATATGAAACTAAGACTCTAGAAAATTTGTCATCTGAACAAGAATCTTCTTCATATACCCAGGGAACTAAAAAAACATTGTTATGTTCCCAAGGGAGTGTGAAACCATCATCTGTACCACGTGCTCAGAAACCTCCCCAAACTACATCAGGGACTCTAAAAACTGTGTGATGTAAGCAAGGCCCTCCAGAACATTCTATGCCTGTCCAGGGGACTGTGGGTTCTTTGCCATCTACCCCAGGGTTTCCAGAGCAATCAGCATCTTTCCAAAAGAAGCTAGGGCACTCGTCACGCATGGTAGCATCTGAGTGAGGATACCTTGCCATCTGTCCAATGGACTACAGGCCCTTTGCCATCTCCCTCAGGGCCCACAGGACATTCACTATATGACCAAGGATCTCGGGAATCTTCTTCAGTAATCTCAAGAGATATAGCACATTTGCTATTTTCCAAACTTTTCATATCCACTCAACCAAATCTGAGTCTGTCACCATACACTCAGCAGTCTCTCCAGCATTCATTATCTTCCAAAAAGATTCTAGGAACATCTGCCCAGATGTGCACATAAGCATTTATCTTCTGTCTCCAGTTCTTTGGGAATGTCCTCATATGAGCCAAGGACTACAGGGACATTGCCACATGTCCCAAAGCTTCTTGACCATTCCTAACCAACACCTCCTCCATCCTTGCAAAAAGCTGTGGCAACCTCCCTATATTCACAAGCAACTCTTGAGATGAACACATAAACACACATTTCTCTATTACCCTCACCATCTACTCAGGTGCATGCACAAGCTTCCCATTATGCAGAAGCCCCTTTGGGGCAGCCCATAGCTGCACAGGGAATTGAAGAACCTTTGCTTTCTAGCTCAGGGATTCTAGGTTACAAAGAATGTGACAAGCAGATACTAGGAATTTTTCCATCTGCCCAAGTACCTCTGGGAATTTCCTTACCTGCAGAAGGAACTTTAGGATCTTTGTCATCTGCACAAGAGGTTCTGGGAACTTCCCTATCTACTCAAGAGTCTCTGAAACTGTCCACATTCAAACAAGAACCTATAGAAAATGTGTCATCTGTTTCAAAGTCTTTGAAACATCCTTTTCAGAGCTCCTTTTCAGGGGGCTCTCAAAATTTCTCCATCTTTTCAACATACTCTACAATTCTCATCACGTTCTCCAGAGACTACTGGACCTGTCCTATCTAGCTGGGAAAATCCAGTAACTTTTTTGTCTTCACTGGGTTATACAGAACACTACCCATCTGCACCAGGTGTTCAGGTACATCCACTCTCTACTCCAGCAGCTGTAGGACCTTTGCTAACTTCTCGAGGGCCCAAGAAAAACATCACAGCTGCCAAGGAAACTTTGCTTGTGCAAAGTTTTTTGACATCCATCCAAAGGAATCGAGAATATTCATCATATTCCACAGGGGGGATGGGACAATATACATACATCCAGAGTACCTTATGGCACTTGCCATGTATGTGGGAAGATGTGAAATCTTCTCAGTCTGCTTCAGGATCTATAGGATCTTTAATATCATCACATCCAGGTGAATATATGGGTCTTTCTGAACCACCACAAGAGACTGAATCATCATTTCTATCTGATCAAGGGGGTGTGGGACCTTGCCTATCAGCAAACGAGAGTATGAAAGTGACTAAATCTAAACAAGTGACTCTAGGATCTTCCTCATCTGCTCAGGGCACTGGAGGGCATTCCTTATCTGCACAAGAGATGGCAGGAATGTTGCCCCCATTGCCTCCAGAACCTGGTAGACATATATCTTCTACCCAAGGAAGTGTAGAAACTTTCCAATCTGGTCAAGAGAATTTAGCACCTTTGTAATCAGTCCAGGGGCCTCTGAAGCTTTCCATCCCAGGCAATGATGCATACTTTAAGATCTGCTGAGGGGGCTCTACTTCATTCAGCACCTTTCCCAGCAGTTAGCGAAACAAATGAATATTCTCCATCAACCCGAGGGACTTTGGGCACTTCCAGATATGCTGGATTGCATTTAGATTTTTCTGCATCGCTACATGTGGCCCCATCATTTCAATCTGAGCAAGGAACTGTGGGGCCTTGCCTATCAGAAAAAGAGACTCAGAAAGTGACTAAATTTAAAGAAACAACTCAAGGGTCTTCTGCATCTGTTCAGGGTAATGAGGGGCATACCTTATCTTCACAAGCCACAGTAGGAAAGTCCATGTCTTCAAAGCAGACTGTGGGAACTTTGCCACCCACTCCAGGACCTTTGGGGTCTACCCAAAATACTCAGGTGTTCCCAGAGCCTTTGCCATCTGATCAGAGGCCTCTGGGAATTTCTTTATCTTCACAAGGATCTCTAGGCTCTTCAGCTTCCCAAGAGGCTTTTGAACATTCCTGTTCTGCCCAAGGGTCTCTAAAACTGTCCACATCTAAACGAGGGACTGTACAAACTGTGTCATCTGCTCAAAAGACTTTGCAACATCCAACTTCTTGCCAGGCAGCAATGAGTTTCTCCATCTGCCCAACATGCTACACAAAGATCCCCATCTTCTCCAAGACCCACCACTGGACCTTTCCTACATAGCCAGAAATCTCAAGAATTCTTTTGTACTTCATCATCAGATTTAGGACATTGCCCCTCTGTACTTGGTGCTCAGAAGCATCTTGTACCTGCTCCAGGGGTTCTCGGAGCTTTGCTATCTTCTCAAAAGCCCAAGGAACTTTCCAGGGCAGCAGAGGAAACTATGCCTGTGCAAAGTTCTTTTATCTCCAATCAAAGGAATCTAGAAACTTCAGTGCATTCCACAGGGATATTGGGACAATACAAAGAACCACAGAATACTTTAGACTATTTGCCACTAATGAGGGAGGATATAGCATCTCCTCAATCTGCTTCAGCGACTCTAGGAAATTTGCCAACATCACCTCCAGAACCTGGTAGACATTCATCTTCTACCCAAGGAGGTGCAGAAACTTTCCCATCTGCTCAAGGATACCTAGCACCTTTGCAATCAGCCCAGGAGCTTCTGAAACTGTCCCTCTCAGGCCAGGCAATGATGAATACATCACAATGTTCTGAAGGTTCTCATAATCCTCTGGGTTTTTCATCCTCAGAACAAGGGGCTCAAGCATCTTCTGATTCTGCTCATGGAGCTGTGGGTCCCTATCTATCTACACAGGGGACCGTATGTCTGGCTGCATCTACACAAAGGTCTACCCAACATACTACATCTGCCCAAAGGCTTTCAAGTCCTTCTTTACATACACAAGTTACAGGAACACAGTCCACCTCTACAAAGTGCACAGTAGAACATTCACCATCTACCCCAGGGTGTCAGGGATATACTCACCCTGCTCAAAAGAAGGCAGGAACTTTGAAATCTGACCAAGGATATCTGAGAATTTCTGCAACTGCACAAGGCTTTGTAGAGCCTTTGCCATCTCTCCAGGGGACTCTAGGATATTCATCACCTGCACCAGGTGCACAAGAAACTTCAACAGCTACCCCAGGACATGTGGTATCTGATGACTCGCCTCTGGAACTTTTAATATCTGCCCAACTTATCCACTTATTTTCTTCCCTAAGCCTTTTGGATCCTTCCCTTTCCATAGAAGGGACTCTTGATATCTCTAAACCTACAGAGGATACTCCAGAACCCTCTACTTTGTGCCAGCGACTAAATGAGTCTTTCAATTCTGCACATAGGGTCCAACAAACAGATTCATCTGCTTCAGACTCTTCAGGATCTATGCATTCTTCCAAGGGTCCCATGGTAATTTCTTTATCTGGACAAGGAACACTAGGATCTGTATTATCTGCCCTAGGACCCTTGACAATGCCCCTATCTGTTCAAGTGAATCCAGGACCTTTGTTATCTGTTTAAGAAGCTGGAGGACCTTGCCTGTCTTTACAGGAGAATCTGGAAGGTTGCACCTGTACACATGGTGAGCCAGGAATATCCAGTGCTTCACCAGGAGTTTTGAAAATTTCAGCGTCTACCACAGTAAGTCTAGGATCTTCTTCATCTGACCAAATGAATTTGGGAGTGTCACAACCTGTCTCATTGTCTCTGTCTGCCCAGGGTGTACTAGGAACATTGACATCTGCCCAAGGGGCTATGAATCTTTCCTCAGATACCTTGGGGAGTAGAGAAACTTTAGGATATGCCCAAGATGATCTAGGACTCAGGCCTCCTTGCCTGGGAACTCAGAGGCCTTCCCAATTTTCCAAGAGCAAATTACCAGTATTGCCAACTGCTTAAGGGCCTCCAGAAACTTTCTTGTTATTCTCAGAGCCCCCAGGACCTTGTTTGGAAAAAGAAGCTTTAGGATATTCACCATCTGAACCAGAAGATCTTGGACTTTCTGAATCTACCCAGGGAGTACTAGAAACATTGCTATGTACACAAAACACTGCAGAAATACCACTTATCATCCAAGAGATTATAGAACCTTTGTCACCTGCACAAGAATCTCTCAGAGTTCCAACTCCTTCATCACTTAGTTCAGAGGCAGAAGAACCTCTGCCATGTACCCAATTCATTTTTAAGATTTCAGATTCTGTGTCGGGGCCTTTAGAATCCTTGCCATCTGTTCCAGGGGCTCTGGGGCTTTTGAAACCTAATGAAGATGGTCTGGTCCCTTGAGGATCTGATCAAGGGATCCCGGAAACACCAACACCTCCCCAGGAAACTCTAGAACTTTCTCAACCAGGCCAGGGGCCTCTAGAAACTATGCCATCTACCCAAGACATTGTGGGAACTTCCTTTTCAACAGAGTTTCCAGGACAGTCCCTCTGTGCACATGGTGACTTTATCCCTATCACTTCTCATGTAGAATGCCCAAGACCTTCCTCTTTTCCCAATAAAAGCCCTAGACTTTTCAATTCTACCCAAAGGATATTGAAATATGTCCCATTTTCTGAAGGGGATAGCAGATCTTCCCTTTCAGAACTTGAAGTCTTAAAATGTATCTCTTCTGCCGAAAGTATCTTCACATCTTCCAAGTATGCCAAAAAGGACTCAAGTACCCCCTCTACTCCTCAAAGGAGTTTCTCTCCCGTAAAATCATCAGAATTGAGTTTCTTATCTAGTACCCATCCTAAAGAAGGTCTTGGCCATTCTCCTTCTCCAGGAGGTTGCTCCAGACATTCTAAATTGGGGAAAACAAGATCAAGACATGCTTCTTTAGACCAAGCATACCTGAAATCTGTGTCATCAGAAGATGAGGGCTGGAAACCCTGCCATTCTTCCAAAATGGTGGTAAGCACTTGCAAATCTGGCAAAAGGGGTGCAAAGATTAATACTGAGACCAACAGAAACCTTACCACTTCTGATTCTGCCAAGCAAGCCTGTGGATCCTCACAATCTCATGAGGAGGGCCTCAGAAGTCCCCCATCTCCCCAAGGCATTCACAGAGTGTCCAAGTCTACCAAAACCACATCAAAAAAGTCCCTTTCTGACCAAAGGTACACTCAAGCTTCCCATTCAGAACATGAGAGTGGTAAACCATCCTCTGTGTCTAAAACAGGTCTCGGACATTCTTCATTTTCCAATAAAAGATAAGAAACCAAATGCTACTCCCCAAGAGGGCATATCATCCTCCATCTCTACAGAAGAGGGCATGCCAATGACTCCCTCTCATGAAGAGAGCCTCAGACATTCCACCTCTTCTCCTGGGATTCCCAGACACACCACTTCTACCAGGAGAAGACAGAGGAATGCCCCTGATACCCAAGGAGCCCTGTGTCCCGCGCGCTATTTGGTCTCGCCAGCAAGAACCCACGTGGACACACGGATCCTTCTGCAGCAAAGCGTTTATTGCATCATGAAGAGGAAGACCCCGGGCCCCAGAATGGCGCTGCTTATATAGCCCTGAGGCAGCGTGTCCTCCACTGATTGGCACGCCCCGGGAGTGGGCGGTGATTAGTCATGTACACCTTTAATGCGCAAGCGCTTCGGGCGAGTCACCCCGCGCTATCCATAAGTTTCATAGAGCGACAGCGGAAGTCAGCGCCATCTTGTAATGGCAAATACTCTAACCGCTCTCTACAGCCCTGAAAACTTCTCCTGCAGACCAAGAAGGCATTGAGTCATCTCCGGATGGAGACAGTCCCCATGGGGGTGTCAAACCCTCTTCACTCCAAGAGGATATCAGCCACCCAGTTTCTACTGCGGAGGGCTCAAAACATGCTCTTACTGTCCAAGAGGGAGAGAAACCTTCCATTAGTGCCAAGTGGGAGCCTATGGCTTTGGTTCATTTCCTATGGGGATTCATACCTCCACTTGTTCCAAAAGGGAGTGCCACATCATTCCCTGTTAACCAAGAAAAATTCAGATAAATATCTCAAGCAGGGGATGTGAGATCTTCCCTCTCTTACCAAGGGAAAGACACAGCATTCTAATATGAATTTGGGTACCCCCTTTGTGACCCTTCTGTCCTAGGAGGCCACAAATATACATATTTTGTCCAAAGCAATCTCAAAAGGATCCCACTGCAAAAGGGGAGGTATAGTTCTTTCCTCTCCCCTGAAGGAGCTATCAGATCTTCTCAATCTGACCAACGTGGACTCAGACTTTCCAGTTCTCACCAGAGGGACATTGGATATGTCCCCCCTGTTTCAGGCAGTCTCAGAATGTTTCAGGATGAAAGAATTGGCCTCTCAAAGGCTCCATATATGAAACTGGGCCTCAGAGATTCTTTTAATGACAAAAGAGAATTCAGAAATGTGTCCTCTAATCAAGAGTGTGTCAGACCTTCAAGTTCTGCTCTAGGAAGCCTCCGACTTCTGCCTTCTGCCCAAGGAGGCATCAGACCTTCCCTGCCTGCCAAATGGAACCTGTAAGGCCACCCATCTCAAGAGGGTGGCCGGACCCTACTGTCTCTTTCCATGGCATTTTCAGTTCGTTTTTTTTTTTTTTTTCTTTATCTACAAGCCAGCCTCATGTTTTCCCACTCTGTGCCCCATACAAACAACAGGAGCCATGCCATGTTCAAAAGTAGGCAGCTGATTGATCAGGATAACTAGCTGGGAACTGCCTTTTAACATGTTGGAAATTGATTAACTGCTGCCCGGCCTGCATGATATGGATATTCTAGGTTCCCATAAAGACTAGATAAGGAAATATTCAGGCCTTCCTTCTGTACTCTCCAAATTGACTCTTGATCTTCCCCTTGTACAAGAGTCATTGGCATTTCTGCTTTCCCCAAGATGGTATGAGACTTTCTGCCTCTAAAGAATGGTATCCCTAATAATTTGTGGATATGTCAACATTCTCATTCTGTCCATGGGTCCTCCAAATTGTGTTTCTGATACAGAACCAGGAAGAATCACACTTTCCTCAATGCCTGAAGTGGAGCTCAAATCATTCTCAAGGACTCAAGGGGCCTTCAGGCATACTCTGTCAAATCAAGGAAGCCAAATGCACCCCAGGCATTCTCAAGTAAGGTTCAGACCTACCACTTAAGAACCACTCATCTTCCAAACTACTTTATGAACCAAGGGGGCTTCTGATACATCTGAACTCTGAACCAGGGATCTTCAGATCTTCTTGAATAGCCTAAGTGACCTTAATCTTACCTATCTAGAACCAACGTGCTTCACAACTTTCACCAATAACTCAAGGGGGTTTCAGATTGCCCTCTCAACATCAAATGTGTCAAAAACTCTTCAGTGTTCAGAGAGCATTAACCCAGAAACCTCAGACATTCATTAGTTGCTCAAATTGACCTCTGAGTTACCACTTCAGAACAAAGGTATCACGTAGGTCCTGAATGACTGAAGAGTTCCTGAGACATAAGACATAATAAGCAAAGGACTTCAGACCTCTACAAAGTCCTAAGAAGGTCACAAACATAGCCCTTTTACTATTAGCATGCAATAACATTATTGAAGTCACAATGGAGCCTTAGATATACCCTACTAGAACCAGGACAATTTATGCCTCCAGCCAATAACTCCATCAAGTCATGCCCCCTCAGAAGTAAACTAACCCATAACTTCAAGGGGGATGACACCCAGTTGGAAAAACCTTCTGAAGAGGGCCTTCTTAGCATTATTTCCTCTAACCATAGTAGCCCCTGGAATTAAGGGTATGCCAAAGGGGTCAGCTGACCTTGAATAAAAACCCTTTATTCTTCCTTTGTCTGCACTGGAGGTGTCTGAGACATGTTCCTCTGATGAAGCAAGCTATAGAACTGACCTTGTGACTGAGGAGTGTGTCTTAGACATTCAGGCTCTGTGGTACTGTGCTTGAGATTGAATCCTTGTGACTAAGAAGGCACAGGAGCTTCTTTCTTTGTTCATAGCTGACTCAGGTCTACTGTTCAACTAAGAGAGACCAGAGCTTCTCCCTCAGACCTTATTGGTTAGGAAATACACTGTTGACCACCAAAAATCCCCAGAGAACTCTGGATTCAAGTCCCATGGTCAATGAATAAAAACTCAGCCTGGATCCAAGGCCATCTGTCTTTAAACTTCTCATCAAAAAGGTAACTGTCCTCCACACCCACACCTGTGTGGCTTATTTAAGTTTAAATAGGGAACAGATCCAGGGACTTTGACACAACTTGTTGGAAGAAACCTCAGATTGCTGTCAAGTCTGCAGTGGAGTCCTCAGAGATAAGAATTTTCTAGAGTTCTCTAAAGATGTGGAGGCCTGGAGTGCCTGGACCGACCTCCTCTACAGAAGGTAAACAGGGATACTCCCCTATTATCCAAAAGGGCTGAGGGCCTTTCTCCTTTTCAAAATCTTGGTATTTTTCTTCCTCTGATGATTGAGGTTTTAAAAGTTACCCCTTTGACCCAATGGGCTCTCATGACTTTTCCTTCTGCTCAGAGTCCTGTGGGATATTTTACCTCTGACCAAGGAGCATTGTTCCCTCTGGTCAAAGTTCACAGAAATTAAGAGGAGGAAGCAAATCCTGGAACCTTATGCTACTTTCTTAAGTAAAGTCACGTGACATGTTGTGAAATCATCAGTCTGGCTCAGTTCTGGTTGGTTGAACATAATTCTTAGGAGGCAATCACGCTGAGGACACATACCCAAGCTGATCAGGAATCATATTTATATTTGGTCTCTTGCTGATTCAGCTAAAGATATGGATACCCTAGACTGTGAAGAACAGTTAGAAGGTAAGGCAATGCTAGGACCTCATGAGTTAAGGTAAGCAATTTAAATTTTTCTCAAATTATTATGGGAATTTTTATACTCTGATTATCTCTCCTGTCACAAGGATATCAGCACCGATTTCTTCCCAGGGGTACTCACTCCTTCTACCTTTGTTTAAGGAGGCATCATATATTGCCACTGAGGCAAAGGGAGCCTCAGATCATTCCAGTTTGTCCAAAAGAGGCTTAGTTATTCCTTTAGGGTGAGGAATCCCACACAACTTCCTGAGATTATGGCCTGAGCCTCAGGATTTTCCTAATGTTTCCCAGATTTCTCCTTCAGTTCAAGGAAAACTGTAGGTTCAATAAGGATGCAGTGAAGAGTCTTTGACATACATACTCTGTCAAGGAAGATGCATACATTCTATCTTCTTTGAATAAGGGAAGTCTAGGCACACCCTTAAATTTGAAGGGGGTTTAATACAAACTCTTCTGATTAAGGAGCCTACAGAGACTCCACTAACATGGAAACTCACACAGATGTTCATTTTTTTCTCAAGGAAATTTTATTTTTCCCCCTTTTTTATTTTTGATACCTTATATACATTTGCAATGTTTCCCCTTTTCTGAGTCTCCTCTTTGGATACCCCCCATCCCCTCCCCAACCCATCTCTAAGAGGGAATTCCACCTCGACCCCCCTCCCGACCACCCATCCCCATATTCCCGCCTTGACATTCCCCTTTACTGAGGC
>CM052722.1:72390485-72411863 GCA_028551405.1 Uromys caudimaculatus
TGACCAGCCTGCCCCAAATTTTGAAATCAATTTTTAAAGCCCTTAAAGCTAAGGCATGTTTCAAAGAGAATGGAGGTGTGTTCAGGAAGCTGCTGGAAACTTTGATGCTCTGAGATATGATAGGATATGGCTAATTCAGTAACATTATTATTAATTTGACATTGTACCGTTAATTGGACTAGTAAGCCAACACGAAATTGAGTTAAAATTGATGAGCTCAAATAATTCAAAGTGTTATTTATTGTAGGTCTGTCGTGTTTTGAAGAGCATAAGATTTATTGCTATTAATATTGTTATTTTCTTTTTATTGAAAATAGATTATTTTCTCATACATGAAATAATGTAAAATTCCCCTAAAACACTAAAGTGGAAGCTATAAATTATAGGCAAAGATCTGATGCAAATCCTTGCAATACCCATGAATGTGACATCAGTCTCTTTAACTTCATATATGCTATAATCAGAGTCCTTGCAGGCTTGGGGATGTAGCTCAATGGTAGAGCACATGCTTTGCATGTATGAGGCACCGGGTTCGATTCCCGGCTTCTCCAAGAGCCCCTTTTTAACTTTTGAGGTTTTTCTTTTCAGGTTGTTTCCACACAAGGTGTCGAAAACCTTAACTTTCTGTTATGAGGTTATATATACATAGGTAATTATTGCTTGAAACTGCTCAACTATCGACGTGACGAGTTTTGCAGGCAAATGGATAGAACTAGAAAATATCGTGAGCAACGTAATTCAGACCCAAAAGGATGTGCATGGTATGTACTCACTAATAAGTTGATATTAGCCAAAAAAAATAAAGTACAGAATACCCAAGATACAGTTCACAGAACTCAAAAAGATCAACAACCTGAAGGGCCTAAGTAAGGATGCCTCAGCCCCATTTGAGAGGGAATAGAAAGCAATCACAAGTGGGGAGGGAAGGAGGGACCTGGGAGGGAAAGAGGAGGGGGGCGGGGAGGCTGGGAGGCAGAGAGAAACCTAATCTGGTATTGGGTGAGGGAAAGAGACTGAAACCCTGACTGCCAGCAGAAAAAATGGAAACAGGCAACCTGGGGAGGTATGAGTTTGGGGGATCCTCCAGAATGCACCAGAGACTGGGAAATAAGAGACTCTCAGGACTCAAAGGGAGGGACTTTAGATGAAAGGGCCAACAGTACAGAGAGGGAACTTATAGAGCCCACCTCCAGCAGGAAGACAGCGCATTATTCCCTTTTTTTCTCATTCCTCATAGTCTCTTGCTGCCCTGTGGCATCTAACCCTCTACCGTCTGTCTGATCTCTATGGGGCTAGGGCTGGGAGTGGGTGTGGGGAGGGGCAACCTACCGTGTCTCATCTGTCAGAATGACTTATCTTTTCTCTTAATTAATTTTTTTTGTTTCATCACTTTACCAAATGGTTGGACAGTTAGTCAAGTGCTATTTAAATTCAAGTTCACAGAGGCAGTTATGATATCTAGGCATCTGCAATCTCAGTTACTTGGGAGCCCAGAGTGGGAGTGCCATTTGAGTTTGTTAGTTGGAGTCAGGCTTGCACAACACGGAGAGACATCGAGATCTTGTCTCAAAATCAGAACAGAACAGAACATCTGAGACTTAGGATGGACTGGGTTAGGATGGAGTCCAAGGGGGAAGGGACAATTGGTGACTTTTAGAAGGAAAATGGTGACTTCATTGTGTGCATGCAGGAAGTATGGTGAGGGTCAACTTGACACCTCGAATTCTGCACTGTGCAACTAGGGAAGTAACATTGGGACTGTGAGAAGAAGTGCCATTTTGAAGTGGATTTGATTTAAGCAGAAAGCAGAAAGAGTGGGTGGGTAATTTATCCAAGGGAGAGTTAATGAGGATGAACAGAAAACCTTTTATCTCATTTGTGCTTGTTGCTTCAGCCCAGCTCCCAGCTCCGCTATCAAAATTTCTAGCTCCCCAGCCGTCTCCCAATCTGTGTTGACAGTTCTTTTTTTGATACTTTATTTACATTTCAAATGTTTTCCCCTTTACAGGTCTCCCCTTTGGAAACACTTTATCCCATCCCCCCTCCCCTGCCTCTATGAGGGTATTCCCCCACCACCCACTCACTCCCTTGTCTCCCCTCCCTGGCATTCCCCTATACTGGGGCATCTAACACCCTCAGGCCCAAAGGCCTCTCCTCCCACTGATGGCCAACAAGGCCCTCCTCTGCCACATATGTAGCCATCACCATGATCCCTCCATGTGTATTCATTGGTTGGTGGTCCAGGGGCACCAGAGGGTCAGGCCAGTTGACACTGTTGCTCCTTCCATGGGGCCACAAACTCCCTCAGCTCCTTCAGTCCCTTCTCCAATTCCTCCATCTGGGATCTCACACTCAGTGCAATGGCTGCTGTGAATTGAAACTTGGGTATTCCGAACTTTTAGGCTAATATCCACTTATCAGTGAGTACATATTGTGTTTATTCTTTTGTGACTGAGTTACCTCGAGCAGGATGATATTTTCAAGTTCCATCCATTTGCCTGCGAATTTTATGAAGTCATTGTTTTTAATAGCTGAGTAGTATTCCATTGTGTAAATGTACCACATTTTCTGTATCCATCCCTCTATCAAGGGACATCTGGGTTGTTTTGGAGGGACCCATTGGTTGGTCATTCCCACTGGCACCATTGCCCCAAGCACATTTTTCAAGTAGTACAGATTGTAGATCATAGATTGTGTGGCTAAGTTGGTGTTCAAGTACCGCTCTTGGGATCCTAGCCTGGTTACAGAAGATAGCTGGTTCAGGCTCTGTATCCTACACTACAAGGAATCTAAGCTAGTGTTATCCTTATAGTTCCAGGACGTTTCCATTGCACTAGATTTTCACATAGCCCCCTAAAAGACTTTCTATTCCAGCATCTGTCTCCATATTCTTGCCCTCCATCCTTCCCTCCGGAACCTGATTCCTCTTTTTACCATCCCCAACTGTCCTATTCCATCCATAACATATATACTGGCTGGTTTTCTGTCAACTTGACACAAGCTGGAGGTATCACAGAGAAAGGAGTTTCAGTTGAGAAAATGCCTCCATGAGATCCAGAGGTAAGGCATTTTCTCAATTAGTGATCAAGGGGGGAGGGCCCCTTGTGGGTGGTACCACTCCTGGGCTGGTAGTCTTAGCTCTATAAGAAAGCCAGATGAGCAATCCAGGAGAAGCAAACCAGTAAGGAACATCCCTCCATGGCCTCTGCATCAGATCCTGCTTCCTGACCTGCTTGAGTTCCAGTCCTGACTTCCTTTGGTAATGAACAGCAATGTGGAAATGAAAGCTGAATAAACTCTTTCCTCCCCAACTTGCTTCTTGGTCATGATGTTTGTGCAGGAATAGAAACCATGACTAAGTCAAATTGGTACAAGCATAGGGGGATATTCCTGTGACAACCTTACCATGTTTTAGGGAGGACTGTGGAAAGACTTTGGAACTTTGAGCTAGAAGAGTCATTGGGATGTTAAGAGCTCTGTGGGATGTTGTATAGGAGCTTGGAAGATACTGCTGAGAACAGTGCAGAAGATGGAGGCCTGGATTGCGAAATTTCAGAGGGAAGATTAAAAACTCTTATCAGGGCCATTGCTATTTTGACTTCAAAGATTCTGTGGTTTTGGTTAGCTGGGCTGAAGGATCAGCTGTGATTAACAAGATACCGGAACTACTAAAGCAAAAGCATTGCATTACTGGGACTATTGATGCTGGTTAGCTGGAGCTGGGAAATTGGTGGTGATTGGAAAGAGAGCAGCATCATTGAAGTGAAATCTTCTGAGAAGTGTTTTCTGAGACCACAGAGGCTGCATTCCAGAGATAGCCAGGGTTGTACCTTGTGATGTGACTGGGCTTGGTAATGTGTAAGAGTCACCCAGGTGGTATTGGTTTTGAAGGCATGAAGGAGCCATGAAGAGCAGCTGAGGCCTGGGCACTGTGAGAGGCCATGGAAGGCCATTTGTGAAGGTGCAGCCTCAGTTCCAATTGACTGCCCAGGACTGAAGGGGTCATGAAAGGAGTTGAGGCTTGGCACCATGAAGAGGGCTTATGAGAGGCTGTTAGTAAAGCCTAGTTGCTACAGAAGACAGCAGTGTTTTGGAGATGCCAGTACCATGAGATGACCACCAAGAACAGCAGCAACACTGGAGTACAGGCAGCTGGAGCCTAGAAGACAAGGTGTGTGCTACAAGGGCAGAGCTGGAGAAGTGACTCAAGCCCTTGGAGGAATCCAGAAGATCATGAGTGGATCCCAGACATGGGATGGTTGGAGTTTGATTTTGCTTTTCATTGTGACTGTGACCTGATATATTTTCCCTCCTGAAGGAAAAAGGTATTTTAGTGGAGCCCACAGTTAAGAGACTATTAGTGGTAAAAAGACTTTGAATTCTAAGAGACTGGATATTTTTAAAGGGATTGAAATTTTAATATGTAATAATTTGCAAAGACTGTGGGACTTTTAAAGTTATTTAGATCTTGGGGATGAATAAGAAAGTAAGGGTTGAGGCTTAATAGTGATGTATTTGTGTGTCAAGGTGAAAAGGGGTCAATTGTCCTGGCTGGTTTTTTGTCAACTTGACACAAGCTGGAGTTATCACAGAGAAAGGAGTTTCAGTTGAGAAAATGCCTCCATGAGATCCAGCTGTAAGGCATTTTCTCAATTAGTGATCAAAGGGTGAGGGCCCCTTGTGGGTGATACCATCTGTGGGCTGGTAGTCTTGAGCTCTATAAGAAAGCCAGGTGAGCAAGCTAGAAACATCCCTCCATGGTGTCTGCATCAGCTCCTGCTTCCTGACCTGCTTGAGTTCCAGTCCTGACTTCTTCTGGTGATAAACAGCAGTGTGAAAGTGTAAGCTGAATAAATGCTTTCCTCCCCAACTTGCTTCTTGGTCGTGATGTTTGTGCAGGAATAGAAACCCTGACTAAGACAACATCTTTTCTATTTCATTTTCTCAGAGAAATCCATGTGTCCCCCATAAACCTCTGTTCTTTATTTAACTTCCCTGGGACTATGGATTTTAGTGTGTTTATCCTTTCCTTGATAGCTAGTATCTCCTTATAAGTGAGTATATATCATTTTACTCTTTCTGGACCTGGGTTGCTTCATTTGGAATGTTTTTGTTTTGGTTTTGTTTTTGGGGTTTTTTTGTAGTTCTATTCATTTGGCTGCAAATTCATGATGTCACATTTTTTCTAACAGCTGAGTAATGCTCCATTGTGTAGATGTACCATATTTTCTTTCTCCATTCTTTGATGGACATCTATTTTTTTCCAGTTTTTAGCCATTATTAATAAAGCTGCTATGAACATAGCTGAGCAAGTGTTCTTTTGGTAGGATGTGGCATTCTTTGGGTGAGAGGTCAAATCCTTTAAGTTCAGACTCCATTTTACAGAACCTGATCTAAGTGTGACCTCAGGTAAACTAACAGGCTAGTACCTAGCATTAGTTTCCAAGTTGGCCCCCAACAAAACCCAAGCCTCGCTCTAGTCTCTAGGCTAATGCACAACAAGGTTGGGGCCTCCATGTTACACCCTCAACAAGACCAGCATTTCCAGGTTATTTCTCAAACAAACCTATAGCTCCAGGTTATAATCCCACCCCCTGTATAATGACCACCAATGCAGAGGAGAGCAAAAATTAAGTTTATGATATGACTACCAACACCAGCCAATTATGTTAAAGGCCACAGTAGCTTTCCAATTAGATGCTTACATACATATCCCCTGCTTGCTGCTTACTATAAAGCCTTGCCTCAATAGACACCCAGGGCACCACCACCATGAGAACTGTCCTGCATGACGGTGGTGCATTGGATGGGCCCAACCTAGCTTGAATAGAATAAAGACTGGGCTTTGAGTTGCATTAGATCAGCTCCTGTCTGAGTTTTTGGTGGGGAATCACTAACCCTTTTCTGGCACTACATGAGTATATAACCAAGAGTGGTACAGCTGGATCTTGAGGAAGATAGTATTTCAATTTTATGAGGAACCTCCATGTTGATTTCCATAATGACTTTATAAGTTGGCAATCCAGCCAGCAATGGAGAAGTGCTTCATTTGCTCCACATCCAATCCAGCAGGAAGTATTATTTGTTTTATTGATCTTAGCAAGTCTGACAGGTGCAAGATGGAATCTTAATGTAATCTTAATTTGCAATTCATTGATGAATTAGAATGTTGCACATTTCTTTAAGTGTTTCTCAGACATTTGAGATTGTTCTCATGGGAATTCTCTGTTTAGATCTGTGCTCTATTTTTATTGGATTGTTTCTAATTTCCTGAGTTCTTTATATCTTTTGGATATTAGCCGTCTATTGAATGTGGATATGATGAAAATCTTCTCCCATTCTGTGGGCTGCTGTTTTGTCTTACTTAAAAGTTACTTTGCTTGCAGAAACTTTTCAGTTCCATGAGGTCCCACTTTCCTTAGTGCCTGTGCCACAGGTATTGTTTATTGTCTCCTGTGCCAATGCATTCAAGGGTATTCCCTACTCTCTCTTCTTTGGTTACTTGGTCCAGGAAGAATAGAATGAGTAGTTCCTTCAGACACAGGAATCCAGGTTACCTCATGGTCACTTGGACCAGTGCTGGCTCCTGAGCCTGGCAGTTCTCCAGATTTCAAATCCTCGAAGATACATACACATCCAAGTCATGTGATGTGGAACCTTGAAAGGCAGCCTGGTTTCTGGTTGAGCTAAGGTTTAAAACCCTGGTGAACCCAGTAAGGAATAACCCTACAAGGGATGGTAGGCATTTTGCCATGCTCCTGGGAACCAGGCTCCTGACACAAGGCCACAACTCTCCTCCATAGGTCTGTGACTATCAGTCATATAAGGGCATTGCCCAAGCCCCTCCACAGGTAGAGGTGTGGTCACATAGCCTCAAGACATCCCCATGTTAATGAGGCACCTAGAGGCTTAGCCACTCCCCATCCCAGCCACTCCTCCCTGCAAAGGGATTTCAATCCCATGCCTGCCCAGAGGATCGTGGTACAGATTCTCTCATGCCACTCTCCACCATGATAATAAATGCCCTGAAACCATGGACTATCTCTCTTCATCAGGATCCGCTGTGGGGAACAATGGAAAAGGCCTTCATCTAAAGAGCCACGTCCAGTCTCCCACAGAAGGCCTCCCAGAGCTCCCAGTCATGGCTGCCACCAAACCAAGCCAACCAGCTAACTGGCAACAAGCCAAGGACCTGGTCCCCTGCAGGATCTAGCCATACTCCTTCCCGCCTTTCCCCTCTCGGCCCCGGGCTAGATCCAAGCTGAAGCCTCTCACTTCATTCTCAGCTCTTTCACAGCATCCAGCAGTGCTTGGGATGCCCAAGAGACTGAGAACCAGATGGAGCTGGCTCCCTGCAGTCCCCAGGACCCACAGGCCACACTCCCCCAGTCCAGGGCAGTATTCGCAGTGGCTTCTCATAGCCTGACACCCACCCGGCAGTGCTGTGGGGTGAGCACTGTCAAACTTCCAGCATCCCACCTCTCGGAGAGGCCTGAGCCTGGGGCTGATTTGGGACCTCACCACTCACCACCATTTTACCCAACAATGTGACAGCCTTATCTTCTAGTTGCTCACTGCCCAGAAAATGCACTTGACATTTAGGTTTGTGGTGAAACTTCCTGAGATGGTTTCCTGGCCTCCTTCCACAAAGTAGTCTTTAGCTCCATTCTGGGTTACCCAACCCCACTCACAGCTAATTTGAAAGAGCCACACAGGTGATGGACATCCTGGAATCTTCCCATGTTTAGGTATTTAGGGTCCAAATATCTACCACATAAAAAGCTCTTTATCTTTCCTTCCTTGCTTTTCTATACTTCACCCATGTGTGCCTATCCCCAAAGACGGGTATGTAACTGTTTACAGAGGACACAGAAAGTCTGAGAGTGACTTAGGGACTTTTGAGAAAGGAAAGACAGTGAAGTATCCTGAGTGGTCACTGGTTATTGGGGTGAGGAGGAGAGGGGTGTTGAGCTGGGAAGATGAGGGAGATTTTCAGATATCTGAAGATAGCTCATTATAATTGCCTGGCTGTGTGCAGGAGATGGTTCAGGTGGGGGCCCAAACCCAGGACTGGGGACAGGTGGGATGGAATGGTTCTCCTTCTGATGTGTTCTCATCCTCACATCAGGTTCCTGAGCTTCCTAGTTTTGCAACAGAGGTTGTGAATGAACACTACTACCTGCTGGTTGTCTCCAGTCTGGAAGACAGGCTGCAGCATCAACCTGAACCCAGGTGGCTGGGTGCCTGAAGACTCAGGTCTGGGTTGCTGGAAAGAAGAATCAAATGTATTGGCAGATGCTCTTATCTCCTATCATACTCCTGGATCAGGCTTGAAACATTGAATAGAACTGCCTGTGCTTTGCCCTGTGTCTACCCCAGAGCCATATTCTGACAGATGAAAACAGTTTACTCTCCCAGGGGCCCAGCTGCAGTAGCTGGTCTTTTCCCTTGTGGCATCTGCTCACATTCCCTCATTCTCTGATCTCTCAGCCACCCCCAACCCTCTGCCCCACCAGCACTGAGCACTCCTGGGAGGGTTTGGAGATCAAGCATGTTTAAACTGAAAGCATTCTTGTGCTCTTAATTCTAAATGTCTGCATACCCCTGGCAGGCTTGGCTGCTGAACTTGTTACCTTGGTGGGAGGACTCAAGTAGACAACTCCTAGGCCTCTTATCAGGCCCCTGTAGGAATGACCTGGCTAGGCACTGAGGGGGTGGCACTCAGGATCTTGTGTCCAAGTCCATGAGTTTGTATCTGAGGCCCCTCCACTATGGTTGTGATTGACATGGGGTTTCTGTGTGTGTGCCTGGGTGTAATCTTGTGTATCTGTATGCATTTTTAGGCATGTGTATGTGCTTGCATATGTGGGGTGTGTTAGAGCTGTTCATCTATTGACTGCTAAGAAGCAGACTAAGGGGAACCAGGGGAAATATACTGTCTGTCAGAGCATGCCCACAGTGATCTACTTGGTTCAACTAAGCCCCACTTATAGAAGTTTCCATTACCCTCCAATGATACTGTTAAATTATGAATCCTCATTGAATTAATCTAGTGATAATGGCAAAACTTTCATGGTCAAATTACATCTCAATAACTGGATCCAGTAGTTGGGGACCAAGACTTTAAAATGAGTATTTGAGGTAGGCATTTCAATCTACACTGTCACAGATAAACTAAAGAGCACTACCCGTATTACGTTCAGTATAGTAACACCTATGCAAAGGACAAGATTTGTGTACTCCCTTTGCATCTAAATCTCTTTTCTGTCTTTGTCTTTTGATGTAGTCAAGAATGTAGATAATTTAGATATAAGGACTGACATCCAGTGAATTCTCTCTCTTTAATCCTTGATCTGAACATAGGAAGCGAGAATAGAGATATAGGAACAATAAAGGGTCAGAAAGAAAAAAGAGAGAAGTATGGTCACCAGTAGAAACAACACATGCACATGAGTGCACATGTGCATACCTGAACACACACACACACTGTTAGGGAATTTATACTATGATCATAATACTAGGATTCTCTCAAAATTGTTTTCTAAGTGAGCGTGGAGTACACATTAGGATTGTTTGTTCTAATAGCTAGATAAAATCACCCTTGACTGTGCCCTGTGGCCACATACAATTTGAAATGGTAGCATCTATACATAAAGATAGCAAAGAATATCAGAATTGGTTAGTATTGAAACATGGGATATGAAAAAGGATTTTTGTTGTTACATAGAATGAACTTCTAGATGATGCCCAAAAAGTTCTAAAGAAAATAGTTGTGAAAGGTAGTTTGGGCTATGAAGATAGCTCACTGTTTAAGAGTTCTCGGTACCAAAACTTTCAGCCAGAATACTAACACTGAAAGGAAAGAGAGTCCCTACTCCTACAGGAAGTTCTCTAGATTTTACGTGCACACCATGGTCAGATGCACTCATACACTCATAGGATGGATAAATGGAATAAAAAGTACTTTGTCATCTATCATAATGGTTCTCATTATTTGTAATATGTAGAAAACTCACTTTTATACAACAATGGGAGAATTAATGGTATTAATCAATCAATCAATAATTAATTAAAATGATATTTTCATATTGTGTTAATATAAAATGTTACTATATTCCAATTTTAAAATATTTTTCTCAATAAGGACATAATTAGAAGTATGTGTTTATGTTTGAAGATTATTGAATAAATATTTTGTTGTTAAGAGACATCATGATAAATAAATGCTCACCTCTATGAAAGTGCAGAAATAACACTTGATGCATTATGTAGCAAAAGACCCAGAGAGTGTAAATTCAAAGTTAGTTATATAGATACATATTTACATGCAAAGTTGGGAACAGATAAGATCAGGTTGTAACATGAACTGGCATGAATCCACATTTGCTAATGTAGACCGAGAAGAATTCCTCCAAACATTTCAAAACCTAAAAGGATAGAAATTATTTTATTCCTCTCATTTACACATTTTACTTTAGCATAGAAAGACTGAACACTCTATTTTGGCATCCCTATATGCCATGGATACACTCTTATTGCTTCAGAATTGCAGAAAGCTCTATAGGGAGGATTTTGCCCAAAGTACTCTCCATTTTCCTTACTGCCGTGCAATGTTTACTGTCATCAGGTGGCAACAAACTTTCCTCCATTATTGATATATAAGTTAGTCAAGGTGCAAAATAATATATAAATAACCCAGAAGTATGTGAAGAAAATCCTGACAGGCATAAAAGATGACTAGAAGACTATATAATACTCTGGGCATGTATATGATAAGAACCACAAAGTCCAGGCACAGGGTAATAGAGGGTATCTTAGGAGGATGGTTCCCCTGAAACAGAATATCCACAAACAAAGACAGCTAAAACCTGTGTAGTGCATCTAGATAGAGATAGAGGTAGAGATAGAGATGGAAATGAGTGAGTTAATAGAGATGATAGAGGTAATATAGTTGATATCATGATACAAGCAGAGGGAGGCAGAGATTGAGACAGAGATAGAAATAGAGACATAGGCATAGACATAGATATAGAAAGATATATGGACTAAAGAAGGAAGACTGAGGGAAAAGTTAGACAGGAATAATTGGTCGAAACATAACAGAATATGGCATATTATGTTGATTTTCTTCTAGAATATGATTGCTTCTGCATATTGTTTCTTTTGATTAATCACAATCTGAAGAGTATTTCCCAGGTTATATGTGATCTGCTTAAAGAGCACACTAATCTTCAGTATCTTACTCTCTGACCCCTCATTCTTGTGCAATGTCCCTCAAGTATTTATATATAACATGCAAACTGGCTGTAGTGCCAATCTTTTAATGCTATTTTAGGTATATATCTCTTTAAAATTGCTTCATACATGAGGAATTTCAGCAAACTTTTGAACTGGGCAAACGGGCCCATGCTAGAACTGTAATACACAATGTACTGCTTCATTGTTACAGTAATATGCAGTGTATTGTTATGAAACACTAGGGAGGCTAAGGGAGGAGAATCACATGTTTGAGGCCAGGCTAGGCAACTAGAAAAACCCTTCCTGAAATAAAATTTCAGGTGTTGTAGTTCACTGGTAAGACAGCAAGAAAGGATAGAAGGAAGCGAAAGAAAGAAGGAATAAAGAAGAGAGATTAAAAGGTAAACAGTTGACCTACCCACCCTGCCAGGAACATATCTTTCTTCAGTCCTACCTGTGGCACATCTTCCTTCAGGAGGACATAAATAACTCCCTTAAAGAAATACAAGACAACACAGGTAAATAGGTAGAAGTAGTTAAAGAGGAAACACAAAAATACCTAAATGCCCTGCCCTCAGGGCCTTCAACCGCTGAAGAGGGAACTGCCAGTGATGGAAAGATGACAGGAGACAAGAAATGCCTTGGGAGCAAGTCGATTACCTGATCAAGCTCCAAATATCTTTATTTCTGAGTCCGTATTTAAGCACTTTAAGGTGGGAAGAGACAGAGGTAGAGAAGTTCCCAGGGTTGCTTAATTGCAGCCAAATGTTACAAACTGCTGTAAATCAGTATAACAAGCATTGCTGTAGATCAAGATAGCAGGACATTACAAGGTTTCTTTGGAGCCACATGCTACTATGAACACAATGTCTTATCGCCAGAGGAGACAGCTGGAGTGGGGAGGAATCAAAGGAATGCCTGCTTTGAAGCCTGGGACACTTTAGCTTGCTAATTAAGCCAAGGCCTTAGGCCCAATTAAGCCAAGGCCTTTTGGTCTCCAACATGTTCTCCCTTTTAATTTACTAAAAAGCTGAATAGCAAGGAACCTGTTTAGAAACAGGGGGGCCTTAATCAGAGGGGGGGGAGTAGGGACCCGATCCTCATATTATGATACCTTTTGTATGAGGAGAGGACTAAAGCCCACCTATTGGGTGAAGCTTTCTCAGTATCAACCTCTATGCAATCGGGTTTAGTCCTCAGGGGACTCAGAAGCAGCACATAGCGTCCTCCCCCTGCAGTGCTTAGCCTTGCACCCCACTGATACCCACACAGCTTGCAAGCCAGCATGCATAAATCTGAGTTTTATGCAGCTCCTAAAGGAGAATCATCAGCTTCAGGCACCGTGATTCCACGATCAAGCAGATCGAGGTGGTGATAATGAATTTGTAAAGGTTGGGATGTCACTGAGTCAATCTGCTGTTCTAAATTCTCTGAATACTCAGAACATTAGCAACATTTGTTGCTAAATGATTAACAAAGGTAGCTGTCTTAACTTCTTGTGTTGAAACAATTGTAGAAGCAATGGTGCTAGCTATTAATGTAATTAAAGCTGCTATCTCAGTAATAATCAACCCACTATTCTCTTGCTTCTGTTTTAGAATCTGACTCACTTATTCCAGTACTTGTAAGCCTTTTCTAGAATATCAAGGTCCTGTAAAACTCACAGGCAATAAAAGAAAAGCTAGTTGATAGATCGCCATAACAGACATGCCAGATTTCAGCACTCTAACACAGTTCAAAAGGTGTACAATCAATACAACTTACATTAAATTCTGTAGAAGAAACAAAATTTTAACATGACCAATTAATAAAAAATTAGGAACCTTAACACATGTACTAACACTTGTTCAAAATACAGATCTCGTTTCAACTTTATCTCTTGCTAACATAACATCATAGAGAATTGCTGCTAACTTCCAAATATTTCTTTGAGAATGTCCAGAAGCAGTTTCTACAGTCTATATTTTCTCTGTTGCACAAGGTCAAAAATCTTGAGGCAAGGCAGCTTATCCAGTCTGGGATATAGGCAATCAAAGGTAGGTCAGGAACAAATGTACAATACAGCTTTTCTGTCACCATTGTCAGGGCACTCATCAAGCTCACAGGTCAGCATCATTCCTTGTCCCAGCATCAGCATGTCTTATCAATCACTCTGGCAGCCAGCATGTTCTTTTAGCATCCTGTAGAAAAAACACAAATATGCCCTCTTCCCCATTTTAAATACCTGATCTGGATCATGCCATGTGTTTGTAAGTGGATCCTTCTATTTCACCTAGGCATAAATATGCCTATTTGTAGAGTGCCATAGACACTTAGCAGAGAATTCACTGGCATCCAAATTTTAAAATTTTAATTTTTTGTGGTGTAGGGGATATGATTCCCCCTTTTTTGTTTTTATATATAAAAGATATTGTTTTAACGTTCCATGGGCCTGTTCTACAATACCTTGTCCTTGAGGAAAATAAGGAATTTTAGTAATATGACTAATTATAAAATTAGTAACAAAAGGTCTAAAATGTCTGACTGACATAGCCAGTTCTATTATCTGTTTTAATCTTATTTGGAACACCCAATATAGAAAAACAATGTAGGCAATGACTGATTATATTTTTAGTTGATTCTCCTGTTAAAGCATTTGCAACTAAAAAGCCTGAAAAGGTGTCAATAGTCACATGTACATATTTTAACTTTCCAGAATCAAAAATATGAATAATATCCATTTGCCATAATTGATTAGGTATAAGTCCTCGAGGATTAACACCGTTAAGTGGTACAGGTAGAAACTCGGGATGTTCAGGACAAGTCTTTTATAATTTGACATAAGCATTTTCTAGAAATACCAAATTATTATCTCAAGCTATTACTATTTTGATGATGTAAAAAATGAGATTGTTTGGCCAATTGTTCCTGTGTAAGGTCTATAACTTTCTTGGTATAAAAATCTGCTATGGCATTGCCCTCACTAAGGGGTCTGGGCAAACCAGTATAAACTCTTAAATGTCCTATAAAATAAGAAACTGTACATAAACTGAGTTGTATTTGTATAAATAATTGCAAAATTTGAGAATTAGCAGTATCTAAAAAAGGAACAGTTTCAAGTAATTGTAAACCATGAGCTATATATCGGCTATCAGTATACAAATTAAAAGCTTGCCTTTTTAGCATTTCAAAAACAACAGCTACAGCGTGTAGTTCAAATACTTGTGCTGAAGCTAGGGAAACTCAAGAGAATGAATATGCGATCCAATCACATGTGCTGCCTTCCCATGAGATGAGCCATCTGTAAATACAGTAAATACATTTCCTATGGGCTGCCTGCGTAAATTTACAGGAAATACAAAAGCATGCATAGAGGCAAATTGCAACAACTTATCTTTTGGATAATTACTATCAATTTTCCCTGAAAAGTTTGAGCATACAATAGGCCAAATATCAGCATTTTGCAATAACCAATTTAATTGCTATTTGGAATAAGGAATAAATATTTCATCAGGTTCTTTACCAAAATATTTTTATGATTTTATTCTATAATTCTGTATTACAACAGCAACAGCTTTCATAATAGGGTGTTAAAACTTTACCTGGAGATGAAGAAAGGTAAATCCATATTAACGGTTCCCTTTGCCAAAGAGCTGCTGAGGGCACATGAGTTGTAGCAATAATGCAAACAACCAACAATTGATCTATACTTTATATCTTGTATCTATTATTGAACAATAGCTTCTTCTACTTTCTGCAAAGTCATTAGTCCCACATCAGTTAGTTGCTGAGGGGAATTAGGATTTGCATACTCCTTATTATCAAACAGAGGCTTACGTCCTCCTGTGGTGAGCCTGAGGTAAGGTCTTAGTCAATCAACATCTCCTAACAATTTTGAAAATACTTGAATTTTGTATGCCACAGTTTGTTTAGGATATAACTGAGGCCCCAAATATTGAATAAGGTGTTGTCTTTGAATCTTTTCTGGAGCAACAACTACTCTAAAATTTTAAAGCTCATTGTACAAGAGCACAGGCTTGTAGTAAAACTTCTTCAGAGGGAATCAGCTAATAAAATACCCTCCATATCTCTGACACTAGTGTCTTGTATTGAAACAGCAACAGAAATTTTTTTACATAATATAAAGCTTTTAGCCATTCCTTGAGGCAAACCTTTCAATGATATCGCTTCATGGGCTCTGTAAAATTACAAACTCACTCAAAGCCAACTCTTTATAATCATCAGGATGTAAAGGGACAGTATAAAAAACAATCTTCCAAATCTATAATAATTCTATATGCATTTCCTGGAATAGCAGCTAGAGTTGGCAAGCCAGGTTCTACTGCCTTTATGAATTCCATAGCCTCATTAACCTTTCATAAATCTTAATTTTGAACTTTGTTTTGGATTAATGGAATAACCACTCTTTTGGAGGTGAGCGAGTACACTAGCTCCAATATCTATTAATCCTTCAAAACTTTCTGCAATTATTAATTTAAGGTTAGGTTTCTTATTAGTGATTGAACTCAGTACACATCAGGGGAACTAAACAAGTTAAGTGAGCCTTTTGTTAATACCATAGGGAAAGCAGCCATAATTCTTTATGACACCTAGATAAGTGGCCTGCTGTAAGTGCCTTGGGATCTGGGGTTGACCCCTCCTCCCTGAGGAAAGAGCAAGCACTTCTGTAGGGGGGTAGTTAAAACAAAAGTAATTTCACACGAGCTTCTGCAGAGATTGCTCTGAGTTTTGCATTAACTCAAACGCAATCTTTCTTAATTGGGCCTATTTCCTGAGGCCTTCTGTCCTTGGGCCAGGCTTGATTGTCCACTCCTGCCTCTGTTCTTGGAGCAATCATTTTTTAAAATGACCCAAACCTCCATATTAAAACCTTTTTTATTCCCTCATTTCTGTAGAAGCATTGTTTGCGCAGTGGTCCCTTGTAAGGCAGCAAGCCATAGCTAGGCCCTGATTGTATGAGGGTCGAATTTCTGTACAAAGTTGAATATATCTAGCTAAGTTTGTCTCTGTTCTGTATGGCCTAATAGCGGCAGGCTGCATTAGCATTTTCACAAGCCAATTGTATAGCAAAGGGAACTCTTGCTGGAGTATCTCAAAAGATTTTACCTGCTGCTTTTCTTTTGATGCTGTGATGGAGCTGTAAGTTGCAGTCAATGGAACACTGGCAGTTTAGCTATAATTTTTAAGTTTCTCTTGTAAGATTAGAGCACAACCATAACTTTGGAAAACAAACTCAGTTTTAAACATTAAAATCAATACCAAGAGTATTGTTTTCATGTTACAAAGTTTGGCGGTCAGTTTTTATATCTGAATGCTTGACAGTATAACTTTCAATACCTTAAAGAGATATTGTTCTAAATCTTAGTCTGATTTCTAGGGTAAGAATTACATAAAATATTACCCAATTTAAACATATCTTTAAAGACCTGTTTCCCTGGGTTGGATCATGTCTCGTTTTTTGTTGTCTAGAATGACACAAACTCTAAGTTACCCATTTTAAATCCCACTTTTTGTCACCAAAGTTACATATTTTTAATCATACCCAATAATTTATAAGCCAATACTCTATAACCAAGACAGTGTAGAATATTTTTATACTTTTAAAACCAATCAGAAGGAAAAATGAATTAACCACACATTTACTTATTTAGACCAGACAAAATTTAACCTTTTCTAGTGGTAATTTTAAGAGAGGAACACCTTGTTACTTGTTGAATCTAACAATCAGAGAAAATTTTCTAAGAGAAACAGCTGTCAGCTCCCTTATCATAGAAGCCTAAAAGCTGCAGCCCCTTTAAGAGTGGCTTTTGCATACAATTAAGCCTCTGGCAGTGCTTCTCCTGCTGTGATTGACTCCAAGGCTCAGTTGAGATTGCCTTGTAAAGTTAAACTAAATCAAGGGGTAGATCGATAGCGAATAAAGTTTTAACCAATTTTTCTTTTCTTTTTAACATAAAACACAGGACAACTTTCATTCATAAGACATAGACTTAACATAAAACAGTCAGTTTTGACACATGGACAGATTGGTGCAACAAGAACGTACAAAGACAGACAGGAAAGAGAATTAGATGTCCCAAAGGGACTCAGACATCCTACCTAAAAGACCCAGAACTAGAAGGGCCAGGACGTCTCCCAAACTTCTTCTGTCCCTAGGAGAGTTTTGAAACAGCTTACCGTCATTTTTCTTCCCTGGATAGTCGAGGAGATTTGCTTTTATTGAATCAATTCTCTCATATTTAGGGTATTAACCATCTCTAGTCAGGGTCCAAAGACTAAAAGCACCTATAAGAATTGTCTTTGCTTCCCTAGATTTTAGCATAACTCTAAACACCTTCATAAAACACATTTTACCATTATTTGTAAACACATGCACAGAACACATTTTACCAATACTTGTAAACACATATATAGAAAACACATTTTGCCATTACCTTGTCCTTCAATAAGGCTTATTTATTTCTTTCACAAAAACATCTCTTATTCTAGTCCACCTCTTATACAAAATCTCCCCTTTTAACTTTATATTACTTTACACAATTTTCACTTAGTCCCCTTAGTCTTGAGAGACTCTTCTCACTCTTTTTAACCTTAGTACCTCAAGTCTTGAGAGACTCTTTAATTCCCTGTAAAAAGGCTTCATGGTCACTTAACATTTGTCCCATGATTCTGCACTATTTTACACAACTTCTACACAATTTTCTCCTTTTTTAACTTTATATCACTCTACACAAATCTCACACAACAAAATATCTCTTTCTTCTTATCTCATGTCACTTCTATCTTTCTCACAATGGAACATCTCTTTTTTCTTGATCTATTTTATTTCATTTCACAAAGACTCTATTATCTCACAACAAAACATCTCTTCTATGAAATTATGTTACTTCCATTCAGTTTTCACATAAACTTATCAGTTTGTGGTACTAATTCATGGCTTTCCCACAGACTGTCCCTTTTACCCAGGTATCCCTTGTCCTGGAGGAGAATTTTCCGTGAATAAAGTTTCCTATTTTTTCCTTTCCTCTGGAAAAATCATCTGTCTCTTTCATGCATCACTCACCTTCCTCCTAGAAGTCCGCCTCATCGGTCGGGTCACTCTGTGAGCGTCTTCAATAGGACCACCTGGACCAGGCTTTTCCGTGATGTGACATCCAGCAGTGTAAACATCCTGCTCCTCAGTCCCACGTCTGGACGCCAACTGCCCTGCCTGAAGAGCCTTCGACCACTGAGGAGGGAACTGCCAGCGATGGAAAGATGACAGGAGACAAGAAATGCCTTGGGAGCAAGTTGATTACCTGATCAAGCTCTAAATATCTTTATTTCTGAGTCCGTATTTAAGCACTTTAAGGTGGGAAGAGACAGAGGTAGAGAAGTTCCCAGGGTTGCTTAATTGCAGCCAAATGCTACAAACTGCTGTAAATCCGTATAACAAGCATTGCTGTAGATCAAGATAGCAGGACATTACAAAGTTTCTTTGGAGCCACAGGCTATAAACAAAATGTCTTATCGCCAGTAGGAGACAGCTCGAGTGGAGAGGAATCAAAAGAATGCCTGCTTTGAAGCCTGGGACACTTTAGCTTGCTAATTAAGCCAAGGCCTTAGGCCCAATTAAGCCAAGGCCTTTTGGTCTCCGACACCTAAAAGAAATACAGGAAAACAAAACAGGTGAAGGAATTGAACAAAACCAACCAGGATCTAAAAATGAAAATAGAAACAATAAAGAAATCACAAAGGGTGGAAACCCTGGAGAACGAAAACCTAGGAAAGAGATCAGGAGTTACAGATGCAAGGATCACCAACAGAATACAAGAGGTAGAAGAGAGAATCTCAGGAGCAGAAGATACCAGAGAAGACATTGACACAACAGTCAAAGAAAATATAAAGTGCAAAAGGCTCCTAACCCAAAACATCCAGAAATTCAGGACACAATGAAAAGATCAAACCAACAAATAGTTGGAATAGAAGAGAATGAAGGTTCCCAACTCACAGGGTCAGAAAATATTGTCAACATAATCACAGAAGAAAATGTCCCTAACCTAAGTAAAGAGATGGCCATAAATGTACAAGAAGCCTACAGAACAGTAAAATAGATTAGACAAGAAAAGAAATTCCTCGCATCACATAATAAATAAAGCACTAAATACACAAAACAAAGAAAGAATATTAAAAGCGGTAAGAGAAAAAGCCAAGTAACATATAAAGTCAGACCTAACTACACAAGACTTTCGCTAAAGAGATTCTAAAATCCAGAAGATCTTGGAAAGATGTCATGCAGACCCTAAGAGAACACAAATGCCATCCAAGGCTATTATACCCAGCAAAACTCTCAATTACCATACATGGAGAAACCAAGATATTCCATGACAAAACCAAATTGAAACAATATATTTCCATCAATCCAGCCCTACAGACAATAATAGAAGGAAAACTCAAACACTAGGAGAAAAACTACACCAAAGAAAAACCAATAAATTAATCATCTCACAACAAACCCAAAAGTAGAGAACCATACAAACATCACATCACTTCTAACAACAAAAGTAACAGGAGCCAACTATCATTTTTCTTTAATATCTCTCACTATCAATGGACTCAATTCCCCAATAAAAAGACATAGGATAACAGACTGGATACATAAACAGGACCCAGCATTTTGCTCCATACAGAAGACATACACACCTTAGTGAGAAAGACAGACACTATCTCAGACCAAAAGGCTGGAAAAAATTCCAAGCAAATGGTCCCAAGTAACAAGCTGGAGTAGCCATTCTAAACCAATAAAATAGACTTTCAAACAAAAGCTATCAAAAGAGATGGGGAAGGACACTTCATTCTCATCAAAAGAAAAATTCCACTAAAATGATCTCTCAATACATCTATGTCCCAAATGCAACAGCATCCACATTTGTAAAAGAAATGTTACTAAAGCTTAAAACACACATTGTTCCTCACACAATAATAGTGGGAGACTTCAACACCCCACTCTCACAAGTGGACAGATCATGGAAACAGAAACTAAACAGTGATGCAGTAAAACTAAAAGAAGTTATGAAACAAATGAATTTAACAGATATCTACAGAACATTTCACCCTAAAACAAAAGAATATACCTTTTAAGCACCTCACAGTATCTTCTCCAAAATCAACCATATAATTGGACACACACACACAAGAAAATGCCTCAATAGATACAAGAAGGTTGAAATAATCCCATGCATTCTATTGGATATTCACATACTAAGGCTGGTCTTCAATAACAACAAAAACAAGAGAAAACCCACATACTCATGCAAACTGAACACCTTTCTATTCATTGATAACTTCATCAGGGAAGAAATAAAGAAATTAAAGACTTTCTAGAATTTAACAAAAATGAAGGCACAGTATACATAAACTTATAGGACACAATGAAAGCATTGCTAAGAGGAAACTTCATAGCACTGAGTGCCTTTATAAAGAAATTGGAGATGTCCTATACTAGCAACTTAATAGCACATCTGTAAGCTCTAGAACAAAAAGAAGCAAACACACCCAAGAGGAGTAAACAGTAGGAAATAACCAAATTCACAGTTGTAAGCAACCTAATTGAAACAAAGAGAACTCTACAAAGAATCAATAAAACTAACAGCTGGCTCTTTGTAAAAATCAATAAGATAAATACACCCTTAGCCAAATTAACTAAAGGGCATAGAGAAAGTGTCCAAATTAACAAAGTCAGAAATGAAAAGGGAGACATAACAACAGAAACTGAAGAAATACAAAACAAAAAAAAATCAGAAAGATGTCAAAAGGCAGCTGAATAAGTCTGAAGAAATTACCCATGATAAGGATGCAGATGTGGCCAGAGCTGGTACTGGTATTTGCATATTTATATTTTTCTCCTCTTCATACTTCTTCCTTTTTCCAAAGATGGTCAGCCATGTATACATGGCTGTATCCCACAAAATATTACTGTGTTTCACTTATGTGTATCCAAATATAATAAAATATAAGGAAATGTCTTCAAATGAAAACCTATGTTCTGAAGTGCTTAACCTTTGAGGAAGGAGACTAATGTTTTTGGAGCAAACCCTAAGGGGCCTTCAATAGCATATGTACTATGTCATACATAGACATCAATGTACATGTTTGCTGTAT
>CM052722.1:72412363-72432392 GCA_028551405.1 Uromys caudimaculatus
TTAACTTTGTGAATGTTTTGGAGTGCTGGGTGGATTGGTGGCTTTTTTTCAGACGTTTCACATAAAATTTCCACAACCTGAACATGTTCTTCTTGAAATGTTCCAGATAAACTTTGTGAAAGTTTTAGAGTGCTCAGGGATTGGTGGCCATTGTTCAGACTTTTCACCTAAAATTTGCATAACCTGGAAATGCTCCTGTTGAGGGGCTCTAGATAAATTTTGTAAAAATTTCAGAGTGGCTTTTGGTCACACTTTTCAACTAAAAGTAGGATGACTTGGGGGTGGTCCTGCTGTGGGGCTGTAGATAAAATTTTTGAAACTGTCAGAGTGCTCAGGGACTGGTGATTTTGTGCAGATTTTTCATATAAAATTTGCAGAACCTGGAGATAGTCCTATTGAGGCACTCTAGATAAACTTTTTAAAATTTTAGAGTGATCTAAGATTGGAGGCTTTTGGTCAGAATTTTCAATTAAAATTAGGATAACCTAGGTATGGTCCTGTTGAAGGACTGTAGATAAACTTTATAAAAGTTTCAGAGTGCTCAAGGTTGGTGGCATTTGTTTACATTTTTCACCTAATTTTGGTCAGACTTTTCACCTAAAATTAGCATAACCTGGAGATGGTCCTCTTGAGGGGCTATAGATAAACCTTGTAAAGGTTTTAGAGTGATCTAAGATTGGAGGCTTTTGGTCAGAATTTTCAACTAAAAGTAGGATAACCTGAGGTGGTCCTGCTGAGGTGCTGCAGATAAACTTTGAGAAAGTGTCAGAGTGCTCAGGGACTGGTGGCTTTTGTGCAGATTTTTCTCCTAAAATTAGCAGAAATTGTTGATGGTCCTGTTGATGGGCTTTAGATAAACTTTGTAAAAGTTTCAGAGCACTCAGGGATTGGTACGTTTTGTTCCATTTTTTTCACCTAAAATTTGCATAAACTGGAAATGGTCCTGTTGAGGGGTTCTAGACAAATTTTGTAAAAATTTCAGAGTGATCTAAGATTGGAGGCTTTTGGTCAGACCTTTCAACTAAACATTGGATAACCTGGGAGTGGTCCTGCTGAGGGGCTGTAGATAACATTTGTGAAACTGTCAGAGTGCTCAGGGACTGGTGATTTTGTGCAGATTTTTCACTGAAAATTCGCAGAACCTGGGGATGGTCCTGTTGAGAGCCTGGAGATAAAGTTTCAGATGGCTGAAGGATTTGTGGCTTTTGGTCATATTTTCCTACCTAAAATTAGCATAACCTGGAGATAACTCCTTTTTTAGGCTGTAGATAAACTTTGTAAAATTGTCAGACTGCTCAGGAGTTGGTGGCTTTTGTTCAGACTTTTCACCTAAAATTATGATAAGCTGGGGATGGTCCTCTTTAGGGGCTGTAGATAAACTTTTTGAAAGTTTCAGAGGGATCTAAGATTGGAAGCTTTTGGTCAGAATTTTCAACTAAAACTAGGATAACCTCCTGATGGTCCTTCTGAGGGGTTGTAGACAAACTGTTTTGAGTATTTCAGAGTTCTCAGTGATTGGTGGTTTTTGTTCAGACTTTTCACAGAAAATTATCATAACCTGGAAGATGGTGCTGTTGAGGAGCTGCAGATAAACTTTTTGAATGTTTTAGAGGGCTCAGGTGTTTGTGGCCTTTGTTCAGACTTTTCACCTAATATTTTCATAACCTGGGTGTTAGCATTCTGTCTAAAATCCTCCCCACTGTTACCTGGCAACAGCCAGGTAGGTCTGACCCACTATAAAAGGGACTGCTTGCCCCCTCCTCCCTCTCTTGCTTCTCTCTTTCTCTCTTGATCTCTTGTTTCTCTGCTTCCCTTCCCCCTCTCTCCCCATTCCCTTCCCCCCTCTCTACAAGGTCATGGCCGGCCTCCACTTCTCTCTCTCTCTCTCTGCCTTTCTCTGCCTCTACTACCCTCCCAATTCCCCTCCCCATGCCCTGAATAAACTCTATTCTATACTATACTGTCATGTGGCTGGTCCCTCAGGGGGAAGGGATGTCTCAGCATGGGCCCTCTCAGACACCCTCTTCCCCACACCTCACCATATATCCATAGAACATATTCTTTATCTCTTTATCTTTTTATAAATACATCATATGGTGTCGTGACTCAGATTTTAAAACTCTGCAGGTTTGTATCCCACCCCAGCTATCACAAGAGATCCAGGCTCGATAGCCCAGAACTCGAAAGCCCCTATCCCCCGCTGGTCAGAGTAACTGTCCGTATGGTCCCAGGGGAGAGTTCTTGAGCTCAAAACTACCCATGTTGTCCTTGAGGATGGAGACATTCAGTCTTTTCACTGACCCTCATTTTAGGACTCTTTCCCTTCAGTGAGATTTCCCTCTCCTTGGAGACAGTTTCTTTCTTGCTGCTGAGAAATTACCAGGCCTGGGTAACTGCTCTCTTCTCAGGAGCACTGGCTCCAAGCATAGGCCCAGCCCATCGTGTTATGACCTGATGGTCTGGCCTGTGCTAGAATCTCTCTCAGGTTGCTAATATTTTCAGGATGCTGGTGGGGCAGTTAATAACCCTATTCTCTCACTCAGGGGTCAGTCTTTCTCTGCCTTTGTCTCTATTTACTAGGATGTTTTGGTCTAGTTCACAGTTACCAGAAAATACCTTAGCGTAGGCTCCTTCCCCTCCCCCTCCCTCAGTTGCTGGCTCCTTCTCCCACTGTGCCAGCTGGTTCTGCAGGTTCAAGTGGGTCTGGCTCTGCCCCTGGCAGGTACTCTGCTTCCCTCCTCCCTCTTCGGCTCTGTGTCCATCTCCCTGACCCTGCAGTCAGTTCGGCTCCCTTAGTCGTCTTGTGCTCTGCTGATCCCTGCTTGCATCTCTGCCTCCCCACCTTCCCCCACACTCTAGGGACTCTCTCCCTCTCTTTCTCTCTCCCTCTCTGCCCGAGACTTATAAAGGCTAGCAGCACACAAGAATAGCGGTGCGCATTGCTGGGATATGGAACAGGCCACTTCTGGTGCTTCCCTTTCTCCACCCACCAGTGACTCTGCCAGCAGGAAGTACTGGACTATGGCTTCTAGCTGCTAGTAAGAAGTCCCACCTCGCATCCGGTCTGAGTAAACACACTGTCCACAGCCGCCTGCAACTCCCAGTCCACAGCTGCCAGAGCACAAGCCTGGTGCCTCAACTGCATACATGCACGCTCGTACATGTGTGGGCATGCATCAGACAGGCTCTCGCTTCACATACTACCCATTCCCACAACTTGCCTGCTTGCACAATTCAACCTTATGCCACCACTGCCAGGTTTCTTATTCTGGTCCTAGCAAAATGTTTCTTTGCTAATGCAAAAATGTGATTTTCTCTACCTACACAATCTGTCAAAGTTACTTAAGATTCTCTATCCTCTCCTGTCTTGATATAAGATGATTTTTACTACTGCCATTAAATTGTATTCACTTATAACCAATAGATATAGCCCTCAATCCTGTCAGAAGTTTGTTAATTATTAAGTTTATGACAGATGGAATTCCCAAAGCCTTTAACAGTTAACCCCACAAGATCTCAGAAGATGTGGACACACCTACAAGATACTGCCTGGATTGTGATATGATAATCAATGAAAAAAACGCAGTGGACAACCTGGATACCCTGAGTCAAATGACTTATCTAAATCAAGGTAAACCATTTCTCATGTCATGTGTATCCATTCCACAGAGAAAAAGCCCTGCATCTTCTGCACTTGAAAGCCAGACTGACTCGACCCAAGTTGCCATGGAGACCACAGAGAACTATTGGCTAGTGGACTCTGTCATTTTTTAAAATAATATATAACTGATATATTTTTGTTTATTTCTCAGACTTCTGACTACATTGACAGTTAAGGTAACAGCTAGAAAAAAAACTTTCACAGATGTAATCTGTTATCTCCTTACCTAAACTCAGTTTCCATTGATTAAATGCTTTATATTTCCTCTCCTTGCTATGCCACTTTCCTAATATTATCTGAGTTCCTATAAATTTGCCTAACCCTAATGAAACATTGCACTATACAATCTAACTTTTTAATCACAAATTCTTGTTCCTTCTTACCCACAAAAGGCCCATCTTAAAGACTGCTCATTTTGCTAACTCGTTTTGTTATCTCTTTTGTAAACTTATAAGCTACAGGAAACCCACTTGGCTCTACCTCTCATGGACCAAATAGACTCCACCCAGATAAGTACATCTGCCCAAAGTTCCCACTTACTACCTATTCCAGAGGGTGGGATTCCACTAGGTTTCAAATGTACATCTTAAGAAAAATATTTTTCCCCCTAAACGTACTTAATCTTATTCCCTACCTATAATATATTTTCAACATCTTGTCAAATCCAGCCGCATTCAGGACAGCTTCAGAGAAACAACCTCCAGATGCTCCATTTCCTGTCATAGACACAGATGCTTCTACTGGACCTGTTCCTTCTGACCTATCCTCAAACGGTTCCATAGACCCTGGACAGCCAACTATCCTAAGACTGGTAAAACATCCCCCACACCCACTCTTCTAGGTTCCCTAGAGACATGTCACCCAAAGCCAGCATGAAGCAGCCAGATGTCATGACAAACCTATTCCTACTTTGCCATCACCTTTTCTATTGCCCCCTCCTCCCTCTCTTGCTCTCTTTGACTCTGTTTCTCTCTTGCCCTCTTGGGCTCTTTCTTTCCCCCCTCCCTTCTCTATTCCCATCCCCCCTCTCTCCATGGGTTCATGGCCGGCCTCTACTTCTCTACTCTCTCCCTCTCTGTGCCTTTCTCTGACTCTACTACCATCTTGACTCCCCTCCCCATGCCCTGAATAAACTCTATTCTATACTATACCATCCTGTGTCTGGTCCCTCGGGGGAAGGGATGCCTCGGCATGAGCCCAGTGAGGTACACCCTTCCCCCATACCTCACCACATATCCATAGAACATATTCTATCTCTTTATCTTTTTATAAACAAATCACTGGGGATGTTCTTATTGGGGGCTGTAGATAAACTTGGTAAAAGATTTGAAGTGCTCAGGGGTTGGGATCTTTTGTTCAAATTGTTCACATAAAATTAGCAGAACATGGGGATGGTCCTGTTGAAGAGGTATAGATAACCTTTGTGAATGTTTTTAGGTGCTCCAGAATTGGTAACTTTTGTTCAGACTTTTAACCTAAAAATTAGGATAATCTGGGGATATTCCTGTTGAGAGGATGTAGATAAACTTTGTGAATGTTTTTGAATGCTTAGGTTGGGTGGCTTTGTTTTTTAGACTTTTCACTTAAAATTAGCATAACCTGGAGATGGTTGTATGGAGGGGATATAAATTTTGTAAAAAGTTTCAGAATGCACAGAGCTTAGTTGCTTTTGTTCAGACTTTACACCAAAAATTAGCAGAACCTGGAGATAGTCCGGTTGAGGGGCCCTAGATAAACTTTGTGAAAGTTTCAGAGTGCTCAAAGATTGGTGGTTTTTGTTCAGATTTTTCACCTAAAATTAGCATAACCTAGAGATCATCTTGTCGAGGGAATGTAGATAAACTTTTTGAAAGTTTCAGAGTTCTCTAAGATTGGAAGCTTTTGGTCAGACTTTTCAACTAAAATTAGAATAACTTCTTGATGGTCCTGGGGAGGGGCTGGAGATAAACATTGTAAAAGTTTCACATTACTCAGGGGTTGATGGGTTTTGTTCAGATTTTTCACATAAAATTAGAGTAAACTGGTGATGGTCCTCATGAGGGGTAGTAGATAACATTTGTGAAAGTTTTGGAGCGCACAGTGATTGCTCGCTTTTGTTCAGACTTTTCACCTAAAATGACAATAAACTGAGGATAGTCCTACTGAGGGGCTCTAGATAAACTTTGTAAACGTTTCAGAGTGCTCAGGGATTGGTGGCTTTTTTTCAGGCTTTTCACCTGAAATTAGCATAACCTGGAGATGGTCCTGTTGAGGAGATATATAGATAAACTTTTACAGTGTTTCAGAGTGCTCAGGGGTTGGTGGGTTTTGGTCAGACTTTTCACCTAAAATTAGAATAAACTGAGGATAGTCCTGAGGGACTGTAAATAAACTATGTGAAGTGTCAGAGTGCTCAGGGGTTGGTGGCTTTTGGTCAGATTTTTCACCTAAAATTAGAATAAACGGGGGCTAGTCCTACTAAGGGGCTGTATATAAACTTTGTGAAAGTTTCAGAGTGCTCAGGGATTGGTGGCTTTTTTTTTCATGCTTTTCACCTGAAATTAGCATAAACTGGAAATGGTCCTGTTGAGCTGGTATAGAGAAACTTTTACAGTGTTTCAGACTGCTCAGGGATTGAAGGCTTTTGTTCAGACTTTTCACCTAAAATGAGCATAACCTGGAGATGGTCCTGTTGAGGAGGCATAGATAAACACAATGTTTCAGAGTGCTCGGGGGTTGGTGGCTTATGGTCGGTCAGACTTTTCACCTAAAATTAGCATAACTTGGAGATGGTCCTGTTAAGGGGCTGTAGATAAACTTTGTAAAAATTTCACAGTGCTCAGGGATTAGTGGCTTTTTAAAAGATATTTCACAAAAAAGTTTCACAACCTAGGGATGTGCCTGTTGAGGGGTAATAGATAAACTTTGTAAAAGTTCCAGAGTGCTCAGAGATTGGTGTTTTTTGTTCAGACTTTTCACCTAAATATAGGATAACCTGGGGATGGTCCTGTTGAGAGGCTTTAGATAAACTTTGGAAAAGTTGCAGAGTACTCAGAGGTTGGTTGTTTTTTTCAGCATTCTCACAAAAAATGAGCATAACCTAGAGATTATCATGTTGAGGGAATGTAGATAAACTTTTATATTTCAGAGTGCTCAAGGGTTGGTGGCTTTTGTTCATGTTTTCCACATAAAATTAAGATAAACTGGGGATGTTCCCGTTGAGAGGCTATAGATAAACTTTTACAATGTTTCAGACTGCTCAGGGATTGGTGGGTTTTGTTTAGACTTTTCACCTAAAATTAGAATAAACTGGGAATAGACCTACTGAGGGGCTGTAGATAACCTCTGTGAATGTTTTGGACTGCTCAGGGATTGGTGGCTTTTTTTTTTCAGACACTTCTCCTGAAATTTTCACAAACTGGTGTTGTTCTTGTTGAGGGGCTCTAGATAAACTTTGTGAAAGTTTTAGAGTGCTCAGGGATTGGTGGCTTTTGTTCTGGATTTTCACCTAAAATTAAGATAACCTGGGTATGTTCTTGTTGAGGGGCTCTAGATAAACTTTGTAAAAGTTTCAGAGTGCCCAAATGGATTGGTAATTTTTTTCAGAAGAGAGCAAATCTCTGAAGCTATTAGTAATAAATATCCTGCTACTTTTGCAAACAAAAACCTTTAGAATAAGCCTCTACTGAGACGGTTCATGCCGAAGCTGATGGGAACACATTAAGAGAACCAAAGGCAAACTTTAGTGGAGCACAGGGAGTTGTGTTAGAGTCAGGGGAAGGACTGAGGGAACTGGAGGCGCCAAACACACCACAAGAAAACCTACAGAGTCAACTAATCTGGCCCAATGGGGGTCACAGAGACTGAACCACCAATAAAAGAGCATACTTGGGCTGGACAGAGGCCCCATTAACTCTTGCAGCAGATGTGTAGCTTTGTCTTAATGGGGATTCCCAAACAATTGGGACAGGGTCTGTCTCTGACACTTTTGCCTGCCTTTGAATCCCTTTCCCCAGCTGGGCTCACTTGCCTGGCCTCAGTGGGAGAGGATGCACTTGGATAAACTGCCAGAGCAGGTTGGTACACATGGTGTGTGTTGGGCTGCTTGGTTTCTTTCTCTGAGGAGAAAAGGAGTGGGTTCTGGGAGCAGACAGAGGTGAGGGTGGGACTGGGAGGAGAGGAAGGATGGGGGCCTGTCTGCAATTCACACCACTCTTCCAAGGATTGCTTTCCTTTCTAAACTTTGTATACTTTGTACATGTTGTAAAATCTCAAGGCAGGAAAGCAGCCAAAGGCAGGAAAGCTGGCAGGCACACCCACGGGGAGCTCCAACACCCAGACCCCTTCCCTATGCCTCACTGTCATAACCAGCCCATTTCAGCCTCCGAAAAGTTCACAAATTATATATACAGCCCCTCAATAGGACAATCCTCAAGTTATGCTCACTTTAGGTTAAAAAGTCTTTTTAAAAGCCACCTATCCCTGAACACTCTGAAACATTCTAAAAGTTTATCTATGCCCCCTCAACAGGACCATCTCCAGTTTATACTCATTTTAGGTGAAAATCTGAACAAAAGCCACCTACCCCTGAGCACTCTGATAATTTCACAGAGTTTTTCTAGAGCCCCTCAACAGAACTATCCCCAATTTATTGTAATTTTAAGTGAAAACTCTAAACAAATGCCACTAATCCCTGAGTACTCTAAAACTTTTACAAAGTTTATTTAGAGCCCCTCAACAAGAACATCCCCAGGTTATGAAATTTTTTTCTGAAAAGTCTGAAAAAAGCCACCAATTTCTGAGCAATCCAAAACATTCACAAAAGTTATCTACAGCCCCTCAGTAGGACTATCCCCAGTTTATTCAAATTTTAGGTGAAAATCTGAACAAAAGCCACCAATCCCTGAGCACACTGAAAGTTTTACAATGTTTATCTAGAGCCCCTCAACAAGAGTATGCCCAGGTTGTGAAGATTTTACTTGAAAAGTCTGAAAAAACTCCACCAGTCCCTGAGCACTCCAAAACATTCACAGAGGTTATCTACAGCCTATCAGTATGACTATCCCTAGTTATTCTAATTTTAGGTGAAAAGTCTGACCAACAGCTACCAACTCTTGAGCATTCTGAAACTTTTACAAAGTTTATACCACCTTAACAGGACCATCTCCAGTTTATGCTAATTTCAGGTGAAAAGCATGAAAAAAAGCCACCAACCACTGAGCCCTCTGAAACTTTCCCAAAGTTTATCTACAGCCTCTCAGTAGTTCTATCCCCAACTTATTCTAATTTTAGGTGAAAATTCTTAACAAAATCCAGCAAGCCCTGAGCACTTCAAAACATTCCGAAAAGTTATCTACAGCTGCTCAACCAGACCGTCTTCAGGTTATCCTAATTTTAGGTGAAAAGTCTGAACAAAAGACACCAATCCGTGATCACTCTGAAACTTTTACAAGTTTCATCTACTGCCCCTCAACAGGACCATCTCCAGCTTATCTTCATTTTAGGCAAAAATCTGAAAGAAAGCCACCAATCCCTGAGCACTCTGAAACATTGTAAAAGATTATCTATAGCTTGTCAACAGGACCATCTGCAGGTTATGCTAATTTTAGGTGAAAAACCTGAACAAAAACCACCAATCCCTGAGCAAGAGAATCTACCAATCCATAAACAAGAAAGCCCAGCAATCCCTGAGTGCCCCTAACTCGGGACTTGAAATCGCACTAATCTACACCCTGGAACTCTCTCTAGGCAGCTCTACCCCTAAGAAACCTTATATAAAGACCTTTCCCATGGGGTCACTGCTGTTTATAGTATAAGCACTTCTTAAATAATGCCGTGGTTTTGCTGTACTAGGATTTCTGTTGGCTCCTGCTGCTTTGTCTTTCCTGAAACCTTTCCCTCTTACTTCACAGGTGATCAAGCAAGGAACTTTTTTTTCCAATCTAGGTTACCTCAGCCTGTCTTAGCACAAATATGGTAAGTTGGAATTTTATATAAGCAGAATGTAAACACACCGTTCTGTTCTATTTATTTGGAAGTTCAGTTTCTTATGTAGAAAGAGAACATGCAGGTCTAGCCTGGAATGCTGTGTTGCTTCTTACCAAAAGAATACTTTTGCAAAGGGCCAACACTGAATGTCAGTGCTAAGCACACAGATTAAGTTGTAACTGAAATATCTGAATTTGAGTAGTTTCCCACCATTTGATTGTGGCTTCATGTGTATCATCTACAGTTAATTTGAGTGTCCTGCATTTTTTTCTCTCTAATGAAATTATTCTTTATCTTTCATTGTTTGAGAATTAGTAGTCGTTAGACGTATTTGGTATGGTGTGATACTTGACCAATGCTGTGTTGACTCTTGTCACAAATAAGCCATGAGCATGAGTACAACAGGCTGTCAGATAGAGTTTTGGGTTTTAGGTTCCCAACTTTGGGAGGCAGTGCTGAATTTTATTGACCTGAAAGGAAGTCATATTTTTCTCTGTGTGGTTTCTACCAGGACTATAACTCCATTTCCTGGGTGAGTGGGTGCTACGGAGACCACTAGCTGTAAATAAAAGCATGGAATTTGTAGTCCTGGCCAAAGCATGTTCTCTCTGTGTGATTGGGAACATATATTTGCCCTTCTTTTGATTTCGGTATTAAATCCTGATAATTGGCATTTGTGGGTTTTTTAATAAAGTTGAGTGGATTAGCAAACAAATTGTGCATGAAGGATTTAATGTGTGGGTTGACACTTAGGCAATAAGCCAGCAAACAAATCCCAGGAAGACAGGGTTTAGCATCAGAGATGGCCTTCCACATAACTAGGCTTTCCAGCTAAGTACTTGTCCCCTGAGTGACCAACATGCCCGTGTTTATAAGCAGACGGACATAGCACCTGTTGCTTTCAGACTCCAGAAGTCAGCATTCACTATTCTTGATTAAGTGCCAACATTATACAAAATCATGTTCCGGAGAAGTAAAGCATACACTGGAAATGTAACACACACATGCACATACACACAGTCATACACATGCACACACATACACACTGTTGTGTCGTATATTCAGATTGGACGCACACGGACACACACTCATACACACACTCATACACACATACACATACACACCATTGTGCCATATATTCAGATTGGATGAACATGGACACACACTCATACACATGGGCTTACACACACATACAACCGTTGTGTCACATATTCATATTGAAAAGCAATAGTGTGAGAGTCCCACCCTGTACTGGGCTGTCTGCCGTCTTTCCTGGCTGTCAGGCCTTTGGCCAGCCAGTCCTTCCTTCCACAAGTGAGCTTGCTTCTGTGACACTCTTCCAGTTCTAACTGCTGTCCATTTGAAAGAGAGGACACCCACGCATGAGCAGGGAGTCCACAGTAAGCAGGTGCAGGGGCTGCGTCAGGTCAGTTGTGTGTCCAAATCAAGGTGCACTTGTATGACACTTGCTTGCCTTGTGGCAGGCTTCTCTTGGGCTACACAGCCTGGTGTGTTGTGTCCTTTCTTTGCAGTAAGGCTGTTTCTAGAGCCTGCTTTCCAGGGCTCCATTGACTTGTGTTTAGCTGATGATACAACCAAGTTCTGAGGTCTTGTTTGTGAAGCATCTTAGCACCAGGCATGCTAGCACAGGGCTGTAGTCCTGACACTTGGGAGACAGACCAGGGGTCACAAGTTAGAGGCCAGTGTAAGCTACAGCATTGAACCCAATCTCAGGGAAGAAAACACAAAGTACCAAAAACTTTGTTACTGGGGATTGGACCCGGCATCTTGCAAGCACGCTACACAAGTAAGTACTCACATGTACCCCTGCATACCCATCCCCCACCTTTGAAATGTTTATTTTGATGCAGAGTCCTGCTTACATTGCCTACAATATCTTTGAATTTTAGTCTTTCTTCCTCAGCCTCCAGAGTAACAGGGATTACAGGACTCTGTCTGTCCTCTCTGTCCTCTTCCTCTTAACACTAGGGCAAAGAGGAAATAATTCTAAGCATTTCAGTTGCCAAACAATATCTGCCAAGTTTACTTCCCGCTCCTTACTGAGAGGGATTTCTAGGAGCTGTGTCATCTTTGGCCACTGTTGTAGGCTTGTTGGAACAAACCTGGCACGGTGGAAAGAAGCCCCATGTATCTGTCCCAGGTGCTGGGGCTCTGGGTGGGACAGGAGACGAGCAGGAAGTGGCCACACATCTTCCCACACAGTCCGATGGGCAGGTGGGGGGCTGTGAGAAGCCTTTGCGGGCCCTGCCCATGGATGGGGGAGGGGGCCATTCCTGGGGAATGTACAGCAGCCATCTCTCCATGGGTTCTCTAGCTGGGGACCAGGCTAGCTGCTTAGGCTTGGGTGAATGGGTACCATCTGGGAACACTGGAAAGCCCTCAGCGAGACTAGACAGGGCTCCTTAATCGAGGGCCAGATCCCTTGCTTCCCACGGCGGCAGGTCCAGATGAAGAGATAGTCCACAATTCTAAGACGTTTATTTTCATTGTGTCGAGTGGCGTGGATGGAATTGTACGCCCACCCCTCTGGGAGAGGCAAGGCAGACTTAGTAACTGGGAAGGGGCGTGGCTAAGCCTCTAGGTGTCTCATTAATGTGGGGATGGCTTGAAGCTGTGTGACCATGCCTCTACCTGAGGAGGGTGGTACATGACTGTCACTGGAGCCAAAAGCCTCCTGGGAGCGTTGGCATAAAGTTTTCTGGTCCCTTGCGGATTGTTCCGCTGGGTCGCCCAGATTTTACACCTGTGCTCAACCGGGTGCCAGATTGCCTGTCACAGATCACTGGCCCACGTAGGCTGGCATTACACACTCTGACCTAATTCCTTCCAAGAATTGGCTTTCCTTATTCATATTCTTCACTGGAAATCCTACAGGGGCGACGAGCACTCCTGAACCATGAATAGCTTATAGATCTAAAGTCCAGAAGCCAGTTACCTAGAATGCGTTTTGTTTTGCTCATCTGTGTACATCCTCGAGTTAAAATTAGCTCTGCAACCAAGACCATATGGGAGAGAGTGTGGGACAGAATGGACGTTGCAGAACTCTCTTCCTCCTCAGGTCCCTGCCACAGGGATCACCTGTGTCAGCCCATCCTATCCTCTCTCTACAATGACAGTGCAGATGGCCCGGGGACAAGAGTGTGAGCCTGTAAAAGCCAAGCTTTAACATGTAGGCTTGAGCTGAGCATGACCATGAGTCCCTAAGCCCGGGCACTGAAGCTGGGGCTGAAGGCAGCTGACATATTAGCCGTGATCTTAGCAGGACTTCTGTTCATGACATTTCAAATTGCTGTTTGAGATACTGCAGATGACCTGAATTTCCGTTCCTAGCACCCATATTGACTGTTCTCAACTGTCTCCAATTCTAGCTCCAAAGGATCTGACACCTCTGGCCCCCAAGGACACTGGTATTTATGTGCACACCCACAATTGAAAAGAAAATATATGTTTTTAAAAAGTTAAACTGCACTTGACATGATGGTGCATGCTTATATTCATAGCACTTTGAAGGTAGAAAACCAGGAAGATCCAGAGTTTTAAGGCCAGCCTGTGCTACATGAGATCAACCCCAAATATGAACCCCATTCCCCTCAGGAACAGACATTTAAAACTCTCCGTTAAGGAGATGGAGAGATGGCTCAGTGTTTAAGAGCACTTGCTGTTTTTTCAGAGGACCTGGGTTCAATTCCCAGCACCAACATGGTGGCTCACAACTGCCTGTAACTCCAGTTCCAGAGGATGAAATACCCTGTTCAGGCCTCTGACGGTAGCAGCCATGTACATGGTACACATATATACATGCAGCCAAATACCCATACACATAAAAATAATCAGTAAGCTATTTAATACTCTCATTGAGACCCAAATCCAAAGCCGTCACCAAATGTCCAAGGCTGGTATGTGCCTGCTTTTGCTATGCTTCATTTCCTCTTTGCTCTTACCTCGGCCTACTCTTGTCTACAGCATCTACTCCAGAAGCTAACCTCTCTGTTCCTCACTGGGCAGGTCTCCCCTTGTCTCAGGACCACTGTATTGATGTGTCTCCTTCCTGCAGTTGCAGAACCCACATAGCTGCTCACTATCTTGGGAGTTTTGGTTTGTTATCCTACAGTGAGGTGCTTTCTGGTGAATCTGTCCTACTTCACCTACTTACTCCTCTCCCAGCCATCTCCACCTCTCAGTGGGGGTCTGTCTCCCAGGGCCTGGAGAATGCTGGACAATGGGCTTGACCACTGAAACAAAGCTCCTGCTTCCCCTCTGGTGGTAGTCACATCCAGTACCACCCACACTAATCTGATTTGTTCTAAACAAGAAGGTGGAGACTGTGTCTATTCTTAATTTCTAGATAATCCTCACACTGTAGCAGGTGCACCCAAAGGGTGTGTGTGTGTGTGTGTGTGTGTGTGTGTGTGTGTGTGTGTGTGTGTGTGTGTTTAATGAATGAATTTCCAGACTGGTTTAATCTTCCTTATTGTTTGGCCTTGCTTTTACATTAGTGGGCACTGAATGGCAGATGAATGATCTGTGGCATGTCTGTGTGGAGCTTCATTAACAAGGTTCTGTAAGCAGCAGTGTATTCAGGGTGTGCTGGGAAGTTCTCCCAGTTTGCTCTTCATGCTCTGTTCTCACTTACATCACTGTTTCTTATTATTTTTATTGTTGATTATTATTGTGGTTAAATACATGCACAGAATGTGTAATGTTTTGTGTTTATGTGTAGTTTGTTTCTTCTTCTTTACATTAAGAGTAAACTATAAACTTACTTTAATTTTTTTGCCTTTCTCACTTAATATATCCTGGAAGTCACTTATCAGTTGTCCCATGTTCTCTTCTCAGCACACAGCGCTGGTCATGGTGGCAGGTGTCATGTACTACGTGTTTGTTCATCCTGGTAGCTGGCGTGCCATGTGTCATGGTACTCCATGCCTCCATGCCTCTGTCCAGTGTCCCGTGTTTCCATAGTAGGTTGTTTCCGGTGTACTGTGATTTCTGATAACATGGTGATTACATAAAACACTGCTGTGAACAGCTCTTAGCCATGGGCTTTATGTTGTTAGATGTACCTTCAGAGTCAATCTGTAAGTTGCTGGTTCTAAGTAAATAATTATACGGCTCTCTTGCCACTTGGAGTTGTAATTTTCCCATCAACAGTATTGTATGATTTGTTTTATTTGTATAAGTCAAACAAGAAAAGTATACTGTTGATGTAACAGTGACTTTTCTATTTCTGTGATAAAAACACTATGGCCGAGACAACTTACAGACTGGTGCATTGTGGGCTTGCGGTCTTACAGGGATAAGAGACCATCACCATCACACTGGGGAAACAGGGTGGCCAGCCTCAGGCATGGCAGCACAAGCAGCTGAGGGCTCATATCTTTAACCACAAGCAGGAAACAGAAAGACCACATAGAAGAGCCTTTTTAACCTCAAAGCCTACCCATAGTGACACACTTCCTTCAGCAAGGCCACACCTAAGCCTCACACAGGGCAGCCGACTGGAGACCAAGTGTTCAAATGCCAGAATCTGGCACCTCTGCTCCTGTCTCACCAGCCCTATTAAGCACCCAGAGTCATGTGCCACAGCTGCCTGCGGGGTTTACCTTACACTCTTCCTTCTGACATAAACTCGGTGTCTGTATTGTCCGGACTTAATTACTGTGGGAGGGATAGGCAGGTCAATGGAGAAGAAACCCCAAGTGCCTAGGAAAAGGATGACAGAGCCAGCGCTTTGCTTTGCCAAAACCCTTGAGCAATGGAAAGGCAGCTGGAGCCTGAGCACTGAGCTGGGAGGGGAGGGAGAGGGGAGGGGGAGGGGAGGGGAGGAGGAGGGGAGGGGAGGGGAGGGGAGGGGAGGGGAGAGGAGAGGAGAGAGCCGAGCTATGTGAGGAGCTATGTTTCCAGACCATCCTTTGAGCTAGCTCTCTGTTACTGGGAGTTTACTAGTTAGGTTTTGTCCTTGAGAGCAGACTTGAGGTTCAGCCATGTATCAGACCCGTGCTTGGGCCTGAATGTGAAGCCCCAGAGCCGAGCTACATACATGGTTTCTTTCTCCCTGCCCACAGGGGTGGAAAGAGTGTTGTTAGAAGCACTAAATTATTCTAACTAAATTCTTATTTAAAAGCCTCTTCTTCCTTAACCCATTGAATTTTTCTAGTTTCCACCAAGAATGCCTTTCAGGAGGAGAAGTGTAGGGGGTGGAGGGTGGGCATCTGCCTGTCCTTTATTTAAATGTAAATAAAGCATGCCGTTACTGTTCCTAGGAACCTTTCTCTCCTGTAAAGCATTTGAAGTAGCTGAGCATGTTAGAAATACTTTGCAGAAGAAGGAAAGATTGCCACCTCGCTCATGTCTTTTAAATCTAAAAGCTTTTGCAAAACAGAACAACTCCCTGTCCCGAATACAGATGCAGAACCCAAGCAAGTAGACTTTCACATTATGTGAGTTTCACAATACTTTGACCTGCTTGAGTTTGAGACACAATATTCATTCAGGATCATGAAATTCTGTCAGCATTGGTATTTATTTCAGTAGATAAAGGCCAAAGCAAAACACCATCAGCCCAGAAGATGTGGATTAAAACTTGAAAACCAGAACTAAGCAAACACAGGGACCAGGGCTTCCCAGTGGCTGTGGGATAGCTCAGCATCAGAACTCTAGTACAACATAGAAGAAGCAATAACAACAACAACAACTAGTCAATGAACGAAGAAACATACTATGTGGCATTTTAAAACCTGTAGTCATAAAACTTAGGGCAGGAGGAGCAGGATTTACAGTCATTCTCTCTCTATAGTGAGTTTCAGGCTAGCCTAGGCTATTTGCAACCCTGTCTTAAAAGCAAATAAACAAATGAGTAAGACACATTACTAAGCAAAAGTCCTGACTAAAAATCATTCTAAGCAGTAAAGTACTCAATCCATTTCTCTAAATTCAGAACTAAGTGGAGATGTGTTCAGTAGTGTCTTAATATCTGAAGAGACTGGAGAAGATTGTTAAAAAATATTGCAAAAGAGAAATAGCACCCTTTGTTTCTCTGCTTAGGTTATTGTATTAGTGGTACGCTTAGAAGTTTGGTAGTACAATTAAATGTAGCATAAATGACTAATAAAAATTTGTGCATGTGTTTGAATCAGGGTCTTATGAAATATACTACTTACAATTCTGGTAAAAATGATAAAATTTCATAGAATACATTTATCAATAAAATGTCATGAGCACACATGCATGTGTGTATGCATAAATATAGGTACATGAGTGTGTGCATGTGTCTCTATGGAAGCCAGAGGTAAACTTTGGATTTTGTTCCTTAAGAATTGCCCACCTTGATGTTTTATTTTTTTATTTATGTGTATGTATGTATGTATGTATGCATGCATTGGTGTGAGTATATGCCTCATGTGTGTGTGTATCCGTATGTCTGTGTCTTGAGAGCCCAGAATAGGGTATCAGGTTCCTTAGAACTGGAATTTTTATCTGTATGACTGTTTTCCTAGTATGTATATCAGTGCATCATGTATCATATGTGTATAGTACCTTGCTCAGGTACTTCTGGCTCTTGCCAGAAGAGGATATCAGATTCTCCCAAGAACTGGAATTACAGACAGTTGTAAGCAGGTGCTGGGAAGTGAACCTGGGTCTTCTTCAAGAGCAGCCAACAATTTTGGCAATCTGAGCCATTGCTTTAGCCTCTGCATTCTGTTTCTGCTCCTGAGACAGGGTCGTTTACTGGGACCTGGGACCATCAATGAGGCTAAGATAAATGGTCAGCAAGTCCCAGGGCAGACCTGCCTGCCTCACTTTCCTACAAGAGAATCACAGGCATCATGCCTGGCTTTATGTAGGTGCTGGGGTCTCAGGTCTGTATGCTCATGCCGCAAGCTCTTGCTTGACTGACCAGCTTAGCTCTCTCCAGGACCAAAACCGATTCTTTTAAAAAGGAAAAACAGAGCATGCCACTAAGCTGCTGAGACCAGATCACATCACATTGACCTGGGGTTGTTTCAGCAAAACTGATCTGGTAATGTCTCACATTGTAAAAACACTGAGTGCATAACATGTAGAGAATGGGACAGTTAATATGGATTCAAAGTGTGGTGTGTGTCTGGAGAAACGTGGTTAATCACAGACTAACACCTTACCACTACCAGTAAATTAAAGTTAGGTTAAAGACAAAAATGTAACAAAACAAATCAAAGGCCAAAAGTTGATAAAAATAAATATTTTGTGTGTACAGTGTGTAATTTCTACATAGCACTAAGATCCACACAGAATCAGTAGACTAAATTTTTCAAAACTCAACTAATTTGCAGTTAAAAAGTTAATTTTCTGTGTATAGAGAATGCGTCTAAACTGACAAGAAAAAGAAATATAATCTAGCAGGAAGTTTGGCAAAGTTTAGAGCAAGCGGTTTGTACAACAATAAATGCAAGTGCACAGGAAGTGTAAGGAAAGTGAAGCTCAGCCTGCAGGAGCAGAGAGACTGGGGGGCCATGACTGCAGGAGCCAGGCTGTCAGCAGGCTCCTTCCAAGGTAACCTTGCTGACTTCCGCTGTCTTTATCACATTAGAGAGCTTTAACTTTGATTGCAGGGCATACTTAGGCTTTTTGTTTTCATCTGAGGGTAAAAGAAGAGAAGTCTAAAAAGTGTTTTTTATGTTGTCATGAGTGCACAGTTGGGTGGGTGGCGGCTTCCAGTGTTTCTCTGCCTTTTGCTTTCTTTTCCATTGAAACCTCAGTGCAGATTACATGGATGCTGCGGGTGCTTGAGGGTCATTTTGAAACAGCAAGCTCTCAGTGCTGAATGTACAGGGCAGGGTTCTACAACCACTTAACCTGAAGACTTTCACAGCACAGTAGTGTCCCAGAATAGGATAGCATGCTCTGCCGTCTCCCATGGATGGGAAACACCGCAGAGTTCAGTGGAATTTAACTGAACATCCATAGAAATAACACGATTTCCAGATCCCACTTTAATAACATTTAATTACAGTATAATTCATGAAACAAATTTACTATTTGGAATTACCACGTGTAGTTCAGTGGTTTGTAGAACTATCATAGAATTGAGTCACCATCATTCCTATCCAATTTTATAATTTTTTTTAATTAAAATCTCTTAAAAAGTAAGACATCTTCAAATTCTATTGAAAGTTTCTCAGTGTCTCTATGGATAAAGAATAACAGAGTGCAAGATACCATGTAGTCATATAAACTGGGGCTTTACTATCCCCGTAGCAGGTGAAGATGGTTCATTCTCCTTTGTTCTCCGTAGGGTGAAGGAGCCAGTGATTTCGTTAGTACCGAGGCAGTGGTGTTGAGAAAGGTTCTTTTGGTCTCAGCTGTCTTGCATCTGTCTGTGCTGCTGGTTTGCAGGGCACTAGCAGACGTGAATAACGATGGAAGGATGGATCAAGTAGAGTTTTCCATAGCCATGAAGCTTATCAAACTGAAGCTACAAGGATATCAGCTCCCCTCCACACTTCCCCCTGTCATGAAACAACCACCAGTGGCTATTTCCAGTGCACCAGCATTTGGTAAGTCTGAAATTAATTGGTTCCTGCATTTTGTTGAATGTTTTAAAAATGGATATTTTCCCTTTCCTCAGAGAAAGTGACATTCTCAGCTAGTGTTACCTAAATACTGTCAGCCTTCAGAAAGATAGCCATGTCTCCTGTGAACCCAAGGGTAAAGGTCACCAGGGCGAAAGACGAGCATTACATCAGCGTTTAAGGATGTGCTCATTCTTGGCTGCTGTAGCTCTGTCTCCTGGCTCTTCACATTATGTCAGTTTTCCAGTCTTTGTTCCTCCTGTGTATAGTTCCTTAGGATTGTGAGATCTCTGTCTTTTTCTTTTCTTTTCTTTTTCTTTTTTTGAGATTATAACATTTACCCCTTCCCTTTTCTCCTTCCAAACCCTCCCATATACCAGTCCTTGCTCTCTTTCAAAATCATGGCCTTCTTTTTTTATTAAGTGTCTGTCCCCCCCCTCTCTCTCTCTGTGTGTGTGTGTGTGTGTGTGTGTGTGTGTGACCAGGTAACTCTTCCCTGGGGAAGATTCTTTCTCCCACTCTCTGAATTCCTTAGCTGTCTTAGTAGTTATTGTTAGCATGTCGATGTCACTGTCCTGTTCAGCTCATGTTTAGGCATCCGTGTTGCTGAGAGGTCATGGGTGTAGCTATGACATTTCCAGGTGACACAATCTCACAGGAACTCCTTGACCCTTTGAGTCTTGCGGTCTTTCTGCCTCCCCCTCCACAATGATCCCAGAGGAGCCGTAATGGACAGAACTCTACAGTAGATGGCTCTCTTGGGACTAGACTCTGTACCTCAGCATTTTGGTTCCATGAAGTTTTCTGTAATAGTCTCCCTCTGTTGCAG
>CM052722.1:72432892-72450275 GCA_028551405.1 Uromys caudimaculatus
GAAGGGAAGGGAAGGGAAACCCAGCTCACCCAGATGCTTTCTGGGCACAGGCCCATAACAAGGTAAAGTAAATGCGAGCAGAGTCAGAAGTGAGCATCGAGGCCGGGGTGGGATGGGGGTGGAGGTGGGGAGCAGGGACCAGAAATTCCAGAAAGCAGGACTGGAATACAAATAAGCCACAGAGGGTTATCCCACACCAAGTTATTATTAGAAACACACTGTAGAGTTGAGGCTACTCTACCCCAGTGGACAGTGATGCCACTGTTTCAGTCAAACCATGGGGCGCTGTGGACCTGATTCAGGGCTTCAGAGACCAACTTAAACCCAGGAGCTAAATATCCCAGAAACAGAGAGGCAGGATTCAGCAAAGAATGAACATCAAGCCTTTATTCTAAAAACAAAGGCAAAAACTAGAAGCAACGTCAGAGACGCTATTCTGAAGAGAAATAAAACCGTTTTTAAAATTAGAAGAAAATGAAATAGTAACGAGATGAAGGCTGAAGAAAGTGACAGGTACAGAGATAAAAGAGTGGGATTCATGAGGAATCTCCCACCAGGGAACAGAGCTGCTGCATAGCAAACTCAGGACCATTTGTCTTAAAACGGAAGGTTTGAAAGAGTGTGCCCAAGAATACTGACCTGAAAAGACCAACCCTGAAGTATATTCTACGTTAAACTTACTGGAGCACTTAGAAGAGGAAATCACACAGTTCACGAAGAAAATGGAATAGCTTCAGATGTTGACCACAATGCTTTGCTGCAAAAGAAAATTGAGTAACATATTTAAGAGTCTTAAGAGTGAGACAAGGATCTTTAATGTCCTGAAAAACTGATTTTCAAATGGAGCACAACAAACTCGTAAGGTCTCAAGGGGTACCTGTCACTTCTCTTGTCTAATATCTGTGCACTTATCCATCTGTTCTGTCTGCCCATCTTTCTCTTTTCCCTGTCCACTGGACAGGCCTAAAGATAATGGTTGATCCCAGCAGCAGTGGCATCTCCAGATTGTGGACTAGAAATAGCATTTCCTGCTATAGGAAACCAGAGTTTCTTGGGAAAAAATGTGATTCTAGACCTAAAGTATGAACCATCCACGATGCACTTAGAAGGTGTGTTCTTTGATAATGGTCAGCTCAGAACTGTCATGGGACAGTACAGCAGTAAGGGACCAACCTGGAGAAACTGTCCTGCCGAAGGAGGCATGTCAACAGTGATGTGCACTGAGGCAGTGAGGGTATTCTTAAGGCAGTCTCTCTTGTGCGTAGGCTGGGCTTGAACTTCTGATCCTCTGGCCTCTATAACCAAGCTAGCTAGGATTGTAGGCGTGCACCACTACTCTTGGCTATATTTTACAAGAATATTTTGCCTTAGGAAAATCATGAAGCTATTAAAGTGGAGACAAATATAAAAGATAAGAGCATTTGGGCTAGCACCAGCTTCTTTTGTTGGCTAGAACATATTCATAAAGATATATTTCTCACATTAAATATTTGGTTCCTATCGGTGTAATATATCTTGGAGAGGCAGGTAAGATGGTTGATTTGTTGTTTCCCTTTATATTTAGCACCTTTTATTTTCTTTTTTTGTAAAATGTATTATTCTTTGAGAACACGCAGATAATAAAAGTAGCACGCAGAAATTAACCAGACACAAAGTCTATACAGTGTATTTATTTCTTTATGTTTGCTGCCATTACTGTTTTGTTTTATTTTAAACACAATCTGCTGTAGCTCAGCTGACCCCAAATTATCTGTGTAGTGAGGGTGACCTTGAACTTATAATCATCCTCTGGATCAAGGATTATAGTTCTCTGGAGTTGTAGAATTATAAGCATGTAACTCCACACATGGTTTGTGTCCTACTGGGGTTGAAGCCAGGACTTCCTGGATAGTGGGAGAACACTTGACTAACTGAGCTACAACATCTCTGACCCCTGTGCTTTTCTTATTAATCCTCCTCCTGCCTCCGGCTTAGTTCCTCTCCAAGTTGAGTGTATAGTCTTCTTGTTCTTGTTCCCTAAAAGAATAGTGTGGATTAAACAGGAAATGGTCAGTGCTGACAGTGGGCCACATGAGTGAAAGAACTCAAGGCCTTGGGATTCTTGACATAGGTTTTTGTATTTTCCAAATGTTTAACCCAAGGATGTGTGTTTAAATAAATTTTTTGGTGCAGTATTGAGTGTCAAAGTCAGATCTGTGTGTGTTAGGCAAGCAAGCACTTATGTAATCTCAATCCTGTAACCATCTTATGTGGGGATATACTAACTACATCAGAGACAAGGTTTTCTTCCTCTAGCTGTACTGGGTTAAATGTCACTGAATGTTACTGTGTGACTGGCTGAGTTTGGCTGGGGCTTTTTTCTTCCAGGTATAGGAGGGATTGCTAGCATGCCACCACTGACAGCTGTTGCTCCTGTGCCAATGGGCTCCATCCCAGTTGTTGGAATGTCTCCACCCTTAGTATCTTCTGTCCCCCCAACAGCAGTGCCTCCCCTGGCTAACGGGGCTCCTCCCATCATACAGCCTCTGCCTGCATTTGCTCATCCTGGTACGTGCCTACATTTCACTTGTTAAGTGTGTTTTGCCACTTTCTAGTTATATCTAAATGACAGTTATTACAGAGGAAGGGATGGGCAATCTCCATTTGATCTCTCATTTCCACCCAGCACATGACATTGTACGTGCTAAGACTGAAAGGAAAGAAACATTCCGGAACTTGAGTTCCTCTCCAGACAAAGAGAAACCCAGAGGTGAAAGCCAAGAGTTTAATTGCCTTCCAAGGGCCCACTGAGAGCAGCAGAGATGGACAGTATTTGAACATGCTGTATTTTCATGTATCAGTTACTTCTGTTCTTTAACTTCCACGAATCGCTACTACACCAGCCCATCCTCTGTGAATAGAACTCCACAGTGAGGAAAAGTGAGCAGTGTTGAACAGGTGGAATGACTAGGCAGAATGGGAAAAAGAAGCAATTAAGTGGCCAGATATATTAAGCTCACAGTGTTAAACACTCGCTTAATTAAAGGAAAGGATGTACTTATTTTGAATCCTGGTTTAGCTAATTTCATTTTGAGACTTTATTCAAAGTCTTTTCCTATAATTAAAGCATCAACTATAAATATAGATAGGCTTGGCCTGACAAATCATAATGAATTCATAGCAGTATGGGATTCTTTTGAAAAAGCTATTGGATATATCTGATATATATGTAGTATATCAACAGTATCAACAGCATAGGTTTTAGCATTAGATTCGTGTCACTATTGCTGCACCGAGCAACCTGCACTTAGGTATGCATGTGTATTTCCAGTGAGAAGAGGAATCTAATGAGCCTCTTCTGCCTGTCTGTTGCAGTCCTTCATGTAAGACTGCACATGATAGCAGCCAACAGAGTTCATGCAACTGTTCCAGTGGTGTGAGCAAACCCACCCGCTCTGACTTGTTTTCTTTTGTGCTGTGGCAAGGTCGAGGGTGGAGGCTGTGGCTAGGGTCTCATCGGGTCAGATGACAATCACACACAGATCTGCCCTCTCCCTAGCATCCAAGTTATCTGGCCAAGACTGGGAAGTCTGTGACTTCTTGGCTGCTACATCTGGAGCTAATATTTTAGCTCCTTTGATGGGAAGAAATGCCATCTTACTTGGAACAGCACCTACAAAATGCGATGCTAAATGTTCAGTAAAGAGTAAAATTTTATGGATGTCAGCCTTATGCTCAGTAGGGTGATTCTCAGCAGAGCAAATAAATATAGGAGTGTTTTTTGGCAAGAAGACAGAGTATGGGGGAGCCACTGTGACTCCACTCAAGACAGACAGAGTATGGGGGAGCCACTGTGACTCCACTCAAGACAGACAGAGTATGGGGGAGCCACTGTGACTCCACTCAAGACAGACAGAGTATGGGGGAGCGACTGTGACTCCACTCAAGACAGACAGAGTATGGGGGAACCACTGTGACTCCACTCAAGACAGAGTATGGAGGAGCCACTGTGACTCCGTCCTGGGGTAAAAGGAGAGTGGCCACTGCTTCAGATTTATGACTCAGTGTTTAGATGTTTTAAATAAGGGATATTTTCTTACTTTTATATAATTAAAATTATTCAATATTTTATTTTTACAGCAGCCACATTGCCAAAGAGTTCTTCCTTCAGCAGATCTGGTCCAGTGTCACAATTAAACACTAAATAACAGAAGGCATAATCATTCGATGTAGCCAGGTAAGACTGCTTGGTATTTGTTCTTAAATTTATTTATTTTATGTATATATGTGCACTGTAGCTGTCTTTAGACATAACAGAAGAGAGCATCAGATCCCTTTACAGATGATTGTGTACCACATTCCTGATGCCCATGGAGGTCATAGAGGGTGTTGGATCCTCTGGACCTGAACTTACAGATGGTTATGAACTACTGTGTGGGTGCTAGAGATCAAACCTGAGTCCTGCAAGAGCTGCCAGTGCTCTAACCACTGAACCATCTTTCCTGCCCCCATCTTTTATTTTTACCTTGTTTAATTTTGTGGAATGCTAATAATACCTTTTAAAAATCTACATGTTATTATAATCCATCATTTATTTACTGTGAAGATGACAAATGAAGATCATGCTTGTTTTCCTAATTTTTTTAAAAACAGAAAGAAATATGGTAGTCCAGGCTAGGTGTAGTCCAGGCTGGGTGTACTACTAAGAGGTAGAGAGAGCTTGCCTCATGTGAGGAGCTGTGCTCATCAGCATCACCAAAAAAAAGAAGCAGAATTGGATCAACTAGAACAGACTCTGGGGAGCTAGGAAAGCCAATTAATGATCGTGTATCAATCATTTAAAAGCTTATGAATTTTTAATATGAGATTTGAGCCAAAGTTGGTCTTGCTTTTAATACTGTCATAATCTCATAGTCTGCCTGCCTTAGTGGTGAAATAGTAGTAAGCAGATTTTGATGAACTGGATTATTCAGATTAGTGTTCCCAATCACATATGTGGCTCAGCTTTGAGCTTCTCTACAATCTCATTGCTCATGTGCGACCAACCATAGTTTCATATTACCTGGTATATCTTTCTTTTACTTCTTATTTTTTCTCGGGCTAAGATTTAAGCTCATATTCATGTTAAAATTCCTCCCTATCTCAAGCTGGAGTTTCATGGGTTTTTAACTTTTTTCACATGGTTTTGAATTCTGCCTTAAAATTGCTTTATAATGCTAGGATGACTAATATTGATAGCAGAAGTTAAGGCTTTTAGATAGTTGATCACATGGGTAGTGATCTTTTCAATAATGTGAAGTTGTGACGATTTCATAATGGAGCTACCTAACTTTTAGGTGGCATGCTCCTTGAGTTTTCAGTCTGCTTACACTGAGGGATGAGGTAGAAAGCTATTACTTGATAACACTCTGGAAGAGCGTCTCTGTGCAACAGCCTTTATCTGTGCAGTGCAGGGGCAGATAGTTGGCTTTTAGTAAACAGACAGGGCTTGGCATCAGCAAAGCATCAGTGAGACAGAATGAGAAAGGTGTTGCAGAAGTACTTACAGCAGCGTCCAGCGTGGTAAGTGTTTTCATTATAAACTTTCAGAGATTAAAGAAGGTGAATCTGTTGACTCTCAGGGACTTTACCTAGTTCGTGTAACCACAGGGACACCACAGATGTTAATAAATGATAACTAAAACTTCAGCGTGAGCCCAGGTCTTGATTTGGTGTGTGTGACATGATTCTCTGTAAGTATGGAAGCAGATTACATGTGGAGCATTACTTACCACCTGCCTTTCACATGGAAGGCCGCCTTCTCTGTCTCCATTGTGTTGGAATTATGAGACTCTTACAAACTGTGTGTCACAGGATACTTGTGTGGTCTGGCATCTGCAGAAGGAGTTGCCAGGGTAACTCACTGTTACAGGGTTTCCTCAGGTCAGGGCTGTAGCACATTGGTGAGGAGACATCAGTGTTGGATTACAGTCAAGAAAGTGAAGCTCCGTGACTGCTCCACTAGTTTGCCAGGACCCTGGACATATCCCATCTCCTCTCTCTCTCTCTCTCTCTCTCTCTCTCTCTCTCTCTCTCTCTCTCTCTCTCTCTCTCTCTCTCTCTCAGAGCTTTGCCATTTGCCAGGAGTTTAGACCTCCCAGCAGGAAACATTTGACTTCATTAAGAAATGGGTCCTAGGGACAGTAAGATGGCTCAGAGGGTCAGAGTGTCTGCCTCTAAATCTGATGACCTGGATTCAGTTCCCAAGACCTAGGGGCTGAACAGAGAGAACCAACTCCTGCAGATTGTATTCTGGCCTCTACACATGGATCATGTCATGTGTGCATTCTCTCTCTAAACACACACACACACACACACACACACACACACACACACACACAACTCAAGTAGATAAATAAATGGAAAAACTAAAAGGAAGTGAGTCCACATTTTAGTAATTTGTTGTAGAAAAAGGTAAATATTTTAAAGTGTACTTTTAAAAAGGCAGTTGTCAGCAGTGCTTTTTAACTAAAGGAGAAATTCCTGAATGCTTAGGAAAACCTGGGCGGTATATAATGCCTCAGTTCTGGAATATTTTCCATATGTTATTGGAACCTTTGAATTATTTAAATAATATGTAGAATATGAGATGGTCACCTGATTTGTTGTTTTTCTTTATATCTTGGTAAAAAAAAAAAAGAGCTTAGCTAGTTTTAAAGATTTCCTTTATATGTATGTGTGTGTATGTATGCCCTATGAGTGTAGATGCTTTCAGAAGCCAGGAGAAGGTGTTGGAGCCCATGAGCTGGGTCACAGGGAATTGTGGGCTGTGTGACCTGGGTGCTGGCAGCTGGACCTGTGTCCTGGAAGCAAGCACTCTAACTGCTGAGCCATCTCTCCAGTCCCTAATTTACCTCTTGAAAGATGTCTGTCCCGAAGTGTAGAAGCACTGAGAGTGGCATAGTAGCAGGACTCTCCCTCTGCAGGGCCCTGTGTTTGACTCCAAACCCACCAGAAGGGAAAAGGAACCACCACCAACCTTGGATAGACTCGTTTGAACCCCAGCAAGCTGTTTCTCACAGTGCACTGCCCTCTCCTTTCTCTTTCCCCACAGCGCCCTCCAGCAGCAGAATGGGCTGTGCTTCAGTCATCAAGACTGAAATACAGGCAGTTATTCAACAGTCATGACAAAACCACGAGTGGACACTTTAACAGGTATTTACAGACAAAAATTTAGTGAAATTCAGGCACTGCTTTAATCCAGGTCATTTCTAGATACTGAGGCAAGAAAGAGCATTTTCCTGATATCTATTTCCTTATTTCTAGGTAGGGTTCATTGCTCTGTTGTCTTTTCAAGTACTGGTAACTCTACACATTACCTTATGCCCCCTACTCCTGGTCTTCACCCTGTTGCCTGTTGGTAAAATAAAGCACAGCTCTGGAACCCTCTTGCACAGGTGAGTGGGACAGCACAGAGATGGAGCTGTGTGCAGGGCATCCGGAGCTTTCTGTGTGCCTCTGTGTTGAAGAGGCTGCTCCTTGGTCAGGCGCAGAGGCTGGATGCAGGGTAACGGGTGTGAGAGGAAAGAACTCTGCTGTCCCGATTGCCTGGTGCTCATCTCTTTGGTATCATTTCTTCGTCTATGAAAGGCTAAGAATTAATTTCCAGGATCTTGGTGGGTTTTCTAAAGCGCGTTGATTCTGTTATCCTAATAATATCTAAATAATATTAGATTATTTTAAAATTGAATAGAAAATTCTTAAGATAAATAATATCCTAATAATATCTAAAGTATATCATTCTGTTATCTGTCAGAAGGGTAGAGAAGCATTTCAGATACCATCCCAAGTATTTATTGTGAGTACTTAAAACTACCCAGTTGAATGCTATATAAAATGCGTGATCTTTACCGAAGTTGAATGGAGACCTCTCATGAACCATCCAGTCCTGACAAGTGGACAGGGAAGAACAATGAGCTGACTGGGCGAGCTGTTATGCAGAGAACACAGAACAGTTTCTAAGATTTGAGTCCTGTCTTCTCTAGCATTTTATTAGACATGATCATGGTTGACTCTGGCGTAATGCCAGTCAGAAAGGTGTTGTTCAGGTTTGTGTGAGTGAGAAATTACTATCTTTACACAGCTAAGCTTCACCCGGTGGCAAAGGTACCTAAAGGCGGAGGGCGCAGCCTGTGTGGGTTCATATGTTACACAGAACATTTAAGTTGTGGTTCTTTATACATTGCTCTGCTATTGCTTATGATCATCATTTTTACTTGCAGATGAGGAAAAATGAGTTGTTTTAAAAAATGATGGATGAAGCCTCAGGCTGCTCTACTCTTGAACCCCTGTCTCCATGGTAAATAAACACGTCCACCTAAAGGGCAACATAGAAAATGCTAATCAGTCTCTATGGACCACACTTTTCCCAAAGTAGCCTCACTCAGTATTTTTTAGGTAGTGCACACACACACACACACACACACACACACACACACACACACACATGCACACACACGTGCATGCACCTTTGCAGGCACTGAAAAAATACTCGTTAATGTCATTTTAAGAAGGTATGTTTGACACCATGCTCCATACGCACTCAGTATTTCTTGAGGACATTTTTAGTATTAGTTGGTATTAGTGTTCCGTTGTGAATTGGTTTAGTATTCTTTCATGTTGGGATGTATTTTTTATGAATGATAAAGGTATTACTTATCTTCTGAAGATATTACCTAGACACTTGAATATAAAACCTTTAAAAATCTAAGGCAAAAAGTAAGATGTGAAGTACTCTAGTTTGTTCCAGCAAACATCTAAGGTGTACATTTTATCCATGAGCCAGATACTGGGAGACATTAGTATGTTTTAAAATGAAAACACATACTTATTATAGCTTCTTAATCTGGGTCAGTAGTTCCAATCCTACAGTTGTAATGATCTTGGGTTCTGACCACCAGGTCAGTGACCGAGAGGAGCATCCAGACTGTGCTTGTCCGTCATTCACACCTGTGCTCACAAGTGTTGCCATTCTAACTTTCCAGACATGCTGATGAACCTGAAACCATACACATAGAAAAAGATGTGCAAAACGAGCAGGTTATAATTATTTAGGAATTTGTTATGTATTCATGTAACATATACATGTAACGTATACACATATATACTTATGTAACAACAATTAGGGAAGAAAAGGAAGGGACAAATAATATAATGATATTGTAATCTCGAGAATATCTGAAAATAAATTATACCAGGATGAGAAACAACAAATAAATCAGAGAGAGTGAATTCTATACAGTTCTTTCAAGAATTCTACATGTCCTACATCCTAACTGACCCATGGCACAGCAAATGCCCATGGCTAGTGCGTGTGTCATCATGAGTTCTGAAAGGGTCCCATATGCATCCTGCTCTATTTTCACATACGTCTTCATGTCTTCACATTCTGCCTCCATAGAGTGTGTTGGGATGCCAGCTGGCCCATCTGTAGAATGGCCCTCACTTCCCCCGAGCATTTCTCGGTGACTTAGTTGACACAGCTGGCTAGACACACACTCCTTTCCATAATTTTTACATAATTTGATGTATATGTTATCCTATGCTTTCAAAAAACAAGGCCTGCAGTTCTTTGTCTAGGGTGGAGGCCTTGTGAACTTTCCTCCATCCACGTGAGCACGTCTATCGGTGTCATTCTTGCTCAGAGTATGTTATGGCAGCCATGTTGATGAGCCTGAAACACATATATAAACAATGTTATAGGAACTGAGCAGGTTATAATTATCTATATACATACATACATATATACATATATAAAACATAAACATATATACACACACATATATGTAACAATTAGGGAGAAAAAGTAAGAGATAAATGATGTAACAATATTGAAATACCAAAAGAGCACTTAAGAATAAGGTATACCATGATGAAAAGCAACACACAAACAAGAGAGAGCTGACCCTTAGGTTGTGTGGCTGCCGTGGAAGTTCTGTGAGTCTATGAGTGCTTTTCTTCTTCTGGGAGATGTGTTTCAGTGCTGGGTTGTGTTCTGAAACGTGAGTACACGGTGTGGTTCTGCATCGGTTAAGTGTGGGAGCCAGTGTGAGTCTCCCTCAGTTGGACACAAAGCATCAGGTCCTTATAAGTGCATCTTTTCCATGTGTTCAGGTTTCCTCCGCAGATGCGGAGGCACGTGATAGAGTCTGTGGAGTTGAGATTTCAGTCCTCTCTGGGCTTCCTTCCTGTAAGCGGTGCTCTAACGCTGATGGCGCCTTGTGTGTGTGCATGTGCTGCTCCAGAGAAGCTCTGCCAGCTCAAGGCTCAGTCTCGGCATTCCTTAAAATCGTGTCTTAGTTGTTGACTGTATTTTGATGTTTACAACAAGGGTTCCAATTTTAGAGATAGTTGTGATCTTCCAGGGCAGGGTTCAATAAACTTTTCGGTGAGGGGTAAGGTAGTCCACGTTGTAGGCTCCCCAGCCACTTGTCCTCAAATAAGCTATGTGGATGTGTTGCGGGCTGCACAGTAGTTGCAGTTCTTGCATCTTTGACACTGTATCCCCAAAGCAGCTGGTTCTCATCCTGAGATGAGAGGGCACAGAAGAGTTTCAATAAAAGTATTTATAAATTCGTGAACAGTTCTGGCTGGCCCGTGTGCCATCATTTGCCTGCCTGTTTTTGGTTAAAATTTCTTTCATTTCAGAGGTAAGGTAACTTGTTTCACTAATATCAGGCAAAGACTGGAATGCAAGTCTCCTGGCACCTGGGTAGATAGAGTCACTTCTCCACAGTCGCTATGTGCTGTGTCTGACGTAGGTGCACACTAGTTCTGAGTGGAGAGAGCTGTGACAAGTAAAGGCTGCCCCCTCAGACTTTGTTGTTTTCATGTGGCAAGTGATCTGAGTAGTGTTGCAGACTAAAATGGTCAGCAAGCCTTCTTCATTTCAGTATGCTGTAATAACTTATGACTCTGTACATTAATCATAAATTATTTAATGCCTAAATACTCCCAACACTCCTGAATATCACAGCCTGCTTACCATTCATAAGAACCCCATCTGGAAGCTGCCTGAATGCCACTGGTCTAGTGGATACTTGTGATGTAATCCCACAATGCTGAGGTGTTCTGTTTATGGCCACGTATGATATACTTAGCAGAGCTAGCCAGGCCTAACAGAAGCATTAGAAGTTGACTCTTCTTGATAGGAGAGTCAAAGAAGAGAGGGCAAGGGGCGTTCCTGAGGTGCCAGGTGAATTCTCTTTGACAGCCAACTTAGAGAACGAATTCTAAGAAAATATATACATTGTGTGTGTTTGCATGTGTACATTAATGTGCACTTTTCTGCCAATATGTTATATGTAAATAAAAGGTAAAGATATTTCCAGTAATAGAAATGGTACCCATCACCTGCTGGGTACTGTGCATGATGCCAAGCTCCATGTAATGGTTCCTCACATGGGTCACAGATGTGCTCAGAACCCTGGACATGAGCAAGCCTGTGAGTGAGGAGCTGTCCTCCCTTCCCCCCTCCCTCCTTCCGCCTTCCCAGGCCCTCAGCAATGGGGCTGCAGCATCTTACTGGTTAGCATGCTTCCCTTCATTTGGGGCCTTCACAGCCTCTGCTTCTGTGTTTCTCAATAAGTTGACATTTGGAAACTAATGGAGATCTGAAGCTTATACATGGGAAAGGAATCGTCCCATTCCTTGCTCCATGGGTGTTCCTGGGACTGCACCTTTGAGACAGCGCTACAGTACAACTGTTTGCCTTTCCCTGACACTGTGCCTGCACTCAAAATCTGCTGTGGTAAAAAGTGATTAAACACTCTTTTAATCTTAGAGATAAATCTATTCTGTGCCAGGAAAGAAGATGCTTATCATTATCTTAACAACAGAAAACTGATTGTGAAAGGAAATTGAAAGTGACCTTTAGCTACTCACATGCTTAATGCATAAGTAGTGACATGGATGGTATAAGTAGCGGTGCCATCAGAGGACCTGCTAAGGCCTCTTCTTCTAAGAGTCTCTTACTCTTCCCTTAATTTGTATGATGACAGCCATGATGAAATCAGCTGGTTGTATCTGTGGCAAAAGATATTCAATCTATAGGTGTTAAGTCTCCATTTATAAATGAAAGCCCAACACACAAAAAAGGAATAATCTGGCCAAGAGGGCAGTCTGTTTGAAACTCTAGCCTTTGGTTTTTTGAGACAGGGTTTCTTTGTAACATCTTCAGTTTTCCTAGAACCCGTTTTGTAGACCAGGCTGGCCTGGAACTCACAGAGATCCTTCTGCTTCTGCGTCCCAAGGCGTGCAGCAACACACTCAGCCTGAAGCTCTAGTCTCTCACGTGTTCACTCCTCACTGGTCATCTGATCAGCTGAATCCAACTCTCCTGTACTTTCTCTTTCTTCCCTTCTGCTGGAGCTTCATTCCTTTCCCAAAGCTCCTGGATAATTTGCCCAGAAAGAGTGCAGTGTTGTGGCTGCATGAGACTTCGGGAACCTGTGTGCAGCCTCTGGACTCTCAGGGAACATTTGATGACTCACCTCTGTATCCTTTCTCAGTTTCTCGTTAGGTCCTCAGGCAAGAACTATTCTCATGCAATCAAGTTAACCCTAGGCTCAGCTGGCTTCAATATGGTAAGGAAGTACAGGTTCCTGGTTTGTATAAAGTAATACTTAGGGTGGGTTTTCCTCATAGGATTTGAGATTCATATCCTTATTTAGAGAGGATGGAATCCGCTTAGTTTTTAGTGAGGTGTGATAATCACTGCTCTTCAATGACAGGGATAATAACACAACAAGCCCTAAGAACTTGAAGTATAGCCTAACAGTTCTTTCTTTTACTAACTTATTTATTTTCATTTTATGTGCATTGGTGTTTTGCCTGCATGTATGTCTGTGAGAGGATGTCAGACCTTGGAGTTACAGACAGTTGTGAGTTGCCATGTGGATGCTGAGATTTGAACCTCTGGAAGTGCTCTTAACTGCTGATCCATCTCTCCAGCCTCTAGCTAACAATTCTTAACCCAAGGCCAGATTCCTTTTTCCCAATGACTTCAGACCAAACCTCTGTATTGTCTTACCTATAAATACTTAAGTTTTTTTCTTTAACCATAACCATTGTGCCAGGAGTTCACCTAAATATTTAAGTAGTCATTCATGTCAAATTAGTGAGCTAATCTTAATCTTCAAATGCCTTACATCAGCTAATAGTTTTTATAGTTGTATTTGTTCAAAGGAGTGAAACAAACCTATACAATATTTAATTGATATATTTACATTTCTTTTAATGATTATTTGTGTGTGTGTGTGTGTGTGTGTGTGTGTGTGTGTGTGTGTGTGTGTTTTATCTACATATATGTCTGTGTACCAAGTACATGCCTGGTGCCCTTGGAAATCAGAAGAGTGTAGGGAGAATTTTTGTTTCTTTAAAAAACACAAAAATATTACGGGAATATGTTTGTCTTAGTTAGGGTTTTACAGCTGTGAACATGACCAAGGCAACTGTTATAAGAACATTTAATTAAGACTGGCTTACAGTTTCAGAAATTCAATCCATTATCATCAATGGGAGCATGGCAGCGTCCAGGCAGGCATCTACATCTTTATCTGAAGGCTGCTAGAAGACTGGTTCTCACATGGTTACCAGAAAGGTCGTAAAGCCCCCACCCACAGTGACACACTTTCTTCAACAAGGCCACACCTCGTAATAGTGCCACTCCCTGGGCCAAGCATATTCAAACCACCACAATGTTTTTGTTTTAATCCCAGGTGTTGGATATGTGACTGCTTCGGATTGTCCACAGCAGCTGACTATGATTTGCCTCGTGCTCTGGCAGGGGTGTGAATTTGCCAGCGGCAGATCATTTCTGCCCTGGTGTGACATTTGGAATTCTGAGGACATTTCAGAGAGTGTATAAATGCTAGGGCCCTGAAAGGGGTGGTGGGTTATTGCTTGCAGTTTGTTAAGTAGTCATACGCAAAGAAGAAACAACAAGAAGAAATTAGATATCCTGATGGCAAAGATCAAACTTGCCCCAAGGAACTTGCTGCTCCTAACCAGCAGGAAGCAGTCTACTGACGACATCGTCCAACCCTTGACATCATTATTCAGGGATCTCTTTCCTTTCCTCTCTATCCTTTTTTCTCTCTTATCTAGTGTTAGGGGTTGAAAGGGTAGAAAAAATGTGGAGAAAGGTAAAAGAAAGAAGAACCCACAAAGTAGCAAAAGACCAGCTACAGAGGAGGGTAGCAGATTCCCTGGATCTGGGGTCAGAAGTGACTGTGAGCCCCACTTCTGTAGTGCTGGGAACCAAACCTGAATCCTCTGAAAGAGCAATTAGTGCTCATAACTGCTGAGCCACTTCTTCTGCTCATTAATTGATATATTTTAAAAATCCCCTTTAATACCTGCATTACCCTTTCTTGTTCTCTACTTGGTCCCTACGTCTTCCCAAAAAAGTGAGGTAATTTATTGAATAGTTTCCTAAGAGCTTGACTTTGTTGTATTCCTCTGGTGGTGTTTAAGTTGTTTCTATATTTTCTGTAAAATGAAAATTTGATCTTGAGTGAGGCTCTGCAGTTTTGGCACTGTGACACTTGGGGACAATAATTCTTTATTTTGGGTGCCCTATGCATTATACAATATCTGGCTTCTACTCATTGGATCATCTGTACTTGTAATCAACCCAAAATGTCTGCAGACATTAGCACGTGCCTCTTGAAGCACTGCATCACCCTTGAGTGTAAATCACTGATCAGAACTGATCAGAGTTTACTTTGCTTTTTGCTCTTTGGAGTAGGTCTAGTGATGTAGAGCGTGTACTTCCTTTGAAATGCACACAGTGTCCCTGCTAGTGCATAATAACTTCTAATAGGCCTTGACAAGTGTTTCCCGAGCTAGGCAGGTCTCCTTACATTTAAATGCTAACCAAAATTATATACTTCTTTTTCTTTTCTTTTTTTTTTAGAATGAGAATGATTTCTTGTAAAGCATGACTCTTTTACTGTGTATTGCTGACTGTCTAGAAAATAGGCCTGGTGTCTACTGCTCACATACCAAGCCTTGGCATGAGGTGCAGGCTGATACGGCTTCTCTTCAAGGGCCTTAGCTCATCGCTCCCCTCTCTTCTTCCCTCCTGTGTAGTAGAGAGTCTGCCTTTTCCTTAGCATAGGCCAACTTCTGAGTGATCCCTACCTATGGCACATTCAGACTTTTGAGGTCTGGTCCAACCAGCATCCCAGGACACTCTATGACAGGTCTCAGATGTAGTGTTTGTGCAGCTGGTTGGAAGTTTCTTAGGGTGCTGTCATACTTTGTTCCACTTTTCATTGATGATTTACCTCTTAAGACATTTGAGTCATCGCTAATAGAATGTTATATTTTTCTTCTTCACACTAAAAAAATACTTTACTTTTGGTGCTCTTACTTAGCCAGTTTATGGGGGAGAATGAGAGTTTTAAATCCATTTAGTCTGGTTTACCTTAAAATAGCTTGTGCTGTTGACCTTCTCGTGAATAAATGTATGCTCTAACATCTCCTGATTGTGATTGAAAAATCAGCTGTTTACTGCCTTGGCTACTTGGCAAGTTCATCTTTAAGCCTGATGATGACTGGATTGCTACAGTGAGGTGGGAGAAATGCCCCCAACTCCAGGCTGGAAACCAGGACAATCAACCCCTAGACAGTGAACGCCCCCTGGGTGGAATCTGACCGCTCAAACTTTTGTAGATGGTTTCATTGTAAACACAGACATGCCCATTCATTTGTATGTTGTCCATCACTTCTCATCAAGAGTTAAATTTGGTATGACAGGGCTGCTGTGTCTTATAGACTATGAAATAGTTTGCTGTGTTATCCTTTATTTTGTCAGCCCTTTGTCTGGCAGTTAGATTTTTAACACTACAAACACTTGAGTATAAGATGGTTTAAATGGGCTTGCAAGGATCTAGAAGAGGGTCATTACAATTATAGTTAGTATCTGTGGAATGCTGAAGACATCCAGCTGCATGGGGGATCTGGTTTTGCCCTTCCAGTAGTCTGAGACGGCAGTGGTTCTATAAGCTGGCAAACAGAAGGGTTCTTCTGGCTCAGGGTCAGAGGAAGGAAATAGGACTTGCAACTCGCTGGTGAATAGCAAGACCTGTGCGTTCCCGTGAACTAAACTGCATAAATTTTCTATTGCATTAGGAATCTTTCTGACATTGATCAAGATGGAAAGCTCATTGCAGAAGAATTTATCCTAGCTATGCACCTAATTGATGTTGCCATGTCTGGCCAACCACTGCCGCCTGTCCTGCCTCCAGAGTACATCCATCCTTCCTTTAGGTAAGTAACATTTGAGTCTTGAAAGAATTTTGCATGGATTCCAAACTTGGCTCTGTTTCCTTTGCTGGCATGAAGATCAAGTCTTCATGCATTGAAGAGTTTTCTCAGTTCCCTGTTAAGCCTGGTCTCGCTCTGGTCTACTGTATTCCCTACAGCAGATGCAATCAAGTACAAGACCAAGGCTGGTCATGTTTGTACCCTCCTGTTACCAAAGCTCACCAGAAATTGTAAGCTCACAGTAAAGGAGAACCTGAATGAGCAGACATGTAGGAAATCAGACATCACACCTGCAAGAAATAACAAAAATGCTGGTAATGTAGAAATTATAATCAGGAAAATAATTCTTAAAAATTGTCCTGGAATAAACAGACTCAGGAGATGTCAAGAGCGACCCCAAGATATAGTCAAGAGAAGACTGCAATGACTGTCACCCCTACCCACACAGTAGTGTATGAATACACCATCCTGGAATGCTCCATTTACCTGGCAAGAGACAACTTAAGACCTGAGTTTATAGGTAGAGTCCTCAGATTTCAGGTGAGGCTTGGGCACAGTCTCTGTTAAATGAAGAGCCATGCAACCATCAATATCTGCTTCGTGTGGCTCTGGGAGCAAAGTGGAAATCTACAGGTAGGGAGCGGCAGGCAGCAAAACCTCACAGCCTCAGGAACATTTCAGGACGGCCTTTAAAGGAATGAGAGTCCTCAGGTAGTATTATGTACATTTTTCTGAGAGTCCGCCAAACTGATTTCCAGAGTGGTTGTACCAGCTTGCAATCCCACCAACAATGGAGGAGTGTTCCTCTTTCTCCACATCCTCACCAGCATCTGCTGTCACCTGAGTTTTTGATTTTGGCCATTCTGACTGGTGTGAGGTGGAATCTCAGACTTGTTTTGATTTGCATTTCCCTGATGACTAAGGATGTTGAGCATCCAACATGTAATAAAGACACATGCTCCACTATGTTCATAGCAGCCATATTTATAATAGCCAGAAGCTGGAAACAACCCAGATGTCCCTCATCAGAGGAATGGATACAGAAAATGTGGTACATTTACACAATGGAGTACTACTCAGCTATTAAAAACAA
>CM052722.1:72450775-72469988 GCA_028551405.1 Uromys caudimaculatus
AAGCAGGGAAAGTCTGACGGGGAGGGCAAGCGCCAAGGGGAGAGCAAGTCCGATTCCCAGGCAAAGTCAGCCAGCGAGGCGCGGGCTGCAGAAAAGCGCCCTGCTGAAGATTATGTGCCCCGGAAAGCAAAACGAAAAACAGATAGGGGGACAGATGATTCTCCCAAGAACTCCCAGGAGGACTTACAGGACAAGCATGTAAGCAGTGAGGAAATGATGAGAGAGTGTGCAGATATGACAAGGGCTCAGGACGAGCTGAGGAAGAGGCAGAAAATGGGTGGTTTTCACTGGGTGCCAAGAGATGCACAGGATGCTTTAGTCCCCAGGGGCCAACGGGGAGTCAGGGGGGTGAGGGGCGGTGGAGGCAGGAGCCAGAGGGGCCTACATGACATCCCATACCTGTAATGCCTTTGGCCTTCAATTCTGACCTCTCTGAGGAGAAAGAACACTGCTGGCCCTGCTTTCCCTGGTAGATACTACCAGGCCTGTGCTTTAACCTTCAGCCGAAACTCTGCTTTAGGTGTCACTGTCCTTACCAGCAGCCTTCTGACCCAACTACAGTGCTCTCTGTCTTTTAGTACAGGATTTTCACCCATGTGCATGTACATTGTAAGATAACAATAAAAAGTTTGCAGAACTACGTACATGGTATCAGCCTGTTTATATAAAATGTAAATATGTTTGCAGAATGCTTCTTAGCACAAAGAAAACTATGAAAGTGTACATCAAAACTCTAACAAAGCTTATCAATACAAGAAAAACATACAGATGCGATCATCAGGTAGTTAGAGGCTTCCTGTCATTTCGCTGCTGGTTATAACCCAGATCAGTTCAAACTTTGGCCTCTTCTCCTGGGTCCACTAATGCCCTATTGCTCCTTTATATTAATGGATATAGATTATGATTGTCGTAATAATAATTTTAAAAACAGACAATTATATGACAATCTGGCGAACTACTAAAGAAGTTTAGAATGGCAATGAAGACATTTAAAACTTCTTTTTGTTGAAAATCAGCAAAATTCACATTACTTCTGGAACTTGGTGCTAAAGGTATAAACTTGGCATTTATAATGCATCTTTTGCTGTAAGGGTCAATCTTGTCATCTATAAAATGAGGATAATATTTGGCTCCCAGGATTTCACAATAGATTATATGTCATGCTAAGTATGGGCATGTGGAGGGGCCAGACCCTGAACCTTGTCAACTGAGGAGAAGGCTGAGAATAGTTGCCACCTGTTCCCCAGGAGCAACTGCAGGCAGCTGAGATGAAGGCTCTGTCTGGCTCCTATTTGGCCTCTAGAGGACTGTGCATAAAACCTTCCCCTGTATGTTTTTAAGTCTCCTGGATTTCAGATTATGATGTTCAAGAGGTAAAGCCTAGGCAAGTATTCTAAACACAAGACAAACAAACAAAGCCCTCTGCAGCCAGAAGCCTTTCTGGGCACAAGCATTTCTGACAAAGGATCCTTAGCCTTTAGGGACATCTTTTCCTTCAGAGAATATCATACAAAGCCTTGGGGTTTTTTTGTTTTGTTTTGTTTTGGTTTGGGTTTTTTTTGTTTTTGTTTTGTTTTTTTGGTTAAATATTACCAAAAATTATAATAAATTTTAAAGTGTTGTGTTTTGTTTTGTTTTGTTTTGTTTTGTTTTGTGCTCAGCTCACAACTGAGCCAGCCTTGTGCTGTAATTTTTAAAAGATTATCTCTTTTACTTTTTCAAGTAAGGACTTGTGTCTCAAGCTTAGGAAAGTGTTAGAGTTTGCATTTCGGGAGAGAGCCCTCTCTCTCCTAAGCAACTTTTCCCAGACTTAAGGAGAAAGCATTATTTGTCCGTAAAAGTTACTCTGGAGAGGCAGTGAGAGAGAGACCAGGCTCATGCCCTCTGTACTAAGGCAACAGGTCAGAGAAGGCATACCAAGAGCAGCAAAGAGACAGGCACAGGGCTCTCTCATCAACAATATTGATGTCCTTTGCAAACCTGACCAGAAGACTATTGTCATAGCTGAGTTTAGATTATACCAGACACTGAGAGTAATGATGACCCCTTAATATAGTACCATTTCCAAAGGTTAAGACTGGTTCCAGTTATGAATGAGACATCCTTAAAGAAGCTATGTCTGCAGAATAATTGGCTGATTAGATCTGCAGTGATGTAGAGAGGTTGGAATGTTGCAGGTCCAGAGCCTAATTACTTCTCTTGGGCTAGCTTTAGCTACCACCAGGCCTCAGCAGCCATTCCTTGTCAGAAATAACATTCTGTGATTGATAAATAAAAACGTATTTTGAAATATATTAACTTATCAGACTACTAACTTCCAACAATCCAGAAACTAAGGCTGTCATTAGACAGCATCTTGGATAGGTAGAAATGCCTCCCAGTCATGCCATAACCACCTCCCTGATGCACCCACCAGTGTATTTTAAATGTGGCTTGATTTGTGGCTTTCTTTGTTCTGATATTCTATAAAACTTCACAAAACTGCTTCCACATCAGAATGTGAAATCTGTACTCCCAGGACAAGGTCCCTCATAATGGCTCCAAAATAAACTATACCTTATTCTCTTTAAGATGAGAGCGGTGGTTTTGCATTGACACAGTGCAACTCTCCCACAACAGAGGCAAATATTTTATTCTTAAATGGAAATAATTAATTATACATTTAAAAATGCAAGTATTATCCAATTCCTTAAAACCTACCTACTGAAAGTGTGCAGTTAAGGGCGAAGATGTAGCTGTACAGTACCACAGCACTACAAAAAGAAGTATATAATTCACTAGCATGTATCACAGTCACCAAATTTTCCCCCAACATCTTATTTTAGAAAATCATCAGCACCTCCCCAAAAGAAACTATACATTCACACCCACTATGCATTCCTATTCTCCACCCCTGATAGCCCTCAGCTCTAGTTAATGGCAACCACTAATCTACCCTCTGTCTCTATGGACTTGACTATTATCAATGGAATCATGAAGCATGCAGAGTTTTTGTAACTAGCTTCTTTTGCTCGTAATATTTTAAAGGTTTGTCTGTGGTATTAGCATGCATTGTCTTTTATTTCTTTTTTACCGTACAATATTACACGAGTGTATCCATTGGAATGTATACATTTAATAAATCCATTAATAATTTTATGTATATCTATATTCTTTCTACAGCTAACTACTGTGAATGGAGCTATGCTGAAGATTCTTGAGAAAGACAGCATGGAAATGGGGACTCTAAGGAGACCCTGAGCCCACATGGCAGATACAGAAGTCTGAAAGTGTGGAGGTTTACAGCAAAAGCCTGCAGGCTAGCTCCCTGATCCCTAGGCTAGAGAGAAAGTTGTGGGGAACTGAAAATGGAAATCTTTGGTATATCCTCACTTTCCAGAATGAGATTGTAGCTCTTAGGACTCACAGACAATGTCTGGGAAGGGTGCTTGTCAGCGGGGGGCGGGGGGGGGGGCGCAGACACTGTGGCACTGCTGTCTGCCCCCCACTGGGCTTCCCCCTTTCACTACCTTCTTTGTTCTATATTCTTACACTCCTGTTTTCTTTTCCATTTTAGCACAAAATATTTTACTATGGGAAACCCTTTCTCATCTAACAGCACTTCCTTATTACTTTAACAGTCTTTATCCAAAACATTGTGCTTAATATCTATAATTTTGTGTATTTATTTGGCATACTTCATGGTTTGTTTCTCTCTTATTTTTCTGAAAAGTTTAGAAAAAAACTTTCTTAACTAACTATATATCTAACTATAATCGTGAACTAACTATATATAAATATAGTAAATAACTATATTTTAGTAAAATAACTATATTTGAAACAGACAAAATATGTTTAACAGTCCTAGAGACATGTCTATTTTCTCTCACCAATTAATTTAAACTTTTGTTTAACATTTAAATTGTTTCATAACGGGAACTTAGAGATCAACCTTTGTACAAACACGCGCGCGCACACACACACACACACACACACACACACACACACACACACAGACAGACAGACACATCAACTTCTCGTTCCAGTCTGAAAGACAAACAAAGGTGGTCTGGCACCTCTGCCTTCGTCTTGTGCTTGGTTCCTATCTTTGGTGCTACCTGCTTACTCCTCTGCTTAGGCATGTTGCTCATTTGGGAAGTGTCTGTCTAACTTCTTTCACCCTTCAAAGCTGAAAACAGCGAGTTAAATTGTACTCAACCCGTAGTCACTTTGTGTTTCGAGAACATCTAAGTAACCTTCTCCAAAAAAACAGAAACTCAGACAATAATCATGGAGACTGTACCTTCTTCACTAAGATTACTTAATCATGGAAATCTTTTGTGTTTCACACTATTTCTTTTCTCTAATGTTAGTACCCTGAAGACACACTGGAGGTCACAATGATCAAATTTCCTCTCTTTGCTGCTCACCATTATTTATCTCTTTAGTTGGAGTTTTGGATCTGGCAGCCAAGCCTCTTATATTATGAACTAAAAGGAAATTGGACTAATTTAGTGATTTCAATTCATGTAAGCACTCAGGTATAAGCAGTTTTGTATCACATAAACAATTTACATATATAGGCACATATGCGGTCAATATGTATAGATAGCCATATATAAAAATAAATGTAAAACAACAAAGATTTTTGTACCTTTTATGAAGATTTAACATTTTACAGTTTTAAAAACCAGGTTATTAATTCCTTTTTTCCTCCATAGTACTAAATAATCTGCACTATATTAACAGAAATAAGGTAGAAAACCTACATCTTTTACATGTAAATAAAGACAAAATATCAGAAGGAAAACAAAACCCTTTCTTATTTTTAAGCTACAGGGAGTGAGACACTCTTACAGATGAAAACTCCAAATTAATAAAAGTTCAGAAACTCTGGCTTGTAAGACATTACTGTCATTTGTGTTCTTTAGCAAATTCTTGTGTGCCCCGATACAACTCCCCAAACCCCTCAGTCACAGTTTTCAGTCCAGTCCGGGGAGTATGAAGAGTATCACGATCTCTCCTCTCCATAGGCTCTTTCTCATTAAAAAAACACAAAAAAACAAAAAACAAAAACCATAACATTTTCTCTACCTTTGATGCAGAATGTCGCTTTGCTTAGGGTTGAACCGAGAAGCAAATAGAAGGGAGGTTGATAAAATATGGTGATGAGTATGAAAGGTAAGCATCAGGGCAGTGAAAAGATAATAGTGGGTTGGAAAATTCAATCCTTCAGAATTCATTTTGAAGTCTGCATGACACAGCTTCTAAGATTTTATTAAGTTCCCATTCTTTAACTCTTTTTAATAGTTTCAAAGCATATTAGTTTTATATAAATTAGCAATTTTTATCATTTGTTTTCTTAGATGCTTTTAAATTCTGCTTAAAATAAGTTGCATTTTTCCTACTCTCTAGGACTTTTAGTTTATCATGGAGAAAAACAAGTGTATTCAATGTTCCCCATTTTGAGAAACCCAAAGCCATATTATCTTTAGTTACAGTTCCTCACTTTTTCCAAAGACTTGAAAATTGAACTACTGTAATTATCATTCTTCACCGAGAACAAGCACTTCTTTAATGCTTGTACTATCAGGTGCTTATAGAGTTTCTATATTAAGTAGGCAAAGTTTTAATATACAGACAGGGCCCAGGAAAAACACAATTTTAGATATTTAACAAAATGACCAGAGAAAAAAGTCTGAATGTTAACATACGAATGTTATGAAAACAAAAATAAACAAACGTCTCAACTGAATGCTCTGACAAAAGTAAAATGATATTCAACAACACACTCAGAATGAACTGATAGAATATCAACCAAATCTAATGGTATCTCAGGCCCCCAAAAGAACTCATCAATATCTACCCAAGCAGACAATATAGCTAGTTGGGCAAAAAGGGTAAAATTCCGGTGACTTCTACAGTGCAAGTAGATTGTCCTTGGAGTAACATGTTCTTGTTCCAAAACTGTTTATTAAAAAAAAAAAACCACCACCACCACCAACAACAACAACAACAAAAAAAAAACAACTCTCACCTCAAAAGGAACAAGGAAGTTTATTCTGAGCCAAACATGAATGACCATGTCCTCAGAACACAGATTCAGTTTGCCCTGAATAACATGTTCTAATGTGGACGTGCTTGTATGAGATTTTATAGTTAGAAAACAAAAGATAGTCATTAATCATGGTAGCTTTCAAATACAGGGTTGAGAACATGAGGTAGGCAGGTTTTATCAAAACAGGGACATCTCTCCTTCAGGTTTCAGAAAGCCAAAGAAAGGTTTCAGCCATTAAGTTATACCACCCACCAACGAGAACTCCACGTAGATGATAGATAGAAATGTAACAGCTGAAACTTTGACATAGGTATAAATGTTCATGATCTTAATTCAGGCAAGTTTTCTTTGCCATGACAAATAATACATTATATAACAAAAACAAGATAAATTCTGCCTCATCAAAGTGAAACAGCAGAATAAAAAAAAAAAATCTGAGTGTGGTTACACATGCCTGTAATATCAGCATTCAGAAATTGGGGCAGGAAAATAGCAGATTTGAGGCTGTCCTGGGCTTCATGGAAAAACTCTGTTTCAAAAAAGAAAACAAAAATAAGGGAGAAGAGAAGTTATAGGATAGAATAGAATATTGTCAAATTTAAAGCCGATTTCCAGAACACATAAGGGACTCTGAATACTGATCATAAAAACACAAATAACTCAACTTTAAAGATGCACGAGGACTTTATGTGTAACTCAGTCATAGAGTACATGTTTAACATATGCAAAGGTCTGGATTCAATCCAAGCACCACCAACATTTTTAAAACAGCATGTATGTTGGGCGTTGGGGAGCGTGATGGTTTGAAGGAGAATGGCCCCAAAGGTTCATATATTTGAATGCCTTGTCTCCAGTTAATAGAACTTTTTGTAAAGGATTAGGATGTGTGGCCTTGTTGGAGTGAATGTGCTGCTGTGGATGGGCTCCCCTCTCTCTCCCTCCCTTCCTCCCTCCCTCCCTCCTTTCCTTCCTCCCTCTGACCTTCTCCTTCTTCCCCTCTCCCTTCCCTCCCCTTCCCTCCCTCTCCACCTGCCTCCCTGCCTCCCTGCCTCTCTACCTGATTAGATGCAAGCTCTCAGCTACTTCTCCAGTACCATGACTACCGCTCATTGCCATATTCCCTGACATGATGATATTGAACTAGCCCTGTAAAACTGTAAGGAGGGCTTTGATTAAATGATTTCTTTTATAAAAGTTGCTTTGGTCATGCTGTGTCTTCACAGCAATAGAACAGTAACTAAAACAAGCAGAAAATATTCAAATGTTTAAATGTTTTCCCTGAGAAAAGTAACTTAAGAAGAAAGGGAAATGTGAGGCTCACACTTTGAGGGTGCACTCTTTATGACAGGTAAGTCATATTGTCAGGAGGTTAAGGAAGCTGTCACATTGTATCATTAATCAGAAAGCAGAGAACAGTGTGTGCCTGTGCTCAGCTCATTTTTACCTTTTTATACAGTCTAGTATTCTAACCCAGGAATGGTATCACTCACTGTGGGCAGGTCTTCCACCTCAATTAATCTAATCTAGGTAATTCCACATAGGTAAGCCCAAAGGCCCTTCTTATGGTAATTTTAAATCTTATCAAGTTGGAAATTTCATTATTAAAAATTAAGTCAACCCTTGTCAACTTGACACCAAAACACTTCACTTTAAATCATAAAATTATACTTCTTATGCTCATATTACAATGCAAAATATATTCAACTTCAAAACACAGTCTTTCACAACAGTTGCAAGGTCCAAAATTCATATTTTAGACTCAGGACAATCTCTTAACTGTGAACTCCTATGAAATAAAAAAAAATTAAAAGAACTCATTTATATAACATATTATGATGCAGAATAAATCATTTCCTTTCCTAAATAGATGGTTGGAGCATAACAAGGAATGATCAAAGCAATCAAGTCCGAAACCCATTGGGAAAAATAACAAATCCTGCAAGCTCTAGTCTACCATTTCAAGATGAAATTGGCTGGGTTCCAACCCATCCAGCATAGCCTCTCTCCCGAGCCTGCTCCACTCCACACCTGAAGCTTTCTTTAATGGATAGCCCATGGTTATGGCATCACCAACAGCCTGGATTTTTTTCATCGCAACTTCAGTTTCACCTTCACAGTGTCACACAATGATTTCTCAAAGGCCCTCATTGTAGAGACTCAGACTCTGCCATCCATTGCATGGTCTCATTTGCTCTCTAAAATAGTGGAGCAGGATCTCATGATTTCTCTCTCTCTCTCTCTCTCTCTCTCTCTCTCTCTCTCTCTCTCTCTCTCTCTCACACACACACACACACACACATCTTTCATGCCTTTGAAACCAGTACCATACAGTTGATGCTACCAAGTTCTGCTACCAGTTGAGGTATATCCTGTTTGCCTGACCACAACTTTATTATCTGTGTGCTGACCCTAGGGAAATACTTCCTTAGACAGTTGCCTCTGAAGACTGGAAAACTCCTTCAGTTTAGGCTTTCCTCCTTCAGATGAACTTAGCTCTTCATAAGATGTAGCTTTTGCCCTTAGGGTACCTTTTGATGAGCTTTTACATGGAACACAAGTTTCATCACCTCCTTTGCCCATCTGGAGAGATCTATCCACATCCTTCTTCCCCAAACATCATTCTCAGCAATTTTACAACCTTTCTCCATCCAAACCACCCAAACCATTGGCTATAGCCAATGAATCAGTATATAATTACATCTTTAACCATTTTAAAGATTTTTCTTTTCAAGAAAAATGTATGGCAATGTTTATTATCTGAAATTCTGCCCATGGTGAAGACTTTTCTTGACCAGTATCTTTCAGGGGTTTCCCAGAAAGGGGTTTTAATGTTAAATCTGCTCAATTCTGAGTGGTACTTGCATATTATGCAGAAGCATCTATAAACCAGGCCTAAGTTTTCTCTTGCTCATTCAACTAATCATAAAGCACACCCTCATGAAGCCATGAGTGCATGCTTAGGGACAGAAGGCATTACTGCAGGAATAAGAATCATAAGCCTCCCCAAAAAATTTGGATAACATCTTTATGCAATTTGTTCATGCCTTCAGTATGTACTTGGGCCTGTTCACATATATACCACTTCTACTTGATGCTAGATTACTACTGTACATGGCCAATTTTGTGGTTTGGTGGGTGAGATAATATCCAGCTCATTATAGACCCCTCAGGTCACATGGTAAATTGGTTACTCATTGCACTAAGGTCCAATAGCAGGCCAAGAGTTGCTTCTCAAAGGGAGAATAGTTGTCCGCAGACAGCAGCAGGGCCTTGCTTCAAAATCACAATGGTCTCCTCTGTTATTCACCTATGGGACCTGCAAAGGCTCCAAATAGCCCCCATATCTACCAATGACACCTCAAGTGTACTGGATCATATGGTCCAAATGGCAGAACACTCTGGCTAGCAGCCTGGAGCTGTTGAAGTGCCTGCTCTTGTTTCAGGCCCCTCTAATGTTTTAACAGCTTTCCAAGTAACAGCAGCATAGAGTAACACATCCAAGCGAGGAATGTGTTGCTCCAAGACCCAAATGGGCCCATGTATTGGGTAATATCAATTGTTAGCTAACCAGAATCTAGAATAATTTACAACACAAATCTCTAAGCATGCCTGTGATGGATTATTTATATTAGATACCCTCTGGGTGTATCTAATAATGATTGCCTGGATTAGGGAAATTGAGGTTAGAGGAAACATCCTGAATATGAGTAGCACCATAGCATAGTCCAGGATCATATACTATATATAATAGAGAAAGTGAGCTGAGCACCAGGCTTTGTCATTCTCTGCATCCTGACTGTGAACACTGTGACAAGCCACCTCAAGCTCCTGCTTATGCTATTTCTTCATCATAAGGAACTGAACCTCAAACTATGAGCCAAAATAATTTCTCCTTTAAATTGCTTTTATTGGGGTGTTTTATCACAGAAACAGGAAAAGTAACTAAGACTTGTTCTTGTCTTTTTGTGGTAGAAGGGACCAGGTACAGCTTATCTTTCAACTTAGAAATAATTTCTCTGCATGTCCCGTACATATGAATATGTGGATAGATCTCTCCCAATAGACACAGGACGTGAAGATACTTGTGTTCCAAGTAAATGCTTATCAAAAGGTGTGCTGAGAGCTTCTAGCATCTGTTTGCTGCTTTCTAGTGTATGAGGATGCCTAATATTTATTTATTTATTGGTTATTTGAGACAGGTTTTCACTATGTAGCTATGGCTGGCCTGGAACTTACAAAGATCCACCTTACTCTGCCTCTCAAGTGCTAGAATCAAAGGTGTGCACCACCATGTCCAGTGAGGGTACTTATTTTAGGGAGACAATCCCTGGTCCCCTTTACCATGAATATACCAGGACTATGTAGTTATATAATTTTCATGAATGGATTATATGACGCACAAGTTATATCTCAAGAATGCTGCTAAACAGAAGTAATTACATATGATAAAATAATAATATTATAGTATATGGTTCAAAATGTACATAGAAATCAAATGCACAATGATAGAAAAAAGAGAGTATTGCAGTTGTAGAATTTGTCGCGTGAAATCACATATAGAACAAAGTATGTAGTATATTTAAAACAGCACTCCTGCGCTAAATTTTAGTCTACCCAGCATGTCAATGTCTTTAATTTGGTTATTGTTGAATTTAATTCTTTTTAATAAACAGATAATGGTAGGTAAAGTGCTTTAATGATTGTAACTCACTGGGCTCACAGCTGGGTAAGATCGTTGATGACCTACCCCCTACAGCAGCCAATGCAGCAGCTTCCATCACGTGAAAGCTAGCCAACAGAAAGGAAGTTTCCTGACAGTACCAATTTTATTTCTCCATGTACTGTGACTTAAATGTGTGGCGTCTTCAGCAATAGGTCTTACCATCAAGTTCTGATGACAACCAAGAGGAAGGACAATAACAGTAGCTTGTCTTTGGCTACTCTGTGGGTTCTTCTTTCTTCTACCCTTCTCCACCTTTTTTCTTCCACACTCTCAACCCCCTAGCCCTAGACAAGAGATGGGGGGAAAAGGACACAGGGAAAGGGGCATAACATCATAGTTAGACTACTTCCTGCTGACTAGAGACGTGGAGTTCCTTAGGGCAAGTTTGATCTTTGTAGTCAGTATATCTAATTTCTTCTTGTTATTTTTTCTTTGCGCATGACTACTTAACAAACCTTGAGCAACAGCAACCAAGCACCAACCAACCAACAAAACCCCACACCTCTCTGGGCCCTGGCGTGTATACACTATCTGAAAAGTCCCCAGAATTCCAAATGTCACACACTCACAGAAACTATCTGCAGCTGATGAAATCTGCTAAAGCATGAGACAAATCATAATCAGGTACAGTGGACAGTCTGAAGCAGCCCCATATTCCATACCTGGGATAAAAACTCCAAAATTGTCATAAAAAATAGCCTGTAATATTTAGGGGGAAGAGTCTTTAGGACACCCCTGACCAATGACTTGAAGGGAAGTATGCCACATCTAGCACTGGACTTTTCGTTTGGCACCTGTGGCTTATGAGAGGAGCATTATCCTCTGTGTAGCATGACTCCAATTAAACACCTCCATATCATATGTATGTAGAAAATAGTAGATTTCCATATGGCCTTTTCAAATATTCCTTTTGCTGGGCAGTGGTGGCGCACACCTTTAATCCCAGCACTTGGGAGGCAGAGGCAGGCGGATTTCTGAGTTCGAGGCCAGCCTGGTCTACAGAGTGAGTTCCAGGACAGCCAGGGCTACACAGAGAAACCCTGTCTCGAAAAACAAAACAAAACAAAAAAAAAAACAAACAAAACAAAAGAAAGGAAAAAAAAAGAATCAAACATTTTTTTGTTTGTTATTTCTCCTCCCACCTCTGCTTCATCTTCCATCCTAAGTTTCCCATTTCCCTCCTCGTTATTCTCTCTCTCTCTCTCTCTCTCTCTCTCTCTCTCTCTCTCTCTCTCTCTCTCTCTCTCTCCCCCTCTTGCTTTAATGAGTTGTGAGTTATTTAAGAAAGTTATTTTGAAATAGAGGTCAGGGGAACACTGAAATTCGTAGTAACCCAACTAGAAGTGGGAGTAGCCTGAGAACCTCTTTTGTAGCGGGCATATGGAGGTTGAAGTATGTCTTCTGAGATCAAGTTTTTAATTTGTACTGTCTGCCCTTACTTACAGGCAACACTATTGGTGCCAGGTTTTTGTTACAGACTCACTACACGGAATTCAAGAGGCCAGAAGTCTCCAGAGGTTTCTGAAGCAAGCTGATAGAAATGTATATTCTGTATTGATAAGATAAGGAATCCAAATCAAATGCAAGGAAAAAGCTGGAGAAGCAGACCATTGTGGGTGTCACAGGTTTAAGAACAAAGCTTCAGAGTTCACTCCAGTTGCAAAAGCAAAGTGGAAGAACCAGGAGGGTTCAGATAAAGCAACTGGCAGATGAGTGGATGGCAGGTTTGGGTTGATAAGCAGGAGGACCAGTTGATGACAGTTGAGTAGTCGGGAGTTTTCTGCCCCTGGGTCCTTTATTTATTTATTGTTTTATTTTTGAGATAGAGTCCCTATACATAGCTCTGGAGTCCTGGAACTCACTCTGTAGACTACGCCGGCCTCAACCCCATAGAGTTTCTCCTGCTTCTCTTTCCCAAATGCTGAGATTAAAGGTATGCATCACTACCACTTCACTAAGAAGACGCTTTCTGTAAGGGTTCCTGATGTGCCACAATGCCCAGGTGGCCCTTGATTTAAAGCAGGGCATAGAGTGATTTCAACTGTCATCCAGTTCATGTTGGAGAATCAGTTGGTGTGACATGTATATTTGATGACAGAATGGCTTTTGAAAATACTGTTTATGTTGAAAAACAATTAGGAGAATCTCAATAGTCCCTGGAGGTACAGACTAAACTATGTACCTGTTAGTTTCTCAGAGACACAAGAAAGACAAGGTTATATGGATACCTCCTGGGATCAAAACAAATTTGAACAATTTATGCCCCAGAGTATTGTAAGAAACAATAGAACAATTAGCAGGCAATTAGTGTAGCTTAGAACTTTAATGTGCAAAACTGCCCTTATCTCAGGGAACCTCTGCATTTAGCCAATGCTTTGCTTCTGAGGGGACTGTATATGTCGCTTTACAACAATGTGTATGCACAGCTTTTGACTAAAATAATTCGGTTAATCATATAGAAATAGCAGTAAGACCCACATGTGGAAGGAGAAATATAGATGCTATGAAACATTTAAAATGTCTTGTTTATCAGCTAGGGATGGCATCACATGCTTGTAATTTCAGTACTCTGGAAGCTGAGGCAGAAGAATTGAGTATTTGAGGCCAGCTTGGGCTACATAGCAAAAGTCTGTCTGAAAAGAAAAACAGCTTCCAAAAAGTTATAAAATTTGCAAGTAAGATGGTATGAAAAAAAGCAGATGGCAGAAACTGCCTGTGACAGGGACCAAAAACTGAAAGGTACATATTATAAATATTGCCAACATAGAATAATACCCTTCTTTAGAGAAAATAATAAAATGGCTTATTCTGAATCAAATATGAGTTAAAATAAACTGATGGATATTATGTCATCTGAAAATATTAATAACAAAAATATTACAGAAAACCTACAAAGCCTCAAACCAATTAAACACTATAGTAACTAGAAAATGGCTCTCAGTTTTGTCACCAGTTATATGGCTGCAGGATAGAAACAGTGAGTAGGAGGAAAAAGCTCACCTAATGCTGGCAGTCCTGATGAAAACTTGAATCTTGTGGGTTAGATTGTCAGTCCTAGTGTCCTGAAACTTCCCAGGCCTTAGAGCTAATGACCTATTGCTCCAGGCTTCAGAAGCAAGAGGTTCGTGGTTCTAAGCACTCAGGTTGATGGCTTCCTCTGTAGGTTTTAAATACTAGCAGCCCTGATAGCTGCTTTGAAGGCCTCAGATTCCAGTACTGTAGTGAGTGGCAGCAACCAATTTGCCAAGTCATGAATTATTTTTTATGGCCCAGGACATCTAGCTAAACATGCAAAAGAAACAAAATTTCCATTGGTTTCCCCTAGTAAACATTTCCCATTGAGGGGAAAGCCAAAGCTATGCTATCTTTAGTTAGATTTACCTAAATAGTTACACATTGAAGTAACACATTTATCAAACATAAAGCCAGCTTCTAGTGACACTGCTCCTGAACAGTCTTGAGTGCTGGAACCTTTAACTCTAATAGAGAGTAATGTTACATCTCTTAGGCTTAGGGTTTCAGGATCCTTGGTTTTTAAGACTTGATACCACCCTAGAACTCTGCCAGCAGGGGAAGTCCACAACTTAATGTCATCAGTTCTTCAGAGTCTTCCTCATCTTGACCACCTCTATCCCCACTTCCAGAACTCAATGAAACACTTCCTGTCTTCCATCTCTTCCACCACTACTTTTACAGCTACTGAAGCGCCACTATGGCTTCTGCATTGTGCTCTTCATGTTGCCAGCACTACCTGGTCCACTCACAACAAGGATCAAAAAACTACCAAGAGAAGCCTTTTCTTGAATATAATGCTACAAGTTTGGAGGTTGTTTCTTAACTGGCTCAAAATGTGAGCAACAGTCTGCTTATATGGTCAGCAGTGGTAGTGCCAAGGGTGCAGCAAGGGTGTTTACACTGATCATGGCACAGCCTTTCAAGAAAATAAAGGTTTGCTTGCACTGCTTATATATAGTACACTTTGTATAAAGACTGTGTTTACAGCTGTTACAGGCATTCTCCTGGGGTACCAGGTGAGGTGTTTCCCCATCTGATGAAAGTAAAAAAGGCTATTAGAGTTCACTGTGATTTATGATGGCCAAAAATCTTGTGCTAACTATTTGAAAGAGTTGTGGCCAGATTAATGCCTTTTGGAGCTTGAGTTGAGCAAGCAGCTGCGGTTACAGTATGGCTTTCTTAAAATATCTATGAAGTGTCCAGAGCAGCTAAGCTGACATGAGCACAATCCAGCCAGCTGCTAAAGATGGGGATTTAAGCTAACATTCTTCCCCTTAAAGTAGTCAGGCACCATGGGAGCATCTCACAGTTGTCAACTAAGGACTAAAACCACCTTAGGACCAAACATTTTAGCTTATTTCAAGGAAAGATAAACTTAAAAGGGGCAAATGCTTGTCATCAACATTAGCAGTGCTTTGATAGTATTTCAAAAAGTCTAACATCTGCCCCACTATACCAGGGAGAGGTTTCTCTTTGATCAACCCCAATGTTAGTCATAGAAAGGAAGTACAAAGCACCTATGTTGAAAAAAAAAAACACAGTAAAAGAAACCCCATGTTTGTTCAGGCTGCTGTATTAAAATACCAGATAGTGGGTACCCTTTAAACAACTTCTTTCCTCACAGTTCTTGAGGCTGGGGGGACCAAGGCGAAAGTGCTGGCAGATTTGATATCTGGTGACAGTTCAGTCTGTGGTTCATAATGGCCTTCTAGCCATACCTTCAAATGGTAGAAGAGACAGACAAGACACTTCACACCTTTACAACAGGATTATTCCTTTATATTGCTCTTCTATGGGGGCTGTCATTGCTTAGTGTGTGGAAGGCCTCCAGGTTCAATTCTTAGAACTAAAATAATTAACAATATTAACAATAAATAATGTTCTGTTCTCACAACCAAAATAACCCTTAAAACATTGTTTTTACTTTTACCAAATGGTAATTAAGTTCCAATATATGAATTTTGATGAAACACAAGCATTCAGAAAAAATATTCTCTACTCACAGATGGCATGCTTTTATATAGAAAACCATAAGGAATCCACTACAAAGATATTAAAAACTACCAAATATGTTCAGTGAGTTGGCCGTATACAGTATCAATATACAAAAATCAAATGGATTTCTATGCATTTTCAACCAGCAGTCCAAATAACAGGTGTTGATGTGGGTTAAGAGAAATGGAAACATTTATACTTCTGGTGAGAATGCAAAATGGCTATTCTCCAATGTAAAATACAGACTTCTCAAATGGCCCAGCAACTCTACTTCTATATTTCTGTGTATTCAAAAGAAATTATATTCACCTTAAAACATTACATGAAAGTTTCGAACACTAACATTCATAACACCGGTAACATGAAAACAACCCAAATGTTAACTGACGAATGGACAAAAATATGATGGCTCCAGATGATGGAACATTACCTGCCATAAAGATGAAGTACTCTGCAGTCTACAGTATGAATATATCTTACAGAGGTTGTGGTAAGTGAAACAAGCTATTCACAAAAGATCATAAGTTATATGTTTCTATTTATATTAAATGGAGACAATAGGCAATCCCATCAAGATAGAAAGTAGATCACTGATTGGCTATGGCTAGAGAATAGTCCTGGTTGATGAAATTTTGTAAAATTGACATTGGTGCTGATTATAGATATCTGTGAATATGCAAAAATGAACTATATATGTTTAATGAATGAACTATGTGTTACATTGTTAGTATCTTAATAAAGCTATTTTGAAAGCAAGAATGCTGTTGAATATAGTTCTGGATGTGTAACCTCATTAACCCCAGAACTCAGGAGACAGATAGGCAACCTGAATTTAAAACCAGCCAGGGCTAGATGGAGAAATTCTGTCTCTTAGTCCAAGTGGGAAAATATGAAAATAAAACATGAAATATTGAAATAAATTCAGGAATATTACGGATGTAGAAGAGAAAGAGGCACAAAGGAAGAGAGAGAATAAGGATAAGGAGTAATAAGCAAAAAGAAAAACAATAAAATTCATTAAAAGACACAAACTGTCAAGTTCACTTAAAAAAAAAAAAAAAGAAAAAAAAGAAAAACTGAAGAGTGGTGTTATCTACCAGGTCTAAATAAAAACATAAAATCCCTGAGTCATGCAATATCTGATCCCCATGGTACAAACCACAGACAATTTCAACTATCAATATGTAATCACTGAATAAGAATTTAGCAAGAGATGGCGACCATTAATTCTTACTCGTTGTTATAAGACAGCTCCTTCACATCACTACTTATAACGTTAAAAGTAAATTATTTAAAAATCTTCCAAGTTGGGGCATGGTGATGCACACCATTAATGCCAGTATTCAGCAGGCAGATCTGGGTGAGTTTGTGGCCATTCTGGTGAATAGAGCAAGTTTCAGGACAACTCCTACATAGATTCTATCTCACTACTTTTTCCCAAATGAAATCCCAAGAAAATTCTAAGCCCAATATCTTCACTGGTGAATTCTACCAAACATTTAAGGATGAATATAATATTAGTTATAAACAATTATTTGAGAAAGTGAGGGAGAAGTCTCCTTTATTTATAATGAAATATGTATTGCCTTAATACAAATATAAAAGCTCTACAAGAAAAGTAGCACCCTCACAAATAAAGATACAAGAATTCTTTTTGGGTGTTAGTTTTTGTTTGGTTGGTTTGACTATTGAAATAGTGTCCTACAATATAGCCCATTACAAAGTCCCCATCCTCTGGCCTTAGTGGTCGAATTACAATCATATTTGGTTCATATGCAAAAGTTCTTAATAAAACTGTAAGGGAATTGAATCCAGCAATACATCAATTTATCCTAACCAGATTGTAAGGAGGGTTTAATATTTGAAAGTCAATATAACTAAACAATTAAAAGAAGAAAAAGGAAAAATGTAACTTTCTCAATAGATAGCAGATGCATTTGTGTTCAAATCTCTCTAGATACCTGCACTATAGTTGAATGGTAGATCACATGTTTACATGGGTTTAATCCTCATCAAGAAAAGCTATAAAACACTACTGAGGAGCCTGGAGGCCAGTACATGCTTTGGTATGCTAATAGGCACCACAGATAGCCATTTGTCCCTTCTGCCAAAGATAACTGATTTCTTTCTGTAGAGGCGAACCAGTTTCAAAAGTACCTAAGGAATGCGAGTGCTGGCTTTTATCTAAACACCAGAATTTGGGGAAATGGAGTGTCTTTTGGACCTGAAAGTCTATATAGTAAGTTCCAGGCCAACCAGAGATATACATAAAAATGCTGTCTCAAACAGATTCCTAAATCATATTAATAACATGTATCCTTGATATGCTGTGTTGAAACACTTTACCTCTATAACCTATTTCTCAAAGCACATAAATCCAGTTTCACCATGGGAAAAACATCAGAAAGTTTTTTGTACTGGGACAGTCTACAAAACACCAGGTCAGTACAATCATGAAGGTCATAAAAAAAAAAAATCAACCTAAAATTACAGAACTAAAAGTGACTCGGTATTGTAGAAAAGAGGATCTTACAACAGAAAAAGAATATTCATATAACAAAGCACATTTCAATAAATTGGTTAAGATGGTAAGATATTAACAATGAGAGAGACATGGCATGATATACACAGGAATGCTCTGTACTTTCTTTTCAGTTTTCCTATAAAGCTTTAGCTATTCTCAAAAACAAGTCTATTTTAAAATGAAGGAAGAGGCCATATCAAAAGATAAATGACACAGCAAAACCTTTGTTTTGATATATTTAATGGCTCTTAAGGGGGGAGAGGGGCTCCATTGTCATTTTAAATAGACACAAATTATGGGACCAGTCCTTCTCGTTTCATCTACTACTATAATTGCTGGGGATATTTGGGGGTGTTTAAGAATCCCCAAGTTGAAGACTAGCAATGAGTATGCTGTAGCCCAGGAAGATAGGACTGCCCAATTAAAGTTCTGTGTTCCAGACTTAACTGGAGTTCAGGAAGTTCTCTGATTGCTTCAGTCTGGAGAATGTCCCAATTCAGCCAACTTTCATTCCTAAGAGAACCCTGGTTTACTGTAAAGGAACAGCAATCTAGACTTGCTTTTACAACAGGCTGACCTGACTTCTAGGGGAAAGGAGAGCATAAAAAGCAGCAAAGAGGGGCATTGGAGGCTCCCATGTTTGTCTGAAGAACCTCCAGTTGGTGCCTAATACCATGAATTCTGCCCCGCCTCCCAGCTTGCTACTGATTTCCTTTAGCCCATATGTGGACCTGTGGATCATCTTCTCTGGCCCCATGTGTTTCCAAAAGCTCAAGTTGCTACAACCCTTCTTCAGAGGCCTTGTTCCTCTGGAAGCATGCAGCTATGCATGTGTGCATGTGTGCACGTGCCTGTGTGGGGTGTGTGTGTTTTCACACCTCAGTTAACCCCAGAAGCAAAACAGGGAAGACTCATGTCA
>CM052722.1:72470488-72486084 GCA_028551405.1 Uromys caudimaculatus
CTTCTCTGGCCCCATGTGTTTCCAAAAGCTCAAGTTGCTACAACCCTTCTTCAGAGGCCTTGTTCCTCTGGAAGCATGCAGCTATGCATGTGTGCATGTGTGCACGTGCCTGTGTGGGGTGTGTGTGTTTTCACACCTCAGTTAACCCCAGAAGCAAAACAGGGAAGACTCATGTCATTGCATTCCTATTTGGACCCCACTCCCTTAACCCAGGGGACAGGGGATCAGGAATGCTGAGATAGAAGGAAAACAGGAAAGCCAAAGGCTGGGCAGGGCCTGCTTCAGTGAACAGATCTTAGTCTGACAGCAAGAACTGGCACTATAATGTGTCTTGAGGAAAGAATGCAGAAGACTGCAGCAACAGAGCACCCTTGGCTGGAGGAACCCAAGCAGACAGGTCCTGCTGTGTGAAAACAAGGGGGTATTAGAGGGAGGGCAGGCTCTGTTCCTGCCACTGGGGCAGGAAACCCTGGGCCAGAAATTCTCCCTGGACTCCCTCAGATTCCAACAGAGAAAGTCAGGGACCTAGAGACTGTTGCCATGGCAGCAGATATCCAGGGCTGACAGCCTCTCTTCTTTCTGCATGGCTGCTCTGTCTGTATTCTGATACCTTTAGTTCCTTCTTCCAGAAAAGGCGTTTTATCCTGCCCTGGCGTGTGTTAACACGGCTTGAACCATTCAGGAGCAATTTTTTAAAAGTATTTAAATGCAAAATTATTCGTGCCGTAATGCCTAGGTGTTTTACAACATTTTGTTTTCAGTGATTTGTGTCTCACCCTTCACAGATGCTAGGTATATATTCTACCATTGAACTATGTTTACAGCCTCTGTCCAGTCCCCCTCCCCGTGTGTGTGTGTGTGTGTGTGTGTGTGTGTGTGTGTGTGTGTGTGTGAGAGAGAGAGAGAGAGAGAGAGAGAGAGAGAGAGAGAGAGAGAGAGAGAGAATGTGTGTACATATGGGGGAACAGTCTTAAATTTTATTTCAAATTTGTATAAGCTGTAAAAAGTACATTTTCCCACAACAAAGCAAAATTTAATGAACAACTTCTTGGCCTAAATAAGGCAGGGGGAGAGGGGATGGGATAGGGGGTTTCCAAAGGGGCTACCTGAAAAGGGGGAAACATTTGAAATGTAAATAATCAAAAAAAGACATTACTAATGTGTATAACTGAAACAAGTTTATGTTTTTTAAGCTAAAGCAAAATGAGTGCTTTAAAAACTTTAAATCTAGACATAAACATATGATGAGTTCATTATTAGCATCCTATTCACTCCATTATCACACTTTCCTTTATTTGTTAGCACCCATTTATAATAGATCCACCCTTTTATTCTATTTCTCTTTTATTGAAAACACATTTTTCCATACAATAGATTCTGATTAGAGGCCAGCCCTTAGTAACAGGCTGGCCTTAGACACCCAGAGATCCATTGGCCACCATGTCACACTGCACAGGCAGGCAGAGAATACCTAGAGGCCTGCCAGCCAAATAGCCTGCCCCAGTGGGAGCCACTAAGATGTGAAAGTATATAGTGGAGAGATGAGAGAGAAAGAGAAGAAGAATGCTTTGAGCATTGTGAAAAGAGGCAGAATTGGAGACTTAAGGGTATTGTGGAATAGCCTGATGTGCTAGCCTGCCCTGCAACCTGAGGCCATAATGAAGTCCTAGCACTATGCTGCTGCTGAGAGCTGTATCTGAGTCCCTAGCCATGCAGCAGCAGGAGTCTGTGTCCATGTCCATGGCTCATGTTACCACTAAAGACCATGTAGACATCCCTGGTCTTGACTGCCACCTGGCACCATGTTGGTGTCCAGGAGTTGTGCAGAGCTGGCCCTGCCCCTCATTGACTTTGGCATTCTGGAGACCTGGCCCCACCCATCGCCAGCACTCCAGAAAGCAGGCTCTGCACCTCACCTAGGCAGCACAGGAGAACTGGCCCCAAGACTGTGAGCACAGGAGAGCTGGCCCAGCAGCTTGTTTGCTGCAAGGTGGTGTAAGTGTAGGAGAGATGGCCTCCTCCTGCCCCTGGCAGGAAGGAGACCTGTCCCTGAGGCCATGAGAATGGGAGAGTTGGCCCCATCCCCGCACAGCTGCAGCACTGGGTGAATTACTGGAGCACATGAAAGGGCTGGTCCTTCAGATCCAAAGCTACAGGATCTCCATGACATAAGGCAACAACAAGCTATCAGAGAGGAGTCCTGATGAGGGTCCAATATTGATGGTGTAGCAAAGCCATAGACCTTGAATCAGACCAATGACTCATTGCAATGAACAATTTCAAGTAAAGAAGTGTGGACAAAAAGGGTATACTGTGGGACACACTGGGACACACTATAGCTTCCACAATGAGATGTGTTTTATGTTTCTGTTCTGTTTTTTCATTTTATTTTGTTTTCTTTTGTGGGGGAGGTTGCAAGGGCAGAGGCTGGATACAAAGGAACAGGGAGATGAGTGGGATTGGAGTGCATGAGGTGAACTCACAAAGAATCAATGAAAATTTAAAAAATCAATGTGCTCTGATTATGGTTTCCCCCTCCCCACCTTCCTCCCATCTAGATGCTTACCTTTTCCATCTCTTATTTGGAAAAAAAAGCAAGCATCTAAAGAATAATAATAAAATAAGATAAATGAAAACAAGCAAATTGGAATAGGACAAAGCAAACAAACAGAAGAAAAAGCACAAGAAATAAAGATACAAAGGTACTCAAGTTCACACAGAAAGGAATCCCATACAAACAAACCCAGAAGCTTCATCCTGCAGTACATGGAAACAAATACAGAGACCCACAGATGGATGAGAGAGAGAGAGAGAGAGAGAGACAGAGAGAGAGAGAGACAGAGACAGAGAGACACAGAGAGAGACAGAGACAGAGACACAGAGACACAGACACAGACAGAGACAGAGACACAGACAGAGACAGACACAGAGACACAGAGACACAGACAGAGACAGAGACACAGACAGAGACAGAGACACAGACAGGGAGACAGAGTGAACCTGTAAGGTTAAATTAAAAAAAGTCCCAACTTCACATTATGAGACAAAGACCCTCAAAGAACCTCCAATTGGTTTCTTTTGGCTGGGCATCTACTGCTGAGCATGAGGCCTGTTCTTAAGAGTGGTTTATATCACCAGTGAAAATGTGTTGGAAAAAAAATAATTTTTCATTTGTGAGTGGTTATCAATTTGAGATAGCTTCTGAGTTATGGGTGGGAGCTTGTGTCTGCGTTTCCTCTCAGTACTGGAATTTCATCTGTCACAGATCTGTACATGCACTGTGCATCCTGCCACAATTTCTGTGAGTTCATATATGTGTCAGTTCTGCTGTGTTTAGAAGACCTTGTTTCTTTGGAGCCCTCTATCTCCCCTGGCTTTTCCAATCTTTCTGCCTCCTTTTCTGCAGAGTTCCATGAGCCCTGAGGGAAGGGAAGGGATAGAGACATAGAGACATACTATACAGGACTGAGTGTTCCAAAGTCTCTGCCTCTGCCTCTGCCTCCTCTGCCTCTGCCTCTCTCTCTCTCTCTCTCTCTCTCTCTCTCTCTCTCTCTCTCTCTCTCTCTCCCATCTGTGGGTCTCTGTATTTGTTCCCATCTATTGCAGAAGGAAACTTCTCTGATGATGGCTGAGCAAGGCATTGATCTATGAGTATAACAGAATGCCATTAGTAGTCATTTTATTGCTACATTCCTTTAGCAGGAGAGTATTATTTGGTTTTACCCTAGGTTTCTCAGCTATACTGCTATCTAGGGTTTGGTTCTTGATTGTGTGAGAAGTATTGGGTATAGGTTCCATCTCATGGAATGGGCCTTCCTCAAATCAGATCTTGATTGGTTACTCCCACAAGCTTTGTACCACTATTACACTAGCACATCTTGCATGCAGGTCACCATTGCAGATCAAAGACTTTGTAGAGCTGCAAAAAACATGTTTGAGCAAGTGTCTCTGTAATAATAGGATGAATTGTCCTTTGAGAATATGCCTAAGAATGGTACAGCTGAATCTAGAGTTAGATCTATTCCCATCTTCCTGAGGGACTGCCAAACTGATTTTCATAGTGGTGTACAAGTTTACCCTCACTCCCACCAGCAACAGATGAGTTTCCCCTTGTTCTACATCCTTGCCAGCAGGAGCTATCATTTCTTTTATTGATCTTGGCCATTCTGACTGGTGTAAAATAAACATCTCAAAGTAGTTTTGATTTGCATTTCTCTGATGACTAATGATGTTGACATTTCTTTTGTTGTTGTTTTTTTGGTTTTTGATTTTTGGAGACAGGGATTCTCTGTGTAGCCCTGGCTGTCCTAGAACTCACTCTTTAGACCAGGCTGGCCTGGAACTCAGAAATCCACCTGCCTCTGCCTTCCAAGTGCTGGGATTAAAGGCGTGCGCCACCATTGTCCGGCAATGTTGACATTTCTTAAGTGCTTCTCAGACATTTATGTTTCCTCCATTGAGAATTCTGTTTAGATCTGTTTCCCATTGTTTAATTGAGTTATTTGTTTTCTTCTTTTATTTTTTTATCGGTTATTTTATTTATTTACTTTTCAAGTGTTATACTCCTTCCCAGTTTCCCCTCCACAAGCCCCCTATCCCCTCCTACCTCCCCCTCTATGGGGGTGCTTCCCCACCCGCCCATCCACTCCTGCCTCAGCCGGCTAGCATTCCCCTATGCTGGGGCATCGAGCCTCCACAGGACCAAGGGGCTCCCCTCCCAGTGATGCCAGATAAGGCAATCCTCTGCTATATATGTAGCTAGAGCCATGCGTCCCTCCATCTGTACACTTTGGTTGGTGGTTTAGTCCCTGGGAACTCTGGGAGATCTGGTTGGTTGATATTGTTGTTCTTCCTATGAGGTTGCAAACCCCTTCAACTCCTACAGTCCTTGCCCTAACTTCCCCATTGGGGTCCCTGTGCTCAGTCTGATGGTTGGCTGTGTATATCCGCTTCTGTATTCATCAGGATCTGGCAGAATCTCTCAGGAGAAAGCTGTATCAGACTCCTGTCAGCAAGCACTTCTTGGCATCAGCAATAGTGTCTGGGTTTGGTGTCTGTATATGGGATTGATCCCCATGTGGGACAGTCTCTGGATGGCCTTTCCTTCAATCTCTGCTCCACTCTTTATCCCTGTATTTCCTTTAGACAGAAGCAATTCTGGGTTAAAATTTTGGATATGGATGGGTGCCCCCATCCCCCAAGCGGGGGCCATGCCTAACCTCTAGATACGGTCTCGACAGGTTCTCCCTCTCCTTTGTGGGGATATTTCAGCTAATGTCATCCCTGTTGGGTCTTGGGAGGCTCTTGCTTTCCTGGCACCTGGGACTTTCTGGTTGCCACCCGAGTTCCCCATCCCCCATTGTTACACACCTCTGTTCAATTTCCTGACTCTCAAGTTATTTGTTTACTTGATGTCCAGTATTTTGAGTTCTTTATATATTTTGAATATTAGCCCTCTGTTATATGTATAGTTCATAAAAAGAAAACTAACAAACAAAAAAACAAAATTAAAAAAAAAAACTTTTCCCATTTGGTAGCCTGCCACTTTGTCCAAATGATGGTGTTCTTTGCCATACAGAAGCTTCATGAAGTCTCGCTAATTGTTGATCTTAGTATCTGTGCTCTAGGTGTTCTGTTCAAAAAGTCCTATCCTGTACCAACAAGTTCAAGGCTATTACCCACTTTATCGTCTATCAGATTCAGTTTCTTTGGCCTTATGTTGAGGTCTTTGATCCATTTGGAGTTAAGTTTTGTTCCGAGTAGTAAGGATGGTCTATTTTCATTTTTCTACATGTAGCCATCCAGTTTGACCAGCACCATTTGTTGGAGGTTTTTTCCAGTGTGTACTTCTGGCTTTGTTATTTAAAAAAAATGTCCATAGGTGCATGTATTTATTTCTGGGTCGTCATTTCTGTTCCATCGATCTATGTATCTGTTTTTGTGCCAATCCCATGCTGTTTTATTACTACAGCTGTGTAGTACAGTTTGAGATTGGGGATGGCATACCTTCCCTGAATATATAGGATTGGTTTGGCTATCCTGTTTTGTTTTGTTTTGCTTTGCTTTGCTTTGTTTGGGGGGGGGGGTGTGTATGTTTTCATATGAAGCTAAAAATTGTCCTTTCAAGATGTGTGAAGAATTACGTTGGAATTTTGATGGGGATTGCATTGAATCTATAGATTGCTTTTGGCAGGATGGCCATTTTCACTATATTAATTCTACCAATCTGTGAACATGGGAGATCTTTCCACCTTCTGATCTTCTTCAATTTCTTTCTTTAATGACTTGAAATTTTTAGCTTACAAATCTTTCACTTGTTTGGCTAGAGTTATCCCAAGATATTATTTTAGGCTATTGTGAAAGATGTTGTTTCCCTTATTTCTTTATCAGTTCCTTTGACACTTATATATAGGAAGGCTACTGATTTTTATGTATTAATTTTGTATGCTGCTACTTTACTGAAAGTGCTTATCAGCTGTAGGAGTTCTCTGATGAAATTTTTAGGGTCATTTATCTATACTGTCATCTCATCTGTAAATAAAGATACTTTAACTTCTTCCTTTCTAATTTGTATCCAATTTTGTATTCATTTTTCTTATTGTTCTAGCTAAGACTTCATATACTATATTGAATAGATATGGAGAGAGTGGACAGCCTTGTCTTGTTCCTGATCTTAGTGGAACTGCTTTGACTTTCTTTGCATTTAATTTGATGTTGGCTATTGGCTTGCTGTAAACTGCCTTTATTATGTTGACTTATATCCCTTCTATCCCGAATATTTCCAGGAGTTCTATCACCAAAGGTTGTAGGACTTTGTCAAAAACCTTTTTAGCATTTAATGAGATGATCATGTGTTTTTTATTTTTCAGTCTGTTTATATGTTGGATTACATTTACCAAATTGAACCATCCCTGTATCTCTGGGATGAAGCCTACTTGGTCATGGTGGATGGTCTTTTTGATGTGTTCTCAGATTCGGTTGGTAAGCATTTTACTGAGAATTTTTGTAACAAAGTTCATAAGAGAAATTGGTCTGTAATTCTTTCTTTGTTAGGTCTACGCAGTTTGGGTATCAGGGTAACTGCAGCCTCATAAAATGAATTGGGCTATGTTTGTTTCTCCTGTTTCTATTTTATGAAATTATTGAGGAATACTGGGGTTACTTCTTTGAATGTCTGATAGAATTGTGGACTAAAACCATCTATCTAGTACTGGGCTTTGGGGGGGAGGGATTGGGGGAAGACTAATGACTGCTTCTATTTCATCAGGAGTTATAATTTCTTACATTGCTTATCTCATCTTAATTTAATTTTGGTAGGTCAGTTATATCAAGAAAATTATACATTTACTTAGATATTCCAACTTTGTATATTACATGTTTTTAGAGCATTTCCTTATAATTCTCTGGATTTCTTGTGTCTATTGTTATGTCCCCCTTTCATCTATAATTTTGTTAACTTGAATATTCTCTCTCCACCTTTTAGTTAATTTCTACTAAAGGGTTGTCAATCTTATTGATTTTCTCAAAGAAACCATGCTTCACTGCACTGATTCTTTGTATGTTTTTTATGTTTGTTTGTGTTTTATTGATTTCACCCTGAGTTTGATTAGTTCTTGCCTTCTATTTCACTTGGGTGTTATTTCTTCTTGTTGTTCTTGAGCTTTCAGGTACGCTGTTAAGTTACTAATATGAGATCTCTCCAATTTTTTTTTTTATAAAAGTAGGCATTTAGTGATATGAACTTGCTTCTTAGAACAGCCTTCATTGTGCTCCATAAGTTTGGGTATGTTGTGTTTTCATTTTTGTTGAATTCTAAAAAGGTTTTAATTTCTTTCTTAATTTCTGTCTTGAGCTATTTTTCATTCAGTAGTGAAGTATTCTTCATATTATCTGGTCAGTTGAAATACAGAAGGAAAACTAACAATTCATAAATAACCATAGCTTTTGCCACATTTCAACTGTGTGGTAGCTATATCATACATATAAACATTCTAATTAATATTTAGTACCTATAACTTCATTTTAATATTTTCCCACTATTCTGTATATTTCAACAATTTAAAACGAAATGATTTTCTATTTCAATATTTACATAGGAGACTAAATTTTAAAACATAACTTGACTAAAATGAAAATTCTAAATTAGTTCATTGTCAAATACAAATAAAGCAGAACTGTCTAACTGAGTACTCATCATGTACAATAGCTAGTTTTTCAAACAAGACATATACAGAAAAAAATCTTTTTAAAATTTATTGATGTTTTGTGAACTTCACATCACGCACCACAATCCCACTCATTTCCCAGTCCCTCCATATCTGCCTTCCATCCTTGTAACATCCCCCTAAAAGAAAATAAAAAGTAAACATCTCACACAGTATATACCCTTCGTCCAAACATCTTGCTGTTTATTTCAACAAGACATTAGTCTGGTTTGAGGCCTCTGGCTTCTGCTACACTATCAATACTGGATTCTCACCAGGACTCCTCTCAGATATCCTGTTGTTGCTCTGTGTCATGGAGATCCTGCAGCTTTGTATCTGCAGGACTGGGCCTTTCATGCACTCCATCAGCTCATAGGTGGGGTAAATGGTAGGGTAGGTCAGTTCAAAGCCCAGGATTTGGGCCTGGGTGGTAGCTGAGGTGGTGAACCCACCAGCTCTCCTTAGCCCTCACCAACAGATTCAGCTCCTCAGTGTCCACACCACTGAGGCCAGCTCTGCTGAATCCACACTGTGAAGGCTAGCTCTCCTGAGTTGCTTGGGGGAGTGGCAGCAGGACTGGAGAGATAGCTCAAAACAACAAACAAACAAAAAAAATCCTTTCTAACCGAGATATAATCATTTTAGTTTTTAAAACCTGCTGCAAATATTTCTGAACACACAAAAATATTTAACTTTCAGTTTTTTATAGAAAAGTAAAACCACGGAATTATGACCTGAACTGAAGACTCTGAAAACTATATAAGACTAAATCTGGGCTAAGCAATATTTTTCTTCTTTTGAAGTTACATAGATTTAAAATATTATATGCCTGTGGATAGCAATATAAAATTATAATATATGTTGATAGATTTTTATAACAGAGAGACAATATTTGGTATGTTATGGGAAAAATCAAGAAAGAACGTACTACTTTTTCTTGAAAGGGGAAAATATTAAATAGAAGTATCAAAGAAAAGAAAAGCATGGTGCAATATCATTTTTGGTATTTGAAAGCATTTTTCCTTGTACACCATCTAGGAGTAAGGCATTACAACCATCATGAATGCATTTTAAAATATATAGACACTGGTGACTAAGCAGTGGTGAATTAAAGTCACAGTCTAACCTCATTATTAATAAGTCACTTATATCTTAACTGCTTGTTTAGTCCTGAATGATTTTTCAGTAAACATTCTAGTAATTTTCAAATCATGTAATAAAAACTCTGGTAGCAGTATTTTATTTTGCTGACTTATATTTGAAAGGAAAAAGTTAGGTACTTCACCTACTTTGATACTAGTATATTCTGGATCCTATAATACAAATATATGTATAGAGAAATCATTATCATTTAGTCTGTGTCATTGGTATTCATTTGCAAAACATTTTAATATTGTAAGCATCACAGGTTTTAAGATTGGGTATGAGAAAAAGTTTCTATATTACTACAATGAAGCCGTTGTAAGTCTACACAAGTCTTGTAAAGACAACAATCAATTTGAGGTACGAGTATATCAATAAATCGCTTGACATCCATCATTTCTTGCTAACATGAACTGTGCATCACGCCTCCATTGATCTTGAAAAGCACATTAGCTGCTTTTACCAGTGTTTTTAATTGCAAAACAGTAAGAGAAACAACCCTTAGGAGAACTAAAGGATCACAATCTCCATGATACTGGAGGATAGAAGTATCTCTGTTAGTATCACTGATAGGGCCCTGAGAAGATCCTCCTAAATTATTGTTAGAAGAATGCCATTCTTCATCTCTTTATCTATCAGAGCTTTCCCATTTTCTGCTGTCTGTTTAATTACAGATTCAACATCTTAAAAATGTGGCTAAAGTCCAATATAATCAAACCAAGAAAGCGTAGTCAAAGTCACATTTAATGTAACCTGTCCAGTGGAGAGAATATTAAGAGCAGTTATATCCCATGTTGCAAACTTATTATCACCTATATTTTCATGGAAACAATTTGTTCCTAGAACTTACAATTAAAATAGGTTTTTCTTTATCTTACCCTTCAACATACCATGTTCTAACCATGAGTAAATTTTATAACTTTCAAACTTTTCACAAATAATTATATAGTCTTATGTATTTTCCCCTCTACCAATTCCTCCTAGAGCCTCCTCAACTCTCCATCATCCAGCTCCAAGCCTCCTCAACTCTCCATCATCCAGTTCCACGCCTCCTCAACTCTCCATCCATCCAACTTCATGCCTCTTTTCTCTTTCCCTTTAGATAACAAACAGGCAAATAAAACAAATAGACCAGATTTTTTTAGAAAAAAAATTAAAAGAAATGCACACACACAAGCATAAAAATCAGAAACCACAATGTACAAGCAAAAGACCAGTAATATTTTTTTTAATGCCCAAACAGCAATATGAGACAAAAATCTTCAACAATGCCATTGAGTTAGTTTTGTGTTGGCCCTCTACTACTGATCATGGGGCCTGTCCTTAAGTGTGGTTTACATACCCAGTGAGACTCCATTGGAAAGAACGAGTTTTTCCTTTATAACTTATAACTGCAAAATCAGAAAGCATGCATTCCCACCTTAGAAATAAGAGGATGGGAACCAGATTGGCAGGGGTGGACTCTTTTTACACAGGATCAAAATTTTATGCTGAGATTTCTCCTGAACTTGCCTCCTTTATCTTTTTGTTTGGTACTGTTAGCAGGCTTTAAATGAATACTGTGCAGCTGGTATTCTGGATTCAAAGAACGAGAGAGCAGATGTAACAAGATATTTACCCCAGAAAAACAGAAGCTTCTATACTTAAATAATAATTTAAATGATTTACAAAAGTGTATGAATTTGTTTTTAATGGAGAGGGGGATTACATTATACACTAGCAGTGGTTTCAGTTGACTACAGTTTGAAGGGAATTCCTTTGTGTGTTTTGATATTAACAAAAATATCCTACAAGCTACCTCCAATTGATAGCCACCTGTGAAAAATTAGTTTTCTCCAAGGGAGTCTCACTAGAGAAACAAAACACTCTTAAAGGTGGATACCACACATAGGAGTAGTAGATGCCCAATAGAAAACAAACTCAGCAGCAGTTTTGGAGGGGTTTTTTCACCTCATAATGTTAAGTGAAGGCATTACTATTACTACTACTACTACTGCTACTACTACTACTACTTTATATTTTACCTTACCTTGTGTATATATTATGGCTCCTGGTTGTATGTTTTTATTGGATTCCTGTGTGTGCAATCCTGTATGTTTCTGTGTGTATATATGCATTTCTTGTGCTTTTTCTTTGGCTCTTTTTTTTCCAAATCGGTTGTTTGGCCCTATTTCAATTTTGTTTGTTTTTATTTTATGTTAGTTTACTTTATTATTATTCCTTAGAAGCTTGTTTGTTTTCTTAGGGATACAGAAAGAGTGTGAATCCGGATGTGGGGGGAGGTGGGGAGGAACTGGGAGGCGTAAAGGAGGAGAAACCATCATTAGAATAGATCATGTGTAAGAAAACTATTTTAATAAAAGAAAAATACTGCAAACTAGGCATCAATGGATATCTTGCGTCTATACTAGAACAAATAGAATACAATAATTTTTGCTATGTATTAAGCAGAATATGCAGTATTGTCCAGACAGTAACAAATCCAGAGGGATGTAAAAATCTGTCACCTCATCAATTACCTGGGTTTATTCAGTTGATCTGACTGGCTAGGTAGAAGTAAGCTCTCTCACCATGCCATGTGGATTCCTTCCTGAAGTAGTACATTCATCAGAAGAGAGCAAACCTCCCTAAAAGAAGACTGTTCTTTAGTTAAGACTACATGAGTACCTGAGTACCCCTGCTAGAACATCCAAACAAGCTCACCAACTCAGGATCCCATAGGGAGTATCCTTGAACATACATGTAATTTTAGAAATAACTGAAATAATTAATTGGGGATAAATTAACTCCTTAAAACGAGACCTTGGAGGCACCATAATTATATAAGGATTGCATAAAGTATCACATGAAGAATAGGCCAAGAAATATTGTTATTCAACCTGAGTCCATTTACTCATGTCTGAAAGGGGACCTGAAGAAACACAGACAAGTTGTCAGGAGAAGAAAAAAAAAGATTTATTTGTAATACCAACAAAATGAGAAGAGACTAGCACCTTGCAGGGAGAAAACATTTCTACTCAGTCCAGGTTTTAAGCTTTTTTTTTTATTCTTAGAAAAGAATAAATAAATGACTGGAGACTGAGGCACTCCTCCAGTGGTCTAAAATGGGATATTGTGAAACCTAGGCTTTGGCACACTTAAGCATAGAATTGTGATGCTTCTGTGAACATTGAAAATATTTTGGTTGCCTTGGTCTTGTTATCTTCTACCTAAGGAGAAACACCAGACTGAAGAAGTTTCAATGCATTTCTTATGCAGCTAATGTGACTCTGTGCCGAGTTGAACAGAAATCAGACCCAACAATTGAGATAGCAAAAGAGACATACAACATGAACAAAGAAGTGACAAGCTTTTTAAAATAAAAAAATAAAATAAATAAATAAATAAAAAACAAAAAACCTTGTTTTAGTCATTACTTGCAGGCTCAGGAGAAGAATCACTTTTCAGAGAAGAATTACTTTCAGTGAAAGTGGTCTTCAGGTCCCTGAAAAGTAACTTGAGCAATGGTTATTATCAAAATTCACACATCAGAAGTGTTATCTACAGCAACAATAGTGGGAGACTCATATTATTTAGCAGAGTGACCTTCAAATGTAGTGACTTTTAAGGTCAACAAAAAGCAAGTGAACTTAAGAGAGATTATTTGGGTTTCCCTTTGGTTACAATGTTTATTGTAAATCCCTCCCTACTACCACCTCTTTTCCTCCCCTTTGGACTGGGTCTCTCTATGTATGTAGATCTGGTGACCCAGAACTCTCTATGTGAACCAGGTTAAACTCACAGAGATATGCCTGCCTCTGTGTTTGCTTTTACTGCTGCCTCACTGAGTGATTAAAGAGTTGTACTACCATACCTGGTTAATGATACTTAAAGTAAAAGAAGAATTGGATTATTGCTGGTAATATGTCATGTTATTTTAATTACCCCTACTATATTAGAGTTAATAACTTACAGAACACATTCTATATGCTAAGCACTATGTCAGGTGCTATACACATACTGACTCTGGCTCATTTACTCCTCTTACCTATCAATCCAACAGGGTAGATATTATTATTGTATTTACTTTTGTCGATGAAGAACTCAAGTCACAGAAAGAAAGCCTACTAAAGATTGCTCACTGTATCTCACAGGTGGAAAAAGAAAAGAAACAAATACAAATTCTAGCAGTTTTCACAGTATCAAGGGCACCTACCAAGGCAAAAGGATATTTTTGTTATTTTATGCATTTTTGTAACATTCTGGAGAAGAAAGCAAGAGGCAATGCCTATAAACTGGGAGTCAGATTTCATCTGAAAGTAAGTGAAAATAATCAGTAATGTATAAACATTGAATGTCAAAAATTCAGTGCAATGTCTTATAGGCTGTACAGTGTTCATCACAGGATGTAAGGAGAATAAGAACAGGAATAAAGAAACTAATGAAACAGAATTCTCTAAAAAAAGAAAGAAAGAAAAAAGAAAAGAAACCACACAAATGAAAAACAAACCCTTCATGATAGCTAAAAGAAAGCATGGGTAAATTTGGTTTTAAAGACACATGTCACAGGAAAAATGGAAAAATCTAAAGTATTTTGAATAAGATATACAGGTAAACTAACTTCTACTTCAATACAAACTAAATCAGATGCTGAGGAGAGCAATAGAAATTTTGTTAAACTGGTATTTCACATGTGGGTTTCTGTTCAGAAATATAGTAAATAGCCAAGGTTTTGATTAAAATAAATAAATTTAAAATCCTTGCAGATCTGATATTTCAAATATGAATTTGTGTTCATAAACATCACAAAATGGTTTAGGTTTAGAGCAAAAGTAGATTTCAGAACCCTCACAGATGTGATGGCCACTTACCCTGGAATTATCAAATTGAAAAAATCGTTCCCTCCCTGGAAGAAAAATCTGCATGAGAAAGTAGCATTCATGCTTTCTAGATAGATGAGAAGTAGGCTAAAGGTTAAAGATAATAAAAAAGGTACAACCCAAAACAGGTACCAATTATAATGACAACAAACAATGTGTACATGATTTGAATCCTGCTACTAAGTATGTGGTCAGTGAATTATTACATACTTTAGTATGCAATGATCTATCTGCTGCATCTATCTTTTGAGGTTCAGATATCTCAAGACCCAAATATTTGTTGATTTAACAAATTAATTTAGGCCTTTTCAACCACAAAACCAAGAGCTGGCTACCAAGAATTTGGGGTCACCATGAAATCTATTTCTTCTCCTATGAATAGTAACTATTGAGTGATAATCATAGAGAGGAGAAAATAATACCACATTGCACAGCAAGAGTTCTCTTGATTATTTTGTATATAGATGGACACATGAGTAATTTAGTTTAGGACAAAGTACTGAGTCATCATATTTACATACTTTACAGGCTTAAATCTTTATAGAGTTCTAGAACCCGATGGGCACTCATTTATCCCAGAGTTTCTATTTATGATATAGTCAAGGGGCTGAAAAATAAATATAAAAAATGGATTGACAAGAAAAAAATGAAAATAACTACCAAGGAAATGACAGGAGATTAAAAACATGATGTGATGGAGATATGGATTAAGCACAAATATTAGTACTTGAGGGTTTTTTTTTTAGATTTATTTATTTTATCTTATGTATGTGTTTTACTGTGTGTGTGTCTGTGTGCCATGTGCACGTCTGCTCCCTGTGAAGGTGGGATCCCCTGAAACGGAGCTATAGATGATTGTGAGCCATCATGTGAGTGCTGGGAATCTCATTGACATCCTCTGCGAAAGCAAGCGCTCCTAACTGCTTAGCCATCTCCCCATGGTCCTTGAAAAGTTTTGTTTTGTTGATGGAATATTGCTATGTAGTTCTGAATGGTCTGCCCGCCCCCTGAGTGCTGGGATTACAAGCATGCTAGGTTGTCTGAGCTGACCATGTTGCATCGTGAAAAGGAGGTGAAACAGTGAAATTTCAGGGCAGGGTCTCAAAGACTGGCGTGGGGGGTGGGGGACCTATAGTCTCAGTAGCTGAGGGAGAGTGGAAAGTGAGTAGGAGACTGGGGAACAAGAGAGCAGGGAAGAGGTAAAAATCCTGGGGAACCAGCTGCTAATCATCTCTAGTAACAACAACAAAAAGAAAAAGGAAAGAAAGAAAGAAAAGAAAAGAGGAGAGGAGAGGAGAGGAGAGGGAGGGGAGGGGAGGGGAGGGGAGGGGAGGGGAGAAGAGAAGAGAAGAGAAGAGAAGAGAAGAGAAGAGAAGAGAAGAGAAGAGAA
>CM052722.1:72486584-72502825 GCA_028551405.1 Uromys caudimaculatus
CTTCTCTGGCCCCATGTGTTTCCAAAAGCTCAAGTTGCTACAACCCTTCTTCAGAGGCCTTGTTCCTCTGGAAGCATGCAGCTATGCATGTGTGCATGTGTGCACGTGCCTGTGTGGGGTGTGTGTGTTTTCACACCTCAGTTAACCCCAGAAGCAAAACAGGGAAGACTCATGTCACTGCATTCCTATTTGGACCCCACTCCCTTAACCCAGGGGACAGGGGATCAGGAATGCTGAGATAGAAGGAAAACAGGAAAGCCAAAGGCTGGGCAGGGCCTGCTTCAGTGAACAGATCTTAGTCTGACAGCAAGAACTGGCACTATAATGTGTCTTGAGGAAAGAATGCAGAAGACTGCAGCAACAGAGCACCCTTGGCTGGAGGAACCCAAGCAGACAGGTCCTGCTGTGTGAAAACAAGGGGGTATTAGAGGGAGGGCAGGCTCTGTTCCTGCCACTGGGGCAGGAAATCCTGGGCCAGAAATTCTCCCTGGACTCCCTCAGATTCCAACAGAGAAAGTCAGGGGCCTAGAGACTGTTGCCATGGCAGCAGATATCCAGGGCTGACAGCCTCTCTTCTTTCTGCATGGCTGCTCTGTCTGTATTCTGATACCTTTAGTTCCTTCTTCCAGAAAAGGCCTGTTCAGCCCACCCTGACTGTGTGAGAATGTGGCTGGGGCTCATTTACTAAGGATCAGGTTTAGCAGAACACCTCTGTACCATGTTTTAGACCAAAGTATAGAAGGTGAAATGCAAAGAGAAGTGTCTTTCTGAATCATATAAATTAGTCATAGTCTAGAAGGTATAGCTTTTAGTCTACAGACCTGAGTTACAACTTTAACACTTTCTGTAACTAGCTATTTATTTGACCTTTGTTTCTATTTTCTCATTGGTGAATGAGACAGAAGCATATTTAAAGTATATTGTCCTCAGCACAGGATGTGCTTGGCACTATCTTCCCTCAAAATAAAAGGGACTTGTGTCCTTACAGCATGAGCAAATATATATTTGTAAATGTTCAAAGTCTGGTCTAAATTCAGAAGTGTGCACAAATAACAGTTTGTACTTCGTTAAAGTGAATGTTAGGTTGATTAATAATAGTAAGGTAGCAATTATGCAGTGCAAACAATAGACGGTATAGCCTGTAATCTCAATAGTATGTAAATAACATGATATGTTCACCAGATCAGAGGAAATGGAAGAATTGTTGATGAAAATCAACCTTTTTTTTTTTGGGGGGGGGGGGCTGTGCTAGAGATTCAACCCAGGCCTTGTCTTGGGTTTACTGCTTTTTAAATTCTCACCCCTTTAAGGTCTCAAAAACAACTTTGATATAGCCTACAAGGGAATCCATCTGTTGTGTATTAAGTCATTTCACGAAGGCCTGGTGTACAATCTCTTGGTCTAAAGCTTCTTTCCTGGACCGAACTTGAAACAGCATTCCTTCTCTGGTGTTTGCTCTACAAGAGAATTTTCCATGCATACCAGCTTAGGGGCTTTTTATTACAAGTTGACCATAATCTACTTCAGTGGGAGGATGCTTCTTTTCACCTATGCTCAGTCTGGCAGAAGAAATGTCATAGGGCATTTATTTTGGAGTGGGTAGAAAGAAATTAAGACACTTATAGCTAAGGATCCATGTCTGAATGGGAGAAGAGATCAAAGGTGTTCCAACTAAAGACCTGCATGTACCCTTGCAATGATGAAACCATGTAGACAGAAGAAGCAACAGGTCCACAATGTTCTGCAAAGATATTTTTTTCACAAGCCTGAACTAAACTATTGGGTTCCTCCAGAAATATGTCTGTGTTAACACTGAACTGGTTACTAATGGCTCTCCGCCTGTGTGGTCTATTTTAATGCTTTAGAAATATCCCCCAAAAGAAAGCCATTTGTGTGATGCTGACCTTTAGAGTGCCAGGCTTAGGGGAGTTCCTTATTCTAGAGGCAAGGGTCCAGACAAGAAATGCATAAAGTATGTTTAGGTCACACCAATTGGGTGGTCTCTTTTGGCTAGAGCAGGGAAACGTCATGACAAAGCATAGAACTTATGATTCAGTCTGGAGTCTTAAAAACCTTGAGAATAAGAAGACGAGATACAGAAAAAAAAAAAAAAACCACCACATATAGTCATTTATATGGCTTTTTAAAAAACTGACACTTGTGAATCCAGTCTACACTGGCACTACTTTTTTCAAATTTCTACTGACCTGGTAATAATTCATATCTCATAAATTAATGAATGAGGGGGATGTGGGCTAACCCCTATACTATGCATACAAGAAAGAAGCAGCTATCTATCCCTATGCCAGCCACATGGTAAGCACACAGTAATTGTGAAGTTCCCAGAGGTCTCTAGAAGAAGTGTGCTGTTTTCTTGTTGTTGGTTTTTATATATCTATCAGCCTGACATATTCAGTGTTTATATAAGAAGTCATTGTGACATTTCGTTGAGTGCCCAAAATATAAAGATCTACTATCCCCATCTCGGTATTAGAGCACTTGAGTTCCATTCCAAGTACTGTAAAAGAAAACAAAAACAGCATCCATCAGTTCATAATGTAACATTTCTTAGAATTATAAGCACTAAGTAATCCACAATTATGTAGGACTGAGGTTTGGGAACTCATTAGCAGACTGCGGTTATAGAAAAGTGGAAAGAACGTGAATGGCTGATGGGTAATGAACAGGTGAAATCGCCTTGAAGTTAATGAAGCATAAGCTTCAAGGCTCTTTGATTTTTAGAAGCAACTAGATGTTGATTTGTATAGGCCTTTATGAAGGGTTCTTGAAGGCAAAATATAAGTGGATGGACTCAACGTATGTATGTCCTTACCTTTGATATTAGACACAATCCATGAATATAATGAGGGATCAGACCCATGATTACATTACTTAGCATGAAATATTTCAAAAATACAATCAAGGTTTCAAGGTTTATTGCTACATGATTTTGACATAATTATCTTTTTTATTTAATTTTTAAAAAAAAATTTTTTTACTTTACATCCTGCTCACTGCCCAGTCTCCCCCTTCCACAGTCCTTCCGCTATCTCCCCTCCCTTTCTCATTAGAGCACATGGGAGCCCCCACGTGTCCCCCCCCCAATTCTGGAACTTCAATTCTCTTCGAGGCTAGGTTCTTCCTCTCCCACTGAAGCCAGACAAGGCAGCCCAGGTAGTAGAACATATTCTACATACAGGCAATAGCTTTTGAGATAGCCCTCATTCCGCTTGTTCAGGACCCACGTGATGGTCAGGTTGCACATCTGCCGCATATGAGTGGGGAGGTATAAGTCCAGCCTGTGTTTGTTCTTTGGTAGTTTGTTTGAATAGCAATAGAAAATCAATGTACAGTGCATCATTGTCTTGCATTTTTTTTATAGTTAGCAAGCTATGGAAGTGACTATGAAAGAGTGTTAGAAGGAAAATAGAGTTTCATCAACAATAGTGCCCACAATTCAAGAGCATCTCTATTGTAACTTTTCTGTTATTTTCAATAAGATGGATGTAGGCATATTGGTGTAAGGGGAAGATGATTAGCTTAGGTTTAGTTAGGTAATTTGTCCCTGTGTTCCTCAGTTCCTTCTGCGTATAAATAACTATAAGTTAGGAACAATTACAAGGTAAAGCAATAAAACTGAAGCTAGGATCATCTAACTTGAGTGTTGCTGAGCCTAACCACTCCACTCAATTGCCTTTCTTGGATTTAGTAGACGATTGTAAATTTTATGCCATAATTAAAATCATGGTGGTCTATCATCAGGCTCTTGCCAGCATTTGATAGTAGTTCTTACTTTCTTACCTGATTCCAAGGTGCTATTTTAGTCTCAGTGAACACTACTGTCAGTAAGTACCATCAGGTCATCAAAAATGGAATCTTGGGCTCGGCATAGCTGTGCATGACTTTAATACCAGCTCTCAGGAGGCAGAAGTAGGCAGATGTTTGTGAGTTTGAGGCCAGCCTGGTCTTCACAGTAAGTTCCAGGACATCCAAGACCATATAGACAGACCTTGTCTCAAAAACATCCCCACCAAATTATGGAAATTTCTCCATACATCATACCATCTATAACTGTTCCTAGTTCATCTACATAGACTTAATTTTTGGTGATGTGGCATGAAATATTTATATTTACCGAAGTATTATAAAACTCAAAACATATTACCACAAAAAAAGCATTGATGTCAAACTGGATTGTGAGCATTAAGAATATTCCAATTTGTTGGTTGGGGCTGTAGCTCAGTATTCTTTCTTATCATACATGAGGCTCTGTATTACAACCCGAGGACAGCACATGGGCATATGCAAGCACATGGGCATGTTTAGACACACAATTATTTTAGGATTAGTCTATGCACAAGAAAACTTGAAATGCTCAGAAATCTTAAACCTAAGAAAAGAAACTTCCAGAAGTTGCTAATAGTTTCCTTAAATTGGCAATAACAAAAAATAAGAATATTCAAATAATAAAAATACACCTACCACCAATAATGAACTATAAAGCTGAAAGATTTTAAAAAATCAATAATAAATGATTGTGCCAAAGGAAATACTGAATTACCTTTTAAGGGTTTTGTTTGTTTGGTTGGTTGGTTTGGGTTTTCTTTTTGGGGAGAGGGGGAAGACATATTACCAAAATGTCATGTGAAGAGAGGACTTAAGTGCTTTCAACCAAAATTTACTGGTAAAAAAATAATCATCATAGAGGTGTGAGAGGCAGTAAGAAAATACATTTTTCCACTTTGAATTATGACATTCTATATGCCATTGTTAAATTCAAAGTGTGTTACTTGTTATAATTTCTCATTATAAATATATGTTAACATGGATACCTAGTTGTTTTCATTGCCCATATCATTTATTCATTCATTGCCTTAACCCACTAGCCATCCTAATCTCTTACCCATTCCTTTTAAATATCCTTTTGCTTAAAGAGGCTCTTTTCAATTGCAAATGTTGAACTCCTTAACCTGCGTCTCACCCTTAGTTGGTAAGCAGTAGGGGTTATGTATTCCTGGAAAGTTGTGACTGCTAAGATTTGTTTTTATTGTCAATGTGACACAATAGGATGACCTGAGAAGAAGAAACTTCATTTGAGAAATTATCTTCAGCATGCTGGCCTGTGGGCATGTGTGTGTAGGGAATTGTCTTAGGGATGATTTATATGGGAGGGCCCAGCCCACTGTGAGTGGTACCATTCCTAAGCAACTGGGCTTAGACTGTGTAGGAAAGCTAGGGAGAAACAAGAAGCAAGCCCCTAAGCAGCATTCCACCAGGATTTCTGCCTCAGTTTCCTGCCTTGAGTTTCTGCTTTGTCTTCTCTTGCTTATGGACTATAATTGGTACATTTAGGAAAAGCAAACCTCTTCCTCCACAAGTTGCTTTTGTTAGAATATTTTATCATAACAGCAGAAAAGCAGACTAGAACAGGTTGACCGATTAGAACCTCAGTCATCTGGAGAGGTTGGAATGCTGTAAGTCCCCAGTCATATTTTCTTGGGCTATCTTTATCCCCCTTAATAGCCATTTATTGCCCTCCTTTGTATATCTTTGAAGCATCTTTGTAATCATTAGGTAAATCATTTGGAATGTACAAACAAACCCCTGGTTTCCATCAAGTCAAAGGCTAAGACTGCAAAAGGAGGCATATAGCTGAGATTTCCCTGCTTTTCTGTAACTTGCCTAAGTAATGTGCCCACCAAAGTATTTGAAAGGACTCTTGATTTTCAGTTTTCTTTGTTCTGTTACTATAGGATTTCATGGAACTATTGTCATGTTGGAACATGGTATCTTGAGGAAACCTGAATCTGTGTTTCTGGGCCATGGCCACTGATCTTTGGCTCTAGAATCAACTATTTCTTTTGTTCTGTTGAGTTTTGAGCAGGTCCTTTCATCAACAGTAACAAGCTTTTAAAATTAGAAAACACACATTACTTCTGTACTGTGGCATCATGTGGTCACAAGAGCTGACTTCATGGAAAAGCGTCTCACACAGGGGGCCCTCAGGGGAGCTCCAGCTGCTCTGTACATTTCAAACTTCCAAAATAGTGGCAGCTTAAGAGGATCTATATTTGTATGATCACTGAGCAGCAAAAACAGGTGGCTGGGTTATTTGCTTACCCACATGAACTCTTCTATCCACCTCTTGCTTCCCAAATGAAAACAGATCTTTTCTATTTTCTAATGACAAACAGGGTATAGACTGATAATAACAGTAAAAAGAAGTGATAAGGAACAGAATGGACAAATAGTGAAAAGAAGTAGCAGAAATCCCCCTCTCTCTTTCACTCTCAGGCTCATTTCCTGAGCCCTGCTTTTGCAGTGTCTGTCTAGGACTGTGTTAGAAGCAATAGACCTTAGGGTCTTGGGGGTGGGGAGAGAAAGAGTCTTAGGGAATAAGAAAGAAAAAAGGAACCATTGTCTACTTATCCCAAGTGCTGATCCTCTCTGATAATCTGTGAAGAAAGGGAATAGAAATTCTAGGAAGATAATATACTCTTAGTGTCTCCAGCAGAAACAGAAAGGATAAACAAGAGGAAGGTGGGATGGGCGACTGGGCTCCTGATGAAGCGCTGTTTGGTTAATTGAGAACCTAAGCTTACTGATAACACAGACTTCCCTGAACAAAGAAAGTACTGGAGAGATGGCTCAGCGGTTAAAGAGCATCAACTGCTCTTCCGAAGGTCCTGAGTTCAAATCCCAGCAACCACATGGTGGCTCACAACCATCCATAATGAGATCTGACGCCCTCTTCTGGTGTCTGAAGACAGCTACAGTGTACTTACATATAATAATAAATAAATCTTTAAAAAAAAAAAAAAAAGAAAGAAAGTACTGGCATGCATTTAAATTACCAGGTAGTCCCAGTCTTTTCCACCTAAGTGTCGTCTCCCGTTGCCTTGATGGCAGACTAGACAGAGTGCGTCCACTAGATGCCTGCTCTGGATCTGAAGTGTTTTTAATGAGCTAGTGCTAGCTTAAGGCATAGGCTAGGATAAAGACCACAGGAGGTCTGGGGCTAGGTTGCTACATTTCAGAAATGTATAATAAAAATAAAATAAATTCATGCTTTCCTTACAGACAAAAGGAGGCATATCTGGGAAAGGGGCTGCACTCAGGTCTGCTCACTGAAAGCAGGACGGCTTCTGGCCTAGGAAACGGGGAGAAATGCTCTGGCTCCCTACAAATCAGGGTGAGAGTAGAAATCACTTGCCAAATTCTGGGATGGAAAAAGGTATGGGAATGGATGCTGCTGGTCACGTAGATGCAGTTCAGGTACTGCAGTTCTGACACCCTTGCTAAGCTTGCTGTCCATTTTGATTCAGAAAAGGGTGGGTACAAGGAGGATTATTGGGGAAGTGAACTGAATCCTGCGTGGGTGTTTTGCAGAGGATGTGGGAACGTTGAGCACAGATGGGGGAAAAGGTAAGCATACTGAATCCCTGTAGGTGGGTATGAGAATGGCTGGTGCGTAATACTCCCTGTTGCGGGTGAGGAAGCTGATCAGTTCCTAGACTGCATTCCCTACAATTTTGTCCCATCTCCTTTTTCCTCTTGGAACACACACACACACACACATACACACACACACACACACACACACACACACACACCACACACGCACAGTGACTTAGAGCAAAGGCTTATTTCTAGTTCCCCCACATGCCTAGGATGTGTTAGTAAAGGTCAGAGATGAAAGATCTCTGCCCCCCTCCCCATGGCTTATTAGGGACTTGAGTAATGGACGCTCACAACCTGAATTGTTATTGATCACTGTAGCAGACCATTATGAAAATCTCTTTTTCACTATACAATAGTCTAAAGAGAGTCTGTTGCCACTATTCATGGTATATTAGCTAAGATTAAAAAAGTATCTTTACCTAACACCAAAATCTAGAGGGTAGGGATCTACGAAATGCAGGAGAGGTAAACTATAAAGTGAGAAAAAATAACATCCATGCGAATTAAAAGGGAAACACTTTTATAGTGAATTAAAACAAAAAAATTGAAAATAAAATTATGCTTCCATAAAATAAGTAAAAATATGCCCTTTACTCATGCATCACCCCTCCCTTCTCCTTCCTTTCTGCTCTCTTCTCTATGCCATTTTGGGACTTGTTCCTGTCTCCTGGTTTGTCTTTAAGGCTATTGCAGCCTGCTGCATGCTGGTGAGGCTGGAATTCCTTCTAGAGTGAGATTGGGTTTCTCTGCACGAATGCCAGGTTTATAATAAGAAAGGGTAAATCCATCCCCTTAGCATTCAAAGGGAACTCTCTTAGAGGAAGAGCTTACCAATCCTTCAGTCCTCTGTGTGCTAGTTGTACCCTTTGGTGCTCCAGCCTTCAGGAGGCATCAGGTTCTCCAAGGCTGATGGCAGGGCTGTTCCACACAGATTTATTGACAGGAGGCCAACTGTCTTCATTGATGATCAGAGCATGTTGCCCTCCTCCTCATTGCCCTTTCTTCTTTGGGAATTGTTTTATAGGGGAAGAGAAATGCCCAAAAGTCCCTCACTAGAAACGATGGTTGGAACTGTCTTTAGATCAAATTGGTGTCCCACTGAGTCTGACTAGACCACTTGGGGTTGCGGCAGAAGTAGTAAGCCCTTCCTCTGAGTCCAGTAAAGTAGCCTCTAGAGTAACTGGCTAAAAATGAGGTTAGCTAGCTGACAAGAGCTCATCCATCCCTCTCCTATCCATCTTGCTCTGAATCTCGGAAGGGCTTAGGATATGCCCTGACCTGTTTCAGTGATTCTCTGATGACTTATCTCTATGTCTGCCTGGTGAAGACCATCTTCTGTCTGAGTTATTGTCGACTCAGAAGTACAAGAGACCCCAGAAAAGTGAGCTTGCCTCTAAATTAGTAGGAAAAGGTTGTCACCTCTTGTTCAAACAACGCCATGTACTGCATGCAGCATTTGACTTGAAAACCAAGGCAATCAGATAATAAATTGGTATTTGAAATACTTGTTTCCAGTTCCTCACCACTTCCTTTCCCACACAAAGGGCTAGTATCCCAATCGCATGTCCAAGCACTGATTTGCCTGGCCACGTTCTTGATAGGAGACATTGGGGTCTTAGGATCTTAGAAAGCAGGGGAGGGGGGAGCCATATGTGAATGACAATCACCCTGCTCTTAGGAGACAGTACATAGAAAGGAAACTTCTGTGATGAGGTAGCATAAGAACATATAAGATTTATGCTCTAGCCTTACTCAACAGAAGATATGTGGGTAACTGCAAGAAAAGAGTCCCCTGTAACTACCCTTACCTAGATTACTCATGAGGCTATGAATCCCTAGGCTATTACCAATATCATGACTGAGTACTACTAGATGATTAGAACTAGGCCTTTATTGCTTGATAAGTGGTTTCTTTCATAGTTGTTTCCATTTATTTCCTTTAGTCTGTTCTTGATTCTCACTAATACACTGTTGTTTGAAGCTCCTTCTGCCTAAATTCTTCTTCCAACTTTCCCAAGTGTGAGCTATGTGACAGTGTCTGAATGCTATCCCCATCTTCTCCTGATCTCCCTTTCTTTATTCATGAAAAGCCTCTCCCCAACTTCTCTTTGGCGTCTGTAGAATTATATCTGGGCATATGCTTTTAGGAGGACCTGAAATGTAGAGTACTTTCACAGATAGCTTAATGTTTTCCATTTTCATGTAGCTGTGTAAGTTTTCAGGGGAAGGGTAGTATAGTGGTTAAAAGTACTCAAAAGTAACTGCGGACTGGATTTAAGTACTAAATACTCTGCTGTTAGTTGTGTCTCTTTGGCCTGTGAGTTGCTGCTGTCTTTGGTGGCGATGATTGAACACAAGCTGAATGTGTGCTCTCCCACTGAAACTATACTCCCAGCTGTTTTGCTGCATTTTGAAATGGTCATGATTACAACCCCTTAGGGTTGTTGTAACATTTACATAGATCACTTAACGCAAATCCATCATGTGCCATATGTACCTTCTAGATAGATGAGGTCAGAGAGGGAGAAAAAGATCCTATGAGGCCTTAAAGCTTCTGATGAGTTTGGAGCTAGAGCTCATTCTAAATCTATGGAGCTCTAAGTATATATGCTTCAATGTGCTTCTAAACCTAGAATTTAAACTAAGGATCAGGAAAACACATAAAACAAATATGATGAGTGTTGTCTGCTATTTTTAACTCTCTGAATGAAATCTTACGATAATGTTTCTTTGCCTAAACATAATCCACCATATAATGTATTCTGGAATACAGAAATGACATGGTAGATCATATCTGGGCTTTCCTTTTCTTGTCATATCGTACTAACTCATGGGTCACTACCACCTTGGGTGCTCAAATAAATGACCCTTTCACAGGGGCCACCTAAGACCATCAGAAAATACAGATGTTTACATTCTGATTTATAACAGTAGCACAATTACAGTTATAAAGTAGCAATGAAAATAATTTTATAGTTGGGGGTCACCACAACATGAGGACTGTTTTAAAGGGTCACACAGCATTAGGAAAGTTGAGAACCACCTAAAGGAAGGGAAGAAGTAATTAGGGAGGAAACGCGCTTGAGTGCAGTGGGCACCTGCAGCATTTGTTGTTCTATGTTGTTTTTCCCCTTCTTATAAAAAATTCCATAAAATAGTAATCATTCTGTTAAACAAAGAATAAATGGAACTCAGAGAACTGTCTACATGAAGTCCTTAATCTAGTAAATTATGGAGCTTTGGTGTTTTTGCAGTTTTGTCACCCTTCAAACCCATACTTTCCCCCTACTTTGCCTTTTAAATATCACTTAAACATTAGATGATGACTTTCCAGGCCCAGGGGTCTAGTTGGTTTACATTCACAGGACAATATGTCAAATCTGAAGTTTCCTCTTATGTATCAAAATGCAACAGTTACGAAATTAAATCCTCATTTCAAACAGCAAAGCCAGTAGATCTAAAACCCACAAGAAGGATTTGAAAGGCCAAGAACAGAGTTATGAAGAGGGATGTTTTGATAAGTTTCTAATTTTCCTTCCTTGGGGTTATGTTGGATATTGTGGATGAAACCTGGAGCAAGTCCTCCATTGGGATATATCCCTAAACCATTCTGAAGAGGATTTCTCTTGGATAGGCCTTCAAGGCTGAAGAGATGTGGTGCTTCCCCTTAATCCCACAGGTTCAGCTGGACATCTGGAAACTGAAACTAAGACACAGAAGGGGATATTATATGTTTATAGCATGGGTAAAGAATGGAACAGTGTGGATGGAGTATAGTAGATGTGACTGCATTGTGATCTGCCGGCATGTCCAATTCATCAAGAAGAAAAAAAGACATGAGAGGAGAGCAAACTGCTTGATATTGAAGCCTTCCATAAAAGTGTGTGGGTGTGCTGTGAGTCTCAAGAGAGAACCTGTAGAGAATGCATAGGTGAATGAGGAGCAACAATAGAACATTTCTCTGTTGGTATACAAATATCAGTCTAGTAGCCTGTAATGAGAGTCTGCCTTAAGTAGCAAGTAGAACCAATAACTGTAAACAGTTTTGCTATGTGTCTTAAGGTTTTACTGCTGTGAACAGACACCATGACCAAGGCAACTCTTATAAGGACAGCATTTAATTGGGACTGGCTCACAGGTTCAGAGGTTCAGTCCATTATCATCAAGGTGGGAGCATGGCAGCATCCAGGCAGGCATGCTGCAGGAGGAGCTGAGAGTTCTACATCTTCATCTGCAGGCTGCTAGCAGAATACTGACTTCCAGGCAGCTAGGATGAGGGTCTTAAAGCCCACGCCCACAGTGACACGCCTACTCCAACAGGGCTACACCTCCTAATAGTGCCTCTCCCTGGGCCAAGCATACACAAACCATCACACTATGCTACAAGGCAAGAAGTTACAGTCCCTGTCCTGCTTATTTTCTCTTCACTACAATGGTGGATAGTCCTGAACTCAGTCAGCTAGGGAAGGACGATGGGCCAAGAGAAAAAAAAAACTTGGCACATCTCTTTCCAGTGGAGGCATCATCTAAAGTTGGTGCAAGCTAAACAGAGAAGGTTTAATCCTAAATCAAGTTCAGGAGGCCCTTTATTATTTGGTACTGAGTATGCTAATCACTTAAGGCTCAATTTGTAACTTTAAAAAAAGTAATTGTACAGCTATTTGGAGGAGAGAAAAGCCAGGGGCCTATCATGTTAACTAAGAGCTGAATGTCATTGGAGTAAATGGGTTCTTACAACTCCTTTTTACTTTTGAAGCCATCTGGCTACGTAAAACTGTATTATCTATGTAATTTCTCTCTCTCTCTCTCTCTCTCTCTCTCTCTCTCTCTCTCTCTCTCTCTCTCTCTCTTTCTCAAGACAGGGTTTCTCTGTGTAGCCCTGGCTGTCCTGGAACTCCCTCTGTAGACCAGGCTGGCCTTGAACTCAGAAATCCACCTGCCTCTGCCTCGCAAGTGCTGGGATTAAAATGTAATTTCAACATAGTAAAACTTGCTAAATTTGGATTCTGGTAAGAATTTAGATATAGTGGACTAATTTTTTAATGAACAGGATGGTTCAATTTAGGATCAAATAAAGTATCCTGGTCAATCTAAAAAGTAAGTTCCAGGATAGCCAGGACTACACAGTGAAACCCTCTCTCCAAAACAAAACAAAACAAAACAAACAAATAAACAAAATACAACAACAAAATCATACACAACAAATAATTTACTTTGCCTAAGGCATATGTTTGGCACAGAAGAAGTGTTCAGAAATGATTCTCTCTCTCCTTACTCTCTTACCAAAAGATGTAATTTTGTCACTGTGGAGGAGGGCTTTGAGCTTATATATGCTCATGCTACATTCAGTAAGACACACAGTCTCCTCCTTGCTACCTACTGATCAAGATGTAGAACTCCCAGTTCCATCTCCAGCACCATGTCTTTCTGGACACTGCCATGATTCTTGACATGATGATAATGGACTAAACCTCTGAAACCGTAAGCCAGTCCCAATAAAATGTTTTCTTTTATAAGAGTTGCTGTGGTCATGGTTCCTCTTCACAGCAATGGAAACCCTAATTAAGACAGTCTCTTAACCTCAAACAACTAGAATTTTAGGAGGACTAATTAACACATAGTATGTCTAGTTATTGTACAATGGTCATACTGGAACTGGGTTCTATTAATGTCTGACAAATATACTAAATAAACACCTAAAAGCATATTTAGGCAAATGGCTTATTACTGGCTTGCTCCTCATGGCTTGCTCAACCTGCTTTTTTAAAAAAATTTTTAATTTTTTAATTACTCTTCTTTCATATACTATATCCCAACCACAGTTTCCCCTCCCATCTCTCCTCTAAGTCCTTCTTCTTCACCTTTCCTCCCTCCCTACTTCCTCTCCTCCATTTCTCCTCAGAAAAGACCAGGCCTCCCATGGATATCAAACAAACATGTCAGCCTGCTTTCTTACAGAACTCAGAACCACCAGCCCAGTGGTAGCTCTACTCACAATGGGCTCTCCCCAATGAATCACTAATTAAAAATGTGCTCTAGGCTTGCCTACAGCCCAGTCTTATGGAGGTATTTTCTCAACTGAGGATTCCATCTCTCAAATGACTCTAGCCTATATCAAGTTGACATAAATCCAGCCAGCACAAAGGCCATCCTGGTCTGCATAGCAAGTCTCAGGTCAGTCAGGGCAACTAGAGAGATGATGTCTCAAAAATTTATGTCTAGGGTATAGAAAAGCTACTTTTTAAAATTAGCTTCTATGTTTAGCTTTACTTTCCTTGTCCACTATTTACTTGTAGAAGAATCATAAAGAATATCAACTATTTTATGGATGTGTGACTGTGCTACAGATATAGAACAGGTTATTTATGTCTCACAATTTCCTCAATGTTTCATCATGAAGATAATGTAAACATTTATATACTCAAATCTACCCATTTTTGATGGGCACTTTGCCAATAATCTAATATTCAGAAAGGGCATATCTGAGCTAAGGGTAAAAAACCTCTATTTTAGGGCAACATCCTTGGTCTCATCAATGAAATGTCAACCTTTAATCCATTTAGAATGTATTTGTAGTAAAATGTAATGCAAAAAAACATCACTCCCAGAAATATTTACTCAACATGTTTCTTGACTATATTATTCTTTCATTTATTTAAATGTTCCAACTTATGAAATACATATATTCATTCAGACATTTATATTCTGTTCCTCTATTTTGGTGGCCAAAATACTGTTTCACTGAACGGCTATTTATACTGAATTTTGCTATGCAACAACTCATTTTTTAAAAAAGGTTTATTTTATGTGTATTTTGCATGCATGTATGTACGGTTCTCAGAACTGAAGTTATGGATGGTTGTGAGCTACCATATGGGTGCCAGAAGTCAAACCCAGGTCCTCTGCAAGAGCAACAAGTGCTCTTAACTGCTGAGCTGGCTCTCTAGGCCCCTTGTTACCTTTTTTGTTTTTGTTTTTTTCAAAGAATTTTCCCATTTGACTTTTGATTCCCGTTCACTCATTTTAAAGCAATGAAAACAGACCATGAATTTGACAGCAAGCAAGGAGGGGTACACGGGAGGGTTTGAAGGGAGGAAACTGGGAATTTTTAAATTATAGACTCTAACATAAAAGAAACAATCTTTTTAAAATAGAGAAAAACAATCCCAGACAAAAACATAAAAATAGGGTCCTTTTCATATCAATCTGGGAATAAAAACACTTAAATTATGTATGTATATTCTGATTTCACCTTTATTAACATATGCATTCATAACTGTATGGTAAGTAGTAGTTATGGGTCAGTTGTTAGGCCTCCTCCATCCAGCCCTGCTTGATCTGTATAGCCCAGGCTTCCCAATACAGACTGCATGGAAGGTCTTCCTTCTCTGTCCTGTACTTTGGCAAGAGGATACATATTGTTATGATACAGAACTGAAACACTGAAGTTAGCTGTTTTTTTTTTTAATCTTGTATCTTTTTTTTTTTTCAGGGTTCATTATGTGCATCACAACTGTTGCTAGATGGCCCTTTTGCCACTCTGGTGTATACCATTCCAAAGTAATCTTTGCCTAGGGGTACTAAATCCCATGGGGCTGAATTGTAAGCCACCTCCCCTTCATACAGCCCTTACAACTCACAATGCAGTTGTAACTCGATGAAGTATTTACAGAAATAACTGAAGCTTCAGAAAAGCCGACTCCACCAGCACCGTGGTCCTTTATGCTGCAGAACTGAAGAAATGTTATTTTTGTTCACCAGTCTATAGCACTTTGTTCTACCTGTACAAACTGAACAATATAGTACATGACTTTGCCTCTGCCAAGAATTTGGGAAGAGACTTCAAGGACTCTGACTGATCCTGTATGATTTATGATTCTCACTTCCTATTTGCCCTTTGTAATATTTTCCTAAATCTCAACAATTTGCTAAAAGCAAAAAAATAGTTGGGGGTGGGGCATGACTATGAAATTTCCATGGTAAGATTTAGAAAAATCCACACATATTTTCTGAAAGAAATAATACACACGGTATGCTTCACATGTTTCCTCTGCTAAGAAGGATTAAAGCTTTGGGGCTAGGACCTGGGCATAGCTCACAAAAAAATAAGAAATAAGGGGCAATTAAGAGTACTTGTCCTGGTATACAGGCCAAAACCACAGGTGTAAAGAACATCAGGAACAAACCAGGCTGGTATAAGCGTCACTAGTAAGCAATCTGCCCCGAGAAGCCACAGTGAAGAGGGGAAATGACTTTATAGGGTACATTCTTATCTGCTACAGCAAGAATTTTCAAAAAAGCTTTTTACTTTTAACTATGTGCATGTGTGGTGGCATATACGTGTCCACGGAATTACCTGAGATGGCCAGAAGGCACCAGATCCCCTAGAGCTGGAGTTACAGGTGCTTGTGAGCTACTGGGGAACAAACTTGTGTCCTCTGGAAGAGCAGAACAGGCTGAGCCATTTCTCCAGTCCAGGAAAGGAATTTCTCCTTTGAGAGCTAGTTTTCTTCTGTGCTACCCAAATATCTCATGATCCTGTATTTGCCAGTTTCCGGAACATAAAAAGACCACCACACAATTTTTTGCTTTGAAATTTAGAAACAAGTTTTATTTAAGATCTGAAATACAATTCCTAAAATATCAACTTTTCAGAAAACTGTGGCTACACAATAATGCATTGCCTCTATCATGTTAGAACGTGCATTAGACTCAAAATACAAAAACCAGGAAACAAATCACCATCCTTCAACAATTTGAGCAAAGATAGAATGAATGCC
>CM052722.1:72503325-72618899 GCA_028551405.1 Uromys caudimaculatus
ATCTTCCTGGCAGGGCTGGATCCAGATTCTTTGGCTGCGAACCAGCTGACTTCTTTCCTGAGGCAGCTCCTCTCATCTTACTTCTCTGCATATTGCTTCGAGTTGGTTTCTTAAAGTTGTCTTCTTCAGCAGATTGTTGTCCACGAGTTTGAGAAGCCTGCTTTCTGGAACTCATTCAACCCTGTTTTTATTCCAACCACTGTAATACATAAAGTATTGTATTTGGTTGTTTACTACAGTGACTTATGACCCATCAGACCACAACACATGCTAAAGTCTATTGTAATACAGGTTTCGGGTCCTATTTCAGAGGACCATCTGCAAGTGCTTTTCTGTCTTCTATCTCAAAATCCTTACTCCCACTACTATTGCCTCACCTAATAACAGACACACCCACAAATTCATCTCTTGATGCTATTTAAAAGATAGGGATTTAATTTTAGAGAAAGATATTGTGACAGAACCATAGAAGGAAGCAGAGTTGAAATTCAAGGCTTTGGAACAGTAAGAATTTGAAAGAAATAAGGAAGTTGAAGGTAAAATTAACAGTAAAGGTTTGTGTATACAAGTCTAGGTAGGCCTTGGGTAGCACGATGGCAACACAAAGAACTCACACAGAGGAACACAATGATGGAAGGTTAGACTCAAAATGGGCTCTGCATGGCTAAGCCTGGGTAGTTTTAGTAAAGCAGATTCTTTAAGGATGGATGATCTTACTTGTATCACCATAAGTAAACTGCTTAGTGGAGAAAGGTGCTTAGTTTTGGACTTTTCATATTTGGGATATGCACTCAAACAGAGAATGTTCAAACTCAGAGCAAAGAAATGGAAATTTATTATGGTGTAGTTTGCAGCACACACTATGAACCAGTGAACCTTTTCATTAAAAAAAAAAAGAGGCAGAATTTTACACATAGAAAGAAAAGTATTCAAGGAGTTAGCAAGAAACAGACCACAGGTAAAACGGTGAGACCCTCATTGGAGAGTAAGAATGTGACTTTAGAAGATAAAGAGGTTGAGTTTCAAGAGAAACAATGTTCAGTGAAAACAAATTAAAAACCAAGCCTCCTGCTCCGATGGCATGACTCATTCAACAATCCCCTTCACTTACACAATGTTCCTTCTTTCCCTTCCAAGGATTCCTAGTAATCTCCCAGATGGAATCTTACAGATCTCCTAGGATGGTCTGGAAAGATGAAGTGGAAATACAACCTAGAAAGGAAAGTAGGTTCTATAATGAAGATGAACTTTTACAAAAACATGTAAGAAAAAATTACAAATGTGCCTCAGATATATGAAGGAAAATAAGAGGTTTTGATTTGCCAAATGGAGCTGAAGACAAGACATGTATACTTTTAGCCTCTTCTCATTTCATACACGAGGAACTATTCCTAGTTATAGGCTACTATAAGAATGTCATGTTACAGATGAACAGCTAGCCTAGTACCCAGATTTCCACATGTGAATGTGGGTAGTTCACCGAAGTGGTACTTGCAATGAGGAGCTGCAGACATTTATAGCTTCTTCAGTAGGGAGAGGGTGATATAAATTACATATTCACACTACAGAATACTCAAATGAATTAAGCAGAGCCCTATATACTGACACTGAAAACTGTTTAATGTCCTTAGGTAAATGGGTAAGTAGCACAGAGAGGGAGCCTAAAATGGACAGGCAGGACAGGAAGAATTAAGCACAGCTCTTAGGAACAGTGTGATCCCATTTGTTTTAATGGGTGTGCAAATGAACATGAGCCTATTACATATTCAGGGTACCCTCCTCCAGAGTAAAGGATTAAAAGGACAAAAGCACGTATGAATGGGGAGTGGGTTTCTGTTTACACAAGTGCTTTGGAGAACCACAACCCATTTTGCTTAAGAGATCAACACATTCTAAAATAAACACGTTTTTCTTTTTGAAGCTGTTGAGGGTTGGGAATAGAACCCAGTAGCAGAGCACGCGCCTTGGTCATCAGCACTTCCTTACCAAGGAACTTGAGGACCTGTTACTAACTATATTTTTGCTCATTTTGTTTGAATTCTACTACTCACACACATCCCCATGCTGAATGCAACATCTGACACCTTGATAAGAAAAAACCATACAACATTCAGGCCAAGCCAATAAAGGCAAGGATACATGCCCCACTCTACTCCCCAGGTGCTGGGATTAAAGCTAGACACACTAGACATTTAAGGACAGCTTCATTATTTACCATGCCCTCTGTGTAATCTTTCCCAGAAGCTTAACAAAGCTCCATCAACTTAAAATGCCATAATTAGCATATAGTATGGTCCTAAAATTTTGACTCCACTTTGTGTGCCCCTCCTTCCACCCCCACTACTAAATGTCGTTCAGTTAGCATACCTACTCTTTAGACTTCCTCTCCCTCATTTAAATACAATAAAAGTCCCACCACAGGGCTTGTATTATACCTAATCTTGGATCTTCTGCAGTAGCAGGCTAGTAGACTATTTTTCTAATCAATTCCTAAAGCTAGCTCAAGAATAAGCCAGAAGAGAAACATTTTTCTTTGCCCCTACTTATACATATTTAATTTGAGGTAAGCACATATTATTAAATCTTAGATCTCACCTTAAAAAATCATTTAAAGAAAATCATGTTCCCATGTTAAGGTTATAATATATATACCTTTTGGGCTATGACTAGATATTTTTTCCACCCAAGCTGATTTATTTAGTGGATCAAGGCATAAATAACATATTTAGGCTTCTACCATGGTGCTAAATTGCTTACCCTTTAAAAACTCTACTAACTTATAAACCCACCCCCATTTGTACATGCCTTTGTCCTTCTGAGTTGGCTCTTGGTAAATTTATCATTTTCTAGGATCTCTTCAAATTATTTTTGACAAATGCTTTCCCTTAGAGGGCTCTTTGGTGTCTGATGTTAAAGGTTTTTATGTGCTTGGCCCCATTGTTGTAGACATTGTTCCAAATATTTCATTTTTACAAAAATTCAATACTAGACACCAATGCATAGATATATTAAGAGCACAAGGTAAGTATCTCTGAAGGATATATTCGAAGAGGTATTTTTTAAGGTTGTTGCCTATATAAAAAGCCTTGGTATTATAGCTCAATTCACCTCATAACTGTTCTAATTTGTATTCCTAGTCAAAACCACATCAAGTTCATTCCTCCATCTTCAACCACACTAACACTAGATAAATAGCTTCAAACATCTTCCCCCCCCCCCCCCAAAAATCCCTTAACCCACTTTGCTAATCTAACTTGTAGTGGGGCATCTTCATTTGAATATGTATGATTTCAAACCACTTTCTCTACAATCACTGGTAAGATCTTTTTTCTTCCATGGGTATTTTTATTTCCTTTTGTATTAGGGTGCTTCTTGTTTCACGTTGATTCATAACACCATGTATTTTTGTTGTTAAAAGAGTTGAAGTGTGCTTAATAATGTCTTATGGACCAGATGCACTTATATATATATTAACAAACAAATATTACGAACAAATCTGGCTGGCTTCTTCTTTGTAACCCTTGGCTTTGTTTCACTCAGGGAAACTGATGCCAAACAAATGCTATAGAAATGAATTCCTATACTATCTCTTAGTATGGTTTTAGTTTCCCCCAAATTTATAACAATCTTTTATCAATGTTCAATACTGATGAGTCTATCCTTTTCTCAATGAGAAATGCTATTTTATAAATATTCATAAATTTATGTGCCTTAGAAAATTATGTTACCTTTAAGTTGCTCTTAGGCTGGTCTAGAGTCTACCTTAACCCTCCTGCTATCCTACCACTAGAACTATACGCATGAACCACCACACCCATTTCTGGGCCCTTCTGATGATTCTGGTTGTTCTTCCAACAGTATAATGGTTCCATTATTATGGTTTAAAGACATTAATGTTGCTCTAGAATACTTGTAAATGCATATAAGAGGTGGCCAATGTGGCATTATTTTAGTGGGAAAATCCTGGAGTAACCCTCTAGTGATTTGATGAAATGTGATATACTCATAATATGGAATATCATCTTAGCTAAAGGAATGTCACTGTGAAAGAAATACCACAAAACAAGTTAGACAGAGATCTATGAAGGAACAAAGACATTCAAAGACTATCTGTTAAATAAACATAGCTATATATATATTTCGACACCATACTTTATACAAAGAAAATCATAAAACACTCATTTATGCATATCTGTATACATTTTAGACAAGGTTTTTAATTAGGTCATTTAGAAGAAAATAAAGAAAACTGGTGATTGACTATAGAGAGAACAAGAGGGAAATGAGAAAAAAACCCTGAGCCATATATCTGATTCATGACTTTGTGATGTGGTCACTCATGGATTTTACATACTTTCATTTTGTACTCAGTACCACTGTACACTGTGTGCTTTACAGGCATACTACTCAGATAGTCCCAAAGGTCAAGGCAAGGGCCTTCTCCTCTTTGAGGCTTTCCCGTTTCAGATCTCTCTGGCCCTTGCTTTGCCAGTTTCTATGGCTCTATGGACCAGCTCTCACTCATTCTCTAAATTGCCTCTCTTGTCAGGAAACTGCCTTCCACTTAAACATAGCCCTTACAAAGGAGAGAAAAGAAGGCAATTATAGAATTCCTTTAAAAATGTAGCTGTGAAGAGACTGAGACACACCCCCTCCTTTCATAGGTTCATGAAGCCAGACTCCAAATGTACTTTTGTGTGTATGTGTGACAAGCAACGTGTATTTATAGACTCCAGCAATTTGTTGGCATAAACCCTTTAGTTAAAGGCGATTGATGGGGGCACATTAATTATATCATGTTTTCATCTCTTGGTCTCTGGCTAAAATCAAGTATATATCAACTTTCTCTTTTGGATATTGGAACATTCCACATGTCTAAAAAAGAAAAAAATTTTTTTTGAGAAAGGATCTCACGTCCCAGGCTAGACTCAAACTTCATATATATATACACGAGGATGACCTTGAGCTTCTGAACCCCCTGCCTCTATCCCCTAAATCCTTAGATTGAAACCATGTGCCACCATGCCCGGTTTGGGCAGTGCTGGGGGTCAAACCTGGAGCTTCATGTGTGCTAGGGAAGCACTCTACCAACTGAGCTACATTCCCAACAGATTGCTTTCAGTCTGAACAAAAGAGGAAAATTACATAAAAAATGCTTAGCATGCTGGATATGGTAGCTAAAATTATAGTTCTTGGAAATTTCCTCGTTAAGTAAGTATCCTTAAAATTGTTCAGAATTCAGTTCTAGTAGTTAATGGCTGCTTCTGGAAAATGAGAGAAACCAACAATATTAATTAAAAAAATAATTCCAAGAAAATTATATTCACTACTTTACAAAAATGTGCTTATATATGCATACATACAATGTTTCATGACTAGTAAAGCCATATAAGTATTATTACAGCAAATACTTTCATGAGGACATTTTGGAACAAAGGAAGTTTCTTGTTCAAGATTACACAGAAAGTGGCAGAGCCACCAATCAAATCCACCAAATCTGTATTTACTCTAGAGAAAAATAATGTGAAGCCTTCTCAGAGCACCAATTTTTAATTAAGAGAATAAGATTACACATGACTATATTATTTATCCTTCCCTTTTCAGAATTTAGAGTACTTTCTCAGATGACAGCTTATTAATCTTCAAAATATTCCTACACATCTAAGGTTATGTGATATAGCTGGTCTGTGAGCTGAGGCCAGAAGAAAGGCACTTACCCTGTATTCTGCAACCAGGAATGGTTCTGCAACCAGGGTCAGATCTCCTGATCCTTACTGTATAGTAAACTTAGCTTTTCTGATGATGACCTAGAAGGTCAAACAAAGAGATGGAAAAGGACATAAAAAGATATGAGATGGTGACTTTCTTTTCCATCAGTAAATACAATTTTATCGAACACAAAGGCATCAAAGCTGATAATGTACAAATTTTATTTTCTTGTGGTTTTATTTTCAGGTAAATGTACTTTATTTCATGTTTATCAATTTTGTAAAAAATTTAATTAATTTCTATTAAGAATAATGTGAAATAAGTAAAATTGTAAAAGAACAGCAGTACAAACGGATGCGAATCCATCATCCAGCTCCAACAATTACCAACTGAAGGCCATCTTGTTTCATCTGTAACCCCACCCACTGCTCCCCCCCACGTTTTTTTAAGCTATTGAAAAAAATGACTTCAGAATTCCGGAAAATTTCTAATATATACTATGGGAAAAAGACAAATACAGGAAACCCCATCTGCCCACCCCTCAGTTTAAACGATTATTAATCTAGGGTCCCAATTATACCCCTCCCATCTCTCTCTATTGCTGAAATTATTCTGAAGCAAATCCTAGTCATCCACATATTTTGAAGCCATTTTCTGACAGTATTTAATCCTTAAGCATTTATATTTATTTCCACAAAATAAAGCAATCTGAAAACATAACCACATCGCCACCATAAGCGTCTAAAAAATAATCTGACACCGATTTCATTGAATATTAATCCTGCATTTAAAAATCTCCGATGCGTCTTAAAGAAAATTTTACAATTGGTGTGCTCGAATCAGGATTCAAACAAGGCCTACTCCCCGAATGTGCTTCCCAAGTAGCTCGTTCTCATTCGCGTTCCCCTGCCTCCTTTCTCTTTTTGACTTAATGTGGGAAAATTCCGATCCCCAGCCATTCTGAAGCAATTATGGGCTAGCAAATTATTTTATCGGTAAGGCTTAATAAATGCCTATCTTCATAATTTCTTCCAAGAAAGAGGATGATGTACAGAAAAAGATATGATATCGAGTAAATTTGCCTAATTTAAAATTTTTCTTCTACAGAAATATCTATCTTTAGTAACAATTGCTACTACCTTTCGGAGACAGGCTTCACATCGAATGCGTTACACGCACCATTTTACTAGGCACATCTGAATCCGCGTCTGAGATAGCTACTATTATCACCATTTTACAAACATGGAAACCGAGACACAGAATGGAGCCTTGCCCAAGTTGGGCGTTGGCGAGCAGGAATACGAATCCAGCTTTGCCTGAATGTGAAGGCACAAGTTAATCCTGTCTATAAGTCAAGAAGAAAAGAGGAAATCATCGACCCTTCCTCCCCACCCCCACCCCGAAACCTGAAACGAGAATCCAGTTCTTTCCAGCAGCCGACGTGTGATCACCGCTGCTCCTCCAACCGCCATAGTAAAGCCAGGTTTCTCTGGCAACTGATATCCATAGGCAGACACGTCACCCTGGAGGAGGGCTTAGCACTTCAGCCAATCCTAGTCGTCTTGTCTAAGTTTTAGAATGTTCCATACCCAAATGATTGGACCACCGCCCCCACGTCAACAGTGACACTCCGCCGCAGTAAAGGCGGGTGCTAGCAACCTGCTTCTTCATGGTTAGGGCCGAAATCAAACCAATTAGCGTCCTTCTTCAGTGAGGGTTCTAGCCAATGACGATCGCCCTTTTAGGTTCTTAGCCCGCCCTCCAAGTGCGCTACAGCCGTTGGGTCAGAAGTCTATAGGGCAGCGTGTTCACGTGGCCCATTTTCACGACCCAGAGTTCCCCTGACCGTGGTTTTTTTTTTTTTTTTTTTTTTTTTTTTTTTTAACCCCACCTCCTTCCCTCGCGCTCTCCTTCTCCTGCAGGGAGGCATTATGGGTTTATGGGTCCGTTCCCCTCCCTCGCCCCCGCACCACTGGGAAAGGAAGTGCCGACGTGGCTTGCGGAAATAGGCTAGGCGGAAATGAGCTAAGGTTCCCGCGAGTGGGAAGAGCGAGGTCAACCCAGCGCCACGCCCCCGAGCCTGTTGCGCAACTCTCGGAACCAGAGGAAAAAAAAATACCCCAAAAACAAAAGAAAAAGGAATAATGAAGGTTTTGAGGTGTGTGCATGTGAGGGTGGTGAGTGCCACCGGGTGGATGCCCGGATACCTTGAGGACCAGGGTGTATCCGCGCGGGGACGCTCGCGTGGCTGTGGAGTGTGGGTGTGGGCGCACAGCCGCCCTCGTGGCGCCAGGGATGATGGGTGTGCGCAGGCGTGCAAGCCCTCGCGGTGGCGGGAGGGGCCCTGAGTGTGAGTGAGTGTGTGTGTGTGTGTGTGTGTGTGTGTGTGTGTGTGTGTGTGTGTGCAGGTGAGGTGCCTCATTTTGGTGGATTTCTGTCCTTTTTTTATGTTTGCAAACTACATTAATAAAAGTGAGAATAACTAAAATCGTGCTAGTAACAGAAGTAAAAGGCTTTTGTTAGAAGAGGCCTGCTGATTTAATTCCTTTCTCTTTTTTTTCTCTTTCTTTTCTTTGCCTTTTTTAAAAAAAGGCCTGTTGTAGCTACGTAGCCTTGGCTGGCCTGGAACTCAAGAGACCCACTTGTCCCTTCACGGCCTCCCGAGTGCTGGGATTAAAAGCATGCGCCACTCCACCCAGTCTGCTTTAATTTTAAACCCTAGAGATGCTCATTATTCCCACATTTTGTCCACCAAAATAAACTTCTTCCATGGTTAAGATTCAGAATTATATTAGTAACGTAAAAGGGCGTTTCTTTCAAGTTTCCATGTATACACCTCCTCTTCTGCCTCCCAGGCCTCCCCTTTTCCCTTCACCAAATTTACCGCGAACCTCCCTTTTGCCCCTCACCCAGTTTATTGCTAAATTGGCAGAAAATATTCTAATGAAAACATAGGGATGGGGACTACTCCAATTTCCTGTGGATGCTAAGCCTCACCTACCTTTTTTCCTAATCTCCAAGCGGAGTGGTCAAATATACATTCGGTCAATTTTCCAGAAAGTTCACGGGATGAGCATTATACCTCTTGAATCTGCCACTAGATGTCACCAAATCCCAGCAAAGGATTTACTACTGGGTTCCCAGGGATTGTGAGATTTATTTAATTTTTTGCCCCACCCACTTCCTATTTTATGGGCTCCCTAATCTCTGGCTGACTCATATATATCTTAAATTCCTAAGGATGAATAAAATCAAGTTCTGTAAAGTAATACTAGGCAAGGAATTATATATCTGAATATTTTGGTTAATTTCCTTAAAAAGAAAAAAAGTCACCTGTTCTTCCAGCACTTCTTTCTCCCTTGCCTTTTGTTTTTATTCAGGATTGATAAATGGGCCTAAATTCTGATGCTGAAACCTTTTGTGAGCTGTGGTACATCCGCAGTATCAGCTCTTGGGAGTAAGAAGGGCCACAAATTAAAGGCCAACTTAGATTATGTATTGAGACCCTGTCGATGCATAAATAAATCAATGAAAGAATACTCTTTTTGCTTTTTGCCCACTTTACTTTTAAGTACTTACAATTCCTCCACATGACAATTGCAGACAACTCTAGAGAGTCTGTAATAGTAACTCGGATAAAATTAAACCTCAGCATTGGGAATTATCTTCCTCTTGAAATTTTTATCAGGTATGTGTAGTTTATACGACAGTTTTATGTAATGGTTTTGTGCTGTCCTGAGCAAGAAGGTAGGTACATAGTATACCAAAAGTTATATTTTATCACGGTGAGAGGCATCACACAAAGTTAGCACTCTTAGTTCCTAACTAAAGTTTTAAGCCTGTTCCCCAAGGGAGCTAACCTGTTCGGAGGATCTTACCTGAAGATCAGGCCCGGTCTCCGATGCAGGAGCCTGGGGAGAGCCTCCAGCCGCAGAGCAGCTCAAGGTGTCTCTCCAGGTGTGCAGCGAAAGACAGAAGCTCGTGATCTTCCTGCTTATATACTCACTGTCCAGCGAACGTCATGGGATTCTTGTCCTGTGTCTGGTTATCTTAGCGACTGATGTCACTGGGGGCTGGTTATCAGGTACAGCCTTGGGTGTAGTGGAGTTCCTGACTAAGCTGTTTTGTAAGACAAAGGGCATTTTTTTCTATTCTCATTACATTCCCGAAAACTTAGTTGTGTTTTTAGAGTCAGATAGTAAATAGAAAAACTTTTCACTTAGGTTTTAGAGCAGTGCATAATGATGATGTAGCTCTGAGGTGGTTTTTTTTTTTTTTTAATTTCTCTATATATGTACGTGTGTGGCCTGTACATTTTGAGGCTAAAGTTCACCTTCATTTAGGTCTTTTCCTCTATTGCTGTCCACCTTATTTTTTATGGAAGGGTCTCAGTGAACTCGCAGTTTGTTATATGGGCTATACCGACTTGTCACTGAGCTCCCAGGATCTGTCTGTCTCTACCAACAGTCCCCTTTAAAATACTGGGGTTATGGATATGTGACCCGTGTTCAGCTTTTATATACATACTGGGGAGCTGAACTTAGGCCCTTGTGCTTGAGCAGCAGACATTTTACTTCCCCCCGAACATCTCCCTAGTCAGCCCATCGATTTTTAAATATTTTCCATATTTCAGATGCTGTATTAAATCCTTCCCATAGGTATTTCTTTTCCTTAACAAAATTGTACTACACTATAATCAGCCAAAAATAGGTTTCAGTTACTAATTATGTGTATTTGTACATACATGGATGAAGGTTTTAAAAAGATTTTAATTTTACTATTTTTTATTAGGCATATATCTACATGTGTGTATGTGACATGTGTTTAGAAGTCAGAGGCACTGGATCCTCCGGAGCTGAAATTACTGGCTGTTCTGAGACAGCTGACATGGATGCTGGGAACCTAACTTGAGTCCTCTGGTAAAGCAGCAAGTGGTCTTAATTGCTGAGCCATCTCTTCAGCCACAATGGTGAGAGGTATTTTTAGAGCAGTTCTCCAACTGTATTTCCCAGACAAATCAGAAGAATCAGTAAAACCCAGTAAGTTATCGGAATATTAGATTCGTAGGCCCTACTTTACATCTCATAAATCAAATGTTTTCTGGATGGAGCTTGGAAATTCACGACACTTACAAATGGTTCTAGTGAATCCAATGTACGGTAAACTTTGGGAACCACTGCTTTGGGGGGGCTAAAATGCAATACTTTTTTTTTACACCACTAGAGGGTGCCATAGAATGTAAAGCAAAATGTGTTCTGATACACCCTGTGTGATACACCCTGCGTAGTATTAGTCATGTTTTGCAGATTAAGAAATGTGTAGAAGTGTCACAGTAATTCAACTGTCTGAAACAAACTGTACGTTCTACCATTAATGTCCTACCATTAAGAAGATGGTAGGAAAGCAAACCAAGTATAGAGAAATAACTTGATGCTTTTTATACATTTCCCACTCTCAGTTCTATAATAGGGTATCACATAAAAGCTCAGGAGTGCTCTCCTTATTTCTTATCTCTCAGTGTTCTTTCTGTTCTGTAGTTATCATTTTTGGTGCATGTCATAATGTTTCATGTATGATAAACACAGTTGTGAAAACCCATTTGTGGATCACTCACTCTATTGCTCTATTCACTCTAGTCCCACTAATAAACTTATAACTTAGGTGACACTTAGTATCATTTTATAGTGATGAAAGTGAGTTCTGTTATCCAGTTATTTTCATTCATATGTAATTTACAGGTAATAAATGAATACTTTTACTGAATTACTAGATAATTCCTGGCATTTGGGATTCTAGTATTGAGCTTCCTAGTTCTCTGGTTTAGATCCTATTTAAGTGATTTTTCTTCTTATTTTTTATTTGTGAGATATTGATGCTTTTTGATCCAAGAGAAAATGTGAAGTTTCTCTGTTGTATTTTGACCAGATGGTCAGACACCAGACATACACTCTGCAGGCCCTCTCCTCTAAGCCATTCCAATGGCAGAATGTTGGCTCATTTGAGCACTGTTAGAACCAGTTCAAGGAATTCAACATTGAGTGAGGCTGACCAAGTACGATGATACACCACATTGTGGTGCTTTGTAAAATAACTATGTATTTGAAAACAGAAGTGTTTCAGATTTCAAAGTTATTCATGTTTAAATTGTTTCTTAAAACAAGTTCTCTTAAATTTTCTAAACTTAAGTGTCACTACCTATTAGATGGAAACAACCATTTCATGATCTTAGCAGCCACGCTGTATAATACAGTATCTAGCTAGCACATGTGGCTATTTAAAATTCGTTAGGATAAAAAAAAATTGGTTCAGTTGGTTGTTTTGACTACATAATGTTACTAGCTGTTGTCTAAATTTAGATAGAGATTTTCACCATCGCAGAATGCTCTGCTGGGCCACGCCGATTTAGATGAGAGGAGGCATGTAAAAGGCCCTAGCATAGTGCCTGTCTCTTGGCAGATGCTCCTAAAAGGTGATTTTTTTTTCTCTGCTCTTCTCAAGATCAGAGCTGGGGTGCTTCATTTTATTGATAGGTTCAGGAGAGGGAGGCAACTTACCTGAGGTACTTTAAGAAGGGAATATGTCTGGCCCTGGAATCTACATTTCTGACTGCTGCTGCCATATTCTATTAGGTTTATCCTTGTGCTTTACTGAGTAGGATTGTAAGAGCAAGAGAGTGAATAAGGGGAATTAGTTTTAGAGTCAGAGTAGTAAGGAAAAATGGCCTAGAAACAGTGTTCCCTGTATTCAAGGTAGCAGAGGACTCAGCTTTTTCCATCCGTTATCTTAGCAAATCCTCACAGAAGCCCAGAGAAGTTAAACAGTCACCTAAAGTTGCTCAACCAGTAAATTGCAGAGCAAGGCCAGACTTGTTCCTTACTTTAAAGCCCAGGCTTTTTCCTGTTATGCTATGTTGCCCCATCAATGTGAATGTCCCCCTGTAGCCTTAACTTATTAGAGGGATAAAGCCTCAAGTAGATTCCTGACTTACAGTCAGTTCTCAGAAAATAAGCAATATTCTTTAGAATTTACAAGCTGCACTGTTGTCTTTACATGATTTCAACTGGAAAAGAAAGATAGCTTAATTTTGTTTGTTTTCAAGGCCCAAGGCCAGACAGAAACTATTTACGGTCTCAGCCTTCACAGAAAATTCAGTAGCTCCATGAACCCTGTATTAATTTGCAAGATTACCATTAGCTCATACAATGCCTTGTGGTAATCAGAATCATAGGTCACCTAAGGGCAGACAAATTGCAGAGATACACACACTCCAGTGGAACAGTGAGAAAAAATTTCTTTTTCTTACCCCCGCTGACAACTTCACCAAGGCAGTTAGTTGAAAAAGACATTTTGGCCAGGAATTTTGCTCTCTTAGTTGAGTACTATTATGTAGCATGTCACTTCCCTGTTGGTATATATGATCCTTTACCTTGGGAATAACAAAACCTTCCTTGGTCTGAAAGGTAGTGGTCAGTGTTGATCAGACACTGTTTTGTTGTCTGTCCCCAGTGTCCTCCCGTGCTTTATCCTAAGCTTTATCTGTTATCCTATTATAAGTGTGTATGTTATAATTTTATTTATTTTACTTGTATAGGTGCTTCATCTACATGTATGTCTATGCGTCTTGTATGTGCCTCGTGCCCTCTGAAGCCAGAAGAGGACATTGGATTCCCTGAGACTGGTAATGTAGACAGATAGATATGAGTTAACATATAAGTGTTCTAGTCGCAGATCAGAACCAAACTTTAAAAATACCAAGTGGAAGCTGGACAGATGGCTCAGCAGTTAAGAAAACTTGTCACTCTTGCAGAAGACTAGGGTTCAGTTTTAGTCCCTACATGGTGGCTCACAAGCATCTGTAACTCCAGTTCCAGGGGACTTGACACCTTTTTTGTGAACCCCTGTGGGCACTAGGCACACATGTGATGTACATACATGTATGCAGGCAAAACACCCGTGCACATACAAATACATAAATCCTAAAGGTTTTTAAAAATTGGTTCTGATTATCTTATCTAATTTCTTAAAATGATGATTATTTAATGTACAAGTTAAAAACACTAATCCTAATATTTCAAGGCCAAACAAAATGGCATTTCTATAATATGGATGTCTTTCTTTTGTCTATTTATACTGCCTCAATCCATGAGAATTTCATAAAGTGAGTCCTGCAAATTTCTCTGGATCTGTCTAGCTTGTTAGCCCATGGCAGAGCAAAAAATGGGAATAGTCAAGGGAAAAGTTTTATCCTTTTAGGGTATCTCTTTTCTCTTCTGTAATTAAACTACCACCTCATGGCTCTATTTGACATCGAAAACTTATTTCAAATGACCAAACAGCTGAGAATTGAACGTAGTCAGCGATGACCTTAGATGACCTTGAGATGCCAGACTTGCACATGATCCCTTGTTTTTCTCCTCCTGAGTTAATAGTTTAGCTTGAATCGTGCCAAAATTCTGGTTTTGTCAGCAACACACTTTACTTAGAGTAAAGCTACCCATGGTATACATTAACTTAAAAAGATAAAGATGATTTTCGCCAGTCATTGTTGATGCTTGTAGCTCGAACTTTGCCTCAAGTGGTTGCTTTGAATCGTTTTATCCCCAGCTGAGTTTCTTTTGTTTGTAATTTATACCTATAGTCTATAGTTTCCTAGAAGTGATAAAGTTATGGCTTTTGAAACTATAATACCTCCCATATTTAAAAAGACAAGCCAGTAGTACTTGAAAGTACATATCTAAGTTGTTTAATGGTAGATATAGGGTGCTGGTACTATTTCCTTTAGTTCTGAATGTTCCCTTAATAAAATAATTCTTTAAAGAAGAAATGACCAGTTATGGTTTAGACTACAAACATGGGTTTTATTAACCAAGACATTGAGTGAAATGTATATTCTTTAGTAGGGATGGACCATGTCAGATTTAGGGAGTGAGACAAATTGAAAAAAGAAAATAAAACCCTTTTTACTGGAGATTGATAAGGTCTCCTCAAAGGATAGTCTCTTCTCCACCAGACGCCATGGGGAGCCTTGCTGTAATGAGCTACTGTAAGCGGCGTCTCACACTTATCAGGAAATTAGGACCAGAGAGAGGTTGAAAGCCACAGAAAGAAACTTAAGCTAATTGTCCAGATTACTAGCCAGAAGGCAGAGAAAAACACAGGCAAATGGAAGCAAGGGGCAAGAAGGAAGTAAGAGTGTATTAGAGCTTTTGGCTTACCCTCGATGCAGAAGGCAAAGCTGGTATGGAAACAGGTCAGATTGTGGAATATGTGACAGAGGGTGTCATTATCTAATTTTAGAAGATGTTTTTCTTACCTTGTTTACAGTTTTTAAGAGTAGGACAACCATCAGAAAGCAAAGGCTGTGTGTGTGTGTGTGTGTGTGTGTGTGTGTGTGTGTGTGTGTGTGTGCGCGCGCGCACACATGCACATGTGTGTGAAAGTTCAAGCATTTAAACACAAAGTATCTTACTGCTCTGCTTGGAAAGGTAGAATCTACAAACTACCCATTGAAACAGTGGTTTTGATCTACTTGCAACAGTGTGTTACCATATGGATAAGTGAATGAGGATGTTTATACACTACGGTGAGAGAGCAGATAGGGCTTAGGGTATGGGGACCTTGGAGGACATGTTCCTTCCAGGCCCTGAGGTTGAGATAATATGTTTAGTAATTAAGGACAGAGAAGAGAGTAAGAACAGCTCCTAAAAGGTACAAAGCTGAGATCCACCCAGCTGCTCCCAGCCTAGAGTTGAGGCTGGGGCGTCAGGGAGATCCAGGAGGGTACAGCCAGCTTTCAATAGAGCTGGTCTGTGAAACTTGGCTAAGAGGACAGAGGAAAATTGATGTTTGCTCCAGAGTAGGGCTGTCAGCTGTGCTTACTGCCTCATCAGGCTCCCAGCTGTAAACAAAAGTCCTGGCCCTTCATGGCACTGCAGAGCAGTCCAGGCTGGTGTAAGTCTCTGAGGACAGCTAGACCATTTTCTCACCCTGGCTGACAACCAGGAGACAGAAGAAACAATAGAAGGTAGAGTGGGGGAAGGGGCAGAATTACAAGGGGGTGAGGAGCAGAGACTATTGGGAAGGAGTTGTCTATTTCAGATCTTAGGTCTTTGGATAAAATTAGTAGAATTCTTTTGGGAAAAGCAGACCCCTTTGTGTACATGTCCCTGGTCATAGTGAATTATGAAGGAGCTTCAGAGAACCCAGTGTATCATCCACCCTTTCATTTATAAACATATATGCTCATCACCATGCTATGTATCCTGGGCGATGTTAAATTAATAGAAGGCAGCTCACATATTCAAAGGTTTTATTAGGAGTTTAGGGATATGTGTGAAGTGTTAGTTTTTGAGACAGGGTTTCATATAGCCCAGGCTAGCTTTGAACTTGCTATGTAGCCAAGGATGGCCTTGAATTTTTGACCCTCCTGCATCCACCTCCACAGTGCTATGATTAAAAGCATGTAACACTCTGCTCAGCAAATAATAGATCTTCTGAAATACTAAATGACAAATTTGGAATAGAAGTATTGAAGCAACGTTTCTGGCTATGATCCCAGAAGGTGAGATTTGAGAGAACTATAGTAAGTTAGACATGATTTGGCTATGAAGAAAAGGCATCTGGAATTGAAGACAGAACAAAATTATTAGTAAAACTGAGACCTCCTTTGGCTGGAGCAGTTAAGTTAGTATGCCACATTTCCCACCCTCCTATACTTCTCATGATGGCTACTCCAGTATTCAAGTCTCCCATTAAGTGTCACTTCTTCACAGTGGGTCCTACCTTATCTCCAGGACCAAGTTAAGTTTCTTGCTTTATGTTCCTATAGCACCCACTGCTTTTGCGTTTCCAGGATGCCACCATTTTCACTTGCTTTTTCAGTGCATTTGTTCTCTACATTATAAGCCAGGAAGGGTTTTGTTTGATTGTATCTTCTGCTTCTCCTCTTCTCCTTTGACCTCCTCTCCTTCTTCCTCCTCCTCTTCTTCCTCTTCTTCTTCCTTCTCTTCTTCCTCCTCTTTCTCCTTTTTTGAAAAACTCAAATATCTGTTCTCTCCCTTTTAAAACTGTCCTACTCCTGCTTGGCTCTGGAGGCAGAGGCAGGTGGATCTCTGAGAATTTGAGGCCAGCCTAGTCTACCTAGTGAGTTCCAGGGCAGCCAAGACTGTTTAGATAAACCATGTCAACAAACAAACAAAACCTGTCTTACTCCTAACATCTCATTTATTTGGATGTTTCTGTTTCTCTTCCTTTCTCTTCATTCAGGTTACAAGTCTCTGCACTCATGAAAGACTTCTAGGATATCCTCTTTCCCAACTTCCACCACAGATAGATTGTCCATAATACCTGAAGTATCTTCTCCATTTTTCTACTTTTCTCTCTCCTGCCATACTATAGGAGCTCTGAGGGGAGGAGGTTTTATTCTTCACTATGTAGTCTATTTTGTATAGCACTTAGCATGTGATGACAAGTACTTCATGAACATTTGTGAATTAATCCAGAGGAGATGACACAATATTGGTAGGTGAAAGCCAGTCTAAAGGTTGATTGTATTCCTATGCATGAAGAGAAATCTTTGGAAGTTTTTTTAAATATAAGAGGAGAAAATTATTTTAAAATTGCTATTTTATTTTAATACTGGAAATTCTTACATATGTTAGGCAGGCACTAGGCTGCATTTCTAGCTCCTGAAGGACCACTGACCTCTGTAGAGAATAACATGAGTGCAAACCTTAGTGTACTCCAGATACTTGCCTCCCATTGTCTTGTGGTTTCATGCTCTCTATCTCACTGTTATTCCCATGACCCCTCACCTCTACAAACTAAGAAGATTTATCTATTAGTCCTCCTAACCAGAGAGATTTAGCAGTATTACCAAATACTCATGTTGCTCAGGTGTATTTGCTCATTCAGCTGCGATTTTTTTGCCTACTTTCATTTTACCAAGCATAGTACCTCTCCTCTGTCTAAATAATGCTCCTAAATGCATGAAAACCTTACACTGGTCACTCAGTGGTAGCTTTAAATTCCTGCTTTACTGCTCAGGCAGTAGCTATTCCTTATTTCTGAAAATGGTCTTACTAAGGCAAATGGTCCAGCAAGTTTTATCTTTTAAATCAATCACAATAGAGGAACTTACAGGAAAATGGCTTGGGTTTAACAATAGACTAGAGGGCCTCCCTTGTACTCTTGAGTAGGTCTAAAGCAAAAGTATAGTTTTAAAATAGCTTCCAAAGACAATTAGACATCCTCACACTGGGGTAGGCATTAATGCTAGGCTAGGGCATTGGACTGTTTACATAAGCATGTGTCCCAGGTAGTTAAGATGCTAGCTAGCAAGTGAAGATGCCAAAGGGGTAATACTTACCTATCACCTTTCACAACGTCCCCCTTACCCCAAAGATGAATAAAGAAAACGTAGTATTGTAGCTAAACTCCTTATTGGTTATCATTTGGTTGAAGAAAAGCATCAGACATGGTATCAGTGACATTTTGAAGACATAGTCATTTGTTTTTGACCTGTTTTTCTTACTTGACTCCTATTTCCTGAGCATCACTCCACCCCCAGGATATTCCTAAGAAAGTTTTATGTATGTAACAGAAGCAAAAGAGTATAAAATGATTAATTACTCTATTAGGTCTCTTTTGGGTCAAGAAAGTTCATAAACTTGAAATTTGAAATCCTAGTAAGATAAGACAGGCAGTCAACAGTGTATATTTCATAAGGGGATGATGATATTGAGAAACTACATTGTCTCCTCCCTTAAAGGACCATCCTGAATCTCAGGCCTATCAACTGGTGGTAACAGATTAGGTTCCTACCAGAGGAAAACTAAAAGAAGTATAAATTTCATGGATCCCTAAATTCACGAAGAAGCTCTGGTGAAGAAAACTTTGAATTTCTTCAAGTAGAGCTCAGCATGACCTTTTTACACCCCTAATATTGTCCTAGATCATACCAGAATTGTGTTCTCTATTTCCTTATATGGGTGTAAGGCAAAAGATGAAAAGGCAGAGGTTGAAGACTTAACCCACCCCCACAAATTTCCATAAGCACGAATCTGTTACAGACTAAGAGCAGACCCAAAATGAACTTGTGTGGCTAATAAGTGACACTTTGTTGGAGAACAAAGGGAAGTTAAAAGGATGGCCTGAGCTTTTAGTCAAGACCTTAACAACCTTATGTTTGATAAAGAGACAAGATTAAATGGTTAGAGAAGATCCTTGTGTTGTGTCAGGTGCTAGAATTAAAAGGCATTGTGACGTGTTGACTGGGGTTGTCTTATGGGAAAGACTATGAGATAATCAGTTTTCTAAAAGAGCAAAATATTTGTTATTCTGTGAAAATGAGATGAAAGTCAAATGCTTTGAAGATAACAGATGTATTACTGTGACCAAAGTCACAAGCCTTCTTGCTCTTATTTGTCTGAGCTGTGTATCTAGCAGTGAGTCTCTTATCTGAAGTAGTTCGAGAATAGTGGGAAACTGAGGACTGATATGACAAAGATTAGCCAGTGGACATTGTTAATACATGTAAAGGGGAGGTACGTTAACATAGATATACGTTGGTCAGTTGAAAAGCACATTACGGTAAGAAATATACCAAATTATTAGAGTTCTTTGGCACAGCTGTTTTTCACTTTAGTCTATTTCTTCCCATGATGAGGGCACATATGGATGTGCTTCTGTGAAGGCAGCGCCAGGGAGGACAGTCTACTCTTAATGTGAATGGCACCATGTCATGGGGGAGGGTCTCAGACTAAATGAAAGGGGAAAGAAGAGAAAGCCAGCAGAGCATCAGCAGCCCCTCTCTCTGCCTCCTGTAGACTCTCCAGTGAACACCTCCCATGTTAGTCAGCCATAATGTGAAGTGCTCTCACAGTTATCCTCAAGATGTTTTACCTAAGCACGTATGGGATGGTGAGACAGTGGACTGAACCCACTGAAATTATGAGCCCAAATAAATCCTTTCTCTCTTAAGTTGTCTGTGACAGAGATTTTGATTATGTTATTTAAAAAGGCAACTAATATATCCTCAAAAATATACTTGGAACACCCCTTGACATGAAATGGCTTATATCTAAACATCATAGACAATACAGTTTTGATTTTCACAAATTTAAAGCAACAGTAAAAACAGTAAACTATCTCCTTACCTCCACCAAGCAAATGCTGCATAAAACAATTTGTATAAACAAAAAGTAGAGTCTCTCTGATTGAATGTGTATCAGCATGTCTATGTGCAGATATGGGAGGGTACCTGTGCTTTCTTTCCACAAGACCTTGGGACCTATAGATGATTTGAAAATCTCTTGCACAGTTGGTAAGGCAATGTACTGAAAAATAGTAAACTTGAGTTTTGCCTCTGTTTTGAGACTAGAGTAAACTACTTAAAGTTTTTGAGCCTCTCATCCTTTCTTTGCCTGGAATTCCCACAACACTATGAGGTAGTTACTGTTATTTTCAGTTAACAGTTGTGACAACTGAAGTATAGAATAGTTCAATAATTTGGTCAAGGTCATGTAGTTACTGTGTTCTGGATTTTGCCAAGCCTTCAAATGAGATTTTAGAGGAAGAAACTGAAGCTGAGGGAATTATCATTCAAACCGAGGCTCTGTCTGGTACGAAAGCACCACACTGTTTTCAAACCAAACTGTCATGAATGAAGCTAGTAAAAATGAGAATAAGCTTACATATTTTCTAGATCTATTCTGTAAGAGAAAATGGCCCCTAGGTTTAGGTGATGGCAAGATTTTCCCCTTATTCCAGGAAATTAATAGTGAGATCTGTTTTTAAATAACACACTACACAATATAACACAGTAGAGCATTTTTATAAAGCTTTGCAAGTGAAAGCAGAGGGTGTAAAACAGAGCTACTCATGTGACTTCTTTGGGTGGCTTCATGTTAGTGGACTTTGTCTTTCCATGCGGAGAATTCTTTGTTTTGGTGAATTGGCTTAAAGGCTATTCTTCCCCAAGGCTTAGACCTGCTAACAAGCTGTTCTGACTAATAAGACTTCAGCCCATATTGTAGCCTATAAATATTATTCTAGCTGGAGACTGTGGTAGAGCAGAATGTGAGGCTGGGAAGAACATACTAATTACTTTCCCTTCAGAGATGACTGTCTCCTCAGCAGAACCAACATGTAGAACAGGGGGGAAGCAGATGGCTCTGCTGCTTAAATTCCTGCTATTGTACTCACTTGTCACTGATGCTGTCTATCTAATGGTTGGGAATTTAATTATAACCTGATCCAAGTCTTAATATATGATATGTTATTAATGTTTAATAAGAACATTATAATTCTTTTTTCAGTGATGCAACCTACAAGGTCGTTTTAATTTTGTTCCTGTTGCATATGAAGACCACATTGTGTATATATATATATATCTGTATGGACTCTGATTTTTCTAAGATTTCTTCTGGATCTCTTTTTCTGTGTTCAATAAATTAACAGAAAGGGAATGAACAAAACTTATGATACAGTAAGTGGGAAGATAGGTTTTTATTCTAATTACACATATTGTGTATTATTAGGTACCGGGAGCTGTGCAGGCTAAGGAGTTGTATAAAATGCATCTCTTGCCTTCAAAAAATGTCTTCTAAATTTCTTCCATTGAACCAGTGAGTAGAACCCTGCTTGCTGATCCCTGGGTGATTCCTGATCTAGATTGTTTAGTGTTCCATAACAGTGCCGCCTAACAAGATTAATCCCAGCATAGTGAAGTACAATTTTTGAGATTTTAGTAGACAGAAATAATGAGATAAGACTGATAATGCCAACACCGATACAGACACACAAGAGTGGTGGGAGAACACATTAAAAAATCCAAATAGTGTAATATTACACCACACTGAAATGTACTCAAAAACAGATGTTTCAATTTCATTCTTTCTACAGAGGTGGTCCAGTTGTACCAATGATACTGTTCCTTGCACTGAATATGTATAAACACTATACAGTGTTTATATTGGGGAAATACTGGGAAAGAAATATATTTGTTAAGGATGAAGGCTGTATCTGTTGTCTTTATAAACACTGGTTTATTTCTTTTGAGGGTGGAATGCATTTTTGTTCCTGTTCAGTGCTTTATCATCATCTGTTGTTTGTGGTTACAGTGACCATAGCTATGTAGCAGACGTTTCCAAATGTATAGAGTGAAATAAACAGTTACTAGCAAGAAATGAAAAAAAAATCCAAAAGAAGTAATATTTTCTGGATACAATTGAGGCATTTACATTGCTCAACAAAAAGAGAATCTAACTTTCAATCAGCCTAACAGTTTAAACTGAAGAGTGCTTGTTCTTTTATGATAGGTGAGAAAATGCTTTTAGAAATGTTAAAGGAATAAATTTTACTCAGTACATTTCTTCCACTTAGAGAGCTGCTTTTGCTTGGCCTACGAATTTGGAGACAGCAAAAGGACCTATTGTAGATTAAAGAGAAAAAAAGAGGCAAAACCCCTGGTATTCCACAAGGCAGAGCAAACTGTTAGGAAGATGGACACACCAATAGCCCTAACAACTGAGTAAAGCCTTTCTTCTTGAAACATACATTTATGAAATATTTATCTAATATTAAATATTAACAAAGAATTGATGAAAATACCTGAAACACTTTATCTTCATAGGACCTCCCCCACCACACCCCTTAAAATGCTGTTTAAATCTCAGAATCGTATCAGATTGATTCAGGCAGAAAATAGTACAGGTCTCTGGAGGGGTAAGTACTCAAATGAGACTCTTATACTACCTTATCTCAATTCATTGGTAAGAAGGACCCAAGGTTAACAATTCTGTGATTGAACAGATTGCTAAATGTCAAACCCCTTCAGTGAGACCTAGCACTTCCCTAGTTAGTCCCTGTACATATGTGGGAAGAATGAAGAAAATGAAAGCCATTTGCTCCAGATCTCAGGTTGGCATTATGCAAATACTTCCTCTGCTTAAGGGCTCCAGTGAGGATAGTACCTTCCACCTGGCATTAGCTCTGAGTGGCTTTGTGAATTCCTTTGGTCTATTATGTTGGTTGGTACTTTGGTTTCTTTGGCACCCAGCACCAGCTGATGCCCTGATCTGAGGCCCAGTTGGACAGCCTTTATTGCTCAGTACTGTAGCTGTCTCCAGGGCATTGTTCTTGAGACTTCCAACAGGGCAGATTTGTGCAGTTGGCCCATCTGGACAAGATCTGTAACAAGTAGAGCTCTGTGCAATAAGCTCATCTCCATAGTCCACCCCCACCATCCCCGCCTCCGGGCTGCAGCAGCCTGACACCCCAGCCCCATCAGGGACAGTATCAAAGAGATACTCTCTGCTCCTTTCAAAGGGGTATTGCTTGTGGCTTCTCATTGATTGGCACTACCTGGGCAGAAATAGGAATATAGGGGCTCTCTTCCCTTTTCAATGTAATCTTTTCCTATAAATCAGTTTTTAATGTTTGTTTCTTGGTATGAGAGTGCTTAAATGGCCAGTAAAAGTAATTTCTAGATCTGAATATGGTAGTGCATATTGTTAATCCTAATACTGGGTAGAGTAAGACAAGAAGATTATGAATCCAAGGCTGGCCTGGGCTGCAAGTAATTACTTTCTTCAAAATCAAGGGGGGCAAAAGGATAGCCCAATGAATAAGAAAGGTCAGACAAATTCAATATGTAAATAGAGAAAGAAGGCTTGCACTATAGCATTTACATTGACCATCGGACTTGTTGACTTTGAATTTAGAATTCTGTGTGAAATGATGAAGTCGTGAGGGAGAGATGAAATAGAGCTGGTGATGGGAAAAGAGGAGGAGGATCGTTAGAATGGGCAGAGGGGGGCTCTGATTACATAGTTAATTATTTTTCTGGACACAATATTTTAAGATACTATTTGTTTGTGTATTCCAACTGCAGTCTTCACACTTTAATCTTACTTATCTCATTTTTGTGCTCTTCATAGTCAGATCACTTCAAACAACTCAATGTACCAGGCCTATGTGTTCCCATGACTTACAGTGACACACCAGTCCACTCTATTCTGACCTTTCCTGTAGCTTTACTGAATAATGGGCTCTCTGCCTTCTACAACTACTACCCAAGATAGGTTGAGCCAATGTTTGTTTCCCTAGAAGCCTAGATAGGGACCCTATCCATGCCTAGTTCCTCCTTAAGAACTTCAAAGCCTACTCTTTTTCAGAACAAGGTTACATGGCACCATTATTTGCTTTCCAAGAGGAGATAAAGAAGATAGTTAGAAGGTTCTGCAAAATAAAGAGACTTTGGAGAAAAAGAAACAAGAGAGTAGCAGTCTGTCTAAAGAGGGTTTCTGTACTCCACTTCTTAAATTTTAGTACCTTTTATATCACCTTTCCTAGATCACTAAATAAAATTCTTAAAGGATAAGCCTCCCCCTACCTTTTTACTACCCAACAGCATAACAAAACTTGTGGCTATGCTATTTGATTAGGAACTACAACAAATATGTCTGGGACCAGGAAGCTTACATAGTTCTGGAAGGGTACATTTTTTGAGAGTCCTGGGTTCTTGTTCAAGTTCTGAAAATGTCTTTTCTAGGAGAAGTGAACCTAACTCTGTTGGGCCATATAACATTGTCCTAGCCCACTGCAGCCCGTGACTACCACGTCATTGTTAAGAGGTTTAAAACCTGTGCCTTTGTCTTCCTATCAGTAAGGATATCTGACTATGTCATTCAGGGCAGTATTTGTGGACTGAAAGGACAGTGGGAGAGAGAGAAGTGCCAAGTAAAAGCCAGGCTCTGAGTACAAGTAGGAAAGATTCAGGTGACAAAACCCAAAACCGCCCAGTCTAGATATTCTTCACAGAGGCGCCCCAGCAGTGACAGAAAGTAATTTTGGCATTAGGCACATGAACAAAGAGAAATGGTAGAGTTAGCAGTCAATCTGGATGAGGGTATATAAGCCATGTTTGTAAGTACAGCTACCATTGGCACTAGGCAGTCCCCACATAGCTTGAGAACTGGTAATTGAAGTTATGCGTGGGAAGTCAAGAAGGAACTGTTCAAACTCTTGCTAGAGTCTGATGCAAGGGAAAAGCCCACCTGGGTGCAAGCAGGAAGCCAACAGCTATACTATAGCCTCCACCCTGTTCACAGTGCCTGGTGGATATCTTCTGACCTCAGCACTTTATAGACAACCCAATAGAAGATATTGAAGACAAGAAAAGTAAAAGGGAAGACAGCCCTGGAAATGGTGTCAATTCTCTTGGCTCGGTCCACATAGAGTTTCCTCATGGTTTCTCCTTCCTTTAGAAGAGGGGTTGGAGGTTGGGGACTGTAAATACTGGAACCTTCCATTGGACCTCCATCCCTTGCTTGTAGGCAGTGTCCTAGGCCATAGCCACGAAAATAGAAGCGGCTCTCTCTTATGATGTCTTCTTCCTATAATTACAAGAAATAAAAGGTGGTATATATAATATTTATATGCATTAAGAAGCTATATGCTATGGTATCATTTACAGCTATGCATTGAGTTGCCTTTTGAAAATGTGTAACATCATTTGGAGTCATCTAAAACCTAGAAAAGTGTCAGCATTTCAACATCAAATTCTGTGACAGGTAAACAGAACAACAAAACCACCAGACAGTGAGGCTGAGATATATTGACTTTGTAAATTGATTTTAATGAAATTAAAAAGCTGTGAAATCAGTTTTTTTTGTAGATAGTACATTTAAAGGTGATTTTGACTTAAAGCTAAGAATTACAAAAGTTTTAAATGACCAAATGAGTTAGGCAAAGTACGTTAAAGTTGACCACTCTTCTGAAGATCTTTTTATTTCTTTGCAAATTAGTTGATTGGACATGAGAGTGTACAAATCTATAGTAACATTTATTACCCAATGCACATTATATTCATATACAATTTGCGTGCTTTTTGATAGCCTCAATAACATGGAGAAGGTATATTTTAAATAAGCAGTAAGCAGTAGACTGCAGAAAGACCATTACTACAATAGTTGGCTGACAGCTGAGTAGCTATGACACAGCTGGGAAGCAGGAAGCAAGGACAGAAAGATACAAATAAAAGAAATTGAAGGGGGGGAGGAGGAGGAAGAAGGAAGAAACATCCACGAGAGCTTTACTTACGTAAGAAGCCCTCAGCCCCTCTACCCCTGAACTTATTTACTCTATTTTCTCTTTTTAGAGCAGATTTTAAAAATATGTCCTTCAAGTAGAAGATGATTATGTATATTAAAAGTGTTGAATGCTCTGCAGTAAAAGCTTCAGCTAAGAGATTGCCTGAAATGAAATATCCTTTTGCCTGATTTCACCTACCAACTCAAGTGTGCCCAGAACTCAGAAGGTTCCAGAGACTAGAGTCTCTCATCCCCAACACTGGAGAAATCCAAGGTAAAACGGGAAGAGTAAGCCATCCTAGCTATATGACATAGTTCTTTAAGTTATAAGAACAAGAAACATGTATATTTGTGTGGGTATGTCATACATATGTATATGCAAAATGAGCATAAAGGTGTTAAACATTTTGTACAATTGAAGGGACACTGTAGGATGTTTATAACAAGGCCTCTGCAGCTATAGAAATCAATTGAAAAGTAGTTTTGTAGATGTGATATTGGTATGGTTGGTAATAGTAACTCCTTAATTACCACATCACCCCAAACTGACCTGTTATGAGGGCAAGCCTGGGCATCCGTGGCAGACAAACTCGGGCCAGAAATTCACAAACCCTTTCTCTGCTATCTGTTAGTTCATATAAAGACAGGTTCACTCCTGTCTTCCCAGTGACAGGAACCATGCTTGGAACCTAACAGATACTCAGTAGATGTCTGCTGAATGGATAGCTGGGCTGATGAGCCACATGCTTCAGGATATGAGGAATGGAGTGGCTTTTTGTTCTTGGATGCCAATATCTTGTCAGGGTCCCAAACTAAAGAGTCTATTCAGAAAATAATCTTGCTCAGTTATGAAATACTTGGCAGGAAAAATAATTATTATTTGCACCACTATACAATGGTTCAATAGCCTTCTGCTTCTACAAAGGGAGGAACACTTTTAAAAAATATTTATTATTTTTATCTGAGGCGTATGGGCATTTAGCCTGCATGCATGTCTGTACATCATTTGTGTGTGCTGGTGGTGCCCAGAAGAAGGTATCATCCCCTGGAACTGAAGTTACAGACTGTTGTTAGCAGCCATGTGCATGCTAGAGATTGAACCCAGGTCCTCTGGAAGAACAGCTAGCCAGTGCTCTTATTCCGTAAGCCATCTCTGCAGCCTGTGAGGAGCTCTTTGAACACAGGAAAGAATTAACATCTGTCCACCAGAAGGCTTTGCTGTCCTGTTTTTGAAGTATCAGAATCTTCATAGAGAATTATATGTGTATATGTCAGAGGCAGTTCACTATCCTGGCTCGTCAGTCTTGAACAGTTACACTTTGGCAGCCTGCAGGCTCTGTTCATTTATCATTTTGGCCTTTTTTTAGTCAGAGGTTTTTATTAATATCACATGTATTCTATAATTAATTTTCACACTCTTCCTACAGGGGAGATTTGCTGGGTCCATTTTACAGATAAAGAACCAGAGGTAAGCAAAATATCTCACAAGGAATTAAAAAATGATAGGGGTAAATAAAGTAAAAAAAAAATTCTTCCTAGCATTCCAGTATAGGATCCTGTACCCTACTATTCACCTAGCCTCCCAACTAGAAGATACAACTACAGAATATAGGCATTGAGAAAAAGTTCTGAGGGAGAAACTTAGATCCAACTGTAATTTCTGTTTTTAAAAATTGCATTATTTCTCCTTTTATCCAGTAAATCTAAGGAAATTATGTGGAAATATTTCCCAGGCTAGAAGAAAGTACTTTTATACAGAAGAGAAAATGTATCTAATAAAGTAAGCTGCTCTTATTTTTTTATTAATTTTAATATGTATCTTTTTGGCTTGTCCAGCAAAGGTTAGTACCCTAAAATACAAGGATCAAAGAGGCCTGGGTCTGGATATTACAAATTTAAGACAAATTCTGAATGGTGAGTGTTTGTCTATGTGTTGGGGAGGGACAACGTGCCATTAAATATCACTTTGCTATTTCCATGGCTATTGCAATAGAGTTGAATTCTTTTCTCCATATCTAGGAACCAAGTGCTGGAAGGCTAGAGAAGGAAGCTGGGAAATAATGCCCAGTGTAGAGGTGGGCTATGAAGACAGGATAGAGTAATAGATATGGAAGTGAGACAGTCAGGGAGGAAAGAAATTGGAGATGGGGCAGAGCGCTCAGTGAAGACGAGAGCTGAGCAAGGTTCTGAGAGTGAGCCTCTGACAGGATTTGCTGCTATTTTGTACGTTTTCTAGTTCTCAGGTCACTGTATTAATTATAGCAAGGATTCTAGTCTATCCAGTTTGACAGCCCTTGCCTTTGGCTGGTGTGTTCAGAGCCAGGGGCTAACCCTGCAGGGATGATGAGAATAAGGGTTTCACCCTTTCCTCTAAATCACTTAGACCATCTGGGAAGGCAAAGGGCATGCAAAAAACATCATCATTTCCTGCAGTGTCACAGGAGAAGAGCACGGTGCAGGGGAGACAAGTGGTGTAGGAGGTGGTACTAGGAGCAAGATGAGTAACATTGGAGTAACTGTAGTCATCTTTGTTACTGGGACATCAACACAAGGGTTTTAGGTAGGAAAGGGACTCTGGAGTATTTGACAATCTGTTCTTTCCTAGGACTGCAATGTTAAAAAACATAAAAAACAAACAAACAAACAACAACAACAACTATGAATCGAAGATTTTGGTACCTGGAGAAAAGTTTCATACAGTTCTTTAAGGAAGAGGCCAAGCTGTTTATTTTAGGAAAGGGGGCATCCTGGGTTTTTTCATCCCCTAACTATGTACATGTTTTCCTACCCCTACTATGGGGCAGAAAAATCTTATAGGCAGGTCTCTGGAAGAATGAGTCTTATGCAAAGATATGTAACTGTAGATCGGTCCACTAGAGGGCTCACTCCTAGGGAACCATGAAAGAACTAAAGAGAGGAAAAACTAGGAATTCAGAAAAATCTGTATGAGATAGGAGCCCTGTCTTCCTCAGAAAGGAACCATACCAAGAAATGTGAAGTCAGATAGATTGAGTGATCATTGGAAGTCATAATAGGGGTGTTCCCGGAGCAGCTGAGGTGGGAGTTGAGAGTTAGGAGGAACAAAGAGTCCTTGTATTAGTATGTCTCAGATAGGCTAAAGTCAGAGTGTGTGTGTGTGTGTATGCGTGTGTGTGTGTGTGTGTGTGTGTGTGTGTGTGTGTGTGTGTGTGTGTTACTGTGGATCAAACCCAAGATTTATATATATGTTCGGCAAGCACTCTGCCACTGAGCTATAACTGCTGCCCCCTAAAGTCAAGATTTTAACAGTGGGTTCAGGTAATTTGTTTTCTGTCCTCCAAAAGTAATTATGTGCTTTGCTTTTTGGTTTTGAAGCCTCTGGATTATACAGAAAACATGGAGTCAAAGCTCAAAACACTGTGTCTCTGAAATTTAAGCAAACAGTACCAAGGCTTTCAGCTTTGCTCATAACTGGAGCTTGCTTTTCTCAGGGTAGCCTAGGCACCTCTGTTGTCATGACAACTTACCTAGTGCCTATTGTCTACGCAATTCAGGGAAAACTGCTTCTGTTGTCATGACAACTTCCTCTTCTATTTCCCCTTGGTGATCACTCTGTTCTGGAAGAAATGGGGCTAACAAACAAGAGTGAGGAAGAACACCACCTCAAGCCTTCCAACTCTGAAGTGCCTGATGTTCAAGACAAATTCCACCAATCAGAAGAGGCAAGTAGTGATCTTTCAATTCCACTTCAAATATGGAGGCCATCTTACAGTGCTCCAATTGAAAGGCACCTGGTGTCTGACTCTTAGTTTTTAATTGAGGACGACTTAAAGTACCTTCCTTCTGGATGCAAGGAAAACCAAAAACAACTATTATTAATTCTCAAAGCAATAACATCAGTGCTAAGCCAATAAGGTTCTAATACTGGCAAATATATTTTTGTTTGCTTGTTTTGAGACAGGGTCTCTCTATATAGTCCTGGCTATCCTGGAACTTGATATGTAGTCCGGGGTAGCCTTGAACTTGTTTACAAAGCCTCCTGTCTCTGTCTCCCATGTGCTGGGATTAGGGGCATGTGTCACCATGCCTAGCCTGGGCTAATATATTTTAAGTGTTTATTGTGTGGCATGCTCTTAATTTCTCTATTGCCTTATAAGGGTTAATGTCTCATTGGATAGATAAAGGAAACAGTACCAGAAAAACTAAGTATTTAATTTAACTGTCACCAGCCTAGGACTAGAATCTAGGATTCCCAATTGCCCAGTCCTAGAGTCCTGGGTTGGGTTTGTGGAGGAGTAATAGAAAGGAAGGACTCCAAAGGAGAAGGAAAGCGGGCCCCACCCCTTTGGTACTCACCGTGCGCTGTCGTCTCTGCCTTCTACGAAGTCTCATAAATTCCTTATGCTGACGAGAGACAAAATTGACTGCAGCATATTCAAGCAAGGCAGCAAATACAAAGAGCAGGCATACAGCCATCCAGATGTCAATTGCCTTCACATAGGATACCTGCAACATCCATAAACAGAGAAGTTTTCCTTTCTGGAGTCCTTCCATGGACTGTACAGTGGATTTCTAATCTATATCAACTGCCTGTTATTGTTCAATTTTATCCTGAAACTTCTGTGGTTTTAAAAAAATTCTGTCATGTTATGTATCTTTATCTATCAAAGAGATCAGGCTACCCATCACCCTTCATCTTTCTGCAGTCTTCACTCTCCACTTTCATGAGCCTAGCCCCTTACTCTTCATTTCCCTAATTTGTTATTCTTGCGTGCCTGTTTTGCCTTCTGTCTCTTCCTCTTTTATTTCTTCTGATTCTTCTTTTTCAGTAAATAAAAATGACCTGGGTTTTTCATAGCCATGTGAGATGTGTGGAGACATTTACTACTCAGAGAGAAAGGGTTTCAGCAGAGGTCACTTAATTAAAAGGTGATATTAGGACTGGAAAATTCTGAGCTTTTAAATCAGTGGCCTTGACATTTACTTTGTTTACAGCCTCACTGGCAGACTAGAAGCTCCTCCATTCCTGCTCAGCTGTTGACCCTGTGGAGTTTTCTGCTGCCTTTGCAAGAGTCACTGCTGAGGAATGGAGTACAATGGTAAGCTAAAGCTTCATCTTTCACCTTGGAGAGAACAGGGCAGAATCCTGAGGGAATGCTACCTAGCCCTTGTCATGACACTTCAGTAATTGCAAGGCACTCTTGGCACCCACCCATCTGCTTCCTACTGTGTTCCTCTTATTACCTGCCTTTGGTAGCTTCGAAGAGCTTTTCTCCCACTTCCCTGGTAAAGGATGAACACAAAACTCCTCAGGAACAGGGCGTAGCTGTATGGGTCTAAGAGGAGGGACAGAACTTCAATTTATTGAGAGCCTTTCACTTCCTTAACCAGAGGGATTCCCTGTGTAGTTTTGAACTCACTCCATATAGCTTCATATCAAGAGTAGGACTCAGGAAAAGTGACTTCTTTTTATCAGCTTCTGTATTATAGAGCACCAAGAGTGCTGCAGATCCCAGGTATAGAAAAGCTTTCATTGGATAAATTCTCTACTTCCTGGCTTTCTCTGTGATAGTAGAGATTGATAGTGAAGATAGAATCCATGACTTCATGTGTTGCAGGCATAGGGCTTTACCAAGAAGCTATATCCCCAACCTCTTAACTGAAGGTTCTTAACTGAAAAGAAACTGTTCCACCAACAAAAGCATTTAGCAGTGTTTATAGGAAATTTTGGCAACATAATTTCAGAGTGGTCATAGCTACTGGCATCTAATGGGTTGAAGACAAGAGTGCTGTAAAGTATTATAAAGCACATACCATTCATCCCTCCAAAACACACACACCAGAATTATCTGCTCTAACTGATGTATGAAAGTTGGCCAACCCTGCTTTATTTCTGGGCAATTCCACAGAAAGAGTAGTAATGGGTTACTCAGATTAAGAATTCCTTGGTGCTGTCTCTGATTTAACACCTATGAAGGAGGTATCCTATTTAACTGTCTATCACTCAGTCTCACTGGGCTCTCAAGGATTTCAAATACCTGCTATGCAGATCAGTAATGAGACAATGATAATGGATAGTCATGAAGGGCTTTAGATTATTAATGAAAAGGGTTCCTTATGTATTTGTGGTTTATTAATGATAAATGTGTCACTTACAAGTTTTAAAAAGATCACTGTGATTATATCATAACCCCTCCCCCTACAGCTCTTTAGAGGTTCTCTATTAACCTTGTGATCTAGATGTGTTACACTTACGATGGTCTTTGGCCTCTGACAGCCTCTTCAGCCTCAATGTGCCCCTTGTCATCTATGATTGTGCTATAGTGAAATAGTTTATAAAGAAGGCTGTCTCCTTTCCTCTTCTCTCTCTGATTTGGCTAACTTGCTGTTTAGTGTTCATCTTAGATATCATATTTTTGAGAGGCCTTTCCTGATCATCCTAGTTTGTGGTTTACTTCTGTATGTGCCTGGCTTACCCATAACTCTTTATCATCCATCACACACCTAGCTAGTTCCTCCACTATACTGAACTTTTCCATGCCAAGAACTATTTTTATGTTGTTTAGTGTTCTATCACCAATACCTGAGTGGTTGACACACAATAAGTGTTGCAGATAGAAGGTTTATCAGTATGTTTCTCTCTGCTGGCTCCTACTTGCTGTCTCTGCCCTTCTTTCCTTTCTTTGCCTCATGAGCTAAGGGCAAGATAAAAGAATTGGAGCCTTCCTTCCTGGTGCAGTTTTATATCTTGTCATCCATTTGGCTTTTCCTGTCTGCTGAGCATCTTGCAGCTATGGAGATCAAGAGCTTGGCAAAGAGCTGGAAATCAGTGCCTGTAGGGTAATGAAGGTAATGAAGAAATGCTTCTTGTAGACTATGGGGAAAGGCTACCCCAACTGAGTTCTTTTACAAAGAAATCCCTTATACTCTCTTCCTAGACAATAGAGTTGTATTTTGGGTGGGAATAGTGTTGCTATCAGATGCCTCTGGCCTTCCTCATCTCTTTCCTTCAACCCTCAAGCAAACATAATATTGCCCAAACTGAAGGGTGAGCAAGAGCTCCTTGGCTTGCTGGTTCCTTTGCTCCATGGCTTTACCTAGTGAGACTATTCATTTCAGGTTACATGCCTGGCTATTTTGCGTACTAACCACTGAGATTATTAAAAAGCCATGAAAATACGACAGGGTCCTAAATGTTGCAAACCACCTCTTAACATAGTCTGTTTTTCCAAATGAGGAAACTGTGTGATAACTAGAAACAGATGGATTGGGCTCACTCACAGGAGGGGACCAGAAAGGAAATTCTCTTGGCAAGAGGCATAAATGGCATTATCTTCTTGGTTTATGAAGAATCTTCTTCCTTGACAGAGACAAAATCTCAGGGCAGGGCTCTTACTGCAGTGATCCGCATAAAAAGCTATTATAGTAATGCAAGTATCATAGCCCAGGCTGGCCCTATGGCTCTCCTCTAGGGACAATCTGCCTCTAAGACCTTCATTAATACCCCAGTGCATTTAGAAAACACATACAGGAAGGGATTACTGACTACTTCTTCTCGGGTGCTTGATGCTAATCTGAACTTGACCACTGTTTATCTTGATGAGGGGTTTGGAGTAACTTACAGGTTTCCTAGCAAATGAAAAATTAGTAGGGGAAATACCATCTACTGTACTCCTAGATCCAATACTCATTTTTTAAACTCTGACACCTGATAATTATAAAAATATTTAACATTTATTAAGTAATTATTATGCGCCAAATACTGTCCTTGTATGTCAGTACATTAATTTATTTTTCACAGTAACTGCATGGAGGGGGTAGCATTCTTAGTCTCATATTACAGGCAAAGCAACTGAGAGACAATTTACCCAAGGTCATACTATTAGTAAATAATGAGGCTGGGATTTAAGCCTAAGTCTGTCTGACCTATTCTCCTATACTTAACCTCTCCTATAGCAATTTCATAAGCCATCAGTATCCACATCATACACTGCTTAAGTCTCCAATGAAAGAAGTCTTATATGGAATAAGCAATGAGAGATAGCATATCTCAGGGCCAGGTTCCCAACAAATCAGAATAAGAGGGAATATAAGAGGCAAGATTCATTATTCTTTCATGACCAAGTACAGTACATAGTATGTGCTCAATAAATATTTGTTGAATGAAAAAAAATGGCCTCACTCCCTGATTTGCTCAGAGCCTTGCTGACCATAAGGACTTTGAGGTGACCTTTAAATTCCCTACATGAGTACACAATGCAGGAAGAACTGTTCTTAGTCCCATCAGCACAAATTTTTCTGCGTAGTCAAAACATAAACAGGCCCCAGATGATCAGAGTCTACTGTCTTTAATTGCTATTATATTTGCAACCTCAAAATATTCTCCTTCTCTGCAAATAAACACTATATTTAGAGCACTTTGTAATAGTACCTTTTTTTTTTTTATAGAAAGAGGACAGAATTTAGTTCAAAACTCTATTATTTCTTTCATTCTTTCTGGTCAAAACACTCACCTTGAGAAGGTCACTTAACCTCTGCTCTGCATTCTCACCTGTACTCTGAAAGAATAGGACTTTCTATGTGATAATGGTCTTTTGCATGCTCGTGTTTCCCAAAGAAAACCAAGTAAGGCAGGATTTCTAGTCATTCCCTAGCCAGGAACATTCACGTTCTTATGCTGTTATGGAGAAGAGGAAATGTTGAATGGCAGCTATTACTTATTTGCAGTTTAAACCCAAATCCAAGGTAAAGAGAGAGGAGCATAGCAGGGAGCATGGGATGATTGGGAAATAGGGGCTTGATGTCAAGCAGATTCTTTTTGCATATCTCTTCACCTTAGGCAAAGAGGCCCTCGATCCAGAGCTCTGAGTAGTCATGGTGAGGACAGTGGTGATGCCAAGGCCTACACGAGCAGGGGCCGCATCCATGTTGATCCAGAAGGAGACCCAGGACAGGATGACTATGAGTAGGCTGGGGATGTACATTTGAATCAGATAGTAGCCCATCTGCCGCTCCAGGTGAAACTTTACCTCAATGCAAGTGAATTTTCCTGTAAGAAAAGAAATGAAATATTTGGCTGTGAGTCCCCATACTGTAGCTTAGCCTGAGGGAGTATAGGTCAGGAATAGGGCAGCCCTGCTGAACCAACCTCTGGGATGCTCAGCTGGCCCCAGATAATGCCAGATACATGAACTGTGAAAGCTTTCAACTCAGCCCTACAGATTGCCTTCTTGCTTCCAGAATTTTTACTTCTAGAATAAGATTTTTCACGTAACAATTACAAAAAGAGGACAGAGAGTAAGAAGGCTCCAGAATCAGACTCTCTGAGGTTGAATCTCAAGTTTTCATGTAATAGCTATGTGATCTTGACTAAGTCACCCAGAGCTTTTGTTTGTTTGTTATGCTTTTTGTTTTTGAGATAAAGTCTTTTTATGTGGTCCAAGGTGACATCAAATTTGGAATTCTCTTTTGAGCCACCATGCCAAGTTCCGCTTAAGCTTTTTGCACTGGTTTTCTAGCTCTAGTAGCAGAGTAATTACAATGTCAACTCCATCATTGGGCTGTTAGAAAAGTCAAATGAAACGCTGCAGTTAAGGTGCTGAGCATAGTAACTATTTCACTTGTCAAAGTATTGTTAAGAAAGAATTAGTTTGGACTTCATTTATATCCTGTCATCCTTCCTTGCACATGCTCATATTCCAGAATCTTGGCTGGAATAAACTCTTTTTGTGTCCTAAGCAAGTGAGAACAACCATCTAGCATACAACTGGAAAGAATTCACAACAGAGATCAGCTCTGGATCCTAGAAAGCAGGTTCCCATAGACCAGTGATTCTCAACTTGTGGGTCAAGATCACTTAGGAGGTCTAATGACCCTTTTGCAAGAATCACCTAAGACCATCAGAAAACACAAACATTTAGATTACAATTCATAGCAAAATTACAGATACGAAGTAGCAATGAAAATAATGTTTTGGATGGGGGTCACCACAAGACGTGAGGAACTGTATTTTTAGGATCACAGCAGCAGGAAGGTTGAGAGCCACTATCACAGAGTATCAGGAATCACTATTCTATTCCACCATAAAACAATGCATCGGTTCTAGGCACACATCTCAGTGCTCTTCTTTTTCCCATGTCCTGATTCCCATGCCTTGGAAGCTAAGAAAACAGTAGTTTATAGCTTCTTTTAAAACCAGAGGCTTTTGATAACACAAGAGGAAAAGGAGACAATTTGTACAGCCTAAGTATCTACTGGGAGATGGTTTTCAAGATTCCCCTCACAAATACCAAAATCTGTGGATGTTCAAATCTCTTATACAAAGTGGCATCATATTTGTATTTAAACTATGCATACTTTAAATTAGGTCTATATCACTCATTTAAACTGTTTATTTGTTTATTTAGTGTGTGTGTGTGTGTGTGTGTGTAAGTTAGAGGACAACTTACAGTAATCACTTCTTCCCTTCCAGCATGTGGGTCTTGGGAACTGAACTCAATTCATTTACCCACTAAGCCATCTTGTTAGCTCTATGATATAACATAATAATGATATAGAAAAGTCTGTACATGTTCAACACAGATGAAATTTATGATTACTGCTTTTGTTCTGAGGTTGGATAGACCTTTGTATGTGGAGCATGTTTAACATGGAGAGCCAACCATGTGTCTTGATGTTATTCCGACTAAGGCCTCTTAACTGATTACTCAAGACCAATGATTTGATCTTACTGCTTGGGGCTTTGGCATGCAGTAGGACTCTATGACCTTCTACTTGTCCTTGAGTCTACCCCTACTCGACACCCCGGGCTTCTTCCTGTGACATGCCTTTTACTATGTCCCCATATTTCCTTTCCATGATTTCCTTCATTTTTTACTATAATAATAGTTTGGGTTTTAGTTATTAGATTAGCAGTTGTTTAATATAGACAAATAAGAGAGAAGGAATAACATTCTTAAGCTCATATTTATCAAATCAGTACTAAGTGCCTGGACTTTTTAATACTTTAACTAAGTCCTATAGCAGTTTTTAAGTGGCTAAAATGATTATCTCTCATATTACAGATAAGGTTACTGAAGCATAAATTAAACTGTAATTCTTAAGGTCAACCAACCAGTATATAAAGAAGCTAGAATCTAAACTCAGGCTTATCTTACTGGAAAAAAAGTTCTTGCTTTTATCCATTGTATCATACACTACTTTAGAAATATTTAGTAATATTATTTCCTTTTGGAGATTTTAAATACATATCTTTGCTTTGTTCTTATAATATAGTCATATTCAGTATATAATACTGAATCTTATCCTTTTTTCTATTTGTACTTTCCCATGAAGCTATAAGAACTGTGAATGTATCATGTTCATGACTATATATTATTTTACCAAGTAGATAGATAGACTATCTAATTTACTTCTACCATATGGGTGGATATTTAGAACACTTCCAAGTTTTGCTAGCATTAATAGTAGAAAGGTGACTAAAGCCAATGAGATATTTTTTTTATTTAGGTAAGATCTTTATTACATTTTTAATATATTTCTCAATATATTTCCAACTCCCTTTCAGAATTCTGTGGTTCCACTTTGCATATTTCTTCCAGTGCCTAAAAATATACTCAATAAAGAACGTAAACCTGGAAACATCTCTAATGTCTATACAATATTTTTCCCCTCAATTTTTGTTTGAGGCATCCTATCTTCAAGCATAATATGAATGCTTCAAGCATTGCATTTCAGCTAGCTCTGCTACACAGGACCGAAATTGGGTCTGTGAATACGTGCTAATGCTGTTAAACATAACACTTTGCTGAATTATAAATAGATTCATATTTAGAATTATAAATCAAGAAGGCAAGGAAACTGATATCTGAGTAAAGTAGCTAACTGTCCAAAGATGAAAACATGACCTCACTAGGCTTTGTAAACACTGGTATATTTAATCAAAGAATATTTTCAAGCCAATAGAATATCTACCAACCTCCTGCATACTGGTCTTACATTTTACACAAAGTACTGTGTAATACCTAAAATTCAAAGGTTAAAAAGCATGACTTATATCCCAGATAAGTAAAAAACTGGAATTACTATTTTTCTTTTCATTGTCTTATTCTCCACATGGTTCTTTGTCTACAGTTTATCCTTATGTGGTCCACTGGCAGCCTATGTGAATCCTCACGGAGATGTACATGAGACACTAACTGTGTATAAAGCTTCCAACCTGAATCATAGGCCGGCCTTCTACAGTGCACAGCTGGTTTCCCGGGTAATACAGCTATTTAATTTTTTTTTGTTGACTCTTCATTTAGTCTTAAACGAAGCTTCAAGACTTGCCACTGATTTATATGGAGCTCATTGTTTTAGGTCTTTTTTATGTAACTGAGTAGTTCATCTTTTTCCATTTGGTAACCACTTTTCTTCCACTGTTCACGCAATTGCTGTAACAGGGCCCCAATTTCCTTCCCTGAAGAAATGCCCACTTTACTGATGTCATGTCCACTCACAGGGAACGGTGGGACAGACCACTGCTGCATCTCCTTGAGACGACCATGCTCTCCTTGGTACTTCAGCAGCTCACAAACGCGGGCAGTTGCATCCGGTTCCCTAGAATCTATAGCAAAGTCTTGATATGGTTTCAATGGTTCTGAACTATCTGTTGCTTTAACCAAGTCTTTCCTGTTTTTAACTATAAATAAACCCAAGTTTTTCTCCTCTTTTGAAATTTTCAGTCTCAAATCCAGTTTTGTGACATCATCTTGTACTCTGAATAAAGAGGCCAAAAGAGTCATTGGTTTTAGTGAAAAGCCTTCAACATTTTTACTGACTTTGTTAAATTCTTCTAAATTTGCATTAGCAGGTAAACCTATGTGAGGAGCCACATTAAGATCATAGATCAGGTGGGTCAAATGGTTTACGTGGTCACCCAAATCCTCTGTCCTGATATTCCAGGCAAGACTTTGGCATTTTCTGCAATTGCTTCTAGAGTCTCTTGGTCATGGTCACTGGGTTTGTCGACAGTTCTGCCATAAAACCTGAAATACCTTAAAATTTGAAGATCATCTTCCTGAATTCTCTGTTTAGCCTGTCCAACAAATTGAACCTTTTTATTTTTTAAATCTGCATAACCATTAAAGTAATCAAACTCCTCATTCAGCATCTTTCTGCCAGTCAGTTGTGAAGTCTACCTCTGCATGTCTTCCATCAGTGGCAACATCAATCTGGAGTGTAGTAACTTCAAAGTTTTCTTCAGGAAGCCTGGCAGTGATAGTTCCATGCTTCTCTCCTTTTTGTTTATCATGCGAATGCCAGCCGACTGGAACATCTCCTTCATCTGAGTAGGGGTGGCAGTGGTGGTGAAATCCACATCTTGAGGCTTCACCCCATTTAGTAAATCCCTCACTGCCCCTCCTACTATTCTTAATTCATGATTCTCTTTGGCAAATAATTCTGTCAGGCTCTTCAATCCTTCTGTGAAAAGTGACTGGAATTCTGGAGACTGCAACTTCGTTGTAAATAGGTATCGCTTCAGAAGGCACAATCTACTCCAATTACAGCTCAGGACCTGCCTGTGCCAAGGATACAGGAAGCTCTGCATCTGGAGACAAGTCACCAACCACACATCTTTGCAGGGTTGCCTCGGCAATTCTTGCCATCTGCTCGATCTCCAAGATGTGGGAGCTCTTAAAGGACCCAAGGAAAGCGAGAACAGCTACCCTCAGGCAAGTCGCGTATCTGAAACACCTGCTTTCTCTCCTAGCTCTTGAAAACCATGAGGAACCGGCCCTGAGATACGACTGCAGCCCATGGCTCAATGAAGAGAGACCGGGCATTGCCTAGAGTGGGGAGCAGCCTCCATCTCCCACCATCTCCCAGGGGCGCGTTCAGAAGCACAGCGGGGTCACCAAGGTACCTTAGAAACGTGGCATTCCTACTCAGAGGACCTGCTTACCCGCCCACTGCCCCGGCCACATGTGCACTTTTGGGCCAGTGAGATATTTTTTAATATTTTTTTAAAATATATTCTAAGGAGTGGAAGTTCTGTATAAATAAGCAGGAAAAAAATTAGCTTCTAAACTAGTGTTTTTCAAAATACAGTGTTTCCTGAACTACCTACACACACCATAAGCCTCATGATACTTGTTAACCATGCAAATTTCTAGGCTTTTCCTTTAGTATATGTAATTGTAATCTCAGAGAGTTAAAGCCTAGGAATCAATATTTTTAAAAGACTCCCTAGGACAATGAATATATTGAGTACAAAAAGCTTGGAAACAATTCATCTATATTCAAATTGCCATCTCCTTCCCAAGTCTACCAATTTCTACTCCCAGCTGTAGTTTCTAAATTCAAGGAAGTGTTCCTACCCCACTCCCACACAGCTAAGTTGCTAAAGGAAATGAGAACCCAGCAGCTTAGGAAAGCTGAAGGAGTGAGTTGTCCAGTTTGGAAAAACAGTTCCTCTCCACATCCCATGCTTTCCATGCAGAAAAAGAATGTCTGCTGATGTTCAGGAGAGCTAAACAGTGGGGGTGACTACGGAAAGTATGCATGGTCAGCTGCCTATTCCCTCGGGCCTCTTTATTATATTTGAGCATAGCTATTGACAACAGCTAAATGTAGATTTCCCAGCTTTCACACAAAATTGACCCTAGGAAAAATAACACATTTCTGCTGCTCATTGTCACAGGGCCCTTTAATCTGTAGTATATGAGAGAGATACAAACGTGGGCTTTGGGGTTAGATCTGGATTTTAATTCTGAATCTGACAGCTATTAGCTGTGTGACAACTAATTCAAACTCTCACTTCCCCCTGTTAACTTTCTTTCTAAGATTTATTTTACAGTTACATGTTTTTTCTGTGTTTGTGTGATTCTGAGTATGTCACAGTGCATGTGTGGAGGTCAGGGGACACCTTGTAGAGTCAGTTATCTCCTTTCATCAAGTGTGTTCCGGGGATTAAACACAGGTAGTCAGTTTTACCTACTGAGCCATCCCTATAGGCTTTCTGTGTTCTTTCTTTGAAAGTGGTGTTGATAGCGTCTTCCATGATGAAATAAGATGTAGGAAACATATAGCATCATATCTCAGCTGTTGAGACTCTAGTAGAACCTGGTTGCCTTGTCCCCTTCTCTCTCATCTTGAGACCCTCTAGTACCTCACAGACAATAAAGACTTGCCTGATTCTTACCTGTGTTGTAGTGCTTGGTACAATAACCTAGATCCTTCTCATCTCGCAAGATAAATTGGGGTAGAGTCAACCCCTCAGCCACTTGGACAGCAGGAGCATCTTCTAGCCACTCAAACATGAGGTCATTCATGGTGTAGCCAACTGCAAGTGACAGAGACATCAAAGAGTTTCAGAGTGTGTGTTTGGGCGAGGATAGAGGTGAAGTTAAGGTTAGCAAGGGTGTGTAGTTGAGGGACAAGGTTTGGGGTTTAGAAATGGCATGCTCAGCTTGGAAAAGGGAATGATTCTGAAGAGATTGGAACTTCCTCAGTTGTCTCATGGACCTGTGCTAAATGAAGAACAAGTCAGAAAGATCTCAGATTCCTCTACTACGTGGGTCTCAAGCTTGAGAAATGCTTAGAGAGAAGTTACTCTGGCAGACTTGGGATGTAAGCCAAGAAGGTTGGAAAGATGTCAAGGACCCCAGCTGGGAACCTCCTGCCACATCTTAAGCCCAGAGGAGTAAGCATGTGTACCAACCACATGTCCTGAGCTGAGCCTCAGAGCCAGGGCTTCTGCCACTTTTCCTCAGGGAAGAGAGAACTATTTCTGTCCTTCCAGTCATGCATGGGAGAATGTGCATACCACAGACTCCTAGCCAGGGACTTGAATTGGAAAAAATTGAGAGTTGATAGCTGAACATGCCAAGTTGCTCACAGATTGCTTGCCGTTCATGAAGGCTGATGTCCCAGACATGACCATATTCTCACATGTAAGAGGAGACTGATGTTTACAGAATGTAGTATAAGTCCTACTGTAGTTGTGTGACTTCAGGTGAGTAATCTACTCTTCTATAAAATGAGGCTAATAAAGGCTGCCCCCACTAAGTTTGTAAAGTTATTGTGAGGGATAATAGGAACCTGCCTGTGCATGTGGTGTATGAATTCTAGAGGGTGGACCAAAGGGCGCACTTTCTTTGTACCTCTGTTCCCATGTGATGGAAACAGTGCTGTACATTTTCTTCTCTGGGGAATATCTCCTGATCTTACAGTTTTACCTCATGAGCCAGGAGCTGGGGGAAGAGTAAATCCTTTGGTGTCTCTGCACATTTGGCAGCCCACACAAGTTGACACCTTTCCCATAAAGGAGACTGGCTGAGTTTACCTCTCTAGGCATTTTCCTATTCCTGAAGCTGTCCTCTTATTCTCTTCAGCCGTTATCTGTACTCATAGAGAATCAGTTCCATGAATACTTCTAGCTTGCCCAAAGATGGCATATATATGAGCATCTTCAATGTCTTAATTCTGAGAAAGTTAAGGTGAAGCTACTATAGGGATTGCATGAAAAAAATTGGGCAGAGGAGGCACCCTTCAGATAGTTTCCCATGGCCAGAAGCACATTTGTATATATGGCTGGGAGTTATTTTGTTCCCCAGCCCTATGGAACAGTCATCCCAGCAAGTAATGTGGAAACACAAAAACCACACTGGGCTGAGTATCAAGGAGCCTTGGCTTCTAGTCTCATCCACAACAAGAATTGATTGTGTGTGCTTGGGAAAATGTCTAAAATATCATTAACTAGCTGTTACTCCAGGCCTTGCCTTGTGATTCACTAGAAACACTTACAGCTTTCCAGCTGCATTGTACAGGTCTGGATGTCCATTGGGAAGTTCTTGAGGTCCATTGGGCAGGACAAAATGAGGGTCAATCTGGTGGGAGCAGTAAAAAAGTAATGACATCAGTTCGCTGGGTTCCAGCATTGTACAGCATGGACCATCTTCCCACCCTTCTACCTCCATCTGGCTTCTTCCTCTTGGTACAGAATCTCCTTGCTATACACTAGGTGCACCTGATGCTGTAGAGAACATTCCCATTCTTGAAGATGCGCAGTAACTTGTTGTCTGTGGTCACCTCATGGAAGTTGGCCCCTTTTTCATTGGCAAAGAAAAGGTCTGGCTTCCAGATAGAGTCGAGCATGGACGGATCTAGGTCCAGAGAGTCATCTGGATATTCTCGGTAGGCTAGACGTGGGTCATTCCACTGCTGCCGCAAGAAGACATTTACCCGGTAGTCCTGGAAGGGTGGAGAGGAGGGCCTATCAGATTCAGTGCTTTTCCCAGGGGTCCAATAAAGCCAACATGTGCAGAAGGGCCATGAGCAGGAAATGCTGGAGATGTATCTTGAGGGCCAGTAGGCATTTTGCAATGGAGAAAGCCCACTTTTCACAAATATGGCAAAGATGGGAAGGTTAAAGATACTTATTTAAGTACCTGCTATGTGACAGACTCACTGCTAAGTGCTTGTTTTTGGTAGGACCGGAGGTTGAACTCAGGTTCTTGAGCATGCTAGGCAAATACTGTATCACTGCGCCACATCTCAGCTAAGTCCTTTCCTCATATACATCGTTTTATTTAAACCTTGCATCACTCTTGTGTGGAGAATGGTTTCATGTTCTACCCTTTACATATGAATAACAAAGACCTTGGAAGATTGAAGTCCACCTGCTTCACATAGATTTTAGATGGCAGAGTTGCGATTTGAACTCAGGTCTTTTCTAATTCAAAAGCCTGTGCTCTGCATCAGGTTCCTTCACATGCTTGATGAACTCTTCTTAGGCTAGTTTGCATTTAGCTAGGGAAACTCTGAACTAAGAATAGCCTCTCAGTCATCAACTCAAATGTCCCATGGCTAAAGCTATGATCACAAAGCAAGAAGAGGGCAGTGGAAAGGAAATGCTTGCAATGTGGTGGGACACTGGAATAGAAGTGGGGAATAGGAAGACCCCTTACCATGGTGGTCTCAGTGACGGAGCCAAAACTGTTGATGAAGATGTTGCAGGTCACATTCACAGGTGGACCTAAAGGTAGCAAAGCACAGCCCATTGGCAGGGCATTCCAGAAAGCTGAATGCATGTTCTTCAAGTCCCTCTCTGAGCTTTAGATCAGGCCACTGCTGGGAAAAGACTGACAGCTACACAGACCCACAGGCAATGGTGAGTAGAGACTCTTTTTGAGCTGTAAGATCTAGCCTTAGACTTCCAGCCTCTTTCCTCAAGGGCAGCGAACAAGTACTGGCTAAGGAATGTGTCACCCAAAACAGTAAGCGTGGAGGGGACTTAGTATGGACCTCTCTTACCTTTGAAATTGGGCCTAATCCTAGCATCATATCCAGATGTTCGTCCCATAAGCTTGTCCAAGAAATCAGAGGGGGACATGGGCTGGGATCCTTTGGGCCCAGATTTGACATCCTCTTTTGCCAAAGCCACACTGGATGGGAGAAGAAAAGAAGTTTAAGGATAGTTGCACAGTTTGTGTTCTCCTGCCCCCCCATCCCCCTTTGATGAATTTGCGCAGCACATAGGAAGATAAGAGAGAATGATTCTCTGGTGTATTAAATGAGAAGAGCAAAACAGCTATGAGCCAACATGCCTCCCCAACAATAGTTCTGGGAACTATGTGGCTTTCACATAGGCTAAATCTTTTTACTCTTAATTCTCAGTACATGACATTAAGTCTGTTGTCTTCATTTTCCAGGCAAGAAAACAGGCTTAAGAGGTATAGAAACAGAGGAGGATTGGATAGAGAGGGGAGGTGGGAGGAAGGCCAGGGAAGAATGGAGGGAGGGGAAACTGCAGTCAGGATTACAAGTAAGTTAGTTAGTTTACTAATTAATTTTTTAAAAAGTAGTTACTTGCTCAAAGTCTCAGAACTTCTGAGTGATAGTCAGGAATCAATCACTGGACTAAGGACCTGCTTAGTGTTCTATTCCTGAAGGCACTTTGAAAGGGTTCAAAGAAGAATGATATCTCACCCAGTGTGTTGTTAATATGCCTAGCCAAGGATAGGAGGAACTTTAGAACAAGCAGCTTCTCTGAGTCCTAATATCAGTTGCTTGGGCTTCCTGTAAGATTTCCAGGTCTTAGGACCCAGCTTCTTTGGGAGTAGGTTTGCTTTCTGCCTGCCTGCCTACCTGCCTGCCTGCCTGCCTGCCTCCTTCCTTCCATTCTTTTTTTTTATTTTTGGCATGGCAGGAAGCTGTGTTTAAGTGTAGTATCATGGCCATTACAGGCAGATGAATTCATCTATGGTAATTAAGCAGGGATCTATAGCCATGGGAGAGTCTCCTAATAGAGTGACCATACTGAAGTAAACTCCCATCTTTCTCTACCTAAGACCTTGATTTGGGGGAAGATGTGAGTATGTTTTGGCCTGGCACTGAATCTAACCTCTTTTCTTTTGTCAGTCTTCCTCCTAAGAGAACTGAGGAGATGAATAAGTGGATAAAATGCTTGCTGCACAAGCATGAAGAACAGTGTTCAGATCCTCAGCACCCAGGTAAAACTCTGGGGGACATGGCAACAGCACATGTGTGATCCTACCACTGGGAAGACTAGCTTTCTTGTGGCAAGCTGGACACTTAGACTTGATGAAACTGGCTAGATATAGTTTCAGCAAATGACCCTACCTCAATGTATAAGATAAAGAATGATCAAAAAAGACACTTGATATCAACTTCAGGCCTTTACACATATATGCACACATGCATGTCAGTGTACACTCACATGCATTTGTACCTACATATATACAAACATGTATGCATACATACACATAAATTTCTCCAATAAATCTGTGTTCTAGTCAGTGACTGGTAGAATCATTGAAGAAGCTAAGGTCCCACATTAAATGTTTCACAAGCTTTATATAGGTTAGTTCTCATGTCAGTCTTCCCTGATTATCTCTATTAAAATTGGTTCTCTGTATCCAGGAGTCACTGGTTCTAGGACACCTCTATGGATACCCAAATTTTGAGATGCTCAGATCTTTCATTCAAACACACACACACACACACACACACACACACACACACACACACACACACACACACACAGTGGTATAGTCTTTGCATATAACCGGTGCACATCTTCCTGGGTTCTAATACCTAATGCACTTTAAATGTTATATAAGTAGTTGCTTAGGGAATAAAGACAAGGAAAATCCAAATATGGCCAGCAGAAGTGCTATATTTTGAGTCTGTGATGTTTGAATTTGAAGACATGGACAACTGATGGGCATGAAAAACTAACTGTACATATATTATGAGACTGGGGATCAGTAAAATGAAGGTGAAATAACTTCTCTAAGGGTCTATAGCTAGTGGTAAAGCCAAAATTCAGAGCCACAGCCAATAACTTTAAGACACAATGTATCTATCCCAGTACTGTCACAAGACAAGCAGCCCAGGATGGTCTATCAAAGAACCAGAGTGAGGAAAGGCCAAGACCTGTCACACTGGGACTTCTTAGAGTTAGATCTTGGATTCTGAAAGCAGAAGGAATCCCTTGCCCTGGGGACAGAGGCCACCCTGCCCACTGGCAAGAGCAGCCAGAGCAGGTGGCCTAAGTATGTTATGGAAATCCAAGGAGGTCAGTGGTGATGCTGGGGCAGGCAGAAGTCTGGCTTCACCACAGGGTGTCCACACCAGCCGGGTGCTGCTGCTGCTGCTGCTGCTGCTGCTGTTGACCACCTGCCACCTGCTTGCTGGGAGGCCACATGGTCCTGCATACAGAGCAAGCAGACCTCTCTACTGTTCTCAGCCTCACTCAGGTCACCTCTCCATTGGTCCCTGTCCTAGAACTGTAGGATAGGCTGGGAATCTTCTGTCTTCAGTCCCAAAGCCTGTTTTGGTTACCTGGATTCTGAGATTATCTTGTCAAAGGAACCAAGACTAAGAGTGACTTTGTGAAACCACTCTATACACCCTTTAGTTCCTGGAAAGTTCCTAACACTGACAGGAACTAGAAGGGTCAAGAACTGACAATGTCCATACAAGGCCATGGGGTGGTTTGAGGAGAGAATTTTGATTAAGCTATGGGCTACTTGGTCAACCTTTAGTGGGTCACGACCCTTCTCTATGATCCAGTCTCCATACATACAACAAATAGCTTGAACCTAGGACTCTCTAAGAGCCTATCTTGCTCTAATTACATCCACTTGTTCTTAGATCTTGAGACAGACTCCCTTCAACAAGGGTCAGCAAAGCCCAACCCAGTGATCCCTTTGTTTGTATCCTGTCAGCTCCCTCTATGCTGCCAGTCTACTTTTAGCTGCTTTTTCTTTCTAAGTCCCTCTCTGTGCCCCTTTCTGCCTGCCACTATGTGTCCACAAGCAATGGGGCTGAAAGTGGCTCAGAAGCAAGATGCTCTGGGACACTCCATGTGTTAAGAGGGAGAAGACACAGCTCTGGCATTCACTCTTTACTTTTCAATTTGTGAGGCATTCCTTTGAAGCCCACTGTAGCTGAGCCATAGCTATCTTGTCTATGCAGCACACCCTGTCAACCTAGACTAGCTCTTGTTAAAATGTGAAAGGGGCAAATGATCAGGGGACATTCAAAAGGAGTCCCAAGAATTCTTTACCTGCAAACCCAGGAAATAACTGCTATCTGGTACCTCTCAAAAGGACAATCAGCAGCCATGTGTAAAAGGGCAGGGTGACTGCAGAAAGCTAAGGTTTGGGCATCCTAGCTCCAACATGCTGTGGTCCTGTGGCAATCTTGTGCCACCTGCAGCCTATTTGACAGGCATCTGACAGATGTTTCTGTCATTTTTAGAAATCTAGCTGATACTGAGATAAGGTTCAGTTACAGAACCAATGACCTCCATTTAAGGGCTCAGCTACCTAACCCCTACCCAGGATCGTGCAATTCACCCATACAGATGCTCCTGTACCCGCACTGGGGCTGTACATCTGTACTGGACAGCTCCTGAGTCCTGACTGAGGAGGGTGTGTCCTCCCCTGATGCCCTCCAGACTAGGTTTGTTTTTTCAAACTTAGAAGAAACTGTGGCAGCTGCCCAGTATGTTACCACCAGCCCCCAGAAGTGTTTGCATGCGCCTCCTTCTCACCCCACTGAGCTCACCTGAGGAGGACCTTCCCTGGCAAGGTCCAGAGAAGAAGGAAGAAGCTTGCTGGAACAAGAGTAGTCATTCTGCAGGGACCTTGGAGTCCTTTCTCAGCTTGACTGCCAAGGTGAGAGCAGGTATCCCTGTGGGAAAGCCAACAGTATAGAGCCCTTCTCTAACTTGGACTGCAATAAGGAGCCTGTGTGGCTGGGCTAGGAGTTCAGTGCTCTTTCCTCTCCTGCCTCTTTTCTGCCCTGTCCTTAGCAGTCAGGGTCTAGAACTATTCCCCTGAATAGATCTGAACCTGACACAGATAACCCTACCAGCTCCGGCTTGAGCTTGTCTAAGACTAAGAAGGGCCTCAGCCTGCCGTCAGAGAGCCAGAAAAGACTCTCTTTTGGATAGCAATCACTCTCCAAACCCTGGAGAGTCTTGGAGGGGAGGGAGGAAGGAGACCGGTAGAAAGATGTTTCTCTCCTTCCCACATCCCCCTAGATGCACCCTCTGAAAGCAGCAATTTAAAGGCACAGTCGCCAGTAGCTGGAGTGGGGTTCCCAGCTTGTCTGAATACTGGGGAGGAGCTTGGGCTGCTGAGCTGCCACTTGGGGAGAGCCTGAGGTGTTAGGTCCAGCCTCCAACTCTAACAGGAGGAGCACTAGCTCACAGTAGTCAGTAGTCAGCCTTGTTACTCCTGTACCCAGCAGCTTTCTTTTTAGCCTGGAGTGAAAAATGGGGCCCTAAAGTAAAGTATTAATGCTTTTTATAAGGGAATAAAGACCTCAGGGGGTCACGGGGCAGCCACAGGGTATCCTGAAGATGAAACAGGTCAAACAGAGGTGTGGAGGCTGACTTCAGGAGCTGCTTTTCTGTACCCTCTGGATGGAGGCATGGAGGATGACAGCCCACAGTCTGTCCCTCTCTACCTGCCCAGCAGTATTGTTCTCCTGTTCCCTTTAACCTGGTAGTCGCGCATTCTCTCCCCTGTTTGGTTACCCTCCATCGGAGCCCTGTGACCTGTTATAGCTCTCAAAATCTTTCCTCCTCAGTGTCTGTTCCCCAGGGCTGCTTGTGGCAAGCGACAACTATCCTGGGTGCTCAGCTGGAATATTGGCTTTGTCAGCTTTAGAGGAATCACAGGTGGGAAGTGAGATGGGAAAGCTGGTCACCTAGCAGCCCCACAACACTGAGTGGACAATGCAAAACAGAATGTGACCTACCTCCTGTGCTTTCTGCACATTTGCCCACAGCATCCAGATGCTTAAGCACCTCCATTTACTCCCGTCTGCTTGCTTGTCCAATTTTTCCTATGCATCATCTAAAGAAGCACCAGAACTTCCCCGAGTACCCCTCCCTGCCTGCTTTGCTTGCTTCTCTTCCTCCTCCTCACTGAAGTTTTACACCATTCACCTTTTTCTTCTCAGTTTTCCTCGGTTCCTTCTCTGTGTTTCATCTCCCATGTCTGTCTCCCTGTTTTCTTCCCCCTCTCTTTCATTGTTTTCTTTCTCTAGCTTTCCTGTATCGTAAATCTTTCATACTCTCCTCCTAAATTATAGCAGTGAAGAACCAAGGGCTTTCTTTTCTTCGGTGGAAACTCTCCTATCTGCTCTACAGAGTTGGCATGTGTGCTAGGGGAAGGGATCAGTACCATTGTATACTGGTTAATTTGTTGTCTAGCTGGCCATAGCCTGACTAGCCTCATCAGAAAGAGGTTGGGGAAAATTGGACGCTTTTGCCCACGGGTTCTTATTGCCCATATAAAGGGATTAATAACAAGGCATTCATGTATAGAACTTGTTCAGCATCTCCCTCCCTTTTTTGCTATGTTATTAAGGAAGAGGATTTTTCAAATTACAGATGAAAGCCAAAGAAGAGAATTTTCAAGAATAAATGCTAAAATATTGGTGAGTAAGCTCAGTCTTTGGAATTGGGACTTAGAATGCTATATGCTTCAATGCTCACATGGTGGGCAAAAGCAAAATACTAATTACCCTCGTAACATGTTTAGTTACCCTTTTGCCTGCTTACCCTTCCTCATTTCCCTTAAGCATCGCATACCCCACTTTTAGGCAAGAACCAAACCTGGAACCTTTCAGGGCAGTAGACCGGGGTGGGGAGTTGAGAACAGGGTTCTACTTGTCTTCTTTCTGTAACTTACCCATCCTTGACAACCCTGATCCTGTCTCTTCCTTTGCCCAAACAAGTACCTCCACTTCTTTCGGATTACAGGACAAGACCCTGCAGAATTATCTGTCCATATTTTTCATTCCACTGATTTGTCTTGACACTGTCTGTTTTTTTTTTCACTGAGCTGTTTTCCCAGCTCGGAGATATTTTCACATGTTGCCTACAGAGTACTCTTCCCTATATCCTTACCTGTCTGGACTCAGTATTCTTATTACTTTGTCAAAAAAGACTTATGGAAACACCGCCACTGCCCTTAGATCTGAGTTAGGAGACCCTTTGTGTATTCTCCCAGATCCTTCCTTTTCCATCTCCTCAGCATACCACACCCGATGATTTCCTTGTTTCTTCCCATCCCTGTCAAGAGCTCCCTGAGAGCAGAGAGATATACCTGCCAAATCCACAGCACAGGATAGGCAATTAGGGAACATGTTTTAAAAGATGCACCCTTGGCACCCAGATCCTCAAGTTTACTACCTATGAATCACTCTCTGTCAAGATAGAATGATAAGTTTGACATACAGAGAAAGGACCAGCAGAAGGCAATGGTAATAAGGAAAAGGAAGAAAGCAGTTTTATTCCCTTGCCCTTTGGGCCTGTGGCCTCGAATTCAGTCATCTGGAATTCTTAGCTAATGGAAGGCATAGTTCCCTGGAGACTGGTCCATTGTTGTAGGTCTCACCTCCTCTGTGCCCCATGGGATCACTGAGAGCTGAAAAGCATGGCAGGGTCAGCTTCCTGGAAGGACAGATTCTTTCTTATGAGAGGCTTCAGCAATGAGCAAATGTCTGGCTGGGCTGATGAAGAGGTACAACTTTCCTAGGGTGCCCAGGGCCACACTCTGTATAAAGAAGGGAACCAAAACCAAGTAAGCTGCCACTTGGTTTTGGCAAGAATCAGCTGAGATGCTAATTCCAAATTTGCTCTGCCGAAAAGAAAGCCGTTCCTCTGAAGTAATGTGGGGGAAAGGTACAAAGTTGTGTCTAGCCTTGACCTGTAACTGCCTTTCCCTCTCACTACCATACCAGGAAGCAAATGAATCCCCATGTTCTAAAAAGTACTGTATCTTTTCCAGTTTAGCAATTGGATGCTACATTGCCATGAGAACTGGCTTCTCTGCATCCTTGGGGTGGTATAGAAGTTACAATAAACAACCTGTTTTTCATATTTTGTCTTGAAAAAAATTACTTCCATAAGTATAGCTTTATAAATGCTAAAAGTGCATTAGACACATTTTCACGAATGTTTAATTCCATAAAGGGAAGCCATCAGTTTCAATCCTATACAGTGAAAATTGCAGCTGCACCCTGCTGACAAGCAGAGTTGCAGAAACTTCTATGTGAAGAGCAGCATTTCTTTATTGGAATGGGTATTGTTTGTGAATTCTGTGACTTCTGGGCTACACTTGGGGAGGCAAAATTGGAGAAAGGTTTAGCATAATTTCCTGGACCTATTCCAATAACTGGGGATGCTATGGTTCTGATACTGCCCATTTCACTTACTGAGGTAGAGAATGGACTGAGAAATAACTCAAAAAGGCAGGCTGTAATCACAGTCTTGAGAAAACTCCCAGACTTAAGCAACTTTTGGAAGCAATGGGATATGTAGTTAAAAGGGGGTGTGTACGGAAATAAAAGACAGAAACCATTTAAGAAATCTGCTGCTGCTGCTGACCAGAGCATTTCCCGTACATATCCAAGGAACAAGGAAATCTTTTTTTCTGTATGTGAAATTTCTCTTTCAGAGTCATTTTTAACTTCCAAGGGTGTGACAGTTTACTTGAAAGTAGGAGCTCCACTTCTGGTGCTTGGGAGCATTGGCAGCAGAGGTGGGGGGCCTTTTAGCCCTCCAGATATTAGAAGATGGGGCAAAGATGTGCAGAGTATAGCATCAGGGATGCCTGGAGCCTCAGGTGGGGCAAGGAAGAACAAAATTGTATGTGTTAGATATATTCGGAGTTCTCCCCAATCTTTGGAGAGTGACTGGCTCAAGTTTGATGCTTCAAAGATTTGACTTGCTTTTTAATGAAACATTTTAGACATGGATTTTACAAGAATAACTTGGAACTACAAACTTCTGGGAGGACCATGGAAAGGCTAACTGAAATTCCTTGAGTCTTCAAAAACAGGGCAGCTCTCAGCACCGGAACAGCATCAGGGAATGACCTCTGCCTTTGTTGCTGGCTTCTGTATTCAGTGCCCAGGATATAACAGTGTGGTAGTGCTCTAGCTAGAACATATGTATTGACTAGCACTGAGGTGTACATCGTTTCTCTCCTGCTACATCTTCAGGATAATCATTCACTCCATTAGTCACGTGAGGGCAATTTACTGGCTGTGCAGAAATTTTGTTAAGGTTTCCCACAGAACTTGCATTGACTATCCTCATCTCTTGGTTTTCATAACTCTTTCGCATTCTTATTCAGAGTTAATAGGACCATGTCATGACTCTCCTCAGACCTTATTTTGTTTCTGTGTGTGGCCATGTTTGTGAATATCTTATTTCTGTCATTTGGGCATTGTTGATAATCTGTAGCTGTGTAAATTGAGAAGTCCTTACATAACAAAAGCAACAGAACTTGGGAAAATAAATATTTACTGTATCAAATGGATTTCATTTCTACTAATTCATGCATGTGTTCAACAAAGATATATTAAGTGCAAATCATACCACAGATGTTCTAGGTGCCAGAGATATGATAGTGAACAAAGTAGCAGTCTGTGCTCTTGTGTAGTCTGGACTCTAGTGGGTTAGTAATATAATTCCTTTCCAAGAGGGTGTCTGCTTGGATTATCATCAGGTCCAGGCCTAAGAGCCTTTCCTGTCATCTGAGCAGGTTCCACATTACATGGCATAGAAAACAAGCATCTTTTCAGTAAGCAGTATTGAGCTTCATTTCCATCTATTGTGGAATATACCTGCCGGAAGTGACATAGCTCATCACTCTTCAGAAATGCTCCCAAAATGCTTATACTCTGCTCAGTAATCTAGCCCTAAGCACATTCTCCTCCTAAGAGAGTTTGGTGAGACCAGCAGCATTTTCCACTGTGGGACCTCTCTAACTGGTTTCTAATAACTCAGGGTTGTGGTTCCCTTCTTTCCCCCTCATTTTCTACCTTTATTTTTAGTTTTTCTGTCTCTCTTCCTTCCTTTTTGTCACCATGATATTGTTGATACTGCAGGAGTAGGTGGCAAGGAAAACTTTGCTTGGTGACGACATAGAGTTATGTACGAAGTTGAATTTTCAGTAGCTTCACCAATATTATGGATAGATAGAGCAAAGTCTAAAAACTTAGATGCCAAGAATTTGAAATTTAATTGAATTTAATTGAATGTATTAGCCTAACCTTGTACTCTTTTTGGGCTCATTGTCTGAGTATGCACATGTGTGTGCATGCAGACTAATATACAGACAGTCCCTCTTTCATAATCTGAAGGTGATACTCCTGCTGCTAGCAATTATCATCCAAGAGTGACTTGCTATAGCTGGAGAATTTGAGTTATGATGAGCAAACCTTTGGATTTCTAGCTGTGGTTCTATATATACTGTGCTAATGAAGCCCCTTTAGCTGCAGTTACTTAGTCAGAATAATTAGAATCCCTAGGTAAGATGCCAAATTGAACCACATTTTGTACCACATTTTGTGAAGTTACACTGTGTATGGCTCCAAATGAAAATTTTTAATAAAGATCAAGCACTTCAAAAAATCACCAGAGATGCTAATCAGACAACAGGCTACTCCAAACCTCAGCAGGTCACATACATCAGCTTTTGCTGCCACCACCTCCTGCAATGTCAGCAACATTGTCGTTAGACACCAAGTATTGCTCTGAGAAATCTGACTTCTCTTCTCTCCCCATTGTCAGTTTCTTTCTGTAACCTTCACATTGCCTTTCTACCATGCATTACATCCCACGTGTTCTATAATCCCCTTACTTTCCACAGCAGTGTACCCACTGCTGAGTCAAAGGCAGGTGCTCTTTCACAACTGCAAACCCAGTACAACTAGCCTCAATTATGGTCCGGTTTCAGGAGAGACAAATAGGATGCTGAGGTCTTGATATTTCCAGGCAACCAGGAGCACAGAGGCAGGAAATCTGCTCAGCTGTTTCGTGTTAAGCAAGGGGACTGGGGGACCATGTGTTTCCCATGTATATCTCCAGGTCTATGGAATGGTAGAATGGAATAGAAGAAAACTGTTTAGAAGGCTCACTGAGTAGGGATGAACATGTTAGCAGAGTGGAGAAGCGCCCAGGGGGAAACTGGCAGTGAGCGCAGGGGAGCTCAGCTTATGCAGGTATACTAGAGGGAGAGAATTTTCTTTTCTTTTTTTTTTTTTTCCTTTTTCTATCTGATTTTTTAATGGTTCTGATGCCAACAAAATGTTTGCTGTGAATCCAGTCAAAATCAAATAGCAGTCAGCAGCAGTCAGAAGAGAAAACTAAAGTAATAAGCCTCGGATTGGCGTGCATGCCTGCATTTTCAACACTTGGGAGACAGAAGCAGGAGGTTAGTATGTTTAAGGTCAGCCTGGGATATATAGAGAGTATGAGGCTAGTTTTGGCAATATACCAAGACTCTGCTAACAAAACAAAACAGATAATGAAAACCCACACAGACAAACAAAAGCCACAACAAGAAACACTCTACCACCACCTTGGATCCAGTCACCTTGAGAAGCTTTTAATCAGTACTGAAGTGGACAGTATCTGGAGATTCTTCATTCATGGTAATTGCATTAATTGAACCCTGCTGCAGAATTTGGTCTACTATACCCTCCAAAGTATACTCCCTAAGCCACTGTCCTGAGTGGATTGCTTTGTCCTGTGGAGACTAAAAAGGAAGTGTAGTTATTATAAGAGACATTTCAGGGATTTAAATGTGCTCAAATTATCAGGGGTGAAGAAGTCTTTGTTCTAGGTTGGTGGGATTCAGAACAATTATCTGATACATTTCAGCATTCTGTTACAATTTGACATGCTATCATCAGTCCTTCCTCAACTCATTTTGCAGAAGGGCAAAGTCTCACTACACTATACATGTCTATCTATCTTCTTATACTTCCACTATTATCCCACTTTGATTTCCCCAAACATAACTATATAATGTTTACAAAATGGCAAAAAAAATAAGATAGACAATAGAAGATATTTATAAAGCATCTCTTCTGTAGCTAATGGTCAGGAAATACATAGCTATCTGGTGTTCCAGTCTGTACTCAGTCTCTCTACTGCTCTATAATAACAAGCTGTTCCAGAGTGTCATCTTCCAGAGATGAACTAGATTTTTCTGATGTCCAGCAAGGGTTAAATACAATTCTTTCATTTAGCAAATCAGGCAGTAGGAAGTACAGAATGTTTGATTCTTCTACTGTACATCTCCAATGGTCTCAGAGGGTGAATAGAAATAGCATTCAACTTTTGAAGGAATCTAAAGCCACCCTGGAGGCTCCTCTACAAAGGAGCTACACCATCCAGCCTGGGTTCCCCAGAATGTGGTTGTGGAATACTCCTTTTTTCCAATGGTCAAACGAGTTACCATGGACTCAGGAGACATAAAGCCAATCAGGCTTTGACTAGCTATTCAAGGTCAAGTGATAATAAACTGCATTCTTAACATTTGCTTAAAATATGAAGGGGCAGTAGTCAAAATCAATATCTGATTCCTTACCAAACTTTGCTGTGGTTAGTGATGAAGTTGTCTCAATCCCAGTGAAGATATCCTTTCATCCACAAGATGAACCATGGATAAAAATAACTCACTTCTTCAAAAAATCTTCTTTTCTCTCCAAAGCTCCAAGCCCATGATACTAGTTCTCTTCAGTCCTGCCTAGTACCTTGCCTTACCTCCAACCATGACCAGAAATGTCAGTAAAATTAACTGTCCTCATAGGTGATTTAGACATGCCTTTTGGCTTTTGTTTGATGGATGAAACATTGTTTTGGTGACGAATGGGGAGAAAGGTTAGATTTCCCTTAACTCTTCCAAATCTTCTTGCAAAAATCAAGTAAGATGTAGCCAGATCTTGAAGACCAAATGTAAGTCCTTTTTGAAGGCCACAGGTGTGCCCAGTAGAATCACTGAACTGGACGGCTCAAGGTGATCCAAGGATTTAGTGAAGATGTTAGAGGAGACCTCTGATGTTTTGGTTTCTGCATTGTCTGTTTCTTGTAATTGTTCCCTCAAAGCAAAAGCTCAAACTGGTCTGCTTTGTGCTCTCTGACATGTCCACTGTTTCCTTCTCCAGAATACATGCATGTTCATACCTGTGCTATGTACTGTACTTTATAGCCATAGCCTCCTCTTGGTACAGCACAAGTTCAGGAAATCTGGCCATCCTGAGTTTCTAGTTTTTAGGAACGGGCCAGGGAAGGTATTATATTGAGCCACAAGCCAGTCAAATTATGCATCCTCCAGTGTTTAAGAAGTAACTTGTTCTCAAAAAAAAAAAAAAAAATCAGAGCTGAGGTAAGAGAGGAGAAAGAACAAAAAACAGAATTGGATCAATTTCCTGCAGATTTCTTGACATTCTTCCCAAACCATAATGTGTATGTATGTGTCTGTCTGTTTCTGTGTCCGTCTATCTGTGTATGTGGTAGCTTGAATGAGAATGATCCCTGTATGCTTGCGTATTTGAATGCTTGGTCCCTAGTTGTTAAAAACAGTTCTAGGAAGGATTAGGAGGTGAGACCTTATAGGAGGAGGTGTGACACGGGGAAGGGATTTGAGGGTTCAAAAGCCAGTGCTGTTACCAATTAGCTTCTTTCTCTGCCTTGTGTTTCCAGATCAGATGTAAACTCTCAGCTGCTGTTCTGATGACAAGCTTGTCTGCCTGTTGCCATGCTCCCCATCTTGATGATCATGGACTCACCCTCTGAAACCATAAGCAAGCCTCCAGGTAAATGCTTTGAGCATGGTGTCTCCTCACAGATATAGAAGGTAGCACAGTATGTGTATTGTATGTGTGTTGTGGGGTTTTTTTGTGTATATATATATATATATATATATATATATATATATATATATATATATATATATATATATACATACACACACACACACACACACACACACACACACACACACACACACAGAGGAGAACACCAGGTATCTTCTTCTGTGGCTCTCTACCTTATTATCTGGAGACAGGGTTTCTCACTGAACTGGACACTACTATTTTGGCTAGGCCAAGAGATCAAGGATTCCCTGTCTTAGTTAGGGTTACAGGCATGCACAGCCATGTGAGACTTTTTATGAGGGTGCTGGACAGTCAAAATTAGATCCTCATGTGCGTATAGGCAAACACTCTTACCTACTAAGCTGTCTCCTCAGCCTTCTGAACCATTTCTTTAAATAGGACAACCATCCTTTGCAGCTATGGCATCCATTGTCTCAGTACAGTGATGTCAATAATGTCTTGGCAGTGTATTTATCTAAAAACCTCCTCAATATGGTTTTGGAATTTAGTATTGTGTGCCATAGTGGGCAGAGAGGCTCTTTAGCAAAAAGAAGTAAGTGACCTGTAGTGATGTGCTTCCTTCTCAGAGAGACAAAAGTTGCTATGGGCAACTTTTGAGTTTCCCACTTTAAGAAAGCCCAACCTTACTAGGTATGGTAGTATAAGTCTATAATCCTAGCATTTGGGAGGTAGAATCAGGTGGATCAGGAGTTCTGAGGTAGCTCAGCTAGATAACAAGTATGAGGCCAGCCTAGACTACATGAAACCTTGTCTCTGAAAGCAAAACAAAAGAAAGTCCACCCTAAGAACTTTGGTGGATGGCCCAGGGTTAGGCTTTGCTAATTAAGGTCACAGCCCACCATTGATTGTCCTTACAGCTCTCTTGAGCTCAGTGTGAAATAGAGGACTGACTCCCTTTATCAGCAGAGCTTCTCCTTCTCTGACCTTGATAAGGAGAGGCAGAAACTACACCCTCTACCTGTGGAATGTCATGCTGCCTTGGGGAGATTACAGGTTTAGGTTTCTCCAGCACAAGAACCTGTCCTGCAAGTACCTGGAATTCCTGGAATGCCTCTCCATGCAAATCCTGTACCCTAAACTGTAGCAAATGATAAATACCTACCCTGGAAATTCCTAGCTCCTTCCCTCAAAACTGTATTGCCCTTGATTAACAAGAATTAAAGTTGAGCTGCCTCTCTGCAATTGATCCCAGTAGTTATTTACATCCTACTCCCCTGTTCTGTCAACTCTGCTCCCTTTGTCCTCGTGGGCTGGTGGCCACAGTCCCTGGGAAAAGGGAGGGCCACAGCCCAGTACCGCAGATCTATTCTATCTCTGGGAGAATACAGCACTCCTATTTGTTGTATTGAGAACTTTCTTATGTAGAGGGAATTTTGTCCCTACAACATTGACCTCTGTGGCACTTCCATAGCCATCATTTTCTTTGACTCATAAATATCTTTATTCCTAGAAAGAAGCTCAGAAATGACAACTAAACATCCAGGTCCAACAGACAGGACTTTTGGCCCCTAACAACTTCTCAAGTATATGTAGAGCTCTAAGATCACCAGAGTCTGGCTTATAGGGGACACTAACTGTATGTGTGTTTGTTGAATAAAGAATGAGTGTTTGCAGGAACTGTCTGAAGAAAAAGGAGGCTCACAGCTAGGGTTCCTCCACTCCTTTTATGCTGTACTTCTCCATGTACTTAAGCAAAAGACACGTTGTTTTGTGTTAGTGGTGGTGGTGGTGGTGATGGTGGTGGTGGTAGTGTATGGGGAGCAAGTTTTATTCTATTTATTTTTGTCCAGAACCTTTATATTGGCAACACATACTTGAAATAGTGGTTATTAGTGTATTTTCTTTGACCCTATTATTCTCATTAAGTAAGTCAGGACAGTATACTTCTTAACTATCTTCAGAAAGTAGACAAAGTGGGCAGGCTTTGGGTAGCCCACTTGGGTTCAAATCCTCCTTCTGCTACTTATTATGTGACCTTTTACAGGCATTTTAACTATGTCAAGTTCCTGTATCTCCAGTTTTGTCTTATTTGTTTTGCTTTGGTTTTAGACAGGATCTTGCTATCTAGTCCATACTGGCCTGGAACTCTCTGTACCCCAGACTGCCTTGGGCTCATGGTCTTCCTTGCCCTGACCTCCCGAGTGCTGGGATTACATGCATGCATCACCACACCCCATTCTCTGCCCCTGTGTGTTAAGTGAGAAAATAAACCACTCCATCAGGGTGGTTGTGACTGTTAAGTGGACTAAGAGATATTAAAGACTAGAGCAGGGTCAGACACACATCACTTGGTAAGTGATGATTGTGACTCTCAGCCCTGGAGCCCTTCTTTCCTTTCATTTGCTCTGTGATCTGAAATGGTTTTGCTCTAGGAATCCTTAGCTTAGTGGTGAGGGGATACCAGAACCAAGAAGGTGGGCATTATAAGGAAGACCATTTAGAGCAATTGCCAATACTTAGTAGGCCATTGGTACTATGGCTGATAAAGCATCCTGAATAAGGGTGTGGCTCTGGCAGAAGAGGAATAGAAATACTGCTAAGGATATAGAGGACTAGAAATTGAGAGGACAGAGAGCAAAAGGAGACATAGTGGGGAAAGGAAGAGTGAGAAGGCAGGAAGAAAAGGTTCATAAATGATAGTGAAGGGGTAGAACTAAAAGACACTAAATTGCTCCTGGAACATGAAGTATAAATGAGGGAAAAGAAAATTAACATCCTTATCGAAAAGAAAAACAAGGAAGTATTTTTTCTGGAAAACTCCTATAGAAAGGAGCAAGTAATGGGGGCCTTTGGAGGCTGGTTACCATGGTGATGCTCTACGTCTTCTGTAGCAGATGGTTTCTTTCTGCTTTAGTTTCTATTACCAGGGGGTAATTGGTGAAGTACTGGTGTTTCCATCTCTAACACATTTGTTATGCTGTGAGCCCTACTGGCTGTTGTCTAGCTACTTTTTGATAAGTGGCATGTCTAGAAAGACAATGGAGAAATTACATTCTGGGAATCCAGAAGCAGAAGCCTGTGTATCTCTTTTCAGATGAACGGGAAGGCATGTTTAACAAGCCAGGAGCACTTCATAGATGTGGAGATTTGAAAAAAATTTGTAACACCTTCCTTTGTAAGATAAAGTAAAGTGAGCACTTCCCTAGAAAACTTGGATCAACAAACATTTTGGTTTGTTGAAGACTAAGAGATTTCCATAGAAACAGAAGTTTTGATGTTATTATAAAACTAAACAGATACTAATCAAACTAGGATTGTTGGACCCCCCTATGGTGAAAAAACCCTAAATTTCAAGTAGACACAAAGATTAAAGAAGGCTCATGAGATTAAGGAAAGGCCATCCAGAGACTGTGTGCCCCACCTGGGGATTCATCCCATACACAGACACTATGGCAGATGCCAAAAAGTGCTTGCTGAAAGGAGCCTGATAGAGCTGTCTCCTGAGAGGCTCTGCCAGAGCCTGATAAATGCAGAGGCAGATGCTAGCAGCTAACCATTGGACTGAGCATAGGGTCCCCAATGGAGGAGTTAGGGAAAGGACTGAAGGAGCTGAAGGGGTTTGCAACCCCATAGGAAGAACAATATCAATCAATCAGAACCCTGAGAACTCCCAGGGACTAAACCACCAACCAAGGAGTACACACGCAGGGACCCATGGCTCCAGTCGCATATGTAGCAGAGGATGGCCTTGTCTGGCATCAATGGAAAGAGAGGTCCTTGGTTCTATGTCGATAGATGACCCAGTGTAGGGGAATTCGAGGGTGGGGAGGCAGGAGTTGATGGGTAGGTAGGTGAGCACCCTTATACAAGCAGGGGGAGGAGGGTGGGATGGGGGTTTCCAGAGGGGGAACCAGGAAGAGAGATAACATTTGGAATATAAATAAATAAATAACCGATAAAAAATTTTTAAAAAAGAAGGCTCATGAGACAAATTCAGTTTGGCTGTGGTACACACATGGCTCATGATTGGGTAATTCAGTTTCTGCCATCACCCTGTCATCTTCATCTTACTCATTATATATAAAGTGATTCTCGGAGTTCAAATACTGAAAACAACTGTGATATAGAAAACTGAAAACTTTAAGACCCTATTGTGATCTGCCTAATCAAAGTTTCGGTGACAGTGCAGCCCAGGCATCTGTACTTTCAAATCTTCCTCATGATAACGTTCACAAAATCTGACGTGAATTTAAATGGGGGAATGCTTTCTAGACAACTGAAACCCAAGGGCACCCAGACATCAGAGAACTTGATTTCCCCAACACAAAGGGTTTACAAACACCTTGGCCCCAGAGTGGACCTGCTATGCTCTCCATCTGTGCTCAGCTTCTCTCCATACTTGCCTGAATGTTGCTTTGGTTTTCATTGGAAGGAGGCTTAAATATCATCTCCACTTTCCTGGCCTCTTACTTATCTTACACCATCTCTTTGTTTCATTGCACTTGTTGGAGTTTGTAATCCCACATCCCTGTGTACATAAGTGCCCCTCCATACTAGACTTGGACTCCACAGGGTTGAGGCCAGGCCTGTTTGTCTCACTCCTGTGCACTTGCAGCATCTAGCATGGGAACCATGACAGAGTTTACAAAGAAGCACTGGAGCACATCTCAGCCTATGGAATAATGCTGAAAGACAATGTTTCCATGAGGCCAGTCCAAGATGTTCTCTTTGCAAGGCCTCTAGCAAAACCACCTTGCCCAGATGGGAAGATGGCTACTGGCCCAATGTGTCCTAACATGGGGGTAGGGTAGAAGGAAAAGAATGAGAATCTCAAGTCTGTTCTTCTTTTCATGACACTAATCCCATTGTGAGGACCCCACACTCATCATCTCAGTGAACCTCATTAACCTCCAAAGTCTTCAATTTTAAATATCATTATGCAGAGTGAGAGTAAGCACTTCAACAAATGACTTTTATGTCCACAAAACCATTAATGGGTCTGGGAAGATGGTTCAGTGAGTTACAGGACTTGCTTCACAAGCAGGAGAACCTGACTGCAGGTCCATAGCACCTCTGTAAAAAGTATGGTGTAGCTGCACATTTCTGTAAGCCCAGCACTGGGGTAGGATGTAGAAAGAAGAGGATATTGGGTTTGCCTGGCTGCTGGCATAGCAAATAAAATTTGTAGGTTCAGTGTGAGAACTTGTCTCAAGAGAATAAGACAGAGAGCATTAGAGGACACTTCTGGCCTCTACTTTTGTACCCACCCCCACATACACAGATAAGCATACCCTACATACATACACATAAAAAATATAATAATGGGTTGATAGGGAACAAAACAAACAGAAGAAAAAGACCCAAAGAAAAAGTACAGGTAGAAAGCAGCCAGGGCTAGTCCCCTACTCTATAGGTTCCAATGTTTAAAGGATATTCTTATATCGTACCCAGAAGCACAGAAAAGAGCAAAACCAAGGTCTTGTGAAGTAGAAAAGAGGAGACCCACAGCTCCTGTTGGCCAGGTAAATACCCGAGGACAGGGGACAGTATTCTGCTTGCTGTACCTCTTGGCTTGCCTACTCAGCATTCTTGGCCCCTGAAAGAACGCTCAGTTTCTTGTCTGCATTCTGGTGAGAAATGGGAGCACTGGTCCCCATGCAGTATTCCCAAGGCTGCATACATTCTGAAGGGCTGCCTCAGGCAACTTGCAAGAGAATGTCATGTTCCCTCTGCAGAGACAGCTGAGAGTACCTTGAAAGGTGAGCTCTAAGGATCAAGGGCCTGTGGCCTCTGATGAGCATCCAGCATTTCTGAGTATTCACCAGGGCCCAGCACTGGCTGCTTTATACAAGTCTTCAACACTCTTTGAGGTAGGAGCTACTGTTGACCCTCTTACAGATGTGGAGACTGAGGCTTTGGCAGAGTGATGGGTCATCACCATCACACACTCAAAAACAAGAACTGGACTATGATCCTCATGTTCTATCCATAGAGCTCAAGATCAGAATCCCTTTCTAAAAGTGTATGCTATCTTATACGTAAGGATAGGAATTAGGCAAAGGGAGGCCAGCCGTGGTCCTGGATTTAGCCATCCAGTTAATGCTAGAGCTGGAGCCAGCAATTAAATCCCCCTTTCCTCTTCAGCATCTCTCTATCTAATGACTGTGGTGTCTCTACACTAGTGATAACTTGTCCTTGTGTCTCCAGCCACATAGAGTACAACCAATCTAGATGGGCCACTGAGGTCTCCTAAATCCTAGGGCTACAATCAACTGTAAGTGCACTTGACTCTGGGACTGTGAGTCCATGGTGAGAGTAGGCCTTCCAGTTTGGACCAAAGTACTGGAGAATAATCTCAGTCCCAACCTGCACCATGGTCACCACACAGTCACTTTGTGGCTACCATCTTCCAGAGGTTCCTTTAGCCTTCCTTTCTTGCTTAGGAAGCAGCTGCTAGCCCTGCCACCTTCCTCTTCGACTTTCTCTTTGGCTAGCTGTGGGACTGGACCTGGACAGAGTTGGTCACTCCCACCCATGGCTTTTAATGAGAAAGACTTGGTTATACCCAGGCAGCAAAAATGAATAATTCAGCAAAGGAAGCCCAGGAATGTTAGTGTTTCAGAGCAGATTCCCTTGACAGTGGGAGAAGCAGAGACACACTGCATCTTATGGGGGTGGGGTGACAGCTGCAGAAGGAAGGAGCAGAGGAGGCTACACCAGAATCACTAGCAGAAAGCTAAGAGATCCTTGTCAAAATCTCTTCACCATTTTGGAATTAAGTCGATTTAAGCTGCTATAAAATCTCTACTAATCTGGGGCTTTTGCCCTGTAAATAAGTGTTCTCTTAATGACCATTGTCTGTCTCCAAAGTACAGTGTTAACATCTCTGGGAGTTAACCTGTTTTCTGAAATCATTAGACTTTCAAAATGATTAAGATTGCTCAAAGGGAGGCGGGCAGTGGTGGCCCACGCCTTTAATCCCAGCACTTGGGAGGCAGAGGCAGGTGGATTTCTGAGTTCGAGGCCAGCCTGGTCTACAGAGTGAGTTCCAGGACAGCCAGGGATACACAGAGAAACCCTTTCTCGAAACCCCCCCCCCCAAAAAAAAAAAAAAGATCAGAGCGGAAAGAGTATGTACAGAAGGGAAGGACACACACATTCAAGTTTGTCTTATTCTTTGAGAATGTCATACAATGTTATTTTGAACTCCTTGTATATAATATCCCTTTCTACCCTCCCATGCTGTCTCACCCAACTTTGTGATTTTGTTCTTTTTACCTTCTTTCTCTATCAAGTCTACTTTGTGGTGCTGACCTATTTGGAGTGGGGCCTGTCCTGGTAATGTATCAACCTACTAGGGGTCACATCATTAAAGAAAACAGACTCTCCCTCTCCCAGCAGCTATCAAATGCCAATAGATTCTCAACTAATGGTGAGATTTTACGCCTACCTTCCCCTTGTATGCTGTAATTTTGTCTAGCTATAGCTTCTGTGGGTCTTGTCCATATTGTCACAGTCTCTGTGAATTCATGTGTGACTGCTCTGTTATGTCTTGAAAGCACTGTTTCCTTGATGTTATGCCTATTACAGTTGTTTCACTCCCTCTTCTGTGAAGGTTCCTATTACAGCCCTTCCCCCAAGGCTCAATTTTTTGTTTACAGAGCAGGGTAGAAAAACAAATGGAATAGAAGCACCTTCATATCTGAGCATAAGCCCCTCCCCTGTTGGACAGCAGCTATTGAGGTCATTCTTAGACAGTACCATTGAGGATAAGACAAACTGTTTCTCCTACAAGGTGCTGTGACTGTAATTCTGTTAGAGCATGGAGAGTTGCTCGCCAAAGACAGCTTAGGACACAGCACTGAGGACTTAGCCATTGTTTGGATAAAAAGTGGCAGTCTTAGTGGGGACCAGCATGACCAAAGCAAGGTTTCCAGGACTTTCAGTGCCTAGGAGATCCAGTCGAGTGGCTTAGGTTCTAGTGTTCTGGAATCAGAAAAGAATGTATTTGACCTCTCAGCTCTACTACTCCTTAAGCAAGGGAACTTAGGAAATTGGCATAATCTTCCTAAGCCTCAATATTTTATCTGTAAAATAAGTAACAGCATGTCTGTGTATCCAAAACTGAGATTTAGTCCTTGTGTTTTAGATCTTTATAGGTAGAAAGGTGCATTCAACAACCTCCAAGTTCTCACCTGAGATCCTTTGACCAGACTCAGACTGGTTTGCTAGAGTTTAGAGCTAAGAATGAGGCTAAGGAACTATCTGTGCCAAACTAACTATCATGTCAAGTTTCCAGTTAATGACTTTATTATCAATGGCACCTCCCTGTGACCAGAACTGAAGAAGAGAGAAGCTTTAGAGTCTAAGGGACCTGAGTTTGGCACCAGGATCTGTCATTTATTAGTCATATTGAGTTTGGAAAAATACTTACTATTCTTGAGTTTCATTATTTTTATCTGTGGAATAGAACTAATGCTTTCTGCCTTTCAGTATCTGTACAAGTGTTGAATTAGAATGTACATATGTCCTGACACATAATAATTGCTCAATAAATGGAAGACTCAGTATATGGATGCTATTGCTATTTAAAGTGATCAGCAAATTGCTTTATATACATAAGACTTAATTATAAAATCTTCACTAAATAATTTTTTATGCCTAGAGTACTAGAGACAGTGATCAGCCAGATCAGCCAAATCATTTGCCTTTGCAGAGAGTCTAATAACTCTCAACAAGTGTTTGATGGAATAAAGCTGAATCCCACACATGCATAGGAAGTAATATATGTAAACTATTGAGGTCCTAGAGGTTGTGGTTGAAGAGATTATTGTTTTTCTAGACTGTTAGATTCAGGTATTCACTCAGGCTATGAGAAGAGTATGTAGATTATATCAGTCACTGGGGGAAGGGCACAGAGGAAGGAAGATGCATGTTTAAGGAAGAAGTTATGTCACTTTGCAAAGGAGGACATCAACTCCGTTAAGAAAATAAAATGAACAAGTGACCTTTACTAGCTGTGACCATGAACAAACCTTCTAGGTCCCTACCCCTTCTTTCTCAACTTACAGCCTTCCTTGTTAAAGAATTGGGTTTGGGAAAGTTAGGAATTCAACCACACATATTGGTCTTCAGTATAGGACCAATGGGAGTGACCCAAGCATTAGCTTCATGTCTGAATCATAAGTCAAAGGCCAGGTCATAGTGTGACTCAATGAATATCTTACCCCATGCCTAGTTTCAGCCTCAGTTTTTTGGGCCAGGAGTTACCTAAGCAATAGCCAGTGAGAATATAATATAGCCCGTGACATCCCCTTAAAGCAGCGATTCTCAACCTGTGGGTCACTACCCCTTTGAGGGTTTAATGACCTTTTCACAGAGGTGGCATATTAAATATTTACATTATGATTCATAACAGTAGCAAAATTACCGTCATGAGGTAGCAATGAAATAATTCTATGGTCAGGGGTCACCACAACATGAGGAGCTGAGAACCACTGCCTTGAAGACTGTCCGCCATGGCGCATGACTATCCATCCATGAAGCAAATAAAGGCTGTGGCAATGGTGCCTTTGGGAGCATTGGTGAAGGCAGAGTTGGAAGTCAAAGAAACTAAGATTGTCATGAATATTTCCAGAAGAATGCTTCTTCATTTCTTATTTTCTTTACTCTATTCCCTCTTCTTGTTATGGAAGAAGGAGCAAGTGGCTCTATGTGCTACAAAGAGCTGACTGGTCACCACACATGTGCGGCATTTCTCTTAGGCTGTAGAATCTTTCTTTGGAGGTTTAGGGAAGAAAAATTGTCAGGGTTCATCTTCATCACCCAGACTATTGAATTTTGATACAAGTTAGCATTGGAAGCCCTCAGCACCTTCCCAAGAGAATTCCTTGGGGGTGCTGCCCAATGAAAGCCTGCCATTCCTTACCTCAGTCTTCCCTCTGTTCTCTCTGGTGTTTCCCCCTTTCAGTTTTCATATATCCCCAGAACTGGCTTAACTTTAACCAAGTATTGAAATCATCCCAGGAAAGGCAGAGCAGCCAGCCTCTGTTCTTCACTGTCAACTGGGTTGAAGACTAAGGAAGCCTGGAGGCTTACTGGTTGCCATGGTGAAGAGTGGGCCCTGAGAGTATTAAGAAGCTGGGAGCTACAGCGTTTTTGTTTGTTGGTTTTGATTAGTTCTGTTTGCTTTATGTCCCCACTTATCCTTCTTTTCTGCTCCCTTGCCACCTACCCTTCCAGAGTCTCAAATCACTAAAGCAGAAGGAGATTACTAGGGGCAAAAATCAGGTCCCAGGCTACACTAAATACAGGCTGCCCTGCTGGGGATAATTGCTGTGTGTTTGCCAGTGCAGACTCTTGGGAGGGCCAAGTTTGGAATATAAGTTGTTCTACCTTTGTGGCATGGTGCAGCATCCTGAGACAGAAAAGGACTCCTGTGGAAAAAGAGAGACAGCTCTGTTCTGGAACTTTTGGCCTGTGTTTTCATACCCCAAGGGATTTGGGCTTTTGTTTTGTTTTGACAGCTCCAGGCATCTAGTCCACACAATTTTCCTCAATTAACTCTCTTCTCTCTCACTGCTGACCAGGTAGAACATATTTGTAGAGAAAGTGTGGGTTCTGGAAGAACCATGGACATATTATGTAATAATTATCGTTATCCCTATTATTATTATTTTATAAATAATTCTCACTTCAATCATGTTTCTGAAAAAGGGAGACAGCTGACTCAGGAAGATTTTTGTGGACTGAACTGCAGTGAAAACTGACCTCGCTTCCTTTTTAATTGGTACCCTGGGGCTGAAGGAGGAGCACTGTGAAGGGAAGGAAACCCTGGGCACACAGCAAAAGCAGATCATGGCATATGTAGGAGTTCCAGTGTCTCTTCTTTCTTGCATTCAGTGCTAATTGCATAATGCTACCTGGACTGGATGAGTATGGCAGAGCAAAAAAATTCAAGATCCTCATACCCTTAGTCCAGCCATTTTTTCCATCCCAGAATAGGAACGGACATTTCTTTTTAACTCTCCAAATGTGGATTCTCAGCTTCCAAGTTCCTGTTTTTTATTTGCACCTATTTGTGAAGTTGTGACTATATAATCTCAAATCATTTTCTTGTATCCATGTTTAGGTTCTGCACCATCAAATCTATCAGAATCTCTCTTGAGGGATCTAAATACCATAGGAGCTCAGGGAATGTGTCTTAACTTACTGCTTATGGTTTGAGAGACACAGGGAAGACCTATGCTGCATATAATGTGTGATACTGGAAACATGTGTTTATTACATAGGTAAAATAAGGCTAAATGCTTATCACATGCTAGAAGTAAAATAAACACTAGAAATAATGAGGACTTTAACATGAAAGGTTAAAGTGTACAATTATTAGTTGAAAATGTACATGGATTTCTTTACTATGTTAAGGTTTTCCTAAAGTGTGGAAGGCACAACCCATTAAGGAGAAGGGGATGAATTTTTTTACTATAGTCCATTAAAAGTAAAGATCTCTGTACCACTGAGGAAATAAATGGGCAAGAAAAGGGAAAATGGAGGCTGGAGAGATGGGTCAGCGGTTAAGAGCACTAACTGCTCTTCCGTAGGTCCTGAGTTCAAATCCCAGCAACCACGTGGTGGCTCACAACCATCCATAATGAGATCTTCTAGGGTGTCTGACGACAGCTACAGTGTACTTACATATACTAAATACATAAATCTTTAGAAAAAAAGAAAGCAACAAATGTATAGACAAACAACTTAAAAAGGGGGAAGTCCGAATAAACAGAAGAAGCCATTCCTTCTCATAAGCAGGGAGAGACAAATTAAGTAGCTACAAGACGTTAGACACACCAGACTGCAGAAATATTTAAAAAGAATAATGTAATAAATATTGGCAACATAATATGGGAATTGGGATCCTCACATACCTCTAAGGATTATGCAAATGCATGTGACCATTTTGGAGTAAAATTTGGAAGTTTTCGGGGAATTTGAATTTTTATCTAACCTGTGAAAGATCAATTCTATTTCTGGTCATACACACTAAGAACTAAACTCAGATTATACTAAGTGGCTTGCATGAAAATGATTTTTGTAATGTTGTAATAAGGTAGATCAGAATCAACCTAAATATTCACAAACAAGAGAAAAGATAAGTAAAATTCAACATGGTGTGCTATGCCATTGTTCAAACAAACACATTAAATTCATAGATATCGGGGCTGGAGAGATGGCTCAGCGGGTTAAGAACACTGACTGCTCTTCCAGAGGTCCTGAGTTCAATTCCCAGCAACCACATGGTGGTTCATAACCATCTTTAATGGGATCTAATGCCCTCTTCTGGGGTGTCTGAAGACAGAGACAGTGTACTCATACACATAAAATGAACAAATCTTAAAAGAAAATCCATAGATATCAGTAAAATTCGCTCAACAATTACTATATTACTGAAACAAACAATAAGAGATACACTGAATAATACTATTTATGCAATCCAGATAGACAACAGTATCCCCCAAGAAAGTCAGTATAAATAGGAACAATGATAAAGAGGGAAATAAACAAAATTGAAGAATAACTAGAAATAAAATGAAATGAAATGGGCTATCAGTGAACTAATGGTGATAGTGTGACTCTACCAGAGTTTTAATAATTGCAATCATGGAAAAAGGCAGGACAGGAAGGAGGAAGGAAGGAAAAGAACAGATAAGATACAGTATAGAAAATATTCAAACCAGTATCTGGTTACAAGCGTTTGCTCAGCAAGTGTTTGCTTTCTTCTCCTGCACCTCTGTGTCCTTATGGCAGCAAGTGGTAGTGAACAGGGAGTACTAGAGGTGTGCCATGAAGCCAAACACCTGGTGGCTTAGTATATCTTGTGCTGCTGTAACAGGATACCACAGCCTGGGGAATAAGCAGAAAAATTTCTCAGTTTTCAAACTAGGAAGTTCATGTTCTGGTTCAACTGGGTTCAGTCTTCAGCTCTCAGGTGTCACCTTGCTGTTGCATTCTCCATAAAAGACTATTTGTTCTTCCCATAGAAAGAAAGCAGAAGCCAGGCAGTGGTGGCGCACGCCTTTAATCCCAGCACTTGGGAGGCAGAGGAAGGCAGATTTCTGAGTTCGAGACCAGCCTGGTCTACAAAGTGAGTTCCAGGACAGCCAGGGCTATACAGAAAATCCCTGTCTCGAAAAACCAAAAAAGAAGAAAAGAAGGAGGAGGAGGAGGAGGAGGAGAAAGCAGAAGAGCAAGAAATACTGAGTTCACCCCAACAATCTTTATCCACTCATGAATGCCACTTCCAAACATTTTCTTCTTAGACAATGAAATTTCTAATATGTTTGGGGAGGACACATTCAGGCTAAAGAGCCTGTATATCTGGATATAGTCTTCAATTCTGTTGATCTCTTTAGGGGAAGTGTCTCTGTTGAAGAGCACCTGAAATGAAACAAAGTACTTTAGCTAAAGACCTTTAAGGACCCTCTACATCCTGTATGTGTCTCATTAGAATGTGAGCTTTGGTTTCTCATGTTCCCAGTCTCTCCATCTTTGTACTGAGAACTTGAGTCAAGAAGCCTAGCCAGTAGGCTATCTGACAATCCCCTTTCTGTGAGAACAGCATCGTCAGTTGCTCTAGAGAAGGGGAAAACTTTATCTTCCCACCCAAAAGAGCTTTATCTTCCTGGAGATTTCCCTGGGATGGATGGATGGATGGATGGATGGATGGATGGATGGATGGATGGATGGATGGACGGACGGATAGATGTGTGTGTGTGTGTGTGCGTGCACGCGTGCGTGCACATGCACTCGCACTTGTGCATACACCATGAGCCTCACAGCCAATAAACTTGACATATCATTAAGGAAACTACCCTCTTTATATAGGGACACAGAAAATGACTCCAAACTGAAGGGTCTCAGGAAGGACTAATTCACTTGCCTCAGTCTTTATCACTGAAAGTCTATCAGTTTGGGCAAATATGACTGACCCAAAAGTGGTCTGGGTGTAGAAACCCTTAGGGACTTAATAGCAAAACAGAGAAGTGATGGGAAGAGCCCTCCTTCCAAGCACATAGTTTAAGCAGACCAATCCAAGAGCCCCTGATTCATGACAAAGGAGGTAACCAGATAGTAGTGCATATTTACAGTCTGGCCCTGGTATGTTTTATATCTGGGGAATAACACTCTGGTGTAGTGGTTCCAAGACAGAACTAAGCCAATTTCCTGCAAATTTGGAAAACAGTATAGACCAGTAAGGGGCAGATAAGTATACATAGGTGCATAGAAGGCAAAAGCTTCTAGAAAGAGCAATTGCTTCTCATTTTTCTTTTTATTTCTTCTGAGTCAAGTGCTCTGGTTAGGATTTTCACTGAACCAGTGTAAGGACTTGACACTGACCTTGATTTTTAGTTTTACTAAGAGAAATGCCCTACCACATGGCAAAGTGGTCACCAGTCTTTCCGCAGGAAGACAGACTTGGTCATGTGACATGCATCCATATTTCCGTACATGTGTCTCCTTGCCTTTGTTTTTCTCTCCATCTCCTCCTCCAACTCCTAAGCTGTAGGGCCCTAGACCTCCTGGCTCTACATCTGTTGTCTTTTTGTCTGTCTTTGCCTCCAAGGTCAGACGATTGGGATTTGCTGATTTTTAAAAATTTGTAAATATTTTGTAGGCTGCCTGCCCAGGAACACAAATGGCACAGAGAGTGCCAGTCTACTTTGGATACTCTTTTGTCCAATGTCCTTGGTAGATTAAGGGAAGGAGGGAAGGGGGCTAGCACCAGATGATAAGGGAACCCTGTCAGTGGTGTGTTGCAAAGTTTCTGGATCAGCTTTTGTTATCAGTTTTCCCTCTTCCTCCTCCTCCCCTTGGATTCCTCCTGGAGAGAAGCACTGGGGATAGGAAAGAGCAGAGTGAAAGAAAGGCCCATTGAATTATGGAGTAGAGTAGCTACAGTGTGTCTATAACCGTGATAGGAACTTTATATGTGTTTCACTTGATGCTCACCATGGCTCTAAGACGTCAAGCTTTTTCTGGGTTATAGTTAGGAAATTGGAGCTGCTTGGTCGGTCATGTGGTAAGCATCTCCTGCAGGGTCTCACATGGAGCTGTGATTCGGACCCAGATTTTTCTCACTCCAGCTACATTGCCATTAGCCACAGGGCATTGTTAGGAGCATTAACTTACATTCCTAGCCATGCTACAATATGTGTAGCTAGTAATAGAAAATTCTCCCTGGGCCTCAGGTCCTCTGCCATAAAATAAGGAGAAACAGCCTTTGTCCTCTCAAACTTGTGGATTATGGTAAAGCCAGAGTTGCCTAGGAATATGAAATAGTAATTTTTTTGACTAGGAAAGAGGGAGTAAAATAAACACTGGTCCCAGATCTGGCTGAGCGAGTCTCCGTGATGTCATTGCCCTTCACTGTTTCTGAGGTGTTTAATGAATCACTGTAGGTTTCCTGGCCTCGGTATAAAGTGAAGAAAGTGGCTTCAAGGGCCTCATCCAGGTCTGTGGCTCTCTGATCATTTCACTTGTTTTGAACAGGCTATCTGATGCTGGAAGAACTTGGTCCCATTCAACTTTTCTTTGGTATGCTCATAATGACTGAGTCTCATGGCTTAGAATGAACAAGAAAAGACTAAACAGGTCCAGCACTTGCTATTGTCACTCTTATTACCCTCTCCTATGGGTCTTGATCTTAGTAATTACCCTTACCTCCTTGTTATGAATAAGTGCCTTGGCTCAATTTTATATTTTAATGCAATTGCACTAAATAAATAAATTTCACTAAATAAATATACTCCCTAAATAAAAGTCAGTGTCATTATCTTCATTTGGTGTCACCTGATGCTGTTCTTAGGGAGATGGGAAAGACCTAGTCTAGGGCTTGGATTGTAAAATAGACACATGACAATTGTGTATATCCTAAAATGCTATGATCCTAGGCAAATCTTTATACTATACAACATAATTCTATGGCAGATCTGTACTCTGCTTGGCATCAAGAAGGGACCTATCTTGTCAGGCACATAAAAAGCTTACTAGTTGGTGGCAAAACAAGTGAGTCTCCTGGCACATTGTAGCATCCTGTGTACTTGACCAGGACCTTCAGAATTGTCTATCATCACCTTTTCAAAACCTTTTGGGAGAAGAACAGTATCATCTTCATTTCTCAGATGAGGAAACTAAACCACTTAAATGAAACAATGTGCCTATGAAACTAAGAGCTTCAAGAAGAATGTCAGTTGTAAAGGTGTTTAATAGTATGTGATATACAGATTCCAAACACAAAATGGTGAGCCACTGAAAGAGAAACATGGGAATGGTTTAATGTTAAGCTATCTTATTCTTCAAGAACTGGGGATCACTAAAGTGTGAGCTTTTACACAGAGGAATGAAAGGGTACAGAGCTGATGGGGACTGAGCAGGATAAGCGGAGTCAAGAAAGATTAGGACTTCTCCTTGTGCCTATTGAGCCTGACTTAGGGTACCAGAAATGCACCTGGCTTCCTACAAAGATATCCTCATTGTGTCTTGAGTGAGCCAGTCCTGCTGAGTAGCTGATGGTTTTCTCAGCATCTGTCCTCATAGGAGGTATTCTCTGAGCCCCAGGAGTTCTGCAGGTCACCCAGCCCCCAACACTCGGGCTTCTTTCAAAAGCAGAGCTGGAGGGCACATCTGCCAAGTTCCTCTACTAACAAGCAATCTCTTCTCTGGTAGCTCTTCTGCTGGAATAATTGAGCACAGCAGCATGTGCACGTGATAATGTGCATGTACGTGTATGTGGGGAAAGTGGGATGAGCCGCTGCTAGCCTGGGGTGAGCTGAGGTTTCTGTCTGCTTTCCCGTTACCTTGTGAACTGCTTGCTTCTCCAGATATTTGATTTTCCTTCGTTCCTTTCTTTTCTTTCCTGCTCATTCTCACATTCCTAATAGGGGCTTCCCTGTGCCCCTAAGGCCACATTGTTCCAGAACCTTATTAGGGTAAATTCTAGGACTTTCTCTGAAATGGACTGTACCTCCAGGAAATGGGATAAGTTCCTGAGCAAAGAAGAGTAAGACTAACTCAGAAGGGCACAGGAGGGGCATTCTAGTCAGGTGATGTGCCTAGTCATTAGGGATGTAAGGTTGAGAGTAAAAAAATGTTTATGTCCTCCTGGCTATGTAATCTTATACTGCTTCAATTACCTCTGCCTTTAAATTGGGAGATAATAACAATATCTTCCTTATGTAACTTTCCATGGATTTAAATAATTTGAGTCTGCCTTCTATGGGTGAGGTTCAGGAGAATTTGTTCCCAACTTCCAAGATCCAGGAGCTTTCTTTCATTAGACACATTCTTGCCCAGGTGAAGGGCCATGACAACTCTTAAAGGTTTCTGTCTGAGGATCAGAACCTCAGCTGCAACCCAGTGTGATCAGCATTGAAGCTGTGGGGATCTCTAAGAAGTGTATTCTGGGCTAGCTCCAATACTGTCATTGTTTGAGTGAGTTCTCTTCACAGAACACATAATAATCTCAGTTATGAAAGGGTCTGTAAGACTTGCAGGAACAAAATAGGGGGGGGAGGTGGTTATTGCCTGAAGGAGCCGAGAAGTGGTCTTTTTCCTTGGTACAGGCAAGCTGTACAACACCATCTACCAGTGTAGTTCACACAGAGGTAAACCTCAGGAGGTTTTCCAGCCTGAAGCTGAAGGGAAGGCAGTAGCCTCGAATTAATGCTAACTCCAGTATAGAGAGAAGAGGAAAAACATGAGAGATCCAGGCCAACTTTGAGAAACAGAGAATTAAAAATAGCCGGGCCTTTGTGTGTGTGTGTGTGTGTGTGTGTGTGTGTGTGTGTGTGTGTGTGTGTGTGTGTGTGTGTGAGAGAGAGAGAGAGAGAGAGAGAGAGAGAGAGAGAGAGAGAGAGAACCCATGATGGATTGGGAAAATGTTGGAAACTAGAGCTAAATAGGTTACACAAAACTTTTTAGGGCTTTAGTTACAGTGCAATGATACAGCACTTGCCTAGTATTAAGACACCTTAGCTTTGATCCCCAGCACCACAACAAATGTCATGCTTCTGCCGATGGTCAATTACCCATCCACATACTGGCAACACTATGTGGACTCAGCGGGGTTTTTTTTTAAAAAAACGAAGTTGAGAGAGAAGGCTGGTAGGGAGATGGGGAGGACTTGGAGAGGAGAGAATGGAGGATAGGAATCACTTAATAACTTACCTCTTAAAACTTAAAACTTAAATAATCCTTAAAAGAAAAAGTAAACATTTATTCTGCTCTCTTTAGGAATAGGTGAGTATGTATTCAATCTTTTGTACTGCGTCCACAGTGGCCATGTAGCACCCTTGATCAATGATTCTCTTGCTACCAGAATTATCTTTGCAGTAACCACTCTCGCTCAAGCTCTGTGCCTGCAATAGTTGTAAATTCTGTTCTTTGCAGGCAGCTTGGGAATGCCTTTCAGCATCTTTCAATGGCATCATATGGTGTTGGCTGACACTTAAACTGTCCATAGCTGACTCCTGAGCAGTGTGATAGCATGAAGTTGAAGATTGAGAGTGGAAGGGAGCACGCGAGTCTTGGCCTATTCCAACCATAGAAGTCATTGCAGAGGACTCAAGAGGATGCAGAGCTGAGAGCCTAAGGCTAGAAGAGAGACAACATTTAGTCCACAGAGCCTTCTCTAAAGAGACAGGAGCTTTTGTATTGATTGAAACAGAAGGAGGATGGAACATTGAACATTGACTAATTCCTAAGAATGAGGTAAAGAAAGATACTGCTTAAAAGACACTAACCCAGGAGGAAGCTGGGAAAGCAGTAATTAGGATAATTGCATGCCAGGCCAATCACTTTGTTATCAGGGTTGGGAAGGAACTACAGAAACTACTATTTATTTTTGTAAGACCTTAGTATCATTAAGCATCACATCCACCTTAGTTAGCATCCCCCCCCCAATATACTACTTTTATTGCTTATTTGGGAATTTCACATCATGCACCATGATCAGACTCACTTCCTAGCCATCTCAGATCTACTCCCCATTGTGATCACCCTCAAAAAAAAGAAGAAAAAAAAATAAAACAAGTCCAATTTGTATTGCCCTTATACTCACTGGAGCATGGTCAAACTCCCAGTGGCCAGTTTCTTAAAGAAAACCGAGTCCTTCCCCACCTACATCCCCTCCAGAAACCATCAGTTATGGAGAGCTATACTTCAGCATCTTTATCACAATTTTTAAACATTCTCTTCAGTGGCTTATTGTTTAGATTGTTACCTTTTTGGTGTGTGGGGATACAGCCAAGATCCTTTGCTGGACAGTGGGATGGGCCCTTCTATAGCAATTGACAATGAAGACAATCCCCCACAACCGTGCCCACAAGCCTGTCTGCTCTGGGAAATTTTTTGAGACTACCTTCTCAGGTGTGACTCTAAGCTTTGTCAAGTTGACAGTTAAAAGTAACCAGGACATATACCTACTCTTAATTTCTTTGGGCTAGACAAAATTGAAGCATTTCTTTTCACATTCTGAAGATAAACCAACCTCTCTTTGCAAGGAACTCCAACCTTTCACTATTCTGTGGAATTGTAATTCTCTGAAACACACTTGGGAAAACTCTTCTCTCTCCAGTGAGGAGCTATAATAAAATTTATCAGTTCTTTGGGGGAATATTTTCATTGGCTTTTAATCGATAAATTCTTTCCTAGTTATTATCTTCTATTTTGAGAAGTGAAGAGAATTTCCTTTTTAAAGATAATTTATTTTTAATTTATATGCACTGGTGTTTTATCTGCATATATGTAAGTATAAGAGTGTCAGATCCTCTGGAACTAGAGTTACAGACAGTTGTGAGCTGCCACATGAGTGCTGGGAATTGAACCCATGTCCATCTGGAAGAGAAGCCAGTGCTGTTAACCATTGAGCCATCTCTCTGGTCCCCCAAGAGGTCCCCCCTTTTTCTGAGACAGAATCTCACTATGTAAGTTTAGCCGTACTGGAACTCTTGTGTCTATTCCAAAGTAGACAGGAGGCTGACAGCAGTGAGGAGTCACTCCATCCTTGTTGCAAGACTAGCTGTAATTCTCCTCCATCAGCACTTAATACACACTCTGCAGTGGTAGCTCTGGCCCCTCCCTTCAGTCTCCCTGGAAAGTCCTGTGCTGAGCTAGCAGCTACCTCACTATGGCCTGCAGAGCTCCTAACCTCTCTCAGCATCAGCCTTGAAGAGACCTGGGGGGAAAAAGAGAGCTTTTTTGTTTTTATACTGTGCAGATATGGTCATAATAATTTTACAAGCCAGTTAAAACCCCAGAAGAAATCAGGCAGCACATCAGTATGCATCAGAATCCATAACACGCATACACATGAAGGTGGGTATCCACCCACACCATGTTCCCCTTTAATACTTTTGTGTTTAGCATACAAAAATAGGTTTCATTATGACATCTTCCTAATAAATATCACTATGTTTTATCCATCTCTACCTACCTTCCCCCCATTGCTGATCTTTCACTCACAAGGTCCTGCCCTTACGCTGTAATGTCATATATATTCCATTATCCTCTCTTGCTTTTCCTCTTCCTACATGTGGGGTTTTTTCTTCTCTTATACTTCCCTTTCAGTTTATATATCCTGAATGAATATATATGTATGTATATGTATATGTGTATGTGTATGTGTGTGTGTCTCTGTGTGTGTGTGTGTGTGTGTGTGTGTGTGTGTGTGTGTGTGTGTGTGTGTGTATGTGGAAGGAGTGGAGGAAGGTAATTTTAAAATATAGACTATATCAGTATCATATATTTAAACCTTAATTCTGCATATGAAGAAAATATACATTTGTGTTTTTATACCTTATTTCATACTATGTTCTCCAGTGCCCTTCATTTTCCTTTAGATGTCTTAATTTCATTTTTCTTCACTACTGAATAAAATTTCATTGTGTATATGTACCACATTTTCTGCATATGAACACCTAGACTGGCAGCATATCTGGGATGTACATATAGACACAATGTAATGATCCACTACTGTGATCATGGCTAATTTGAGCATTTAAAATTGCTGAGGATAGACTTTTTAAAATATTTTTTTTTATTATTTAATTAAAAATGCATGTGGGTGCATATGGGTGCCCACAGAAGATAGAAGAGGGTATCAAATCATCTGGGGTAGAAGTCACCGGGAAGTTGTGAGCCACATGATAGGAGTTCTGGGACCTAAACTTGAGTCCCCTGGAAGAGAAGTGTGTACTCTTAACCACCAAACCATCTTTCCAGCCCTTGGCAAGGCCAGTTGTAGAGTGTATAATAATAATAATAGAATGTATTCTTTTTTTTTTTTTTTTTTTTGGTTTTGGTTTTTTGAGACAGGGTTTCTCTGTATAGCCCTGGCTGTCCTGGAACTCACTCTGTAGACCAGGCTAGCCTAGAACTCAGAAATCTGCCTGCCTCTGCCTCCCGAGTGCTGGGATTAAAGGAGTGCGACACCACTGCCCGGCTAGAATGTACTCTTTTAAGGGTAGTGTAGCCTAGTGCAAAGAGCCAATCCTGGATTCTTGGGTTTCTTAGTTTATTTGATGAATAAACTAAGTTTATTATAACTTAGTTTATTTGAAGAACTTATTTAAATTCTGGGTCTTATGTTTATTATCTGTAAAATGGGAGCAATAAAAGTGCAGTAATATACATGTTATTCATTGCAACAAGGGAGAATTAGGTTATACCTTAGTAAGATGGTGTTAGGTATGTCTTATAGGATTTGTCTTAATGTGATTTTGAGGAGGGCCTATGGAAACAGGGCTTTATTCAATGTTGGATTCTTTCAGGATGCAGGGTCTCAACGCATGTCCCCCTCTTCTACCTCCCTACCTTCTCCCTCCTTCCCCCTGTTTATGTCTGTACTTTATGTTTGTGTATGTATGCATGAATGTACATGTGTGTGCATGTTTATATGGAGGTCAGTGGGTGACATTGGATGTCTTTCTAGGTTGCAACTCACTTTATACATTTGTGTGTCTCTGTCTCTGTGTATGTGTATCTCTGTTCCAACCCATGTATGCATGTGCATATATGTGGTATGTGCGTGAGTGTGCTCACCCACACAGGTGTGTAATGGAGGCCAGCAGCTGAGGTCAGAATATCTTACCGTCTTCAGTTGCTTTGACACCTTAATCTTTGAGACAGGCTCTCTCACTGAACCTGAAGCTGACTGTTTTGTCTAGTGTGACTGGTCAGTAAACCTTGGGGATCCTCCTGTCTCTGTTCCCTAGTACTGGGGTTACATGCATGTGTTACCATATCTGGCTTTTCCTTAGGTGCTGAGGATTCAAACAGGTCTTCATGTTTGCACAGAAAGCACTTTAGCTACTGAGCCAATTCCCCAGCCCTTAACTTTTGAAACAGGATTTCTCATTGAACCTGGAATTATTGATTCCTTTAGGCTGGCAGGCTAATGAGCTGAAGGAATCCTCCTGTCTCCATTGAGGATGCAGGCATCTTAGTAGTGTTCTGCTATAAGGAGAACTATGAAAGCAAAAACAAAGGAGCAGCAGCAGTTCATCTTAGCGAGGATAGTGACAAGATCAGTCATGTCTGTGGCTTAAATATTGTTCATATTTTGTCTGTGTTCAGATCTCATTACACCATAGTCTTGATCTTTCATGGTCACAGAATGGCCTCATCTGATGTTGACATTCTATGACTTTGTTTAGCAGGGGACCACAAGAGCAAACTGATAGGACCAAGACAGGTTCTAGCTTTAGGAACTGTTTGATCCTTCCTTCCTTCCTTCCTTCCTTCCTTCCTTCCTTATTCCCAAAGACAAAAATAGACTGAAAGACCTGAATTCGTGATAGACAGGCTTTCAATACTACCAAGATTTTGCTGAGAGGACATAGTCTGTACCAAGAATATTATTAGTCTAATCAGTTCCTTATGTAGCAGGATGAGCTGTTGAGACCTCTTAGAAGACAATGGGCATGCAGCACCACCAGTGTTTAGTTAATTATTAGCAGTTTTCAGAACTAAATGATTGGTGGTTTTGGAAACCTAAGTTTCAATTATTTTATTTACCTCTTAGCATATAGGCATAGCAAGAATTATTTGTTACAGCATAAAATTTCCTTGACTAGTCAAGAGGAAATCCATGTTAGTGAGGACAGTGTGACTGCCCATAAAAACGATAAATTCTGAATTTAGAATAATTGATTGTGTTTTTAGAGTAGAATGTCAGCTTATGAGTAAATGTTATTTAGGGGTCAGAAGTAATCATTTCTGTTGTATTATTCCTACTGTGAGATTCACAGCTTGTGTAGTGGGCATGAAGAAGCTATCAAGCTTCCCTTTTGGGAGTTCTAAAAAGAATCCCATGTATGCCTTATTTTGGAGGTAATTGAGTATTTGGGGGTAATTTTTAAAAAAAGATAACCAGGTGTGGTTATACATGCCTTTAATCCCAGCACTTGGGAAGCAGAGGCAGGCACACCTCTATGTACTTTAGGCTAGCCTGGTCTACAGAATTCCAGTCCATACTACATTCCAGAACTATATAGTGAGAACCTATTTCAAACAACAACCAAAGAAAAGTTTTTTTTTTTTCTTCAAAGCATCCAGGATAAAGTAGGATGATGTGTGTCTGATGCCCAAACTTAAAGAAAGTCATATTACTGTATTGGGAGCAAAAGCATCATCTGTGACAAGTTGAATGGACACATTTATATCCTTCTAAGTTAATGGACTTATGGTGCTTGGGATGCAGCCCACAGCTTTGTACTTGAAATGTAAGTGCACTGCCTACCTCAGTTACTTAAAATTTTTAGTAGAGTTAACCAGCCCCTGTAAAGCAGTCTGAAGTCTCTCTGAAGATCTGCACAGGCTAACAGTAGTGACTACAGGGAAGAAGCGCACTGATGTTTAGAGCACACCAGCAAGTGTGGAAGAAACACTGATGATGTTTAGTAGGTGTGGGAAGAAGCAGAAGAGTGAGTGATGAGAGTCAATAGTGCTGAGTTTGCATAGCACAGAGAACCAGTAGTTCAGGGGCAAGCTAGAACTCAGCCAGGTGAAGCTTTCACAAGTCCTGCTGTTGCTATTATGGCTCTTAGACAATAGCTATATCTTGTTTGCTACATCTGTTGAAAGCCTGACATATGTAATAACTTCTGACCATTCCCATCAAATAAATACCCTTAGCACCTATACAGAAACTGTGTAAACAGAAATGAAGTAGAGGTTCCTGATCTAAAATCCCAAGAAACAGATTTTGGCACACAGATATTTTACAATCTTTGTGTTTAAATATAAATAAAGTTTTTGAGAGGTATGCAGTCACTGAAATATGCTTCTGTTTGCATACTTTACTTATATCCGGTTGATGAATTCTACTTTTAATTTGTTGGATTTATTTTGTTACTGTCATAATAAGTATGATAGGCAAAAGTCTTTTGATGGCTAGACTTAATTCAAAGAGAAGCTTAGATAAACCTAATTATCTTATTACTGATTCTTTAATAGAGTAAAATGTTTAATCATTGCGTCACCTAAATGGCCATTTTAGAAAACCCAAAGATAGCTTAGGCATAGAAAATATTTTAATGATTTTATTATTCTGCACTCAGGAAGGTGTGTTAGTTACGTTTCTGTTGCTGTGATACAATACCATGATCAAAAGCAACTTAAAGAAGAGAGAGTTGATTTTGGCTTATGGTTACAGATGGCTAGAATCCATAGTGGTGAGGAAGGGCTGGCATGCTGGCAGGGTAATGGACAGAATGCTAGACCATGAAAGATGTTTACTGAGCACTTAATATTCTTTAATAACTGAGCTCTTACTGATTACCCCAGCAATGGCCAATTTCAGACTGAAAAGGAAAAATTTCAATTTCCTTCACACCCTTCTTCCAGTGAAAAGTGTAAAAAGAGACTCCTCCACCATTTGGGGTTCATCTCTCCTCAAAGTCACTGTCATGCTTCTGTCTGTCTATGGTGTTAGTATCTCTTCACATAAAATCTCTAATAAAAAGGGCAGTCTGTCTCAGTGTTCTTCTTAAACTCTCAACACGAAACCTTTCGATCCCTAAATAAAAGATCTGGATCTAAGTTAGAGATAGTGCCAGTGAATGTTGGTCAGCCTCCGTGCCTATGGACACCTCCCAGCTAAAGGTCGTTTGCGCTTGATACCATTCGATTTGTTACTTGCTATCTGAGGGGAAATGCACAGTGCATGAGAGTAGGGTGTTTCCTTTGCAGCAGTGAACGACAAACCTGGCTTCATCAACTCCAGGCGTCTGATCTTTGACTGATGGTCATTGATGGCACGTGCATGTGCGACCAGGCAGCCAGCCATCAGGCTTCTGTGAGCCCTCACTAGATGGGCAACATCACGTGAGTTCTCTGGTGCTCAGATTTCTTCTGTTAATTAGACATAGGAAAAACATCCACTTTAGACTACTGTGAGACCTTGAAACAAAATTTGTTTGCAAACAATACAAAAGTCTGATCAGTAGACCATATTTAAAATAGCATCTACATTAAACAGCTCAGTAGTACTGCAATGTAGTGGCAGTAGTGGTGGGTTTTGCTGCTCACAGTTTTGCAGCACTGGCTCTTGAAGATGGCCAAAGAAAGTGGCTATATAGCCCACAGCAGGCAGACTCTTTTTCCCTCCCAAAGAACCCACCTCCCTGGGAGTATCTCTCCACCTACCACCACTGGTATATGTTTTTTCTATAGTTGCCTTTAATACATAATTTAGTATTTTCTGAAATACTTTTCCTGTAGCAACTTCCATGGGTAAGGGACAGAATACTAGACTTGAAAGAACTAGGGTTGAATTCTAGGCCTCCCAGGACTACTTGAGAAAATTTCAGTTTGCTCATGTGTGAAATAGGTATAACAACTCTGCTTCATATGTTGCTGAATCAATATTGATTACATTTGTACCAAAGTAATACAATAGAAACATGATTATTTCTTCAGCTAGCTCACATCAAACTTTTGCTTAAGGAATTTCTTTCGTGGCGTATGGTAGGGCATGTCTGTGATTTCAGCACTTGGGGAACTGAGACAAAAAGATCTCAAGTTCAAGGCCACCTCCTGAAAAAAGGAGAGACAGCCTCAAATTAATGGGAGGAGGAATCTGATGGAAAGGAGTCGATTATAGTACAATATGGAGCTAAGATATTATCCATCAAGAATTGAACATGGATTTGTGGTGAAACAGAGGAAAACCAAAAAAGAGGGAGGAGCAGAAATGAATCTGTAGATAGACATTGAAGTTTACAGAGAAGTTTCAAGTGAGAATGGAACGTTAGTAATTGGTTTTTAATTGTTTATATTGTTATATGTCTCCTCCATTTCTGTAAATCCTTTCAATAGATCAGTTACAAAAGCCTTTGTATGAATGGATTTTTAAAAATTATAAATCAGGGAAGAACAGTGTTCCTGATGTTTCTTGTCATTGGATAATAATAATAATAATAATAATAATAATAATAGTAAGAGATAAACTGTGAAATCTGAAGTTTATTAGAAGCCCCACTTCTGAACCACATAGGATTCTGAGCCCTGAAGATTTCAGAGAAATCTCTAAAGAAGATATTAAACTTTCCTGACAAGGGTAATGGTGGGGACTTGGGCCAACTTTATTTGAATTTGAAAGGACAGGCTGTCCCTGTGCTTACTTCTGTTGAAGTATTCACCTAGCACAGGCGTGTTCCTCTGTGTCAATTGTCTCTGGATCTGTTTGGTTAAGTGTTTCTAATAGCCTTTCCAGATGAAGCCCTGAGCGCTCTCTTGACAAGTGCTATAGTGACAAACCATCCCACTTCTTTAAACTTGCCAAGTGCAAACCAAGAAGGGGAAAGAAAAGAAAAATTGGAGAAATGTGGGTATCTAAGTATTAACAATGATTGCCACTTGCTGTACTATGGCCTAAGCTAGAGCAGGTTAGGAACCCAACTTGGTTGACCACAAAGCCCCAAACATTGTGCAGCTGTCTCAGGGCCATTCTCAATTTCTCTTACCCCAGATGAGCTTCCCTAGATGAGAGTAAGACTGAGAGAGCCAAGGGCAGGCCCATCAAGGAACTGGGGATGAAATTCAGAATAGAACATCTATCTACAGGGCACTGTAGTTTTTTGTTGGCAGTTTCCTTAGCAACTCTCCTGGCACCCTCCCCAGAAGCCAGCTTGGCTTGCCATTGCCAGCTGACTGCCCTGACATGTAGGATTGTCAGGTTAACAAATTGAAAGATACCCAGTTACATATGACTTTTGGATAAATAATGGACTTTTAAAACATGTGACCATGCTCCATCCAGCATTTAGGACACACATATTAAACAGTAATTCAACTTATCTGGAATACAAATTCAGTTGTGCACTGTGCATTTCATCTGGCAACTTTGCTTTGTCTCGACATAGTGTTTCAGAGAATAGAGGGATGAGGACTTCAGGAATGTCCCATACAGTGGCCTTAGCACAGGGAGCCTTGTAACCTGCTATGGCTGGCAGCTCTTGAGACAACTGCTTCAAGTGCAGAGATTGGGTCGTTCTCCATCACTGGTGGAGCCTAGCCAAACTTTCTGAGATTCCTTAGAATGTACCCAGTTATCACAGTGAAAGACCTACATCTTGGGAAATACTTTTCTTGCTGGCACATTGGTGGCTAGTGACTGGTTTAAACTTAGAGGAGCTGGAGGCTTTGGAAGACAACAGATGAATTCTGAAACTGCTAAGTGAAACCCAGGACATTCTAGTATTTTTACCGAACACATATCCTAATTGCTGCTTTAAAGATAGGCAACTTTGGGGGATATCTAGAAGTCCTAGATCTGAAAGGTGTTGGTGGTTGGGCTGGAGAAATGACTCAGCGGTTAAGAGCACTGACTGCTCTTCCAGAGGTCCTGAGTTCAATTCCCAGCAACCACATGGTGGCTCTCAACCATCTGTAATGGGATCTGATGCCCTCTTCCGGTGTGTCTGAAAACAGCTACAGTGTATTCATCATACAAATAAAATAAATTAAAAAAAAACAAAAAAAACAAAACAGCAGCAGAGACTGTCAAAAAAAAAAAAAAAAAAAGAAAGGTGTTGGTACCAAAGATCACCAAAGTTCAGCCTCTGCTTGTTTATCAGGCATTTCCAGAGTGTCAGTTCCTCGCCTGGTTATTATTACTATTGTTTTTGTACCTTAGCATAGGCAGTGTATTAAGAATGTCATGTTCATTAACTTGTATAAGTCCTGATGAGTCCTGTGCCCTTTAATAACAATAGACGTGAAGGACGGGGGGGGGGGGGGCACACCTTTAATCCCAGCACTCAGGAGGCAGAGGCTGACAGATCTCTATGAGTTCAAGTCCATCCTGGTTCATAGAGTGAGTCCTAGGACAGCCAGGATACAGAGAAACCTTGTCTTAAAACAAACAAATAAAAATATAACAATAGGAAGAAGATCAATTGTGAAATCTGAAGTTAGTAACCATATGAGGTCACCACTATGATTATATTGTTTTAGGAACAAAAAAGCAAAGACTAAGAGGCTTAGTCATTGCCTAGTGTCATAGAGCTGACTAACCAAATCCATGGATGTTTGAAGGAAGAATGCTGGGGTCTTTATCAGTGATAGCTATTGAACCAAGGGCTTTGCTATGGATGACAAGTTTTTGATCACTGCTTCAACTTTAGCTCCAGAATCTAGGTTTTAAATCACTATGCTCTATGCTCATATAGTTCCCTGACCAAGTGGAAGGCTACTTGATATCTAGCTAAAATCTTGAATGCTACCATTCAAAGACCTTTTTTGTTGTTGTTATTTAGTTGTGGAGAGAGGAAGACTACTAGGAAAACAAGAAAAGTTAGTTTCTTCAATTACAGCTTTCAGGGAAAGATCCAGTCACACCGTCATCTCTCAGCTGTCCCTTTTATGGAAATTCGAGGACAGTTGAACAGCTTTTAAACCTAACATACAGTTGTTTAGGCTTAGATCTGGTGGCTCTTTCTAAGGCCAAGACCTTAGGGGGATGTCTTAAGCAGTGCACTGAATGGACTTTGGAGGGCCAGGCCACGATGGTAGACACAGTAAAAGTACATTCTGGTGAGGGTTTTCTTGTCCTTCTGATAGTTCAGCTTCAGACATGCAAGAGATGCTGCCGGGACCTGCTGCCATTGGTAATCCTGAAATCCCTTCAAGATTCGGTCTGTGGAAGTGATTGCAATGCTTTCTAAATTCTGAAGGATTATAAAGGGTAACTGAAGGACCAGAGATGGCCCTGTCTGGTGGGTCCCCTGAGAAGATTACTTCTTTCACTTTGCAGTTTTTCATAATTGTTCTTTTTAAAAGAAAGCATTTTCCCTTGAAGGTCAGGGTTCAGACAATCTCAAAAGTTAGGCCAGGATAGAGGCTATATTAGCACCTCCTGATTCAGAGGGTGGCTATCAACTTGGCAGGGCCATGAAGTAACTTCAGCTTCAGGGCCTAGGGCTCCCCATCTTACCCCTGGTTTCACAGAGAAAACCCAACAAGAGTGATGTTCTTTGAGCAGGAGTCATTGGAAAGTGAAGAGCCCAACACAGGCAAAAGCCCACCACCCCGCATCCTACCTAGAGACAGAGGAGTTCTTGTCTTTTGCCTGTGCCAGCTTATAGGATGTCACTTAGGCTAGGCTTCTGGGCAAATTGGCTGCTTAGACAGAGCTTAGCTGGGGCATGAGATGGCAAAGCAAGGGCTCTCTGTGGGACCCACTTGCCCTAAGCTCCAGCAACAATACATGTACTCACCCACCCGAGGCATTTACCTCTCAGCAGGGAAGATTGAGGCCTCCCCTGATTCTTCATTCTATCTGTTGGTCTAGTTTCCCAGAAAGGGAACCTTAGCTTCAAGGTTAGACAATCTGTTCTCTAGCACGCCAACTTTAAGTTACAATGTCACCACTCAGACTGACCCTTCAACTGGCTATGTAGCCAGATACTTGCTTTTGTTTCTCTGAAAGGCCCAGAAAATTCTATTATTGTTGTTGTACCAGGAGGGGTAGGTAAGTTTCTCGGCAAGGACGGTCGAGGACTATGGCATCAAGAAGAGGTCTAGGCAACTTCTAGAGCTGATTCCTCAAGGGACAGATGCAGCCTGCAGTGTTGGTAGGCCCTATAGAGAGGCAGAAAGGCTTTGTGCCTCTGTCAGGCCACCTCCTGGCTGAAGGGCCTTTTGGATACCATGGGTGCATGTTTTCTCCCACAAGAAGCAGAGCTAGGGAAGCCATTCCTTCCCCAACCATCTGTGTCCTAAGAGAGTTCCCGGGGGGTTCCCACTCCCAAGAGCACCCTCATCAGGTGTATATAAGAATATGGTTGTGGACAGGGGGAATGCCAAGTGGGACAGTGGGGGCCAGCCCAGTCACTCTACTGAGGGCTGCCTGAAATCAGTGGACAAGACTTTAGTGGCTTGTGGACTGCTGTATTGAAGGAGTTTTCAGATAAAAGGTTAATAAAGTAGACATGAATACATATAATTACCAACCACAGCCATGCTAAAGAGTGTAGACTAAAAAAGCTTCCCTTAATCTCCAAATTTCCACCCCTTTCTCCAGAAGCAGCCACTTTTTACCAGGCTAGGTGTACCTTTCCAGAAATAGACACCCCCCTTGGGAAGGTTTTCCTTTTCGTTTTTGGCTTAGTCTGAATTTTAACTGTGATGACTCTTCTTTTTTTACTGACTTCATATTTTAATCATACACAAAGCAGAGAAAATAATAGAATAAACCTCCATGTTCTCATGCAGTTGTAATAATTATCAAAATTTGGCTGATTTTACTTCATTGAATCTTGTTACTACATTTTTTCCTGGAGTGAGCAAAGCTCAAGGATTTTGATATTTGTCTATAAAGACTTCTAAAATAAAGACTTTAAAAAGTATTCCTGCAGCCAGGGATGCAACGTAATAGTGTAGGCATAGAATACTGAGGCCCTAAGTTGGATCTCTAATAACGCACAAACTCAGTCAAGTCCTGGTATTATAGTCAAACTTACGAAGCGTGCCAGCAGTCTTTTCTGTCCTATCGTCTCTTCTGAATCTCACTTATTTCAAATCCATCAAGATCTATAAAGAACCACTGCATTTCAAACAATCACTTTATACTTCGTTTAGAGGAGTATGAAGGTTTAGAAACTTGGGTCATAGCAGCCAGAGAAGCTCCCCATCCTCCCCCTGGCTATTTATTCTTGGTCAGGAAAGAGGCTCTCTATTCAAACATTCTTTCAGAGCAGAACAATTGTCCCAGCAAGTCCCAAGCAATGAATCTGGACAGAGGTATTCTTTAAAGGTACTTTTGTCTTTTGCCTATTAGGTGGCTTCTGTGTACCCCATTACTCAAATGATAAAAATAAATATGTTCCGTAGAGTTAGGTGACTATTGACAACCAGGGAAATAATTTTATTTCTGTTGTTGTTAGACTTCATACATCTGCTTTCTCTCTATAAGGGCTACCCTAGCAAGGCCAGCCAAGTTCTCAGGATTCTAAGTGGGTTACATGGACATCTATCTGGTTTCTTCACACTGGATATTTGGCATTTCTCAGGTGCTCTTGTTCTGAGTTTATTTATCTGAATATTTTATCTTCTAAGCTACTTTTTTACTCTATCCCAGGCCATTAGGGTATCTCCCTTATAAATACACAATTTACAAGTCACCCCTGTCCATCCTTGCATTGCTCCTTGAATTTCCAGAAGAACAGCACCCTCCAGTCCCCACAACACACACCGTGTATGACCAAAGAATGTGACATCTCTGGCCCTCAGCCCTCAGTTCTCTGGGCCAGAAAGGCATGGCCAAGCCAATCGGCATAAAGTTGGGTGTGGAAAGTTCTATCTGCAAATACACAGTACTTGATACGTCGTCTGCCACTGCTCTGCCAGTATTCTGTGCCAGGACTGTGAAAATTTGTAAAGCCCAGTCACTCGCCTTTCCAAATTTGGCCTGCGATGACATGGTCTTGAATAGGACAAGAAAAGCCTCAGCTCTAGATGCTCAAATACCACCGAATGAGCCCAGGAACTCACTGGTACTGTGCCTTCTCTGTTTCCTTTTCTGTCTTCTAACTGGACATGGAGAAGTGAACCACCAGATTAGGGACTTATGTACTTATCTAGTTTTAGGGAGAAAGTCACTGGACTTCTGAATGCCCTAGTTCAGTGAAGCAAAGAAAACTTGCTTTCTGACCTTCCAGAATCTGGTATGATAGGAGAGAGCTTGGAGGTACTCTCCAGATGTTTTGTAGTTAATTGAAGACAGTTGCACAACTAAACTAAGCTATGATCAAGGGGGCCCACATTTTCTGGTGGTACTACTAGAACCACATGAAGCAGCGGTGGTTTACTGGTATATTACAATCCTGCTTTGTTCTTTACAGGCTCCCAAAGCAGGCAGCAGACTGCAACTATGAAGGCTGTTGGTGCCCTCTGGAGGAACTTTCAGGCACTGCAGAAGCCCAGCCAGAATGGAGAATACTTTGTTCAGCTCACTTAAGAGACTCAGTGAAAGCAGAATCATAGACACAGGTAGGGCGGATGGGGTTAATGGGATCGGGGAGCTTCTTGAAGACTGGAAAAAGTCCTCTAAGGACTGTAGTAAGGGCTTTAGAAGAAGGATGCAGAGACAGTGTGCAGACAGACTGTCATGTCAGATGGACAGAGCAACTGCACCACACTACATCTGAGGGAACTGGGAACCTTAGGAAACAGGGGAGAGTATAATATAATCACCTCGCTGAGCACCTTTCCTAGCCATTGGCAGAAGAGCAGGAAGATCTGCCCCATCAGTGCGGAGAGAGAAAGAGAGGGACAAGAGAAAGAGAACAGAAATCAAAGAGTAAGACAGTGGAGATCATGGAAAGGAGCAAAGAGGCCTCAGGAGAATATGGTAGATAAGTTGGTGTCTGTGAGTTTACTGGGGAATTATTTTCTTCTGAGTAGGTAACCAGTCCCAGAGATGCTGCTGAGAATGTGTGAGATGCATCTGAGGACTCAGCCTGAGCGATTTCCCCATACATACATCTGCTTTGGCTATTAGCTATTTGATTCCCCACATCAGAATTCCCAAAGTTTAGGATCAGTTCTTTTTGCCATCATATCTCTTCTCTAGGGCCATCAATATAAAGAAGATCTTACAGCTGCACTTCCATGGCAGGCGGGGTCTTTGTCTAGAGGGCAGACCTAGGAAGGCATGGGTCTTAAGGTCCTTAACAGTCATGGCCTTAGTCTGGTATGCCCTGGGAAGCTGCTACCATACTGTTTCTCAAGAGGCAGGTAGAAGAATCCCTTACCTTTCAACTTGTATAAGAGCAAAAGATTTGTTTTAGAACCAGCCTCATACACTCTACAATTCTGGACTCCAGAAGTTTAGGTTGTACTCAGTTTCCCTCTTCTATTGTCTCTTATCTCAAGACAAAAACTACAGGACAAGTTCAGGAGGACATACCTTAATTTTTAGGAGTTTAGAAATGACAGGTTCCACTCTTATAGACCAACAACTTTCCTTAGAGCCATTCAGGAGTAGACTCTTGCTTCTAAATCAAGAGGGTTGTGAGCATGTGAGGCTTCAGAGGTGAGAGAGAAGATAGACAAAGCACCCAAATAAGTGGTCCTCAAGGTTCACCTGTTCTAGAAAGTACTAGAAAACTTTCCTTAGCTAACATCACCTTTTATATTTGGCACTCAGGACCTTTCACAGACTTCAGAAATTACTCTTACCAGTATAGATGTTTCATAAATGATTCCCCTGTTTTTACTGCTGGACCATGTTTTGTTCATAGAATTTTCTCTGAGACAAGGACTGTATCTCCCCCCCCCCCCAACGCTGACTGTTGCCCTCCCAAACGCTCCTTCCTTCTCTTAGCCTCATCTTCACTTTCTGATGAGAACACTCTATTTCCTGGGAAGAGTTTTGACTAGCTGATCCCCAATTTGTAATACTGTCTTATGTCAAGGTTCATTTTCCTTGGAAACCACCTACACGGTCCACTCTGGCCCTTTTATCCCTTGTGACTTTGGCACAGGGCTTGCCCTCTCCTTTGTATCTCTGTTGTCTGAACTATACTCTTATTATACTTTTGCCTTTCTTGAGCCTGATCACATACGATCTGTTCATAGAATCTGCAGCTTGTTTTATCTTCATTCTTCTAAAAGCAAAGGTTTTGAAGAAATTATTTCAAATGACAATTTTTTTCTTCCCTATTGTGTTTCCAGTGCCAGGAAGAGAAAGAATGCTTTTTTTCTTACAGAGGGAAGGGAAGGTTCCATGGTCAAGGGCAATTAGCAGTGAGAGTTGGGTGGGGCATATTTGGTAGTATAGCAAGTAGGGTTTTGGTCCAGACCCCCTCCTCATCAGGGCTACCATTTCACATGACTTCACATGCTCAGACTGAGGTATGACACATTTACATGGACCCAAGGATCATTTGGGAGGATTCAAGGACCCCTCCATTTAATTTCCACCCCAAATTCACATTTCCTGATTTATTTGTAGCAAAATGAAATTATAGAGAAGCTTTAGGGGTTAAAAAGAGAGCGAGAAAGGAAAAAAAAAACAATTGGAAGTGAAAAGGCAGAAAGAGAAGATGGAGCCCTTAAAGAAGGGAGTATCCCAAAGGAGGTGGGGACAAGGGGAGGAGAAGGGGAGGAGGAGAGGAGGAGGAAAGCGAGCCTGTCTCTTTAAGGGGGTTGGCTGTCAATCAGAAAGCCCTTTTCATTGCAGGAGAAGAGGACAAAGATACTCAGAGAGAAAAAGTAAAGGACAGAAGAAGGAGACTGGAGAGACCAGGATCCTTCCAGCTGAACAAAGCCGCAAAACAGACTAGCCAGCAGGCTACAATTGGAGTCAGAGTGCCAAAGACATGGGTGAGTTTCAAAAACTTTAGCATCGAAGATTCAGGCACAGGAATTCAACTTGGGGCTTTGGGTTTCCAGTGGCTTAAATAAGTTGTGTTTTGGCACTTTCTGTTTTAATTTCTTAGCATTTAATTGTATTAACTCCTTCTCTGCTGTACTGAACATACTGCTTCACTGCCAACAAATTCTGGCAGTACATGTGGCATCCCCCAGATCATTGGATTTTGCACACCGGATGGATGTGACCATGTGGCTTCCTACCCCTTCACTTTCTTGTCCTCTCTCCCTGATCTTAAGGCCCTGATTATGGCCAGGTTATCGGAAACCCCTCATTCTGCTGGAGGCAACTTGAGTATTGACTAACCCACAAATGCATTAAGTACTTGCTTCCCTAATACAAACTTCAGAGCTTGTTTTGCATCAGTAGGATGTGGAAGAATGGGGAAAAATGGATTCAAACTTGGCAGGGCCTATAGTGGACATTCCAGGTTCAGAAAATGAAAATATACCTCACAGTGGTTTTACCATGGGGAATAGATACAGATTGTATGTGCTTGTGTATGCTTGTGAAGGAAAGAAGATTCAATTGTCCTGTGTATTCACCATGCAACTTTGTAACCAGTAAAAAGGTCCACAGAAGTAGTTTTTCAGTTAGACTGAACTATTATTAACCTTGGCTTTTTTTCATCTCAAGTCACTGAGGGAACTGTTAGAAGCATATATGCAGTCAGGATAGTTAAAAGGGTGGCGTCCTCTACTACAGGTCCAAACAACCAAGCTTGGATCTCAGCTCAGTCTCTAATGAACTCTACAAAATTAGGCATGTCACCGTGAATCACCACTTCATCATCTGGTAGACAGGGCAACAATAACTGTTTTGTCTACTTTCAGGGTGGAAGATCAAGTAATAAGGATGTGGCAGTCCTGTCAGTGTAGACAAGTCCTATAAGCATTGTAAATTCTGATGACACCAACTACTCTGGAACAGTGCATATCTAGGCTAATCCTTCCCTTTTCTAAGGTTATTGGGTTTTCTTTGTGCACACCTTGTATGTAAGAAACATTCGATCCGATCACCTAAGTATGACAGGGTGGAAAAAAGTCACTTCCTGCTCTGGACCCAGGAACCCTACATAACATTTGAGTGGCTGATTAAGTAGCTTGTCCTTCAAAACAGAGGAGGAGTGTAAGTTGAATCTTACTTCCTCAGGGGATAAGGCCTTGAAGAAGTAAAGACCGGAAGAGAGAAAATGAACACAGGAACATTTTCTTGTAAGGGAGGCTGGATGATTTGCTCCAGAGGAAGGTCAACACTAATTAAGGTGTCATTGAGGATGTGTATTTGAGTAAGCAATACATGGACTAGGGATACATGATGGAATAGCCATTGACTTTGCAATCACCCAGTAACACAGTATCTGAGACCTTATGAATTTTCAGCCATTTCTGAGCAGGCAGTGGAATGCTATTGCTTCTGATGTGGAGTGCATTACTGTTTAACCATTCCAATAGACAGATCAAATCATAGAATCTGGAATTGAAAGGAACACTGGGCGATATCTGAGGTGGAGCTATGTGTGGTGTCACATGCCTTTAACACCCTAGGAAATGGAGATGGGAGAATCATTAGAAAAGGCTAGCTAGACCACATAGGACAACTCCGATTTCAAAAGAAGTTGTCTAAACCAACCTTCATTGCAGAATTCATTTCTCTGAATAAATTAAATATACACACATCTCTGTTTAATCCCCTCCAGAAACAGGCAGCTTATTACCTCAACCACAAAATCTCTTAGAATTGGAACTGAACAAGACTATCGAATCCGGTGATACCTGAGCAAAAGGTGCATGGGCAGTGCAACAGCTTGGCAAGGAGATGTTTCTCATGAGTCTTTGGATAACAATGGAAATGAGAAAGCCAAAGAGCCATAGTGAATATTTTTTTGCTCAGTAACAATGCCATCACTGAACAGCAAGACACCTGCTTCCTCAAGCTTGTTGTCATCTGAGAACAGTGGCCGTTACCCTGGCAACCAGACTGTGATGCTTTCCTCTAAGAGTGGTTTGGAAGTAAAAAAATGTGGAGGCAGATCAGAGGCTGAGTTCTACTAGGTACCTGAGGACTATCTGAATCCCACCAAAAGCACAAGAATGCTAGGATTTAAAAGAAAGCAGGTTTAGACCAGTACACTAACTGACTCTTCCTAGAGACACTGACTAAAATGATCAAGGGCAGCCTTTACCACACCACTTCTTACCTTGCTCTCCCTAGCCAGGAGCTCTTGGAAGACTAGAGAGATTAACTGATTTGCCCTGCTTTGAGGGGCTTCATCTTGGCCCTGAGCCAGGACCCCAAGAAACCTGGTCAACAATAAGGTTCCCTTGAAGCTGTCTGAGTAGTGATAGCTTTAACCCAGAGAGGAGGGTGGGAACAGTAACATCTTCAGGTCCCAGACAAGCCAGTTTTAGGTTTGTTTGTTTGTTTGTTTGTGTGGTGTGTGTGTGTGTGTGTGTGGTGTGTGTGTGTGTGTGTGTGTGTGTGTGTGTGTGTGTGTGTGTGTGTGTGTGTGTGTGAGAGAGAGAGAGAGAGAGAGAGAGAGAGAGAGAGAGAGAGAGAGAGAGAGAGATTGAGATTGTATACCCTTGAAAATCATCCCTCTGGTACAGTTCTATTGTCTTGAAGAAAAAGACACAAATATCAACTTCAGGTCTAGAAAAGATCAAGCCAGGGCACTGACCTGAGACGGAAAGGTCATAAGCCATGATCAGTGAACAGAGTTTTCCATCCTTCCCACTCACAGACCCTCCCCATTGTCAGAGTTACATCAAAGGTTCAGCAAGTCCTTCCTTAGCCTCTGTCAAATGATTAAGAGTGAGCGCTTACTGACCTCAGAGCTCTGCCATGCAAGGCTTTGAAAAAGAGTCAATGGCATCCCACGTAAGAGAGTGGGATTCTACAAATCATCTTCATGCATAGTCCAAGGAAAGAGGGAATCTGGTAGCATAAGGCATGCTACACTTGTCTCTAGTGACAGATTGTTCTTTATTTCCTCACAACTGGACAAGGTCGAGACAATGTTCTGGGAACAGATTTTAACAATCAAGCTTGTATTTTGGCCTCCAAATGTTTGCACATGAATTGGTATTTCTCTCCGCCCGCTCTCTGTGTGTCTGTATATGTGTTTCTGTCTGTCTAAAAAAAGAACATAGGAAGTAAGGTGATCCCGATGCTGTTCCTGAAGGTGGTAGTAGTAGTAGTAGTAGTAGTAGTAGTAGTAGTAGTAGTAGTTACCACTAGTAGTAGCAGCAGTGATAGTAATACCTGTCTAATAAGGCAGTTGGAGTTCTTGTTCATTTAACCTTGTCCCTATGACTTGGCTATCAAGCAGGCTTGAATCCCCAGACCTCAGTGCCTATAGAGGGCCTTTGAGCTCTTGAATGTGGTATAAGTGCTAATATCATGCAGGAAACACAAAGTCATGGGCAGGACTTTGTCCTAACAAGATCCAGTCACAGCTGCTCTAGTATCTTGGCCATGTTAATGGCTCTAGGCTCTGATCAAGGAAGCCTCTGTTCATAGGTTGAGGTTAAGGGGCGGATTCTGGGAGGAGGGGAAAACTGCAGTACAGATTAGAGACTTAGGGAGATGGGACCAGTTTCTCACTCAAAGAACTTGCCTGTTGTTTAGTTCTATTGTATAGGGTTCTTCTATCTCTCCCTTTGTCAGCTGGATTCAAGAGACAAGCTGGGAATTGTGTGGGGTACAATTGGTCTCTTTCTACCATTTCTTTCTATGAAAGCCCTTCCTCTCTTCCCTTTGATGAGTTCCCAGATTCACACTGAATTTTCATCATGGAACTGGTCCTTGAGGTGTGCCCAGGGCATGGGAACGGAGGGAGGACTATGGAGCACTTGGCTCCTGCTTAAAGAGACAGCATTAGGATCAGGACAGTCAGTGGTATGGGCCTTAATCTGAGACTCACAATAGTACTGTTGATCTCCGACAGAGAACATTGGTGAGAAGAGACATTCTATTACAGATTGGTTATGCTTGTTTAGGGGTTTGGAGATAAATATAACCAATTCTGAACTGATGTCTTTGATTATATTTTGACCACAGGATTTGGCAACATCCATTTTAACACTGGATAATAGGTAGCTCCGGTTTTCAATTTAAGAAATAAATTTGCTCTCCCTAACAAGATGGGAAGTTTTCTGAGAAAAGCAATTTTCTTTGTTTCTTGCAACATCTTTGTAATGTGTTTAATCTTTGTCCTCAAGCCTCTCAAACACAAAGGAAAAGAAAGCATGAGAAAAGGTTATTAGTTTTCTCTGTGATCACACATTAAAATGAGACATTTAAATCTCATTGAGTAGCATTAGCATTATGTAATTCTTTTATACTGACGCCATCACATCACAGTTTATACTTAGCTGGGAAATGACAGGATGCCTTTTAACATTCAAAACCCTGTTGAGCCTGAGGTATTCTGAAACAGAGAGCTTATAGTTTTAGACTGTTGTTCCCAAGTTCATTTGTTGGACTCTGAGAAATCGAAGTGACCAATGGGCTTTTATTCAGAATGCTTTGACTGTCAACTACTTTGATGAAAAAACAATCTCTTGGATGTTCTGAGTTTTCCTGTTAGAATTCAAATTTTAACTTTTGCCCAAGCAAAATCTCAGACTAGCTGAGATTTTACACTTCAGTTAAACTTAAATGTCATTAAAACAAACATTTTATCTGAATTTTGAGGAAGTTAGCGCCTGATGCTTGTTTTGATATTGTTGAACTATCTTATAGCCTAACAGTCATAGATTTATCTAAGGGCATTTGTATTGGATTCCATGTTAGAGACGCACCAAAGTCTATGCCCTGGTATCTTGCTGTGAACATCAGTAGAACAGAAAGGGGATGTTAAGTTATTTTCTGAGCTCTAAGAAAAGAGATAAAACTGTGTGTTAAAAGGTATCAGGGGATGATTTCAAGTTGTGCCCAGAGTTCTTTCACCCAGTAAAAACGCCAAAGCTTACATTTTCTGGTTATTTTGATGACCACCAATAATGAATAAATCATTCCTTGTTTATTTCATCACTTCATGATAAGGATAGAAAAACCATCCTTTGTGTAGATGATATAGAGGGGCATCAACAGAAGTGCTGAGTAGATTTCTCTGTGTGCCTGGCCACACCTGCCTCACCATTAGACCATCCCATGGTGAAAATTGCTGGGGTGAGTGAATGGGCATAGGGTGACCACTTGCTAGGGTAGATGGATCTCCTTATCCTGGGCTAAATAAACAGTTCTGCCATTGTTTTCTGGATCTGACCCCCTCCCCACCCCTAGGCCTGCAGGGCCTTGCAGAATACCAATGAGGCTCCTGAGATCTCAGGAGAAAACAAGGCTTCTTTGTCTGAAGAAGTTATGGAGGGCTGTGTCCAAGGCTTGACCCTTTGCCGGGGGGAGAGAGAGGGAACAGTGAGGTCACTGACCTCCCCTCCCCCACCCCAGACTTCAGAGACCTTTTTTACTAGAAGAGTCTAAGAGTTGGAGGGTGGAGAGGAGTTAAAAGGGCAGAGAATGATGATGGGACTGCTGTTTACTTCCCAGCGCCTTTTCCTGACTTACGGGATACATTTAGTATCTTAACCTAATGATAAAAAGAAGAGCGATTTCTGGAGTGTGTCCACAAAGACAGTGATCGGTTTCAGATGTTTTGTTTTTCTCTGCTGTACATATGCATGTATTATACACATTTGTATAAGTACATGAGTGTACATGCACGCACACACACAAACACACACACACATCATAGACCAGTAGTGAGCATCCTCTCGCAAATTTCATGTTGAGTGAACTCAGCCTCTTCTCATAGAACAGCTACAAACCAATTGATTGCTTCTCATGGAGGGTGAGTCTTCTGACAGAGGTGTTTCAGTTTGGGGAAAGTAAAAGGGACCCAGTTCTGCTACAAATGTTTGCTGCATACTTTGGCTTGGGCTTTTGAGCCTCATCTCTAATGCCAGTACATGTACAAGTATCTTCAAAGAAAACACTCTTTGAAGGCCCGTGGAAGGCTGTCCTTTCAATGAATGGTCTGTAATAGTCCTCACTTATTCTATGGTTCTGATAAAAAGACATGCTTCTATCCCAACTTTACCATTATACACATAGTTTGATCTTTTAACATCTTTTAACATTTCTCAATGTAGTATGTGGGGTTTTAATAAAAACTGAGCTCATATTAGGGGGATAAACAGTGGATTTCTATTTCCCCTAGTACCCTATTGTAGGTCATTGAACTTTGCTTGGAGAAATACATGAATATAAAAGTCCAAAGATTTGGGGATTGTTTTTGTTCTATAAGGAAATAAAGAATTACAAGATACTTATCACAAAGTATTACTTTTTCAGGTACATTTTCTGATTATTTGCATGTACATGATCTATAGGAATAAACATAAAACAATTGGCCAATACATACATGTATGTATATAATATGTTCTAAACATGTGTGCATATATATATATTACATATGTATATGCATATATTTGAATATATTGTATCTATATACAGTAGCTGATATATCTATATATGCATGTATATCCCGTGCTAGTTTCTGTCTTCTCTGGATTGCTCCCTTCTTCTAGACTAGGAAGGATTTTGCATTCTTTGCAACAAATTTACATTATGTGGAATACTCTTTCAGTTCAAATTGTGTCTGAAAATACTAACACCTATGGTTAGCACTCAATTCATCTGAAATTCCAAGTATATTTACCCTCTGTAGCCAATTACTCTATTTCCTGCAATTGTCGGTAGAAAATATTACACATACTTTATTCATTCTTCCTTAGTAAACTAAAGACTCCAATCTGGTGAAGTTTGCACCTTTTCTGTTTCTATATCCAATGTACAACTCCATAGTTGATGAATAATTAAACCTAGTCAGCAGACTAACAATGTAAGAAAAGAGACTCATTTTATCACCTCCTTATATTAGTACTTGAATTATTTGAATCCTTTATGAAACTCATACATTCTGAGTATTGAAGGTGAGGGTTCATTTTTAAGAATGGGACAAAGTAAGCATTCTGGGTCAGTCTCATATTCCAAAAGCTCAAACCTATAGATCCTCCTTTAGAACCCCCAGGATAACCATGCTCTGTGCTTGGTAGCACGGGCGGCTTGGCCCAGCAGTCTAGTATAAGTGAACAAGTTACCTCTTATGCATATCTGACTTTTCTCCTCCTTCTTCCCTAGGCTTGTTAGAGTGCTGTGCTAGATGTCTGGTAGGGGCCCCCTTTGCTTCCCTGGTGGCCACTGGATTGTGTTTCTTTGGAGTGGCACTGTTCTGTGGATGTGGACATGAAGCTCTCACTGGTACAGAAAAGCTAATCGAGACCTATTTCTCCAAAAACTACCAGGACTATGAGTATCTCATTAATGTGTAAGTACCTCCTCACCCACCTCCAGACTTATCTCTCTCTCCCTCACCCTCACCCTGTCTTGGAGGTACAAAGCTCATCAGCATGGCACTAGATAGCATTCCTGACATATCCCTCTGTGTACAGGTTCTACCATGCCATGTTGGAAGCTCTAAATAAGGGGACAATGTCATATTTAGAAAGGAGGTCTGCCTCCTCTCACTCCTCCCTGTTTTCTCACACATGCCATGATTTCTGCTAGGCATGTTTAACGTTGCCTGAATTGTCTCCACAATGACAAGTAGAGGTCTAATGACTGGGCAGAGTGGAATCCCTGGTTTTAGTCTGACACTCTGCTTATGTGTACTCAGGTTTAATAAGTCTGTCCTGCTCGTAGAGCAAGTCAGGCACTATTCCTTCATGCACCTCTCAGTTTGTCTATGCAGTGACACTTCTGAAGGGTCACACAAGGAATGGCAAGCTTGGCTCTCTAGGATGCAGGGTAACAAGGAATATGGAAAGAAGCTATGCTCTTGGCCACCTACTGTCTGACTTCATTTACTTCAGTGAAGGAAAGGCGAAGGAACACATGAAATACCTAGTTGTTCCTCTCAAGAACCCCTAGCTACCCAGGTGTGTACCTTACTAACTGACAAGAGTGGTGTCCTCTGAATAAGGTCATCTATATTTTTCTGTCTGTCAATACAGGATTCATGCTTTCCAGTATGTCATCTATGGAACTGCCTCTTTCTTCTTCCTTTATGGAGCCCTCCTGCTGGCGGAGGGCTTCTACACCACCGGCGCTGTCAGGCAGATCTTTGGCGACTACAAGACCACCATCTGCGGCAAGGGCCTGAGCGCAACGGTAACAGGGGGCCAGAAGGGGAGGGGTTCCAGAGGCCAACATCAAGCTCATTCTTTGGAGCGGGTGTGTCATTGTTTGGGAAAATGGCTAGGACATCCCGACAAGGTGATCATCCTCAGGATTTTGTGGCAATAACAAGGGGTGGGGGACAATTGGGCGTGAGTCTGTAGCCTCATCCCCACCCAAGGTTGGGTCCTCTCCAGAGGCCTAGCTTTTGAGTGAGGAAGCGATGGCTACAGCCGAACGATATGGTCAGGAAGAACGTGGTGCCTGGCCGGCTTAGCCTCACCTTTCAAAGGTTCCCTGGAAATTTTCATCTTAAACTGAAAAGCATCAATTTTGTAGGATGCTTTGTACAATAAGACCATTTCTAACCAATCTGTTGGTATCCCTTTACTGTGTTCCTAGCAAGGACTACAAGAGTGGGGACCAGACTATATAAGAATCTAAAATGCTAGTCATAGGATTGAGACTTAAACACATAACCTCAAATGGAGGGTGGATCATAGAAATTAAAGAATTGACTCCAAGTCCTGATATTCTGGGATTCTATACTATTAGGGGGGGGTCCCAGACACACTTGGGCTAGATCTGCATATTTCATGCTTATCTTTGGGCTAGCTGTGTTTTAGAAAGACATACATCATTTTTCAGTCTCTAGACTTAAAGATCTTTTTTGGGGTCTGAACATGAGTGTGTTGTGGAGATGACTTTTTGTGACCAGCAGTTAGCTTAGAATGGTTTTAGATCTGAAATTTAAATCTCCTATTGGCATTGTTCAGTGACTGGGGAACAAAAATCCTGTGGCAAAGAACATCTTGTAAGCTCAGCCTAAGGCACAAAATGGCACAACTTTCTTTCAGGACTTCTTTCTTTTTTACTTTTTTTTTTTTTACACCTTCTCTGCCCTCCAAATCCCCTGAAGCCCCCTCTAACCCAGGGATCCGCCTCATTCCAACTCCCACCCACTCCCCCTACCCTCCATCACACTTGGGGCAAGTTATCTAAGAGATACTGCCAATGACACTTCACAAAATTGCCCTGCTCACTAATTTCATTTAAGGGAGATGCCTGGAATCTGACTTCATTGGCACATGCCACTCCAGGATCTTCCAGTTTTTGTTTCAAGGTCTGCAAGTTGATGCTGATTTTTAACCACCCCATGTCAATTGTTTTAGTTTGTGGGCATCACCTATGCCCTGACTGTTGTATGGCTCCTGGTGTTTGCCTGCTCTGCTGTGCCTGTGTACATTTACTTCAATACCTGGACCACCTGTCAGTCTATTGCCTTCCCTAGCAAGACCTCTGCCAGTATAGGCAGTCTCTGCGCTGATGCCAGAATGTATGGTGAGTTGGATGTGGGAGCTTTAGATTCCCTAGCATCTATAGAAGCAACATGTACTTGGTTTTGTTTTAGGGTTAAGAGGATGGTGATTATGAAATTATTGTAAGATGATGAATAAATGCATCTTAGTTTAGTAAGTTCTTTCCACTGAAACTAAGAATGCTCTCCCCCAAAGGAAACATGAAAATTTGGAGAGATTTTGATTTGTTCTACTCCTTTTCCTTCTCTTCTTCCTCTTCCTCCTCCTCTTCCTCCTCCTCCTCTTCTTCCTCCTCTTCCTCCTCCTCTGCTGCTGCCACTTCTTCTTCCTTGTTGTCGTCGTCATAGTCGTCGTCTTCTTCTTCTTCTTCTTCTTCTTCTTCTTCTTCTTCTTCTTCTTCTTCTTCTTCTTCTTCTTTTTCTTCTCCTTTCTTCTTTCTTCTTCTTCTTCTTGGCTGCTTTCTTTCTCTGATTGACTGCTATTAACAACCCAAAGCAGCACATTTCAATAATATAAAACTTCAAAATTAAGTCAATACCACCTTTGCTTTTATGCAAATGTTTAGAAAAGGGGATCATGTCTACTGTCAATATCAGGTTTACAGCCAGGATAGAGATGGTAGAAGGCTATGGAGAAAGTCTCCACATGGCCTCTGGCCTTATGAAGTTTGCTCTGGCTGCTTTTTTGCATCTTAGGTGTTCTCCCATGGAATGCTTTCCCTGGCAAGGTTTGTGGCTCCAACCTTCTGTCCATCTGCAAAACAGCTGAGGTAAGTGAATGAGAAGGGTGCTTTTTAAAAAATAGATTGGCTAAGAATGCAGGAATTTCTACCTATAATAACATTTGAACTTCAGTTTCAAGGATTATAGTATTTCCTTTTTGGACTTTGAATTAGCAGATTTCCCTTCTACAAAATAATGGTGAAATGTACTTGAATCAATGAGCATACTAATTAAAAGTCAAAGTACTTATTTACCCCAGAGCTGCACTAAAAGTCTTACTTTCCCAAACTCCCATCATTAAAAGAAACACGTGTAGCTTTAAGTAAAGATAATACTTAGTAGTAAAATTTCCCAAATGAAAATTTTCATTTTAGTTAAAAACTTACCAAGAAAATGGGCCATGCACAGAGATACACATGGGCTCTATAAAATGCTTCTAATTTGGAACTCCTTAATCTCCAATGAGAGGTGAAATAAGTACATTTGAAAAAAAGAAAATGCTTCATTGAGAACAGATGCATGCCATTGCAGCAAGGAAATAAAAAGCAAATCCTGGGGAGGAAGTCTGAAAATCAGCATCTTTGAAGAACAAGTATTGACTTTAAACTTTGGGATCCAGGTTACAACGGTAGGAAATGAGTTCATTACGTGAGATCATTAATCTCTTTTCTGCATCTTCTAGATGCTCTGGGTGTGAGGTGCTATGATAGACAGTAGTGAAAATGGGAGGTTGACACATAGGGAAGTGAACATTTAGTTAGAGACACAAAATCAACATACAGGAACAGTGTCAGCCCATCCAGACAACTGTGTTCACTATTTACAGTGGATCATGCTTTGCTTTTCTGTTCTAAGAAATAATTCTCTCTCATACATCTTCCTGCAGTTCCAAATGACCTTCCACCTGTTTATTGCTGCATTTGTGGGTGCTGCAGCCACACTAGTTTCCCTGGTAAGTTATTTTAAGATAATATTAGAATAGAAGTGGTCAAGGGATAGCATTAGGCTGAAAGACTAGAAGAGAGACTCCTTCCAACCTTGAAAGGCTGTAGACAAGCTGTGAGAAGGCACAGCAAGGGGCAGGGCTACACATGTCTGCTATGAGTTGGCAAGTACGGACAAGAACATGGTACTATAAAGAGGATCTGCTGTATCCTTTGATTCTAGATAGTATAAACGTTCTCCATAGTCTCCAGTGGGTTTAATTATTCCCAGGGAAACTGGAGGAACTCCTCACATAGAATTGTTCTGATTGTGATGCAGTCCTGTGCCCCGGGCCCTTCTGGTAGTGTTAGTGTAGTACCAAGGCAGTGTGCTCATTGTGCAGATGTAAATTAGCCTCAGAGTCCAGTGGGCAAGGTCATGCACCTCAAGTCTCTGAGGTAGCAGTTAACTACAAGGAAGATCTCACAGAATCCTCCTCAGTACTGCAGAAGTGTTCACAAAAAGCCAGCACACTTCTACTATATGAAATCAGTTGATAATAAGAGAGTGGAGGGCTATGGTGTGTGCACAGCACAAGCATAGCCAATTTCCTTAAGGAAAGGTCAGTGGTTAGCAGAATCTAGCTGTGGAATACATCTTTACTGATTACGTTATTTAGGAATGGGCTATTGTGGAAATGTCTAACAGAAGATTTCTATTCACAAATATAGAAAAAACCAGGGATGCTTTTATTTATTTATTTATTTATTTATTTATTTATTTATTTATTTTGTAGATAGACTATTTCCTTTTATTTAGTTGTGATTTTACTTCAACTCTCCCTCATTCCCAAAAGGTTTTAAGTAAGAGAGAGCTTCTCTTCCTACTGTCACTTACCTTCTTTCTTCTGTTCCCTACAGCTCACCTTCATGATTGCTGCCACCTACAACTTCGCCGTCCTTAAACTCATGGGCCGAGGCACCAAGTTCTGATCTCCCATAGAATTCCCCTTTGTCTAATAGCGAGGCTCTAACCACACAGCCTACAGTGTTGTGTCTCCTATCTTAACTCTGCCTTTGCCACTGATTGGCCCTCTTCTTACTTGATGAGTATAACAAGAAAGGAGAGTCTTGCAGTAATTAATCTCTCTCTGTGGACTCTCCCTCTTATGTACCTCTTTTAGTCATTTTGCTCCACAGCTGGCTCCTGCTAGAAATGGGGAATGCCTGAGAAGGTGATTCTCCAGCTGCAAGTCACAGAGGAAAGAAAGCTCTAATTGAGTTGGCAAGCATCTCCTGAAGACCAGGATGTGCTTCCTTCTCAAAGGGCACTTCCATTGAGGAAAACAAAGTGGAAAGAAAGATTCTCAGGTAGAGAGCAGGAATGTCCTTGGTCTCCTTGCCATCAGTCGGAGTCAAATATATTCTGTTTGATACACAAAACCAAGAACTCACTCTTATCTTCCTATTTCCACTGAAGACAGAAGAAAATATAAAGAATGCTAGCAAAGCAATAGCATTTGCCCAAACCTGCCTCCTGCAGCTGGGAGAAGGGGGTCAAAGCAAGGATCTTTCGCCCTTAGAAAGAGAGCTCTGACACCAGTGGCAATGGACTATTTAAGCCCTAACTCAGCCAACATTCCTTACAGCATTAGGGAGCACAGTGTCTATATAGACAAAGTGGGGTGGGGAGCATCATCTGTCCTTACAGCTCATTAGGAAGAGAAACAGAGTGTTGTCAGGATTGTCTCACTCCCTTCTCCTTGATAACAGCTACCATGACAACCTTGTGGTTTCCAAGGAGCTGAGAATAGAAGGGAACTAGCTTATACAAAATAAGACTGTGACCTAAGGAGCATCAGTTGGTGGATGCTAAAGGTGTAACTTGAGATGGCCCTCTGGTACATGCAAGATACTTAACTCTCTGCCCCCGCCCCCAATCAGTTAGTTGTGTCCTCTGGCCTCTGGCATAATATCTTCACAATGGTGCTCTTTTCCTGGGGTTATATCCATTCACTCATAGCAGGTGATTAGACGATCTTGATTAGTTTCAGGATGATTTGTGTTTCATATTTTCCAATTGTTTATCTCTTATTTGGAGTTGTATCAGAAAGACCTGGAGAGTGATTCTTTGAGCATAGTTCTTTTGGGAAAAAAAAAAGAAAGAAAAACTGGACAGTAAACATCACAAAAATATTTGAAATTGTATGGTCCCATGAAATTATTGGGATTTTCCCCAAGTATTCTATCATTTGTAGAACTAGGCTTGGTAAATTTGAACCTCAATTTGAATAACCTGTCCGATATTTCCTTTTCTAATAAATGACAGATGATTTTACTTGCTAATATTATCTCAGCATTTTGAGAATTTAGGCTTAGCATAGTGGTTATTGTCTCTTGGTATATATAGGTCACATTATAGATTATACCAGCTGTCAGCTGTTCAGTTGGTAAGCTTCCATAGAGCTCTGGATACATGGAGAGGATAGACAGAATTTGAAACCTGAAGAACTCCCAGATTTCAGGCTTATCCTATATTTGTTAACTTTGGGTCAAAAAAGAAAGAAAGAAAGAAAGAAAGAAAGGAAGGAAGGAAGGAAGGAAGGAAGGAAGGAAGGAAGGAAGGAAGGAAGGAAGGAAAAGCCTCTGATCTGTTTTTACTAAAGGAAAAGTTATTATAGATGTTTTCTTGTCCATTTCTGCTGTCATTCCCCAAAGTACTTTCTTCCATGTTGAAAGAGATATAAGAATTTACAAGAAGACATTTGAGACTTGTTCTTGGGCTAGTATATAAGGTAAACTAGCAGGATGCACAAGAGTGAGAAGAGCTAAAAGGACCTGTAAGAAACCAATCAAGATCAAGGAAGGTGAAATAATCTATATCTTTTATTTTGTTTTGATTTAATATCATAACAGATAACCAACCATTCCCTGAAAACCTCACATGCATCTATATACACACAGGCATGCACATACAAAGAGAGTTAATCAACTGCAAGTGTTTCCTTCATTTCTGATATAGAATTTTGATTTTAACAACATAAAGGATAAACTTTTAGAAACTCATCTTACAAAATGTATTTTATAAAATTAAAGAAAATAAAATTAAGAATGTTCTCAATCAAACTTCGTGTCCTTTGAGTGAATCGTTTCATTTGATCTTAATAACAGAAACTTAATTATAGTTAGCTCAAGGTGCTCATGTATTTTTCAGGCCATGTAAATTATTCTTACACTACTTCTATGAAAAATGTAATAGATATATACATTGTTATTGTTATTTCTTTTTTATACTAAAGATATGAAGAAATAGATGCAAAATGCAAAACAGTTTACCCAAAGAAACTCAATAAATACTTGCCTCAACTTGAATATGTTTTTTTTTTTTTTTTGAGCCAGGGTTTTACTATGTACCCTTGGCTGTCCATGGAGAGCAGGCTGACCTTGAACTCATAGAGATCCACCTGCCCTTGCCTCCTGAGAGTTCGAATTAAAACCATGTGCAACCATGCTGGACTGAACTTGGATCTCTATACCAGTTCATTTCGTATTTAACGGTTTAATTTCTCTTGAATTTCACAGTGTTTTGCTTATTCTGAGTCAATATGGTTTACTTGCCCGGTGCCATTGTAGTACCCCAACTCCTGTTGTATTTAGCATTAAATCATTTTTACCTTTTCTCAAAATTGTTTAACTATTCCAATAAAGATACCCTGGTGCTTCCCACATGAAACATAGTTTCACTTGAGAAGTACTAAATAAAAGGTTTGAAGTTGAATGTTTATATGGCAGAGGAGAGATAACAAGGATAATATGAATTAAACCTGCTGTGCCAGTTCAGGATTAAAACAAATGACAGGTACTACTCTGCAGTGCTTAGTACATGAGGCCACTTAACATTACATGAACCGTGCTGATGACCAGCCTGAAGAAAGATAACTTTAAATTAGCTGTAGGTTTGCCTTGTAGCTGTGACTGACAAGGAACATGAGAAAGGACACTAGCTGTAGGCCACACGTTAGTCATCAGTTAAAGGGCTCTAGTCAAAAGTAGTTCAGTTGTAGTCTCCTGATTTCTGCTTTATCACAATTAATATTCTGCAAGTAAGTCTGGTTGAATGACTTTAAGACAAAGGGAATAAAAATATGATTTATTTTTAGACACTGGAAAACAAGGGCAGAGCACCACATTTTGGAGAATTGACTAAGGATGCTCCAGAGTGAATGTATTTTTGCCTCAGAGAAACAAAAGCCAGCTCCCAAGAAAGCTGTGTTTTCCATCTGTCCTTATTTAGTTCTGCCCTCTGGGATGGATCTATAGATGGAGTTTCCAGGCTCTCAGAAGCTGAGAGCATCTCTGATTTATCAATTGAGCCCATTGTTCTTAGCTCTCTCCCACATCATAAACCTTCTTTCTCTGAACAGAAAGAGCTCTCTTTGTGCTCAGAGCAGCTAAAAATTAAAATACAGCAGTATAAACAAGAAACATTTTCTTACAACATCAGTTGTATGGCTTTTCTTCAGGGTCAGTCTTGAGTTCAGTTTTACTGTGTGTGTGGAAGCTGCCATTTTTTTTCAAAGAGACATGCATTCCTTCTGTGCACATTCATTGAGAAAACTTCAGCTTTGTGCTAAAGCCTGAGAGGTTCATGCTTGGGGGCGTTATGGGTGGAACAATCATACAGACATGGTCTCCACTCAGGGGTCTCTCTCACCTTCAGCCATAGCAGAGGGGTCTCCCAGTGTGGACTAGAGTGGAAGCAGGGAGCATGAGAAGACAATCTGGTTGGTTGGCTGCTATGAGCATCTGATCCCTCCCTTTGGATGTGGGAGAGGCAGTGGGTAAGGGTCAGGACTTCATGTGGCTTTGGTTTTCTGGGACCTTGATAAAAACAAAACTTCAATTTAGAGTCCCAGACAACTTGTGACCTACTTTATGTCACCCTGATTCTTGCCTTACATGTGACAGTATTTATGCATACACTGGCACAATGCATGTTCTTGCTTCCACCCACTTAGTCATTTGAGGAGTCAGAGGGCACATGGTTGAGTATTTATGTAAACACGGCTATTCAGCCTGCCTGTTTCTCTCAGTCAAGGCTAAATATGAAAAGCAAAGGAAACAAAGAATCACATAAAATAAGATAGAAATTTAAGTATATATGTAGAGAAAAGAGGCCTGATGTAATATGGTACTTAGCATTGAAAAATGTTTATTAGCCTTAAACTGTTTTGCATGCCAACCCCTGGATAGGAGTTTAGAGGAGCCAGCTTCATTCATACTGTGTATATTATGGGAAGCACTGGCTTACAAACATCAAAAAGGGAAACTACAAAGTTGGATTCTAAGGGATGAAGTATTGAAAATAAGCTAATTAAACCGTGAAAGTTCATAGCTGAGTTGAGTCCTAATACTTGAGGAACCCACATACTGAACAAATTTTAAAATTAAGGGTAATGTGACATGTCCACATTTGCAAAACATGAGATTGTAACAAGTATCATTCTATATCAAGAATGCACAGAAGCTGCCTTCTAACCTCCATAGGCATGCTGTACCACGTGTACATCCCTGCACTTTCGTGTACATTATTCACATAAACACAATGATAATGTAAAAAAGTTTAAAAGAAAACAAAAAAAAAAACCTTTAAAGATGTCCAGTACAATAACTTGGAAAGTGAAACCCTTACCTGAGCGAGCCTAACGATCTGAGTGTGATCTCACATAGAGGTGAAAGAGGACAGACAGCTGACTGAACTAAGTTATCCTCTGACCTACATCTGTGCACATGTGTCACATAAGTTGTGCGTACTCTGACTCGCACACAAATAGCTGAGTGAAAAACTTGAAAAATAATGTTACCAACTACAAGTGGCCCAGCTAATTATTGCTAAAAAGAGAACTTACATACTATTTTTTAAAATAAATTTGTCATCTCAGTAGTCTCAATTTCTCATGCAAAACCATAATTCTGTAGAGCAAGTACATCATAATTTTCTTCAGCAAGCTTACCTGGGAAAACACAAGTAAATGATATCTCTCAAAGGAAGGTAGCTGATAGGTGTTTACAGAATTTGTGTGTATGTATTAATAAGTGAAGTGGTTTTAGCCAAATTAGATATTTTTCTCAGCCTAAAAAAATTTAGTCATGCTCTGGCTTATGGTTCTTTGTCTCAGTGTTAAAGAAAATTTTAAAAAAATTGTCTGAACATAATCATTGCCCACTCCATAGGCAACCATCTCCAGCTACAATAACTGCACTTTACTGAGTGCAGTTATTATAAGATGCTCTATAAGGTACCATGCACATTTATCCCACCTCAGTCCTCTAAGGCAGAAGCAACAGCCATCCCTCAGCCCCATCCTGGAGCGTATGCCCCTATTAGTTATTTCTATTCCCACCCAGGGATGTTGATCTTATCCCAGCTCCACCTACTAACAAAATTTGTATTGGTGGAGGCAGCGTGGTAGGCAGACCAGGAAGCTTAGCGTCCAGATTGCTTAACACAAGCATGGAGCAGAGAGAGTAGAGTGGAAGCAGGAGCAGGTTATATGATCTCAAAGCTCACAACCAATGACGTCCCCAAGCAAGTTTGCACCACCTGGAAACGAAATGTTCAAATACCTGAGCATACGGGGAATGCTCTCAATCCAAATCACTGCAGTTAAGAAGGAAAAAGCAGTGACTGTAGCTCAGTTTCTTCCAAAACTACCGAGAGAAGCAAAGAACTGTTATCAATTCATTTGTGTCAGCAATCTCCAAATATATTTTAATTGTACAACCCTATTAATAAACATGGCATCGCTGCTTAAAAATGTAGTGTGAGGATAAGCAGAAGCCAAATTTTGGCAATATATATCCCAGGATAACTTGTATATACATTAAAATTGGGTTTTTCTGTGTGTACTCTTATAAGATACATTCAAATATATGACTCACTACCCTTTACAATATAAGCAGCATATTCATATATTGCGAGACTAACACATTTAATGTAAAATAAGATTTTAAAGTGTGAGAAAGATGTGAAATTGTCTCTTAAATGTATTTTTGATGGTTGTACAATATATCTCTTATTTTAAACATGTTATTAATATTTTAGTGAGGACAGTATGGATGACTGCTTCATTAAATATGAAACCATGTTTTAATATTCTAGAGGTCCAAGTTCATTTTAAACACTTGTCTGAAAATGAAACCTCAAAAAGACTCATGTATTTAGATAGATGCATGTGCTCAGAAAATCATGTCACTAAATTTTCAGTCTTACTGTTCAGTTATTTTAAAGGTTTTTAGCTGAAATTTGATTTATTAAATCTCATTCTCACTAACATCTATTCAGCGACTCTTGTAAAATAAAAAATAAGTTCACTTATCATACTCCTTATGCTTCTAAAAACTTATTTTTAAAATTAATATACAAGGTATTAGATATCATTATGACATTTTCAAAGTCTGTTTTAGAAAACTGATACACATCATGAATTTGCATGCCATCCTTGGGCAGGGCCACGCTCATCTCTGTATCATCCCAATATAAGTATATGTGCTGTCAAATGAGCACCAAAGTATTAATACAAATGAGTTTAAACTATTGGGTATAGTTTTAAGCAAGTTAAAATGCCCCCTTACTTTCTTTAAAGTTAGGGCAAATAGGGGATGGAGAGATGGCTCAATTAGTGGTTAAGAGTACTCCTTGTTCTTACAAAGAATTTAGGTTCAGTTTCCAATGCCCACATGGTGGCTTTACTACTGCCCTTAACCCCAGTTCCAAGGGATCTGGTGACTTCTTTTGGCATTCTTGGACACCAGGCAATTAGGCAGCACACAGGTACACATGCAGACAAACCATTCATACACATAAACATAAAATAAAAATAAAATCTTTTTTCCTAAAAATATCAGACTCAGTTTTTAGCAATATATTTCTAAGTTTGTGTGACTTATTTTGCGTGTATGAGTGTTTTGCCTGCATATATACATATATACACATAGACACATATACATATATACATATACATATATACATATACATATATACATATACATATGTATATATATGCTGTGTGTGCCTGATGCCCACTGAGGGCATCTAATTGCCTGGAACTGGAGTTACAGACAGCCACCATGTGGATACTGAGAATTGAACCTGGGTCCTCTGGAAGAACAGCCAGTGCTCTTAACCACATTTCCCCAGCCCAAATCTCTGTTTTTAAATGCTTTCTTTGTAATGTATGTCTATTGAAAGGAATTTATCTTTTCACTCATTGTTAAAATCAACTTTCATTGCTGACTAGAGTGAGAATCCCAGAGTCATCTTTATATTTCATATTCATATCAAATTCAGTACAGAGACATTCTATGTCTTATTTGTTCTCATCCTTGAAGTGTAACAGAAACCCCTCATTTCCAACCAGCAAAGTTCTGAATTGTAAGAACCCTAAAGAGCAAAGAATGGCACTCCAGAGCATAATGTTTAATTGTTTATTAATTGATTTTATTTATTCTAAACATGCTGGTGGAAGAGTAATTGCTATTAAAAATAATGGTACAACCCAAGTCTTGTGGATGGACATTAAACCTGGAAAGCAGAGGAAGCAGACCTGAGACAGAACATACAATGGACCCTTGTAACTTAATTCGAAAACCATCACTTGTTTTATTTTATCTAAAATATATGACTTTAAAATGGAATTTTATTAAAATCTTATACTTATTTTCCTGATATTCCTTGAAACTATTTAAGTTGTTCAAGATGTTGAACAAATATTTGTGAATTAGCCATTCCTAGTTTTCACGCTAAGCAGAATGGAATGAACAATACCAAAGCCTTTGTTAGTTATGAGTAAAGATCTGGGTTGTTCAGTCTTTACATTCCATTTTCCAAGTGTTTCAGAAGTGTTTTCCAGATAGAATCCCTTCCATGTTGATATAACAGAGTGAGCAAAATTCCTGAAGTTCTTTATTAGAGCCGGAATATCAATCATACTCAAATCTGGTTTACAGAAATTAATTCCCCAAACTTGATTCCATTTACTAACTTACAGACAACTAACTACATCTAAGCTCAACGCTTTAAGCAATTCTGAATTACAGAGCCTGAAGTGAGGCTAAGGAAGAAGAGATCTACAACTGTCTTCTTTAAACTCCAACTGTCTTGAGCACTGTCACAGAAAGGACAGGAGAAACAGCATGAAAAAGACCCAACAACATAGTTTGTTTTAAATTAATTTGAACCACTCTGAAATAGATTGGTACAAAAACAAGTGTGCCCACTCTCAATTTCCAAAGCGCAACTGTATCGGTAGGCTTCATTATGGCATTCATGCTGCACTCTGCTTTTCAAAGCACAGCGGTTTCATTATGGAGACTATGAGGAACATCTCCCCTGCTGCTCCTGTGGTGGGAGTAACCTGAAAAAGCATTGGTGAGCAGAGCCTCTGGATTGTAGGGTTGCATTTGAACAATAACCCTTCCTGTAAGTCACTGACATCACAAAACAATTTCTTTTAAAATAATTCCATGAGAGACACGTCTTTTAACCCTGAACAACCCCAAAGGCCCTATTTCCAAATACGATCAAACAGAGGACCAAATAAGTATCATTCAGAGCACCTAAGGACTGCTGCATAGTCACCACTTAACCAGAAGTTTCATGATTGATTTTTTCAATAACCATTTTTCTTATTTAATCTCTACATAAAGTATCATATGAGAGAATAGGGGGTAGAATCCTGGAGGTTATGCCCCACCAGGGATTTCTTTTCTTTTATCAAGTTCTGTCTGAAGCCTAGATGGCACTTTGCTTAGAATTGCAAACATCCCTTTAGTTGTCTGTCTTATTTACTTCCTTCCCAGAGTGATCTGTTTTCATCTTTCCGAATGCATTCTTAGTATTCTGGGCCTTTGTGCTTTAGAATCTGTTCCCACATTTCCTCTGAAGTGATATGCACAGCACTGTGCTTATGATGGGGTCACTTGTCCCTTTTCAAAATTTCCCTAAATAGCACCTTCGTTTAAAAGAGAGCATTTTGTAACCACTAAATACTGGGATTTTTGCCAACTGTTACAGGACCCTAGTTAATGAAGTTCTTTTTTGTTTTGTGGTACTAGGGTATCAAGGGTACCTTGCGAATCTAGCGCATGGAATCTTAGGCATATGCCCTACCACTGGCCTGGATCACCAGGTCCTTTATTTTTATTATTTTTATTTTGGGACAAGGTGTTATTAAATTGGTCAAGCTGGCCTAAAACTGCCCCGTGTAACTTGAAGTCCTCCTGCCTCAGTCTTCCAAGTATCTGACATTACACACTTGGGCCAAGAAGCCCAAATGGAAGTTCTTTATGATAAATTGTTACCTCTAAGTACATGAAAACCCAATATAGTACAGCAATAACCACAAGATGAGAAAATATACCATGGAATCTTCAATTTTTATTTTTAGTATGAAAAAATACATTTACTAACACCAGTGAGGAGCAAGGTGTAGATATTTTTCCGTTCTTTTTTTTTTTTTTTAAAGGAATTTTGGGGCTGGAGAGTTGGCTCAGCAGTTAAGAGCACTGACTGCTCTTCCAGAGGTCCTGAGTTCAATTCCCAGCAACTACATGGTGGCTCACAACCATCTGTAATGGGATCTGATGCCCTCTTCTGGTGTGTCTGAAGACAGCAACAGTGTACTCATAAATAAAATAAATCTTAAAAAACAAAAAGAAGTTTTCCTACTTAGTACAAGCTGATCCTAAACTCATTATGCGTATGCCTCAACTTTTTAAGTGCTAGGATTTCAGGCAGGTATTATCATATCTGGTTCAGAGTCATATCTTGAAGGATAAGAATAATTAATGTCTCTTGTTCCTATCATTTCTAGTAATCCTCACACCAATTGGGTACTAGAGGCTTCACTTTCTCAAGTTGAACAAAAAGTCTAGCAAGGTTATGGAATTATCATAAGATAAATCATCCATTGAATGTCAGAACTAGATTTGAGCTGGGAAGGTATGTGTCTCTACAGTACTCTGAATATACTAAATATAAGTGAACTGTATATTTTAAGTATTCAATGCTATCTGTGAGCTTCACCTCAATGTATAAAGATAAAATGAGTTTTACAAATCAGAAAAAAATGTGTGTTTACAGTTTGAGTCAATTTAAGTAAGTCCTGGGCACTGCAAATGGGAAAATTCCTTGGACACAGGTCTCCGTGACCTTGAACAGTTTTTTTTGGGGGGGGGGGGTTATTGTTGTTGTTGTTTGTTCAACTGCTCTAGTGTTTAGTTTCCTTGTATATAAAATAAAGGGTAGGGTAGCTAGGCACTTTCTATGTGCCTCTTTGGCTCGAACAGTCCTTGTTCTAATGTCTATGACAGCAAACTATGACAAGTCTTTATTGTCCCCTTGTGGGTGAAAGCTGAAGTTACTCTCACTGTCATTTGCATGAATTAAGAGCAATCTATTTACTACAGCAAAACTAAACCAATTCAAACAGCTGCTGGGTATGCTGTAGTGAAGCATCTGGATGGAAGAGTGTTTTGATTTTTGTCTGTGCTTTTTATTATGTTGACAAGTGTAAAGACCCACAGAATTTCTAAGGAATAATAGTGCCTACATTCTCAATGTGATTCAGAACAAAAAAGGAAACCAGATAGGCATTTCCCTATTCCCCACCTATCACAGTTTTCTATTTTATCTGAACATATGAATCCCAGTAATTTTAACATATTTAAAAATACCATCACTGGAATTAAAAAGGAAGAAATATGGGGAGGAATTTCAAAAAGGCAGGAATGTGGATACGACCAAAGGTTAAAACCCACAAGATGAAAGCAGATACCTAAAATTCTATAAAAAACAAAACTGAATGCTGGACCTCAGAGATGAGAGTGCTTGCCCAGCAGGCACAGGCATGGATTCCATCCCCAGCCCAACAACAAAATGAAGTAAGAAAGAAACAACTATGATGCCCCATATTTCAAATAAGCTAAGTAGTATAATGGTCCATTTACTTAAGAAATATAAAAGTGATCAATATATATATCTGCACAGCTATTGCTCTCATAATAAATGCAAGAGCAAACACGACTTTTTACTTTCATTGGCTGAAGTCGATGTGTTTAAAAAAGATGCTATGTGTGGGTATTTGAGAAAATCAGTCTCTTATTCTACTAATGTTCATATAATTTAGGGCAACTTTCTAATGGGAAATTTGTCAAAAGGCATTAAATATTCATATTCCTTGATCTAGAAGTGTTACTTATAAGAAATAAACACAGATCTGAAATAAGCTTATTAGTAATAACCTTCTCTTCCCCTTTATTGTATAAAAGGACACAATTTCATTACAAGTATTACAGTGCATTCTCTTTTTGATTATTTACATTTCAAATGTTTCCCCCTTTCAAGGTTTCCACTTTGGAAACCCCCTATCCCCTCCCCCTCCCCCTGCCTCTATGAGGGTGCTCCCCCACCCACCCACCCACCCACTCCC
>CM052722.1:72618999-72668725 GCA_028551405.1 Uromys caudimaculatus
GTCCAGTCTCCGGGAGCATGGGGTGGGGGTCAGGCCAGTTGACACTGTTGCTCCCTCCATGGGACTGCAAACTCCCTCAGCTCCTTCAGCACCTTCTCCAGCTCCTCCATCTGAGACCCCATGCTCAGTCCAACTGTTGCTGTGAATTGAATCTTGAGTATTCCGAACTTTTGGGCTAATATCCACTTATTAGTGAATACACACTGTGTTCAAAACAACCTTGAGATTCCACCTCATACCAGTCAGAATGGCTAAGATCAAAAACTCAGGAGGCAGCAGATGCTGGTGAGGGTGTGGAGAAAGAGGAACACTCCTGCATTGCTGGTGGGATTACAAGCTGGTACAACCACTCTGTAAATCAGTGTGGCGGACCCTCAGAAAATTGGACATAGTTCTACCTGAGGACCCAGCTATACCACTCCTGGGCATATACCCAGAAGATGCTCCAACATGTAATAAGGACACATGTTCTACTATGTTCATAGCAGCCATATTTATAATAGCCAGAAGCTGGAAACAACCCAGATGTCTCTCAACAGAGGAATGAATATAGAAAATGTGGTACATTTACACAATAGAGTACTACTCAGCTATTAAAAACAATGACTTCACGAAATTCGCAGACAAATGGATGGAACTTGAAAATATCATCCTGAGTGAGGTAACTCAGTCACAAAAGAATGAACACAGTGGATTCTTCAATAGAAAATTATGCAAACATTAAATACAATCCCTTGAAGAAAAACCATGATTCATGGAAATACTCACTGTATATTAAGTGAAAAAGATTGAACAGCGAGTATATGGTATTACAAACAGTTTTCCCTGTATATAAATATATTAAAAGCCCACACAACAAAGATACATCTGTTCATCTTAGAATAATATTATTAGAAACAAATATTATTTTATCCTGTTTGTCTATTTCCTTTTTCTGGCTTTCCTGCCAGACATATGAGTCTGCCTCCCCTCCCCTCCTAATAACGACAGGCTTCAAAATGTACACTGGTGGCACTGTTTTTCCCTCAGAACAATAGAAAAAGAAAAGATTAAAAGCTACTAACATACATTCATCTATCAGCAGGCTGTTAAGCTATATATTCCAAGAGAAACATGTTCTTTTTAAGGCAGCCAGCGTCAATGTAATGGACATCAGAAGATCTGAGCCTGTCTCTTGCTTGATCACCAATGCTCCACATGAAGTCATGATTCAAATTTTTAATCAGTATCATTCAACTGACTTATTTCTTTCATTAGGTACCATTTTCCAATTCTTTTTTTATCAGCCAATTCAGAATAAAAACATGGCTTGGCAGTCTGGTTAAAATTCAGGAGTGCTGGAGAGAGATTCGTCATCGTTGACAGAGCAAGAAAGGAATTGGCAGATTACCTAAAAAATACAGATCTGCACACACAAAGCATACTGTTTAAAAAAGCATTTGTATGTGGCTGCATAATAATCCTCTGTGTTCCCTTATAGCAGACAAAATTATTTATGAAGATGCACAGTTTACTGCTGCTCTTCCTGTGCGCCTGAAGATGACAGCTTCTCATCTCCAGCTGTGGAGATGCTTAGTTTCACAGGGAAAACACTAAGTAGCCTCTCATTCTGTAAGGAGAAAAAAAGGCTTACCCCCAAATCACTACAACTACCACTAGCAGCTAAATAAAAGGCAGTTCACGGATCATCAGTATGGGTAAACTTATCAGCAAGATGCTATTGAATAGTGTTTAGCTTTTAGATTTAGTGTATTTCAAAAATTATATGTATGCATGTGTGTCTGTTTGAGGCTATGTGAATTTGACTGCAGATGCCACAGAAATACGAGGCTTTCAATATCTAGGGGACTGAAGTTACAGGTGATTGGGGGCCATCTGACATAGGTGCTGGAGACTGCACTCAGGAGGTCTCTGGAGAGGAGCATGCAGTCTTAACTACTGCGTCATCTCTCCAGTCACTATTATTTCTTTCAAAAAATATTATTAATTTTATTCTGTAAAACATGCCTAGCTTCTGTCATTCTCCTTTTATCCTCTTAAAAAGAGTAGACTAAACAATAAAGGCTCTGTAGGTGTAAAGAGTAGGGGTAAGTGAAGATACTTGCTTGGAAGAAGGGAACATTAGTGATGACTTGCAAAATATACACATATTTTGGGATATATGCTATGATTCTAATATTTATGCTCACTCAGCCCTAATTCATGTCGAAATCCTAATGTACCAGATGATGGTATCAGGAGCTTGGGGCTAGATGAGGTGATTATGTCATAAGACATTTATCTCCATCAATGGGACTAGTGCTTTGATTAGAAAGAGACCCTTTCTGCCCTCTACACAATAAGAAGATGCCATTTGTAAATGAGAAATCACCAGAAATCATCAGCACCTTGATCTTAGACTCTCCAGCCTTCAGAACTGTGAGAAACAAAATTATGTTGTTTGTAAACCACCCACCTTATGGCATTTTCTTATAGAAGTCTGGCTATGACAGCATATCACAGTTTATCTTCCTTGAAATCAAGTATAAGAAAAATCACTCTCTGTGACAAATTCTGTCTATCCCTAGCAAGAAAAGAAAGATGTGAGATGACTATCACTAGATACTGAAAAAATATTGTTGCATGATTTAAGTAATTAAAATGAAACAGAGATGGCAGCCTCAATTCCCATCATGCTTTCTTATGATTCCCAAAGTGTTTTTAATATTCAATTTTAGAATAGAACAGAAACCATGTTTTGTATACCCTCAATTTTCTGGGGAAAAAAAACTCAGTTAATTTCCCCAAAATGAGACTTCACGTTATATCTGAAGACATCAAGAGGAGATTTCCCTGTAAGTAATGATTGGGGCAGAAAAAATAGCAGACAGAAAGATGGTTTCCTGCTTTGAAAATATCAACCTGGATGACAAAATTGATTGCCCTCTCCTCTTTTTGCTCAGTGATGGGGACCAAACCTAAGGCCTCAAGCATGTTACAAGCACTCTGCCATGGAAAACTTCTTAAGGTGGTTCAAAACTGTGATATTCTGTAGTCTCAAAGCCATATCATTATAAAATTTGAAATATTATAAGTATGATATAATTCTGGAACAAGAAAAATAGAATATTTTTGCCTTCCCAAAGGTCTAATAACCAAAAGCATGTGGAATGGATGAGACTGCTAAATCCATAGTGGATGGAATCATTTGTGATGAATCATGTATGATGGGGAGACTTGCATCCATAATTTAAATGTTGTTGGACCAGCAAGATGGCTCAGCTGGTAAAGACACTTGCCATCAAGCCTGGTGATCTGAGTTTGAAAATTGTCCTCTGATCTCTTCACACCTACCATGGCGTACACACATAAATAAATAAATAAATAAATAAATAAATAAATAAATAAATAAATAAATGTAATTTTAAATGTCACTATTATATATGTTCAATCCATTTGATACTTAGTGTGACATTAATGGCCAAAGTGTGGGGGTCAAAAGAATAGAATATTTTTGTATAAAAACTATCATTTCTGGTCTGACCTGTTTTATCTATATTTTCATATTTTTTAATGTCTAGGTCATTAATTAGTAAAGAAAATAAAGTGAATGTGTATAGTCTGTTTATATTTATAATATTTTAATATTTAAAAAGTATGGTTAAAAACAAAGCGGAAGATTAAGATCCATATTCTGGTCCCAGCACTCTCTATGCATTACAGAGGGGTCTAAAATAAAATAAAAGGAATATCTAACTTTAAATCTTTTGAGTTTGTTTCTCAATCACTACTGCATGATAAATAGGGACAGCCACTTGGAATATCACATAAAAATGATCCAGAGACCACATCAAGTACTATCTGAGAGAGGGACTTGACTGATAGGTATAGCTGCTATATTGACAAACTGCTCCAAAGAAGAAAAGGAGAGAAATAAAACCCCACAAACATTGTATGCTGGTTATTCAAAATGCACTTTTTATTCACTTTGACACAGATGATGTTTTAAACAACTGGAACAAAATATCTTATCCACATTTTTTGAGATTTTTAGCAGCACCTGCAACAAGAGGATGGTGGAATACCTCAGGATAAAGTAGAGATGGCTGAGGCAGGCACAAAAACACCTGAAATTCATCAATCCACTGAAGACATATGGAATCTGAAGCCCCTTTAAAGCCAATAAGTGACAATAAACTAAATAAATATTTTACATGATATTTTAATGGACTATTGAAAAACAGTATACTTCTAATTAGAAATACATTATCCCAAACATCTAGTGCTCATTAAAAACACCTATTGACAATATTTCATTGCACATTCTAGATATACAGTCTATTTCTGAACGCATATGGACAGTTCTTGGTACCACGGATATCAGCTTTTGGTGTTTTTAATCTTACCCACACTGTGTCAACACACACTGAGTGTTACTCACTAAAACGTCACTGTGTTAAGCGTTTGATGTTGTGAAGTAATTTGGTAGAAAAAAATGTATGGCTAAGAATAAAGGGGCTTCAGTATGCCTGCCAATAAAGTTAACACTTGCCTCGATGGATGGGGTGTCTATGAACTGAATCCTCACGGACTTTTATTTTTACTCAAATGACCACATGCCACTCTACAGAGACAAATACTTTTTGTGAGCTGATGGAGATCTTTATGAAGGCCTGAGATCTACAGATAGAAACTACTATAAGCAGAGTGCAAGTAGAAAGAGAAGGCCCCAGGTCTCATGCACTTAAAAAATAATTACCATTTATTAGTTCTGACGTACAGATTTTCACCCTAACATGATTGTAGCAAAATGACTGTAGAACTTTGAAACCAGTGTGGCTGGCTATAGGCATAGGCAGGATAGGAACCAATATTTAAGAGTTGTGGGGTCCCAATTCTGGCTTTGACTTCTGGCATCTAAATTAATTGGACAATAGGGTCAGGACTATATAATAATTAGAAATATTGAGTAAGTCTGAGTTGAAATAAATACTGTCCTACTCTTGGCTATGTGGCCAAAAGTACCAGAGTTCTTAAAGCACATAAGGTCCCACATGTAAGGCTGATTCCATGTGTGGCTACAATGGAGAATTCTAGGCTGTATTCCTGTGAATGCTCCCACCCAATCCCAGGCCTAAATCTCTTTGGGGGCCTTATCTAACTGTCCCTCTCTACATTGGTTCATACATTTTATCATACGTGTTTTAAAGCACAGATTAAAATCTATGCAGATCAACCAATTTAAAAAAACAGATGGCACACTCATAATACAGTATATATAATTGGCAGTCATGGTATTCAAAAATTGTCAAACCATCTTTGTTATGAACATGGTACCTTTGGGATATTTTTTAAAATAGTAGTTGCTGTTAAAGGCTAATCCCAGAATGGCTTGAGGATTTTTGAAGGCCTTCTCTATAGTCTTAACTTTTACTTTCATATAAGTGCAACCAGAACATGGCACTGGCGTAGTTTGTATACTCAGAATGTAACCTTGAAGGAACCGTATACCAAACATGTAGCCAGTACAGTAATTCCTTTTACAGTATTTTAACTAATGGCCATCCAGTGACTACTTTTATTGGGAGGGAGCTCACGATTAAGGCAGTCTATTCCACATTTGAACAAATTTAATGATGAGAAATTCATCCTAACACAACGTTAAAAAAATATCTGCTCGCCGGGCAGTGGTGGCGCATGCCTTTAATCCCAGCACTTGGGAGGCAGAGGCAGGCGGATTTCTGAGTTCGAGGCCAGCCTGGTCTACACAGTGAGTTCCAGGACAGCCAGGGCTACACAGAGAAACCCTGTCTCGAAAAACCAAAAAAAAAAAAAAAAAAAAAAGAAAGTCTGCTCTTTTGCCAGTTTTAATGTCCTAGTTTGCCAGCTGAACATTTGGTGGGACATCCCAAGAATCAGATCCTTCTGAGATCTTAGATCTAACAAACAACTGAGTTAAGGAACCTGTGAGAAAAGCCCATTGCTCTCCAATCCTTTCTGAGGCCTTCTGCATGAGCCAGCATGGTGAATCACAGGACTTTGTAAAATGTAGGCAGAGAGCACTGCACCCGAAGCCACGTCCTAAGCAGCATCACTAAATTGATAAGTTGTGAAGGAAGCAGCGTCTCTATGCAGCAGCAGTAGACTTACTGAAGGAAAAGCAGGCCAACCATGTATTTGCAAGGTGGTTGGCATATTTAAGCGTAATCCAGTCACTAGTGTCTTGTGACTCAAACACATGGATTAGAACCAACCTCCACTGTCATTAGAGTAATTGTTATAGAAATGATTTTTTAAGTTCTTATGAGAGTCAACCATACATAAAGGTTTGAACATGTCAGTGTGGTTTTATACATCTACGTTCCTAATCATCACTGCCTTTCTCTAGTACATGTTTAGAAAGCCTTGCTTCCATTATTGTTTCTGGAACACAGCTCAGAATCTTAATTTTCCTTTGGTAGAAATGACATAAACTGCTTGGCAAGAGTCTGTTGGTGGCCTTTGCTAGCTGGTTAATGGAACACTTTAAGCTCTTTCACTCCTTCATGCGGCTGGGTTCTAGGTTTAAACTGTGATTTAAAAATACTTAAATCTCTCAGGACTAAAACTTTCTGAAATGTCCTGAGACACACAAGAAGGGAAAATAGCAGAAATTATGCAAAATACACTTGGCTCAATAAAGCTTTTTTAAAAACCACTCTACAACTTCAATTTGAAAGGTTCTGTTTCAAAAAACAGAACATTATCTTTTACCTTCATATGTGTGTGTGTGTGTGTGTGTGTGTATACAATCACATACATGCACTTACTTTCATGTATGTGTGTATGCTGTGTGTGTACAATTGCATGCATGTGTGTGCTTCCATGTATATGTGTGTGCATGTGTGCATGCGTGCGTGCGTGTGTGTATGTGTGTGTGTGTGTGTGTGTGTGTGTGTGTGTGTGTGTGTGTGAATACTACCAGAGAGCACAGTAGGTTTTACACTTCAGACTGACCAACTTAGTGCACACCTGTCAAGCATCCCTAGATCTAACAACAAGAAGAACTTGCTTTGGAGCCACTGTTCAGATCAATGGTGTTACCTAGCATACAATGTTCCAGCTGTTCCTCTACAGCTAAGACCTGCCTAACAGCTTCTTCAAAGGCCACTGTCACATTAGTATCATCTTTGGCACTTGTTTCTAGATAAGGGTAATTTCCATTCTCCATGCACCAGGTTTGTGCCTCCTCAGTCGTCACTTGCCTATCCTCTTTGTCTACCTTGTTACCCAAAACCACAAAGGGGAAATGATCTGGGTCCTTTACATCTGCATAGTAGATGAATTCTTTTTGCCAGTTACCAAGATTCTCAAAGCTCTGCCGGTCATCCACACTGAAAGTCAGCAGGCAGCAGTCGGCTCCCCTGTAGAATGGTGTTCTGAGGCTCTTGAAACGTTCCTGCCCTGCAGTGTCCCAGATCTGAAGGGTCACAAAGCGTCCATCTACCTCCAGATCTCGATTTAAGAACTCTACCCCTATTGTGTGAAAAGCCTGGGAGTCAAACTTGTTGGTTACATAACGGTTCATAAGTGAGCTTTTCCCAACTCCGCCATCACCCAAGAGGATGACTTTTAAGAGGAGGGATTTCCCACTCATTGTTGCAGCACCAAATAGGGAGACGTCTGCAAACAAAAGAACCTGAAAATACATGAACAGGTAGGAAGGGAAATAGTTAAACCCCAAACAAATCAACTTCGTAGCAAATTTCCCTGAATTATGAGGCCCCTGACAATGTTCTTACACAATCATTACTTGACTTAAAACACAGGAAGAAAGAAAACTCTTTTAGTGAAAGGGGAAAAAGTGTTCTTATTTTTTCTGAGGAGGCATCTTACCTGGGCAAAGAAAACCATGAGCAAACCAGCTAGCAGATGGCGCCACACTTTGTTCAGTTCTGACACTATTCTAGGTGAGAGAGCCTATAACAGGTATGCCACTCAAATGAATGACCATATTGGCTTCCGGTTTGGACAATTCCAAACAAGATGCAAACATGAAACTTATTTGAGATTTAATGTTTGTGTCTGAGGGACTTGAGTGTTATTGAAAGGTATATAAGCTGTATTCTTGATTTTGTCAGTTGAGATCTGGGTCCCATTTAGAGCAGACCCAAGAATACGGCAAAGAGAATAATTTTAATGTTCTCTAAGCATTTACTCCCATTATATGTGTACTGTGATGGATGCTCTAATAAATGGATCTCCTATAACTTTTTCTTCATGTACAATTATACTTAAGTTTCTAACCGTTGACTAATATCAATGTAACAGGCATTATTCAAAAGAGGATATTATGGGCATTTGAACTTAAGTTTAATTACCACAAAACTAATAATACAAAAATTTATGATAAAATCTGAACATTAGGAATCACACAGCCCTTCTCTTGTCACCTACACAACATATTTATATATGACTACCTAAAATACATGTTAAAATAAAACATTCTGTTAAGTACTGCCACACTAGGTCGATAGTAGAAACTCAACAATGATGATATTAATCTGGTAATATTTATACAAGGGCCTCAAAAGAAGGAAACCTAAACTTTGATCAAACAAGTGCGTGCAAAAGAAATTTGGACATCACACATATTTAAACTGTAACTGAAAACTATAATAGTCCTTAAAATTATTTTGAAATGTATTCTATTTATAAATATTCACTTTTAACAGATAGAAATGTAAAATATCAAAATTCATAGCATAATCTCCTAATATACCTACCTAGTTAGGTTTCTTTTCACAATTTCAACCTTCTCCTTTGTCCTTTTTGTTGTTTTATATTTTATCAGGATTCTAAAAAACAGAATGAGACGCAGATTTTTAATAATCTATAATACAGTAAAAATATGTCTTTAGGGAAAAACCACACTCCATTCAGGAAGACGTCCCATAGCAATCTCAAGTAACCTGTGGAAAATTCTTCTCCCAAATACTTTCAAGAGTTCAAAATGTTGCAGGTATTTAATGTGATCAAAATAACTTTATCACTCAAACTTCAACTTACCCTAATCAGTTTGTACTTTGGGTGATTTTTTAGAAGATTTTTTGTGTTGTCTTTCTCCAAATTCTCTATTCAAAGTAAAAGTAAATCAAAGAAAGTAGGTGACATTCCAAGAAGTGAAGTTTGGGAGAACGAAAACAGAGGAATTTAAAGTAAATCGGAAATTACTTTTTCTTTCCTTTCTACCTGCCAACATTCCCAGCTACTTCCTGACTATAATTTTGCTGCGGTTATAAATCACGATGTAGATATCTAATGTACAGGATATTTTATATGCAACACCTGTGAAACAGTTTTTTGACCTCCCCCACACAGGGGTCCTGACTCACAGGTTGAGAACCACTCTCGTATATTCTCCCCTACCATTGCTAATACCCATTTATTGCTAAAGGTAGAAAGACATACAGTTCAGGTTGGTCTCCTTGCCTTCAGTCACTAAAACATGCTGACTTGGCCCCAAATATCAATTTCTACTCCTCTATTTCCATCTCTACTTTTAAAATTAGAATCTTGCTGTGTTGGTCAGGCTGGTGTCAGACTTATGGTCCCAAGAAATTTATCATTGTTTTCCATTGCACGCTTCAAAGTCGGCGGGGTTACAGGTATTTATCATTGCAGATGATTCTGTTACCCTTTAGCCAACTTCTTACATCTAAGTTATTTGAGCCTTTCAGATTTTCTGTTCCTACCTCTGGTTTCTCTCCACCCAATCTATTTTGTAAAGTTTTAGCACTGAATGCCCAATAGATATAGATTTCTTTGGAAATGTTTAAGGCAAGGATTTGCCCATAAGGGATTTACAAATAAACATCTAAGCTTTAATCTCACCATAGGGACTGAGGACAGAACCTACTGGTGGGAGAACGTGTCTAACATGTATGAGATTCTGGGCTGGATTCTTAGGGGAGTTCTATTTCACACTAGAGAGAGTAGGATAACTACTGCTCAAAGAAATCAATTATATATTTTAAAATAATCAGAAGAGGAGGTACCCCAATTAATTGGTAGAGTATTTGAATGCCCCGAGTTTGACCCTGAGCACCATATAAACCCAGACATGGTGGCAGATATGTATTACTGTAAACCTCAGGAAATGGACCCAAGATCAGAGGTTCAAGATCATGCTCAGCTAGAGGAGTTCCAGGTCATTCTGGAGTACATAAGGACTTGCAAAGAGGAGTGAGTGCTTGACAGCTATGGGAAGGAGTAAGAGAGTACTGAAGGTGAGAATAGCCACAATGCATTACATACCTGTATGCAATTGTCAATGATTGAATTTAATAAAAAATACTTAGTCATTTTAAAAAGGAAAATTAAATTTTTCCATTGAGTCCTTTATAGGAAAAAACCCCAGATTATGAAAGTCCCCAATATATAGGAATGAGTAATACTTAAGGAAATGGAAGAAATTATTATTCTTTGATCATTAAACATTGCATATTTGTATCAAATGATCATATTGTACCCCATAAATATGTCTACATTTTATGTCTCAATAAAATCTCTCATTATTTGCAGTTAATATTATCTTATTGTTTGATGTTCTTAACAGACTTCTTTTTTAAAAGTCTGTCTTTCATGCACAACTAATTTAAAAGTTTTGAATAGTGACTTATCTGCTTGTGTGTGTTTTTGAAGCCTTTTCAGCAGGTGGTACCAGAATCCATCATAAAAATAAGCAATAAGTATTTATGACTTAATAGATTAAGTAGATACCCAAAATTAATGTCTTGGGATTTATGCCAACAATCGATCCATGATCCTGTAAGATATCCAAATGTTATCACATATAATGTAACCAAAAATACAAATTATGAATTCATCTGGATCCCTTTCCAGATAGTACTTAACAGAAATTCCACCCGTTGAAAGTCAATGGAAGATTTTCAGTTTTCTTTCTGCTACACTCACATTTTAAAATACATATTTGCAACAGTATCTCTATTCCTACCAAAATCAATAGAAGAACAATGATATCCATTTTTTTCAGCGGATGTTGTCATCCCTGTTATTTTTGAAGATGAATATGATACATGTCAATACATATTCAAACTGAAATGAACCAGCACAGTATAAAAATCAACGAATTTAACTTCCCTCCCCCAGGAGATGCCAAATTTGATCCAACAGAAAAAGAAAAAAGCATTAAGCAGAGGGAAGGATTTTTTGATAACAACAAAAATATCTAACAACACAAAGGTGAAATTCAGTATGGCTCCCATATCAAACTAGATCTGAATAAAATATTCTTTTTTTCTTTTCTTTTCCTTTTTTTTTAAAAAACCAGTACTGGGAATCAAACCCAGGGCACTGTATGTCATACACCCTACCACTAAGCTACAGTTCTAGCCCTTGGACCACAATATTTACTCTAATTTTGGTCCCATTCAGAGAAATATCTGGCTTTGATTCAAATATTGTCTTGGATAATAAGATGTATCAGAAATTCATATAACCAATATTCCCAGTTCTTTATTCTTCAGTTCACTTGAAACCATTTGAATCAGCTATGTTTGCACCCATACAGGCTTATTAAAATTACCATATTTAGTTGGGAGTGCTTGAGATTGGGAGCGAAGGCAATAAAATAAAGGTTGAACTTTTTAAAATAATGCATGTTATTATGGCTATGGGGAGAAAAAAAGATGCACAAGCAAATTGGCAGCATCAGTTCAGTTTCCATGGCGTGGAATGATGCACACAATCAGTAGCACAGGTTGTTTGGGATTAAGTCTTTACAGGGGTGTGTACTGCAGGGCTTGGTGGGGGAAGAGAGGAGGGCTAGACAATGGATGAGAGTGGCCTTGATGGAAGTCTGCACAGGGAAGGGGACATGGCTGGAGCTGCGAGCAAAGCCCATCTTGTGGCGACATGCTGATTGGAGCTATTCAGTTTACTGTCTAATCCTGAAAAAATATCAGAAATACTGCATGAAGAAATGGGTGTGGCTTTCTTTAATGTATGTAAAAATCAACTCAAGAAATAATTAATCTTCAAGGCCCTCTAATTTAAATGGGTGCAGGTTGCTTCCCATACAACCTGATGCTGGGAAGGGGGTTGTTTTACAGCGGGGAAGCCCTGTGACGCACTCAATTTACTTCGCAGAGCTCAGTTATCAGCTACACCCATGCTGTGAAGTCTAGATGCCATAGTTGTCATGCCACCGAAATGCTATTTCTAACTTCATGCTTGCATTTACATCATATATGCAACGAAGTGTTCAGTGTGGAAATTCATGTCTAATATTTCACTCTTAGTAACAGTTCTGAGCCAATAAGCCCAAAGACACACTTGCTAGGAACTTGGCACTGTCCCCAGGCCACGTCTTCCTTAATAGGCTGCCTGGCAGTAAAGGTTTTCAGGACACTAATAAAACGTCCTTAGGAGACCAGGAATGTTGGCACCTCTACGTCAGGAATACTGTTTTAATATTAGAAACTTAAAAGTGAAATATCACGCATAGCCCCAACTACCTCAGACCTAGGTCTTCTCACCTCATCCTCAGCGCCTAGAGCCAGTCTGCAGCGCATGCGCAGTGAACCACACCCGCTCCCCACAGAGCCCTGCGCCTCTCTGCCCCGTCTGGCAGCCACTCCAGATTACTCAGCAACGCCCCCCTCCACCATCACCTACCTCGGACTATAGCCTCAGCAGCTTCTAGGCCCCTTTATTGAGGTGCCAGTCGCCCCAGTGATGACCTAAACTGCCCTTTCTCCCTCCTCCCACAGGCCCCCCACCTCCTGGCCTCCCAGGTCTGCCAGCCCTAGCCCCCTCTTTAAGCCCACTCGCAGACACCTTACCCAACACAATGGGAATGAGAGAGGACAGGGCTACAGATGCCAGGTAGGTCAGCTCTGTGTGCCTCTAGCCTGGCTCCTTGGCGACCTGGTCACAGCTCCCGCTGCCACCTCATCCTCAATGGGGCAGCAAGTGCAGCTTGGACCTCGGTGGCCTGACAGCTGCTGCTCGCTCCCGCTGCTGCCGCCGCGCAGCGTCTCGCGCCCGCGCCCGCCAGGGGAGGGGGCGGGGCCCGCGCCGCCTCCTAGTCCCCCTTCTCTGCACTGGGGACCCACTGCAGCCGCCTCCTGCTGCCTCTTGTAAAGAGTGTGCCCTGGCTGGCTTGTTCTTCCTTAGTGCTCCTTGTCCAACCCGAATCTACCTGTCTTTCTTCCCCTCACAATTGATCAGAAGTCACAGTGACAATGGACCATGAAGTAATTGCTCTGGCAGCTTAGCTTCCCTTCTGCCTAGGGCCTAAAGTCTCAGACAGAGCTAGCTAGCTGCAGCTTCATTTCCCTCAATGACTCTTTTCTATTTACCTCATTTACCAAAGAACTTTTCTTTCTTTCTTTCTTTCTTTCTTTCTTTCTTTCTTTCTTTCTTTCTCTCTCTCTCTCTCTCTCTCTCTCTCTCTCTCTCTCTCTCTCTCTTTCTTCTTTCCTTCCTTCCTTCCTTCCTTCCTTCCTTCCTTCTCTCTCTCTATTTTCTTTCTTCCTTCCTTTCTTTTTCTTTCGTTTTTGTATTTGCTTGTTCTGTTTTTACACCAAGAGGTTAATATACACAATCTTCTACAGGAAAGCATACAATCACAACACATTAGTAGGCCCTATTGGTGCCCATTGCAGAAGAATTTCTCATAATACTCCAAAAGGAAAGATTGACATCTGTAACTCAGACACAGAAAGCACATAGTCCTGCATACCTCCTTACCAATTACTGCTCTAGAGAATCTCAGACAGCAGTACTCAAGGTTCCAAGAACTGCTACTAGGGTAAAATCCAATATTCTAATTATGGCCAGCTACCAAACTAGTTCCTCCTGACCTTTGGTGGCCCTCTGGTATCTTCAGCTAGTTTGTGATTACCCCCCCCACACACACACACACACAGACCCCTGTCCACCCTCATAACCAAAGGAAAACAAATCTCTTAAAGTAATTTAGCCTGTACTTTATCTATTTCTCAGTTACATTCATGTCTTGAACCTCACTGCTTCCTGAACAGCCATGTGTGTACGGCACTGCTCCCTCCCACCGTACGCTCCTCACACGCCCCCCTCCATCTCTACTACTCTCCCTCTCTTTTCCCAACAACCAACCTGAGCAAGACTCCACTTAAATGCCACTTTGCAGTATAGTCTTTCTCCATAATCCCATAATGAAGGCAGACTCAATTTATCTCTTATACCTGTTTTGTGGCTTGCTCTGCTTTTGATTCTCATCAAAATCATGTACGTGTAATTATATATATTTAATACATAGCCACTTGGTTACAACTGTCTACCCTACTGAATTATACAGCACTATGGTTTCAGTTGCTATGTTTAAGTTCACAACTGTAGTCCTCCTTCAAATCTAGATACATATTACACACTAACAAAGTATTTATTAAATATGAATGAATAAGTGATATATCACCAATAATTGTGATGTTTTAAAATAAATGGATCTAATGGAACCCTTTCCATGGTTTAAACCTACCTCATCTCTCTCACAAACACACTATAATACTCTTGAGATGAAAGAAGATATATACCATCCCTTAAAGTAATTTTTACTAGTTCTAATTTTCAATAAAAGAAAATATCTTGCATGACCCGTCTACAGCTTGGGTATGGTTCACCCTTCAATGGTTCACCGTGTTGAAGCTTGGTCCCCAGCATGGTAGTAGTGTGGTGGTAAGACCTTTAAGAGATAGAGCCTGGTGGAATGTCATTCGGTCCTGAGGGTGGAACCCTCAGGAATGGATGAATAATGATCTCACAAAATGGATTAGTCTCTAAGGAGTGAGGTAACTGTGATGGTAGGAAGATCCTAATTATACAAAAAAAAGGAGGGACACACCGTGTACTTGTGGCCTGTGTGTCCATTTTCGCTCCTTCATCATGTTGTTTCCCATCCAGGAAGCTCTCATCAAGGGACTGGTGGCATTCCAGTTGGATCCTCTAGCCTCTATAATGGTTCATCAAAATAAGCATCTTCACAAGTTTCACAGTCTCGGGTATTTTAGTATTGCAGTACAAAATGGAGTAAGGTCTAAATATTCATATGTGTGTATTTAATTTATATATGTGTCATATTTGTTATTAAACTTATAACTAATAAAGTTATAAACTTTATGTTTACTACATATTATTTTATATATGCATTATAAAACACACACTAAAAACATTCCAACATAGAAATTGTGAAATGAGAGGAAATTGATGTTACAATGTTTATTTTTGTACCCTAATAAAATGTTTTGTGAACAGCTCTAAATTAAATGTCTTTAGCAGAGTTTCATCTTCAGGCATATGATCTATACTTGTTTGTTCTTTGCCAAGAGATGTTGTTCTCTGACAGTTTTTAACAGGCTTCAAGATTCTCCCAAACAGATGTATGAGTATTAAATGCTGTCTTATTTCTAGGCTTGGATAGCTAGTCCTGTAGTCAAGATCTCATGACTGCTAAAGATATTACACTGTTAGAAAATGTTGGAAACACTAGGGGTAAGCAAAACCTTGTTAATCCAGAGATTCCTAAATGTAAATTCTATACTAAGAACATTTATATAGCTTTTATAAGAAACAAATAGGTAAAATTTCATCACCTTAAACTAGGCGCTGAATTCTCAGATATGATACCAATGACAAGAGACAGTTTGACTCCTTCAAAATGAAAGAAATAAACTTTTATGCTTCAGAAGACAGTACCAAAATTCTCTGTGATAGACACCTCCACAATACAGTGACTGATTTCTACAGCTCACCAACACAAAGTTTAAACAGTGTGTTTGCTGATTGCTTTGTATCACATAACATTGCTTCAATTCTCTAATTTGTAAGTGTGGAAAATACTAACACTGTACTAATCATGGGAATTTATCTGTATTCAAAAATGTATCAAGGACTTCAAGGAATGTTAGTGCTATTAACATCACAGAAATATCTTAGATATTAAATTTATCTATGCTTTAGAAAAACTGAGACACTATCAAGAGGCTGGGGAGATAACTCATCATAGAGTGCATGGCATGGAAGCACTAGTGCCTGAAGTCAGATTCCCAGCATCCATGTATAATGCAGGGCACAGACCATGGCAGTGTGCATATGTAACCCCAGCAGTGGAGGTCAGAAACAGGCACTTTGCTGGAATTCATTGACCAGTAAGTCCAGTTAGTCTATTAACTCCAGGCTTAGCAAGAGACCCTGTCTCAAAAAAATTACATGTAAAGTAACCAAGAAAGACACTTGAAGTTAACATACATGTGTTGTGAACACGCTTACATGAACAGATGCTTGCATAACACACAGAAACACACACCACAATGATGATAATGATAATTTTAAAATGGAATCTGCTGAGCATGGTAGCCCATGTCTTTAATCCTAGCATTTGGGAAGCAGGAGCAGATGTACATAATTACTTCCAGGCCAGCTAGGGTTATATAGGGAGATCTGTCTCAAAACAGACAGACAAGCCAAGTTTTTCAAAAATAAATGAATAAAAATGAGCAGGTAATCTGAGTATTCTTTTTCCAAAAGATGTATGAATATAGTGAATGTATAGAAAATTCTTGGCATCACGGATCATCAAGGCAATGCAAATTGAATTCACCATAAAATATCACACCACACCTACTAGAACAGCTATAATAAAAACTCATGTCAAGGACTTGAAGAGATGGTTTAGTAGTTAGAACATTTGTTGCTCTTCAGAGGACCTGGTTCCATTCCCAACACCCACATGGTGGCTCACAAGTGTCTCTAACTACTACTGTTCCAGATCAGTGAATGTCTTACCAAATGCAATATATCTCCACGAGAGAATATTATTAAGCCACAAAACAATAAAGTGCTGACATGTGCTATACATGTATGAGCTTGCAAAACATTCTACGTGAAAAAAGCCAGTTACAAAAATTTCATCTTATATGATTCATATGAAGTGTATATAATAAGGAAATGTACAGAAACTGAAATATATTACTGATTATATAGTACTAAAGGGTAGATTGAAATATAGAAGTGTAACGCTAATGTGTATTAAATTTCTTTTGAGAGTGGTTAAATTCGTCATTGTGGCACAATTAAGAAAGCATTCTAAAACTCCTTTAATTGTAGATTATATAAAATATCAACAATATGGTATGTGATTTATAGCTCCATAAAGTTAGACCTAAAAATGCTTTGAAGAGAATAAAAAATGTAGAAAAGGACTCTTTAACAAATTTATGGAGCAAAAGAAACTTAAATAATATCCTAGAGACCTCTTTAAACTAAATATCATCTCCCTTGGACTCTGCATATCATTCAAACCACAAAAACAAAGTTCTAGGTGGTATATCAATCTATTCTCAAGTTATTCCCTTCCCCAGAGTATCAACATCCTTATTTGAATATAAACATAAAAACTATAATATACAACCAGAGAAATTTGAGTACTAGACTATATATTTTATGCTATTAATAACTGTCAATTTTCTTTCAGTTGTCATAGATATTGTGGTAGTACATTAGAAAGAAAATTCATCTTTTAAAGGCTTTGCTGAAATACATATAGATTATTGATATAACTGACATCTGATACTTATTTGAAAATATCATCCTGAGCGAGGTAACTCAGTCACAAAAGAACGAACATGGTATGTACTCACTGATGAGTGGATATTAGCCCAAAAGTTCAGAATGCCCAAGTTTCACTCAACAGTAACCGCTGGACTGAGAGTGAGGTCCCAGATGGAGGAGTTGGAAAAAGGTCTGAAGGAGCTGAGGGAGTTTGCAGCCCCATGGAGGGAGCAACAGTGTCAACTGGCCTGACACCCCCCCCCCCGTCCTCCTGGAGACTGGACCACCAACCAAAGAATACACATCGAGGGACCCATGGTGCTGGTCACATATGAGGCAGAGGATGGCCTTGTTGGCCATCAGAGAGAGGAGAGGCCCTTGGGCCTGAGGGTGTTAGATGCCCCAGTGTAGGTGAATGCCAAGGTGGGAAGATGGGTGTGGGTGGGTGGGTGGGGGAGCACCCTCATAGAGGCAGGGGAGGGGGGAGGGGATAGGGGGTTTCCAAAGGGGAGACCTGGAAAGGGGGAAAACATTTGAAATGTAAATAAAGTAAATATCCAATCAAAAAATAAGTTTCAGTTTTGTCTAAGGTTTCTGGAGTCTGAAAAATAAATATAATGTCCATTATCTTGCTCTCCGTTACAGGTCCTCTGTCACTTGAAGTCCTAGTAAAGTAGAAAATTCATTTTTACCTCATCTCTTTGGAACTCACCTCATAAAATGCAGCTTTGGACATACATGTTAAAGGTTATATAATCTAGTGATTCCTAAACTAATTGAACATCAAATTACATCTAGGACTTATCACAACTATAAATTCCTGTCCTATGACCTTGAAATCTCAGTAGTAGGGCTCAGAGACATATATCTTTAGTAAGATTTCTAGACAATTATAATATAGCCCATGCATATGCATTTAGGAACTGTGGACTTTATGCGTCATCTTAGCTATTTTCAGAATCCCCTCTACAATTCCTGGACTCATAGGTGTTCAGCTTCTGAATAATGGCTTTATAAGTTCTATCATTTAGAGAATTACTTCACCAGAAAGCTCTTATGAAACAATAAAATCTGGAATCTCTTAACACCCACACATGTTGGTACTAGTTCTGATTTTGGAGAATGCAGGTAGATTTGATTTTGTTGAAGTTTCTCCTAAGAGAGTACATGCTTTTCCCTTGGAGGATGGCTAAGAAGCTTCCAAGAAATAGGTTGCTTGTCAGCAAGTATGATATTTAAAAGTAAAAGTAGTCAAAACACACAGAGTGTTCATGAAGACAGTCCCTCTGCTACTTTTATACCATATACATTTTTTCTTGCAAATAACATCATTTTATCTTTTCTTATGGCCAAAAAAAATAAGTGTATATACATGGCACAGTTTTTTTATCCATATGTCTATGAATGGGCTTCGGGTTCTATATTGAACTAATATAAATAGATATGAAGGAATAAGCAACTCTGAATCACATTGACCGGCCCTTTAATACGCATTCACAGGAGTGCTATCACTCCCTGGGTCATGTGGTAGTACAATTTGTAGATTTTGAGGAAACTCCATACTGATTACCACAGAGGCCACTTAATTTACATTCTTATCCTCAGTATATAAAGACCCATGTTCCTAGCCCTATCCTTATGTCTACTATCTATCGCCTGTGTCCTTGATGGTAACCCTTCTGACTAGTATGAGATGGAATCTCATGGTTGATTTAATTTGCATTTTCTTAATAGTTTAGGAGTCTAGATAGATAGTAAAGGGGAGAACCAGAGAGCGTAATAGGGAAAATCAAAGATACAACTGATATGTTTTCTTTCACATGTGAATCTAGATTTAAACATACATCCGCACATGTGTATGTGTATACACACACACACACACACACACACACACACACACACACACACACATATATATATGCATGCCACAACAAAAATCATTCCTATGCTAACTAAAATATCAATAATATAAAAGAAGTCATTGCATACTGGAATACCAACAAATTCAATTTTAAAATATACAGTGTTTTCACAGGTGCAAGACAGTATTTCATTTTATTTCTTTTGCTAATACTATAGACTCCTTGCCTTATAATTGTTCTAAATGCTGTAAAACCTTGCTCAGATGATTCTGTATGTGAGATGACATTTGTGTGAAAATTAATGTTTTATACCTTGTGCCAATGAATGTGAAATATCCACAGCTTGCTCAACTTTTCTTAAAGCATTATTATCAAAGTCTGTAAAAAGGTCAGCTTATCTTTCTGGGGGTAAAGGTACATGCACTTAATCCCAGTACTCAAGTGTCAGCAGCAAGGTGATCTCCGTGGGTTTGAGGTCAGACTGGTCTACAGAGCGAAACATGCATCAAAAATAGAGCCAGTTTATCTTGATAGTAAAAGAGTTAAGGTAAGGTTTCGTCTTAAAAAAAAAGGGTTTACCTAATTTTATATATAGTCTGCAAGTTTGTTAACCTAAATAGTATCTTCACTCTTTCAGTTCAATTAATGTTTTATAACATTTATAAAGTTCAGTAACTTTAGATTAATTGAAACTTATTTTCTCAGTCACAATGGGAAAAATACTCTGGTGTCTGTCGTGGGATAGGAGAAGCAATGTGGTAGCAATCTGCACAACGATGCAATCCTTCCTCAGCATAGCAGCAGACCTTCACATGTCCAGGCTGTTCTCACACACTTTTATCTTCTTTTCCCTGGATTAAGCATCTAGAATTATTTTAATCATTATTTATGTGCACCTGGTTTTTAAATGGCTTTCCTTTCCTTTTATAAAATCTTATGTATTATTGGTGTGTGTGCAGTTACCTGGGCACATGCGTGTCATGGCATGTGTTTGGGGGGGAACATCAAAGAACCACCCTTGAGAGTGGTCGCTGCCTTTCATTATGAGCCTGGGTATTGAACTTGGGTCATCAAGCATACACAGCCATCACACCAGCTGAACCACCTTGATGGCTTAGTTCTTTTCTTTCCTTTCTCAGCAAGTCCTCAGTTTTTCATCACTGATCCTTAAAAACTATGGTGCCAAGACATACGTCAATGCAAACATGCATTAGCCATATTTATAGTATGAGCAGTCATTATGGAAAATGGCTACTTATTTTGTTTCATTGGTGATCATTCTATTTTATTTCTGGTTCTTTCTTACATTTGTGGTACTATGGTAAATCACTGTTTTAAGATGCCAGCCTTCTCTTCAAATTTGGTGTTATTTAGTAAATCAGCAAGCATGCTCTTGGTTCTATAATTTAGGTACTGATTCATCCATCTAATAAGCACAGGTGATTGCCTACTGTGTTCTTGGCCTCTACTTTAAACTTGACAGTATGGTAGAGAACAAAATAAAATATGGCACCAGAATACAGTTTTCTAAATTAATAGCTTAAATCCCTTCATAACGGTTGTGTAAGCCATCAACATCAGTGATATCAGTTATTACAGAGAAGAATCTGGAACAGTAGTGTCTTATACAACCACCAGAGTACTTTAAAGGTCAAGAAGCTTTGTTTAGAAGGGTGTGTTTTTACTGGCCTGGAGCTCACTGTAAAATTTGACATTTGCTGAGAAAACAAAAGTGTTATTCCCGTATCAAGAAAAATACATTTACCTTTTGTCAGTACAATAATATAAATATACACATTCGATTCCTACAGTAGGACATGTTATGCATAGATAGACTCTACACTTCATATGAACAGCAAATTCATAACAGATTAAACCATAGGCTAGAAGTGATGCTAAAGGATTAGTGGTTCTAAGTTAAAATATATAAATAGGATAGGGTATATATTGGAAGAATATATTTCCATCACTATTTGGAGAAGCAAGTGATGTCACACAAAGTGTCTAGAACAAGTTGCAAGTATGTGTGAATCTCAATGAAAACTGACTGACATATAGAGTATGTGACAGCTGTGCTAACTGACTCTTGACCAGAATCTCTTCATCTATACAATAAAGATAACATTGCCTACACCGCAATCATTAAAATGTTGCTGGGGCTATGTAAATGTGAAGTCCACTGAGACCTTTGGAAAACAAAAGGCAGTATGGCTACCCACCAGATCTACATAGATAGTAAGCCCTGGAAGCTGAAGCCATCACATACTTTAGTTGCAGGACACAGAATTCAAACTGGGACTAAGGTGTGGCTTCTTCCCTGATAGCTAGCTTTCAAAGTGCTGGAAGGTGCTTCTCAGGTTGTTGGGAGAGAAAAGTCATCATTGATGTTACCTTGCTAGAGAGCCTGCATGCTACAGTGCTGGCCTTCCAGACAAGATGCACCCATAGGTAAAATAATAGTTGCATGACTCCCGGGGGGGGGGGTTGCCAATCATTTTCTTACTAAATTTGAAGCTCACACCACATGAGTGAATTCACACCTAGTTTTGTAAGTCTGACAAGGAGCCCATACTTAGGGAAGTCACAGTCCCTAAGAGGAGATAATTACTATTGTTTTCCTGTCAGGTTATTACTATTGTTTTCCTATCAAACTGCTTTCTAAATATTTATGTTTATATTCATAGATTAGTGCTGCTTCCAGCTTTGGTCAGAAAAGGTTTTTGCACTGGGAAACAGTTGAGGAACTGGCTCATAACCAGTCAGCATTGAGAATAAGTGATTGTTCAATGTTCAACTCTAAACAAAACATCTACCCTAACCACGTTATGGCTCATGAAGCATCATGGAAGGGGAAGAAAGAATGTAAAAATCAGAGGATAGAAAGAGCTTGTTTTCACAAGCTTGTTCTTAACACAACATGGCTTTTGCACTAGTGAATTCATTTCAGCTATTGTTACTATACAAGGACCAGGCCTTCAACAATCTCAAGAGTGCATGATGCTACACCCCCAACGTGAGAAGCTATTGGAGGCTAATGGTTGCAGAAGGGAAAGTCATTTTCTTCAGTAATGTAGCCACTATTAAGTTAGCTATGCTCTAGTAAATAACTTCCACCCATGCTCATGGAGGCAATCCTAATTAAACACAAAGTACCACATACAAAAGAAGACATGAAAGCAAGAGAAGAAAGAAGGAATTGATCAGGAATGGAAAGAAGATAAGAAGGGGTAATGGGAGAAGTAATTATAATAAAAATAGATCATACACAGCAATTAAATTGCCTAAAATAAATTTTAAAATATTTAAAAATACAAATGGAATTTTTTTACATTTATTAGTTATTATGCTCTCAACAGGATAAAAAGATGTTATCTTCTTATGAAATTCTATAAATCTACCATAACAAAGGTTAGGCCAATACTCATTATAATTTGTATATTGCTTTAAAGTTTCAAGATTTAATTTTGGAACTGTATTATAAGGCTTCCAACTACAAAATCCATGTCACCAATTACCATATGAAAAAAAGAAATAATTATTCTTTGATAAATTTAAATAAATCTATGATAAAATAATGACAGGAATAATCCGGTATAGCTCTTACTATATCATCATTAGTCTTGTTTGTAATAAATTTTCCCTTCATACTCTTCTTGCTAGTATTTAATTTGCCTACAGATTTCCAATAAAGTTCAAGTTTTTATAAGATCAATAAAAAAAAGAAACTTCACAAGAGCACTTTTCAAGGTAAGAATCAAATAACATAATATCTTGACTTTGGAAAGAATGGATACTACTGAAATCAAGAGTAATTATGTGGAAATATACAAAATATTTTTTAAAAAATACAAGGCCTACAACAGCAGTAACCTGCTTGCAAGATATACTGGTGCGAGAAAGGCAGAGATGTTATGGAACCAACTACTGTCTGATTTAAGCCCCAGTCCGTGAGATGGAACCCATGCCCAATGCTGTGAAAGTGGCCAAGGACCTGAGACTAGATAGGTTACAGACCTCGAAGAAAACATAATATTATTCTGCTAAAACAATACAGCAATAAATTGACTCCTGATGACATGTCCCTATACCCATAGATCAGAGCATTGCTCAGCTCTCATGAGAGAAGCTGCTTCTTGCAGTAGATAGGAGCTAACAGAGAAAGCAACACCTGGAAAGTTCATGGAAAGTGAGAGACTTTGGAGTAGTCAGTCTTAAATGAGAAGTCTTCATCAAAGTCCTTCCATCAACGTTCAGCAATCTATGGAGAAGAGGAAGCAAAAAGATTGTAAGAGCTAGAGGTAGTAATAATGTTTTCAGACACAGCAGGACTGATGCACATATGAACTCACAGACTGTGGTAGCATGCATAAAACATGCATAAGTTCAAGCCACATGGGGTCCCAGAACTGAGAGGAGGAAGCACACACAGGCTCTTACCGCTCACCAAGAAACTGTTTCTGATACCCACTGACAAAGAAAAAAATCCATTTTCTCCAATGGAATTTCACTGGGTTTTAACTAAACTTCAGGCCAGACCATGAAACAAAGTTTTCTTTGTTTTGGTATTTTTTGTCTTATTGGTCTTTTGCTTGTCAGTTTTGATTTCTGTTTTTGCAGGATTTTATTATGTGTGTGTTTCTTATTTTTACTGTTTGCTTGTTTGTTTGTTTGTTTGTTTGTTTGTTTAAAGAGAAGTTGAGTGGGTAGAGAGATGGGAGGATTTAAGATGAATTGTGGGGGGAAAATGTGATCAATAAAATGCCAGTTCTAAAGCATATAATGAATGTCCCACAAATATATTCATCTTCCATAATTATGTATCATCAGTATTCTATATTTGTTCTCTTCTTCATTTATAAGATATCAGATAGCACAGTACTGGTCATCAGGAATTACATCCTAATTACATGGTATTAGCGCTGGTGCCCAAGGGTAGTTCTATCTCTTACTCTCGCACTCCACTTGCTATCACAAGATACAGAACTACAGGCCCATATGGCAAAATGGTTCAGTGTGTAACTGAGCTTGTTGCCAAGCCCGAGGACTTGAGTTCCATCTCCCAGACCTACATGGTAGAAGGAGAGAACTGATTCCTACAAATTACTCTCTGATCTCCACAAACACTGTGGTACATCACACACACACACACACACACACACACACACACACACACACACACACACACACACTGAACTAATAAATATACAAATAAATTGTTTTAGCATATAGAATTAGCATATTAGAACAAGAGACAGGGATTTTAAATCTTTTTGATGTACACCAGTGGGTTTTTTTTTAAGTTGCCAAAGACTTAAAACAATGCAAGGACTCTTCACTGAAACAAGTCGTCCAATTTTTAGTGAGAATAATAGGCTGCATAGAATCTTAACATTTCCTATTCCCATGGTCTCTCTTTCCTTCTGTGGTAGCTTTGAAAATTAACAGGCTGCAATCACAGCAAATGCAGAGCTCCTGGGTCAGAAGGCTAAGAACCATTGGACCATTTCCAAAGCCTCATTCCTAGAGGAACATGGTTATGAGACCTGTCTGGCAGTTTCCTGAAAACCCCTTCTCACAGAGCCCATTTGTTATTCACCTGACTCTTAGCTCTTCCTCAAAGCTTTTGTTAAAACAGTAAGTGGCAATTGTGTGGCATTTCTTGTGGCAACAAAAGCAATGGAAGAAGACAAGAATTGACTATGCACCAGTAAGGGAGAAGCTGAGGAATAAGGACGGGCTGAAGGCGACATTCATCATTTCAACAAACATACCAACACCAGTCACAAAAATCCAATACACTGTCATTGATTTGAAAACAACAGCCAGAAAACTACAAGAGGAACCCAACCAGGTAAGTGCATCTACAAAACTCCACATGGAGCATCATACTTACTAAGAAAAGACTAGAAATGTTCTACCTAAATTCGGTAACAAAATATGGAGGGCTGGCGCTGGTGTTTAAGCTAGGCTAGCTGGCCTCTGATTTCCAGGAGTCCCCCTTGTCTCCACTTGTCCCATGCTGAAATTATAAGTAAACACTACCATGCTTGGCTTTATACATCACTCTAGGGAACACATTTAGATCTTCATATATGAGTGGCAAATACTTTATCAACTGATATATTTCCCTAGACCTGTCTTAATGGGTTCTAAAAGATAAATTGTGTCATTAATACCTAAACTTTCTAACAAACTGTAGACGTAGGTGGATCCCTGGGGCTCATAGGCCAGGCATCCGAGCTTAAGCTACAGGCTCCAGGTTCTACCAAGAGATCTTGTCTCTAAAAAGAAGCATGTGATGCTGTTTGGGCATCCACATTTATATGAGCCCACACGTGCACACACACATCCGTGTATACCTGTACACACATGTGCACAGCCTCAAGTGGACATACATGTACGTGCATGTGTGTGCGCATACACACACCACATACACACAGCCATTACGGCTTACAAATAACTATTTGAAATCTGTGACCACGGTCTTCAAGATCATGAATAATACTCCATGGAAATGCACCATTTCTCTAGGAGGTTCACTTCATGTTTTCCTATGGCCTCTGTTTCAATCTTGTCTCCTTCCACCTAACCCCATATATCTTCTCCTTCACCTCCATTTCTATGGACATTGGTTCATGTTTTGCTTTCAAAGTATGTCATTGCAGGAAACTTCACCTTCTTCTACCAAATCTCACAATCCTGTCTAGAGAATTAAAAGTGACTCAGTCTACATCTTTTACCATGCCAGTTGTTCTACCTGTACTTTGTGGACTGTACCTCTTACCTCTCAAGAGCCTTGCTTATCAATTGCTTACTCTCTGCCTCATGCATTATTCTCTGTGTCTATATAATAACGTCCATTAAGCAGAAAACACCTACTACTCTTACTGGAGAAAAGTTTAGGTCTAGGTCCCCCACCAGGGACTGTTCTGATCCTCGAATTCTTTTTTTTCCTAATAAAGCTTTCCAGTAAAATTGCCTCTAATTGCAGTCTTCCCATTGCTGTCTACTCATTTCTCCCCACTCGACCCTTTTCTGACTTCCATCTTGATCACTACATGGAGACTGCTCATGCTTTCCCCAGTATGTACAGGCTTAGTAGTCATTGGTTCGTTTTCATTTATTTAACTCCTCCATGGCACTTCTTCTTTCTTAAAACATTCTCCTCTTGATTTCTGTATGGATCCTCTTGAGCTTCTATAAAAAATACTGGAGGCTGGTTGGCTTAGTCAATAGGAATTTACTTCTTAGTTATGGAGGATGGGAAGTTCCAGAAGGACGGCAAGGCTCAGGATTTTGGTGAGGGTTCTTCTCCTAAATGCTAGCTTAGATGGCTGCTTAGTTACCATGCCCTTACATGGCCGGGAGGGTGGTGGGCACAGCGTGCTCAAAGGCCTTGAAATACCAAAACCATTACCTTGTTTGAGAACGTATAAAAGTGTGTGTGCTTGGAGAACAGGGCATAATTGAATGTGCAAAAGATGAAAATGTCAAAACAGGAAGGGTCTGTTCAAGCAGTGCATTATAAGGCCATAGGAATCTGTCTCTCTTGTCTTATGATAAGGGCAATAACTCTTTCAGATTTGAGCTCCAGTCTTATAACCTCATGTTACTTTACCTCCTAACTCCCTGTTTTCAAATATTCATATGGTGTATTAGAGCTTATATTCATTATCTTCCCTTTTTAAAAAAATATTTATTTATTTATTATATGTAAGTATACTGTAGCTATCTTCAGACACTTTTTCTTCTCACTCTGGCTTCGCTCTCTCAGGTCCTGCTCACTGTAGCTGTCTTCAGATACCCCAGAAGAGGGCATCAGATCTCATTAAGGATGGTTGTGAGCCACCATGTGGTTGCTGGGATTTGAACTCCCGACCTTCGGAAGAGCAGTCGGCGCTCTTAACCACTGAGCCATCTCTTTAGCTCTATCTTCCCGTTTCTACAACAAAATACGTTAGATGATCTATGAAGAGAGGGTTTATTTTGTCTCCTAGTTTTTAGAGATTCTAGTCTAATATTTGATATACTCATGCTTGTGGGCCTGTGGCGAGGGAGCACATCCTAGCAGGCGTGCATGGACTGAAGTTGTTTACCTCTTGATGGACAGGAAGCACAAGCGAATGGTCATGTAGTGTGTGGCTTCTAAAGTGCCCTTCGAGAGCATGACCTAAAGGTTCAGTGTTCTCCCATTAGGCCCACCTCTTAATGCTCCGTTATTTCCTGGTAGTGCTATAGAGAGAGGAATACATTTTTAATACATGGACCTCTGGGGAACACTAAGGTCCACATTATAATAGGAGTTTTATGTATTGATTGAGGAGGTGGGGACAGAATTTAGTCTGTAATGTCTTCTGTGACTCTAATGTCTTCTGATTTTTTCTTACCATAGCCTCTTACTCCTTTCATTTTTTGCTGTCTCTTTCATTTTCTCAGAACCATCCAATTGCTTTAATTTATTTAACCATAAGGCAATATGTATTTTTAAGTAAGCTTATGTGTTGATAAGCATTTTCATTCTTGGGTATTTCATTTCTCTTTATTTTAAAGTTTATTCTTCTCATATATTACATCCTGCCTGCAGTTTCCTGCCCTCTGTCTTCTCTGCTCAGTCCCTTCCTCCATCACCACAGCCTTACTTTATGGCTCTCTCTCCACAATGAACTGTCGATGCTGTAATTGTTCTTGTTTCCAACGACTGCTCTTCCCTGACTACGTAATCTCTCTAGGTTGATGATCAGTTTATAGATTCAAATACCATCTCATAGTGATTATTTTCACATTTGCATCTATATCCAGAGTGACAATTGTGAAAATGTGTGTGTATGTGTGTGATACAGCATATGTGCAGCTATCTGCTTGAAATCATGGTACTAATATTAATATCAAACAACTTGAAATGGCATGCTTATTTTTCTCTGCTACATTTACTTTCTATTCACAAGCTTCTCCATTTCACTTGATAGTGTCAATACCATCTTGTGTTTTATAACCGGAAACACGGGATATACTGCTCCCTTGCTTTGCTCCCTTAATATCTCCTTCAAAATTTAAGTTGATCCACCAACATATCATTCCAATTGTTTGTGAAAAAAATAAGTGGAATCTGCCTCTGACCTCTACTGTGATCATTCACAGTGATGGTACCTGTTTCTTGCTATCACAGCTTGGAAACTTGTCTTCTTACTTTTACTATTGCTTTCTCCTAACAGAATGAGGGTGATGTGTGTGTGTGTGTGTGTGTGTGTGTGTGTGTGTGTGTGTGTGCGCGCGCGCGCGCACGCGCACGTGCGTGTGCATGCGTGTATGTGTGTGTGTTGATTAAGTAATGTAGCTGTCCTACTTAGGTTTATTCCGTTATTCAGTTGATTCCTGTCACACTTGAGTTAACAGAAAACCATGTGCTATGACCTGGAAAGACCCTGTATGAACAGACCCCTTATTTTGACATTTTCCTCCTTTGCATTCCCCATTCCACACTCTTCTCCAAGTACACTTGTGTTTGTTCACTTTCTCAAACAGTTCAAAGTCTTTGTTCATACAACTCCTTCAATCGAGAAAGCTATTCTGATGATTTTTCTCAAATCAAACTCATTAGGTCTCAGCATACAGAATTTTCTCCCAAAGGTCTATTTCGTCCTAAGAAATAATTTCCTCTATTCCTATCTTGTATAACTTTCTATCTCATTGCCATGATTATCCCCTTCATTAACATTTACAACTATAATAGTTCTGTTAGTGTGTTTTACATCTTTAATGTCAATATCCCTCACTAGACCACAAGGTCCTCATTTGTCTTATTTACTGCTCATTCCACAGGCCCTTGTCTTACTCCTTATATCCGGGATAACTTCAATAAATATGTTGAGCAGAATATTTAAACACCACACATGGCAGAGTTCTTTACTAGATTTTTGAAATCTAGGTAAACACAATCCATCAGGAGAAAAAAATGAAAAAAAAAATCCCATAATCTCTAATGCCAAATTCAGTCTTGTGAAGAAGAAATATTTTCCTCTTGACCCTTCCTCTTCTTAAGGTGACATAGATTTGCTCTGTTTAGTTGAGAACTTTTCATATTTTGGCCAAGGTCCTTAGCCTGGGGTATATATAAAGGATGAAAGTGTTTCAAAATTTAAACAATAATTATGAGTATATATTTATTTATATATTTGTAGGAAAAATTTACATCATTCATCATTCCCAAAGGGGTTCATGACCCAGAATAGGTCAAGGTTCACTCACTAGAAGGTTCTTTCCCAGAAGTTAGGCTAGTCAGCAGTTGCCCTAATTAAAACGAAACTGGAAAAAAATTGAGGCTGTGCTTTGCTCTAAATGACTCCAAGATGTATTTGAAACAGAAAGGTATTATCCTGGGAAACTCTAATTTTAAAGCAGCATGTTGCTTCATCATGAGTGCAAATGGAGAAGCAGGATGATTTTGTACCTTATTGTCCCTGTGGATGCCATCACCTTTTGATGCATGAGGCACAAACTGATAAGTAACTTTATCTTAAAAGTATAAAGCATCACACTATAAATTATCAACATGTGTTGGGACCATATCAGCATCAGCACACCAAGGTATTAAAAAACCGTATCAGGAAAACTACGCTGGAGAATTGTGGAACATGTAAGACTTAGAAAGATGTAACACCTTCACCTGAACCCAGTAAAGAAAGGGCTCTTAACACCATGATTCTGTTGGCAATGATCCCCCAACAGCCTGTCATCTGAATGTGTGATGTATCATTGGACGGACAGAGGATTCCCAACTGTCTCAGAGGTTTCAGCTCAACCATGTCCACACTGATGAGAGGGCATACCCTAATTCCTATCTACCCATCTGTCTTTTCATCTATCTTGACTGAGATCTGCACCTTGCCTCTACAGTTTCCATGGTCCCATGTATCTTACCTCAGCAGCTCAACTCTGAACCTGTGGCTTATCTTTATGGTAGCACATCTAGAAGCTCCTTTATGGGGTTCACTATGCAACCCCCACAGATATTCTCTTTACATTCTAATCAGCCTTTGCCTGTACCTTCTGTAAGGCCTTTTGGATTCCTTGAACCTTGATACATCCTCTAATGCTTTTATGGCCATTTTCTAACTTACAAATATGTATATATAGATATAAATATGATGTGCTATAGAATGTGTGATTTGAGATTGAATTTTAATGATTAAGATTGAAATAAAAGAACCTGTGCTTGCCTACAGCCAGCTCTCAAGGGAAGTTGAGATTACTTGGAAATTTGCTACAAAACAAAACAAACCTAAACCAACCAAAAACAAAACCAAAAAAAAAAAAAAAAAAACCCTGTTGTTCATCGTGACTTGATTGTTATTCAATAAATTCTGGTATTGTGGAAAGACACAAACATGTCTGACATAAACACACTCACAATAAGAACATAGTTAAAGCAACTATTTCCTTAAGGGCTCTCTTACAACTCTGAACAGATGTTCTTGAGCCTCTGTTTTCTCTTTGGCGGAAAACTATTATGATATTACCTTAAATCCTACCTAATCCTCATCTGTCAACATTATTGAACAAAACTGACTGCCTATTCCTATGGTAGCTGTTTATTCCCTCATTCTAGATTCTGACTCGACCTGTGCCAGTATGATAACAGCATTCTATGTTATCTGCCTATTGTTTTCTGACTCAATTCTCTCGGAGCTCTAGACTTCTATAATGGTTGATTAGATGAATTATCAGGTCATCAACAAAGAAAATAGATCAACCATAGAAAGAAAATTGACTCAAATTAAACTGTAGTCAGGCTGTATATAAGTTGGACGCATGAGTAGAAACCATAACAAACATTAAGTTGTTGTGTCTACTTCCTTGTCCTTGTGAGCACTTGAATTTGTGAGCATGGTTTGTGCCTAAAATCTTGGGAAATTTTGATCTAGGACTGGACAGGAACCAGATGCTTGAAATCAAGAAGGAAAAGATATAGGTGAGGTCTTAAAAGGCTGACACTGTAAAAATAAATGATGGAAAGAGATTTTAAAAGAAGCAGAAGTAAAGAGTTAAGAGAGAGGAAGAATTGGCCTTGGATAAAAGGGAAAAATTGTCCAGTATACACTTAGAGTCTGTGACTCAGTGTGAAAAGACATAAATCATCAACTTTATTCTGAAGGTTCCTGAAATAAGCAATTAAGACTGACATTTCAATAGAGATATAAAGCATCAGGAGGTCATTTAGATGTTTATGTTATTACATTGACATTTCTACTACTACCAAACATATGTATAGTGCAATGCAATATGTTTATAAAATAAAGTATTTAATATGTAATCAACAATTCTCTTTATGATCTGTGATTCAACAACAAGATATAATTTATACTCAGACAAATTTCATATTCTTCAGTCTTCTCGGTTTATCTCAGAAAATGAAACTGGGTTTTCTGAAAGTTTAATTTTATTTTAATAAAATTAAAAGTCTGCCTAGACCCCTTAAAGAATGCAAGACCTGGTTGATATGATTCTCCCTTTCACTGATGTGGGGCTTCTGAAAGAGTAGGCATAAAAGGAATTAGAGAATGAGTATCACTATATTCTCCTACACATACATATATATGGATAAACATATACACATAAATATATATAATAAGTATCTACACACACACACACACACACATATATATACACACACACTCATGTATTACTCAGCATTCTCTAGAGGAACAGAATATATATATTGAATACATAGGTGATTTATTAGATTGGCTTATATGAAATTGTCTGGCTAATCCAACAGTGACTTTCTTCACATTGGAGAGATTGAGAACCTGATAGCTGCTTACTCCGCAAGGTTGAATACCACAGCAGTCCAAGTTTGGTGCTAAAAGCCTAAAGGATTCATACAGAGATAGTGATATTCAGTCCATGTTGGAAGAAGCCAGGTTCTAATGTCCAATAAAGGTTGGCAGAAGCAGTTTAGGTGTACTCACTAAGAAGGAGTGAAGGCAGGCAGGCAAAGCAGTCCTGATTTTCCCTCAGACCTCCTTATATCAGGGCCAACTTAGGATGGTGCTGCTCATTCTTTGTGTGGGTGTTCCCCCTGCCAGTTAATCCTCCTTGCAAATACCCATGCAGGCTTGCTTACAGGTTTGCCTTTGCTTCTTTGGGTCCATATCCAATCACCTTGATAATGTTAACCATCATAATGCAGCCCTCATTTTCAAATCTTAAAAAATTATTTAAAACCTCACAATACAGCCAGGCGGTGAAGGTACGCACACCTTAATCACAGAATCTGGGAGGCAGACACAGGCAGATATGAGTCCAAAGCCAACCTGGTGAACAGAATGAGTCCCAGGACAGCTAGGATGACACAAAGAAACCCCGACTTAAAAAACAAAAACAAACATACAAAAAAACTGAGAATACCAACTAAATATTATATATCATTTTATTATAGGCAAAGAATCTCAGAGCATTTGTGGCTTCCTCAAATTTATAGTGCTAGCCATTGCTAAGACTCAAGATCAGATAGTCTGAAGTCTGCTTCAGAGTTATTGAAGCACATGAATTACCTCTGAGCCTTGTGAAATACAGTTAAATTCTATCTGCATTTGCCTTAGGGTTTCTACTGCTGTGATGAAACACCATTACCAAAAACCAAGTTGGAGAGGAAAGGGTTTATTTAGCTCATATTTCCACATTACTGTTCATCATTGAAGCAGCTCAGGACAGGAACTCAAACAGGGCAGGAATCTGGAGGCAGAGGTTGATATAGAAGCCATGGAGGGGTGGTGTTTACTGGCTTTCTCCCCTTGGCTTATTCATCTTGCTTTCTTATGGAACCCAGGACCACCTCTTTCAGGTATAGCACCACTCACCATGGACTGGGCTCCAACACATCAATCATTCATTAAGAAAATGCCCTTGTTGGGCAGTAGTTTTCACAAGCCTTTAATCCCAGGACTCAGGAGGCACAGGCAGGTGAATATCTGTGAGTTCGAGGCCACCCTGATCTACAGAGAAAGAGAGCGTTCCAGGACAGCCTTTTTAGTATCTTTTTAGTATCACATTAGCTTCCTCAATTGCTGAGGACCTTTGGATTGCAAATGTCCCAGAATATACTTAGGAAATTGTCCATGAGAATTTAAGAATTCCTTTATTTGGCTTCTCATTTGCCACTAAGATCTCATCTTCGAATAGAGATCACTTTCACAAAAATAGAGTCTCCCCAACTCATTTTTATTCTTGAGGAAAATGACAGTGACCCTAAAGGAGGAGTTACCCATGATCATATAGCTATTTAGCAACGGGGACAAAACACAAACTTGTTATCCATCTTGCACTGACTGAGCATCAATTTGTTTTGTGAAATATCCCACTGATCAAGATACTCAGGTGAAGAATACTTAGCCCCTAACCCTTTAAGGTAAGATTTTCTGAATGAGAAAATAGGTTAGGTACCCTAAGAATGCTTTGCCACTATTAACGTTATTTGAACTATATCAGAGTAAATTGTTTCTACTTTTGACTACACTATTAAAATGGTCCTTAAGACATAAATTAATTACTTCTAATGTTTTTACAGCCAACTCCTGACAATAAGCAACTTAAGAAAGGGAAGGTTTATTTTTCTCCATGCTTTGAAGCTGTAATCTGAGGTAGGAAACGGGATTGTAGTGAGCACAGATTCAGGCTGTGGCAGAAAGAACATGAAAGTGTTTGCTTACATCTCCATGATCAGAAAGGAGAGAACAGGGATTGGTTGGCTTTCTCCTTTGTATCTTTTAAAATATATCAGTCCTTGGGATCTGCTTTCTGTAGGTAATTGGCTTTGGAAATTCACTCCCAGACACATGTGGAGATAAGTCATCTCAGTGACTCTAAATCCAGTCAAGTTGGCAATGAATCATCACATAGTCATCATGTAACTGTCTCAGGACATAGACCAGTTGCAAAAATTGCCCTAGCACCTTTCTTTTGTTTTGCCTACTTCGTTTGTGCATATATATTTGAAATGGAACTTTGCTGCCTAAAGTGGTCCTGATTTCATGTATTCAAGTAACTGTGTCTCAGCCTCCTGGGTATATGGGTCTACAGGCATGCATTGTTGTGCCCCAGGTGGCACTTACATATTTTATACAGTCAATTAAAAATTGAGAATATCCACATTTTAAAAATATAGATATTTGGATTATTCTGGGGAAAAAACTAAACAGGAATCTGGCCTTAATAGACCAGTGTTCTCTTGTAGAAATAATTCTCTGGAAGTAATGAGTTATTGACTGCTTTATATAGGCTGGTGATAGCTAATTCAGTTAGTCCATACGCAGCCATCTGTTACCCATTGCTCTGTCTACTCAACAGAGGAAGCCTATTTCTTCTAAGGCAGACTAACTTCTGGGCTTACCAACTATATGAACTGTGTCTAACAGCAGGTGGCAGTACTAAGCTGCTCATCTGAGTAGGAAAGATACTGTGCCTCACCAACAGGCTTCATTCAGAGACCATTCTTCTTTTCCTCTGAAATACTCACCTCTGAAAAGGCAACATTGCTATATTTTAGTCGATACATATTTTGACAAAATGAGTTATAACCAAAGATTTGGTACTAGTAGTGATGTAAACAGGAATATGAGGTATGAATAAAAAAGTCCTGCTACCAGAGGAGCAATCTTCAATTTAAGAGCTAAAACTCAGCCGGTTATAGTGATACACACTTTTATTTAATCTTGGGAGTCAGAGAAAATTGGATCTCTGTGAGTTTAAAGCTAGCCTGGTCTACATAATGAGTTCCAGAACACTCAGAGCTACATAATGAGGCCCTGTCTCTGGGGAAAAAAGACCTAGAACACAGGAGTGGTTCTTTGTGGCTTCAGATTAGGCAATGGTGTCTTAGATATGACATCAAAACCACAAAGAACAAAAAGACAAAACCAAGATAAATGGGACCTCATCAAAACTTAGATTGTTCTTGCTACAAAGGGCACTATCAAGAAAAGGAAAAAACAATCTGTAGAATTGGAAAAGAAATTCCAATCACATATACCATAAGAGATGTTAGAGGATATTTAAACAATTCTTACAAATGAACCCATTAAGAATAAAATAGAGGTAGATGATGTAGCCCAGTAGGTAAAGGCATTTGCTTTCCAAGCTTCATGGCTTGATTTGATTCCTGGAGTACATGAAAGAACCAAGCAGGACAAATCACACCTTGACCTCCATATGCTCACAGTTACATACATTCACACACACACACACACACACACACACACACACACACACACACACAATGTGCACATACATGCACCAAAGCAATAAATAAATGTTTAAAAAATTGAAAGAAAAATGGAACAATTTAAAAAAGGATCTGGATACACACTTTCCCAAAGAAGAAAACAAAAGTCCAATACGCAGATAAAAAAATATTCAATCTCGTTAATCATAATGGAAATGCACAAAAACCACAATGAGATACCACCCACTCCATATAGGTAGCATACCTAAAATTCCAGAGCAGATATTAACAAATGCTGGCAATTATGTGGACAAGTTGGTAGCTTTGCTAATAGGATTGCTGTGGTAAAGGTAAATGTAACCTAGAAAATCAACGTATATATTCTACATGTATAGCAAATAATAATAAGCTATTAAAGCTTTCTTGACCAGAAACAGTTTTTTCTTAATATACTGTGGAGGTGGATAGAGGGGCAAGAGATGGACAGGAAGAGAAAGGACTCAATATTTCATGGTGGCCAAATTTATCATGTACTGGAGAAAATGATGGCATGGCGCTCAGTAGGTTGCAGGTAAATGAAGCCTAAATACCAAGATTCAGTCATCACACATAGTGGGGCAAGTAGTGGCTGAATGAGGGAATTTGAAAAGAGGTGGGATGCCCAACAGAGGTAAGTTTAGATCAATCTCCGCATCAGGAACCTGAATCACAAAGTTTGCCATGAGTTTGAGGCCAGCCTGGGCTACTTAGTAAGTTCAGAGTCAACCTAAGATTCATACTGAGACCTTATCTTAAAACAAAAATCAAGCATGGAGCTAAAAATCAGGGAAGCAAGGTCCATTCTGGGCTCAGAAGCCATAGAATAAACACTACCACATACTGAGTACTCAAAGTGAACTAGCTGGTTTCTTGAAAGCCTTCATAAAATGTCTACTATATTCTTCAGGAGGCTGATGTAAACATTTCTCAAGTGTCCTCTCACAAGTGTGCCCTTGGGTTCTGTTTTAGGAAGGCTTTGTTGTTGTTTGTTTTTGTTTTTTGTTTTTTTGAAACAGGGTCTCACTTTGTTGGCCTTGATCTTGTAGGCATCCACCTGCCTCAAGTGCAGCGGATTAAAGGCCTGCTCCATGCTCAGTCTTTCTGTTCATTTTTAATTTCAGTTTTATAGCCACTCATGAAAGGACATAAGAACGGAGCATGATAAGAGAAATGTGTCAGTATTTTAGTGTTCTACATTTTAAAATGGAAACCTTTGCAAACCAGGTCAAAAGTAAAATGGTGCCTTGTGAAATCCAAATAAACAAAAGGTGTAGGGGTGGAGTGGGGATCCTTAATTGCTCAGGCTGTAAACGCTGATGTTATATGGACTTCTTCCCACTCCAGGGATCTCATCCATAGCTACAGGATCATCACAGCTTGGTTTATTTTTCTCACCTAATGTACCACACATCTGTTCCTCTGTTTTCAGTCTTATTACGACTCTATTAGACCAGGTGCTCATCAATTCATGCTTGCAAAACAACATGACTCACTAATAAAGGGAAAATGAAAGTGTCAGTTTTAGAGTTAAATAACTGTTAATTTTTCTCCCAGAGAAAGAATTTGTGTTTGTTTTAGCCAAACACCTATCTAGGTGTTTTCATTGCTCAAACATTACAGCATGGTTGGGCTAAGCCTAGAGCTGAACTGCTCTGCTTGGAAAACTAACAGTAATGGCTTGCTTAGGGGATGTAATGGATAGGTTCAGTAAATCTGTAACATATGGAAAGATAGGGAGAGGTTAGTGGGAGAATAAGGAACCATAACAAAAAGAAGAATATAATTAACTGTATAGAGAAATCCAAATAAAATTCTTTTCATGTTGAGAAAAACAACATCAGGTTGTGTAGACCAAATACAATTTCATGGCAGTGGACTGATAGGGACTGGACTTTGCAAGGTAAGTAATATTTTTATAGGTAAATATAACTGAAATCAAAATTTAGACAGTGGATCATTATCTCCCATAAGATCAAATGGCAATTTTCAACAGAATTGAGAGATAAAAACACTGCTTCACTCTTAAGTAAAAGATGGAAATGTTCACTATCCACCAAAATAACACACATCTTTTATAAATCACAGATATCCACTCTTTTAATGTAATATACTGAAGGTGAACATTTAATCATTCTTGATATCTTTAAAGAACCAGGCTCTCAGACTAGTGTTTTCCTTTACTAATAAACAGAATTTTATCTCTTTTTCATGATCTCACATTATATAGCAACATCCTAATAAATACAGAAAAATAAATTTCATACTTCAGTGTTCTTAAAAGTTTTGATGATAAAGAATAACAAGAATTCCATTATAACCAGGAATTCTAATGTTGTAATTCAGAAGTTGAAAGATAATGGTCCTATCACATGATTAATTGGATTCAGTGAATGTCCATACAAACTAGTATTATCCTGTGGATCAAATTGTGTGGTCAACTGGGAAACAAATGAGCCTCCATTTTATTTCCTGTTGGAAAAATCATTGCAAGTTGAGAAATGGGAAATAAGATCCAAGGCATATTTCTGAACAGTACTCTAGTTGTTGTTAAATTTCCTATGAAAAGTGATATTTTCATCAATCTATTTATCCCAAATTTATTTCACTGTAAGAACTAGCTGTAAGATTCTGCCTGGAAGGCCAGATGTCTCCATCATTTTCAGACAATGGGAGAAAAATCATGTTGCTTATAAGCTAGGTGCATTTTTATAGCACTAGTTGCTTCATTTAGGAAATGTAGTTTGGGAAGTATAGAAACCTTGCTAAGGAGAAATAGACTAGCTTAGCTTGATTACAGATCAACCCCCCTTTTGCATATCCTTTCAACTTAGATCTCGCCTTCTTACAAGCTAGCTTAGGCACTCTCAAAGTTATTTTCCTGAGATCAATAAACACTCTTGGAAAACCACAGATGAGGCATCCAGTAGTGCTTAGGTTTCTATTGATCCAGATTAGGCTTATGACACCAATATGGTCCACTCAAAGCTGAGAAATCAACCGAAGAAATCTAGATAAATTCTTTCAAACAACATCATGGTCCTATAAAAACTCCCTCAGTTCTAATAATGAAACTGGATTAAAAACTTAAGTGTTATAATGATGGGGGCTAAAGATGCCTCTTCCTATAATAGACTCCTTAAAATAATTTACCATTATGTAAGTGAGGCTTGAGTCAGAAAGAGGGTATAAACCTCAATCTCATCTGTAAAGCCATGTGTGGCTCACCTGTGGCTACAGAGTAATTTGGTTCTTGAATCTAAAATGGTGACAGCTACAATGACATTTGCCATTCAGTTTAGAATAGCAGACAGGATGAGAGCATTGGAATCCATTTGCTTGAGTCATAAGTTGTTGCCATACCAGTGAAAACAGGAAGTACATTCAAAGCCTTTTTAATGCCAGAGAGCTTTTCTCTCCATCCATTTTCCTTGATCTCAACCATTTTAAAAATAAAATGGAAGGTGGATGACTCCGGGGAGGATATATGGTAAACATCAACTAAATACCATATATGAATACATATGTTATTCATATTTGCTTTGGTGGGGGTGAGACAGCATCTCACTAGGTATCTGTGGCTGTCCTGGAACTCACTCTGTAGACCAAAGCTGGCCTTGAATTCATAGAAATCTGTCTGCTTCCTGCCTCCTGAATGCTGGATTCAATGTTGACATGACTAAGGTAATCATATTTTGTTCCAGCTTTATTTTGCATGTGCCTAGACCCTTCTGTTTCATCCCCAACAATCACGTCTGCTTTGGTAACACTTTTGAGACTATCTGTGAAACTGGCCATGGTCCAGCTGTAGTAACCAAAATAACTGATGTTTGTACAAGCTTAAACCTAAAACTTAACTAAAAGGAAGTGTAAATAAAAAAAATAATTATCATATTATACCTAAAAATACTGTTAAGCTTTGCAAAAAAGCAGATATTACTAAGCCATTCCCAAATCCCTCATTAATGCAATCCCATCCCCCTCCCTTGGAAAACTGAGGTAGTTATGGTTTTGTCCTCTTTTTGATTTGGGAAGACATTTTCTGACAGGAACTCCTTCCCCAGTCCTGCCTTGCTTAACTGGAATGCCAATAGTAGGGGATCTGGTCCTCTGGATCTGCCTCTGGTGAAAGATTTGGCTTTGGTTTTGTTGAATGAGTGGCTTACTAACTATGTCAGTGATCGAATATGTGCTGTGCAAGTTTGGCCCAGGGAGTTGTTTATTTGCTTTATTGATTTTTGCTGCTGGTATTTCTGATTGTCTCCACCCCTCAAAAGGGAGTAGGGGTGCCCTCTCTCTGATTGACTGTCAGAGATTCTGCCTGTTTGTCTGGATTGCCACTAGGTGGTATCGTTTGTATGCCATTGTTTGCTCTGGTTTGTCCTCTTTTTCTTCTTCTTCTTCAAAGGAGTCTCCTAGTTTCTCTAGATTCTGCCATCAGGCAGAGCACTCTGTAAACTATTGTTGCAGTTTTCTATCTTTTTGTCAATAAAAGTGGCTTCTTTTCTCTACAAGATGCAAAGTTTCCAGTCACACCAATCCACTCCTAGAGTCACCCTGAACTCTGGCATCAGAGTCTCATCTGCTCCCACAATGGGGATTGTGGCAGGTATTACTTGGGGTTGTCTTCTTTTCATTGCTGGTGCTACTGGGTTGGTCATATTAATTTTCTACTATGTTGAGTTACATAAATTTTCTTCTAACAGAGAGACCACCAAATCTAAACTATAACCCCTGCAATGTAGGCTTAGGAAATTCTCCAAAGGGTTTGGGGATGAGTATAGGGATACACTCTAAAGGAAGACTGCACTTTTATGAGATTGACTGGTCCTCATATGAAGTGGGATGGCCATCTACTGGTTCCCTGGATCCAGCTATTGCAAAGACAGTTTGGCTCAATGTCATAAGACCCCAGGCACCCTGATCAGTTCTTTATATTGATCAATGGCTGACACTTGTTCAAACCCCACCTGCTTGGTACCTTTAGAGATCATCTTGCTGTTTGGGGTTTCTAAAAACTTCTCCCCCTCTGGTTTCCCACCACCTGCCTGTCCCCTTCAGAGGCCAAGTACCTTCTATTGGATTCCCTGCCTATAACCTGTATCTTCCCCACCTCCTCCAGATGTATCCTCCTTCGCCCAACCACAGGCCTCTTCATCCCATCCTACTCCTCTCCATCCTACTTTTCGCACTTTCTTTCCTGGATCTATAACCCGTTTCCTCCCCCATCTCCCTCTCTGACCATCACCATCCCTCCTGATGAAGATACCAAGTTTCCCCAACTTCCCACACTTATTACATCAAAGTTGGCTTCCCGCTTGTTGGACTACCATGCTCACTCTTTCATGATAAGTGTTTCTTTCTCTACTTCAGATCTATATGGCTAATAAAAACAGATACCACCCCACCCTTGTTTTTCTAAAAAGCCTTAGGCCCTAACTGCCCTTCTGGATTCTGTCCTCCACACCCATTGTCCTAACTGGAACTGGGATGATTTCCAGATGTTCCTTCAAATTTGTTTATACTTCAGAGGAAAGATAACATATGGGGTAGAGACAAGGAGGCAGGGGAGACTTTTTTTTAAAACCCTGGCCGCTGGTATGGATGCTGAAAAGTTACTCATTTTTGAGGCAGCTTTTCTATCCAAGCACCTTGTTTGGGACCCCAATAAGAACATAGGTTCCCAAGCAATAGATACTTTTCACTGGAATTCAGGGTGTAACTCAAAGCCCATTAATTTGTTTAAGTCTACTAAGGTTCATCAGGGCTCAGCAGAATCCTGTGATTACAAGAAGCTTTCTGAATTTACACCATTTTGATCCACTGGCTCCAAGAAATGCTAGGGCATTAAACTTGGCTTTTGTCACTCAATCAGCCCTGGCTATCAGCAAAAACTGAAAAAGCTACAGAGATTTGCAGGGATGAATAGTTCCCAGCTCATCAAAGTGACCCCACATGGTTACAATAACCAGGGCACTTAGAAACAAAAGCAAGCTGCCTTGGCTCCTGGCTAAGCCACATGCAGACAGATATAGATTATGCTGGTTGCTTTCCAGTCAGTTCTCCTTGAGCTCCATACTGCTTGTGTTCAAGGGAGAGATAAATAAATAAATAAATAAATAAATAAATAAATAAATAAATAAATAACAGGGAAGATGAGACAGGCCCTATTGGAAAGGAATCAATGTGCTTACTATATGGGAATGTGGATACTGGAGGAATGAATGTCCAACTTGCCCCAAAGCCAGGAAAGCAATGACCGACCACACCACAAGAGAGATGGATAATGAAATAGAATAAAGGGACATGGCCTCTGCCTTCTTAGGCTCTCAAGAGTCCTTGGTTGGTGCATCAATATTAAGCTACTCAATTTAGATTTTGGTAGACACAGGGGCAGTGATTTCTGTTTTTAAAACTCCAATGGGGCCAGCTACCAAGAAAAAAGAGCAATACACGGAGCCACAGACACAATTAAGGACCATAATGAATGGTCAGCCTGGGCCACAAACAGGTGATTACTTGTTCATAGTGGTTCCAGATTGCCCTTTCCCTCTTCTAAGCAGAGATCTCTGAAAATTAAGTACCACTATTACCTTTACTCCTCAAGAAACTAAAATTTCCTTTACACATGCCTACCAATTCAGCTTAACTGCCCCTCTTTCTGAAGAATATTTTCTGGCTCTTTCAGACTCACAGCAGAAACAAATTTAGACCCAGACCCAGGACTGGTAACAACAGTTTCCTAAAGTATGGGCTGAGATTTCCTCTGGACTTGGCAGCATATCACCCACCAGTTGCAATAAGTCTCTTAACTCCAGCCACACCAAGGAGGGCCCAGCAATATCCAAGGAACCAAAAGGCTGCACTGGGAAACCTCTCCATGCCAAGGAGTTGTTGGAAGCTAGCATTCTTATCCCCATTCCAGTCATCTTGGAATATAACTTTCCTGCCTGTCTATAAGACAGGGACCTTAGATTATTGGACAGCCCAAGATGTCTGTGAGGTAAACAGACTGAAACCATTCTTCCCACTGTTCCAAATCCACACACTTTGCTCAATCTCCTCCTGCCAGATGAACAAGTCTACAGGGTTCTAGACCTTGAGGATACTTTCTCTTCCATTCTCCTTGCCCCCACAAGTCAGCCCATATTTTGACTTTGGACTGATCCATATTTGAGAATGGGATGATTCAGTGTCTAATGAGACTAGCCAGCTAACCTAGATATAACTATTCCAAGGGTTCAAAAATTTCCCTACACTCTTTGGGGAGACATTACAAAAATACAGGATTCAGAGTGTCCCACCCTGATTCAACTCTGCTTCAGTATGTAGATAATCTTTTGCTGGCAGCAGCCAACACTGTCACCAGTACAAAAGACACTAAGGACCTGTTTCAGCTGCTTCAGACATTAGGATATTGTGTCTTCATTTAAAAGAAAAAGCCCAGCTCTGTCAAAAAGAAGTCTCCTATCTAGGATACAAGCTAGCTCAAGGTAGAAGAATTCTCAGTGCTGCCCAGAAGGAAGCAGTCCATAGATCTCTGCTCCCTGAACAAAGAAGCGGGTTGGAGAATTCTTGAGGGTAGCAGAATACTGCAGGCTTTTGTTTGCAGGTTTGCTGAAATAGTCCAGCTTATTTATTCTTCCACCATGGGAGACTAGTCTTTGAAGTAAACTTAAATGGAGGAACAAGCTTTCCTGCAACTAAAGCAGGCTCTAACCCAAGCCCTAGCTTTGGCTCTACCAGATGTCAGTAAACTGTTTCACCTTTGTACTCATTAGACTCAGGGCATTTTGACTCAATCCCTGGGACCTTGGTAGAGACCTGTAGTGTATCTATTCAAGCATTTGGACCCTGTGGCCTCTGATTGGCCATCTTGTTTTTATACCATAGTCACAACTGCTATACTGATAAGGGAGAGTAACAAGCTCACCCTGATCCAGAACTTGACTCTTAAGAGCTCCTCCTGCTGTGAAAACTCTTCTAAGAGAGGCAAATCATCAGTGTATGCCAAATGCCTGCATCAATCAATATCAGAGTCTGTTGCTTAATCTGCCCCATCTCACTTCTGCTGTGGTACAGAATCCAAACCCATGGCTCTGAGGACTTGATGGACACTTCTTAAGCAAGTTGCCCAGACCACCAGGGTACCCCCTTGCCTGAAGCAGAGGGTGATCTGTTTGCCAATTCTTTACCAGGCTGGTCATTAACGGAATAAGGAGAGCCAGGACAGCACAAGCCTTGCCACAGGGCACTTCAGTCGCAAAAGGCAGAGCTAGCTCTCTCTCTCTCTCTCTCTCTCTCTCTCTCTCTCTCTCTCTCTCTCTCTCTCCCCAAGGGAAAGGACAAAGGAGTAAACATTTATCCAGAAGCAAGTATGCTTTTGCTATCCTTCATGTCCATGCCACCATGGTTTATAATAAGAGAGAGGCCTATTGACTGATTAAGGAAAAACTGTTATTAAAATAAAACAATAAATTCTTGCCTTCCTTTAAGGGGTCTGGTTACCCAAAGAGGTGGCTATTATCCATTGCAAGGGGGTTTGACAGTCTTGGGGGAAATGTCTTATAGCATCACACACACAATTGTGAAGGTGTTAAAAAGACAGGCTTTTACATATGTCTAGGTAAACAGGAAGATGATACAAGGACCTGAAACAAAAATTCAAAATATAATCAAGAAGAAGAATACTTCTGTCCCAAATGGATATGTAAAGACACTGCCACATATTTAGGGGGCTAAATGACACCACTTTTCTGTCTGCATGGAGGGAATCTATGGGGGAATTTCTCCGATCCCGTGACTAGTGTGCCTAGAAGTAAACAACTCCCTCTATTTTTCTTGCATTGTGGGATCCTTATGGGGGAATAAGATTATATTCAACTGGGCGTGACTGGGGGCTCTGTTTACCATCTAAAGAAGACTGTATCAATCCCCCTCCATTATATTGGCCTGATAGCCCCTGGTTGCCTTCTTTCCTTCCCCCCATTCTTCCCTTCTTCCTCCTCCTCAAAATAAACTGGAGCCAAGAGTTCCTTGGCTGTATCCCTAAATTTACCAACCTCTGAGTAGATGTTAATTATCTCCACTCCTTAACTGACATTTTTATTATGCTTCAGTAAATGTATCACCTCCTAAATTATATACAACCTGAGGTGGCACAAGAGTGCTGGATCTGTTTAAAAGCCCGACTTCTTTACTCTATTGGGAATAACTGTATCCTCTAGCTGATCAGCTTGTCTGTTTCAAGAAATAGCCATTATGTTGGGAGACACAACACCTCATGTGTGGAGGGTCTGACCACCAAAACATTTATTTTAGCTGTATTAAAGTACAGCATAATTTTGAAAAAAAAATTGATAACACTTAACTCAGTCCTGTCAGTACACCAAAGCCTATGACATGTTTATGCTGAAGATCTTTACTAAACATAGAGGGCTTCAGACTTAAGATGAGTTCTTGTTAACATGGAACAATTTTCAAGATAAAGGTCCTGAGAGAGTGATTGAGGTAAATATAATCTCTGTGGGAGTCAGGATTTGTTCTAGCCCTAAGATAACATAGAAGTCACTAAGGCTGATAAAAAGAACAGATGACGTCTCTCTCTCTCAAGAATGAGTTTTATGGCCTAGAAGCAAATATTTAGGAGGAATGGGTCTGGGATAAGTAAAACATAACTTCTGTGAGACCCAGGCAGAGCCTGGATCATCAGAAAGCAAAGGATCACCAGCTTGTAAATTGTATCCTTTCCCAGCATTCCAGGAGGAACAGCGAAGCATTTCATCCAATTAAAGAGATAAGCTGCCTATTTAACTTTTCCTGGCTTCTTTAATGCTTATGTGTGTATACAAGACAGTTTTGCCCTCTATACCCATGTTTTGTCAAGGCAAATTACCTCCTTGCTATTTCTCCCTTTCTGCCTCTCGTATTACTAGATTCATGGTTATTCTTAACACAGAAGCTTATTTCACTTCCACAAACTTGGTACTTTGCTTGTACCACTAGTCTCATTTGGTATATAACCTCAGAACATTTGTATAATAATCCAGTTTTATATATGGTTGTCAATATACTTCTCTAAATTTATGTTTATTCTGGACCAGAGAAGAGCACCTTTTATTTCACTTTGGGCTGCCCCATCAATGATACAGGAGAGCAGCCCCTCTCCTTGTCCCAATGTTGGTAGGAACACAAAAGGTATCTGAGTCTTGAATTCATTCCTCCAAGGAAAACATATGCTAGGCAGGAAAAAGGTGTTTCGCATTCCAGAGTTCTGTGTAGGAAGCACACTACATATCACCACAGCCAACCCCCATGCTAGTGAAAAACAAACAAACAAACAAACAAACAAAAACAGCTAGTTCCTGAGGATTTGCATCTATCAATCAGGAAAAGGGATGGGGTCTACTTTCACCCTCAGGAACACAGTCGAAGGATTGAAGGACAAGGTGTGGTGATTTGCTTTGAACTATATAATCCTTGAATCCATGAGATCCACGTGGTAAAGTTAGAGAAGCAGCTGGACAACAAACAATCTGTTATACTTAAAAGATACCCATTCTGAATTTAGCACCTTTGATATGACTATGAAGCCAGTCCCCCATGAGTTCTGCCAGGAAGTGCCTGTTAATAAGCTGCAAGTTAAAATGAAGCCAAAGCTGTGATCCAAGCAATAAACTTCAACATTAAAGGAATCAGATTTGACCTTGTTTTAACCGAAGAGCAAAGAAAGAAGCCCAGAAGCAGAGCTGACCATGGCTTGAGTTTGATATGATTAGAGAATATGGACACTTCAAAAGTCGAAGCTGCATTCTGGGAAGAAATAGAAGCATCAAGGAAGTCTTGATCCTGGGACTGGTGAAATGGATCAGCATGGACCGAAGGAACGCCTCAGTGGTTAAGTTCTCTTCTGAGGACCTGGGTTTGGTTCCCAATACCTATATCAGGTGGCCTACAACCTCCTGGACTCCAGTTCCATGAGATCCTTTGCTCTCTGGACCCTGTTAGACCCTGCTGGACCTTGCATGCAAGTGGTGCATATAAACCCACCTAAGTGCATACATAACTATATATAAATTTAACAAATTTGTTTGTTAGTTCACTATCTAAAAAGAAAGAGTATGCTGGAGTTACCTAGGTAGGGAAGTGGGAAAGGTTTAGGAGGAGTCAGGGGAGGCAGATAGGGAAGCCATGATCATAATATGAATGAAAACATCCTTTCGATAGAGAAATAGAAAAATAGTTGTCCTTAGACACACACACATATACACACAAACACACACACACACACACACACACACACATTAACAACAACAATAAATTTTAAAATACTTAAAAGAAGTTGCAGTAGCTTCTTTCTGAAATGAATGTCAGTTAAATTTGTAGAGTTGGTTTTCCTATAGTTTATGCTGTTGCTGAGTCCAAATTGAACAAGTATCGATGTCTGCCAAAACTTTTTTCACCTTGGTAAATTTCTTTCTTTCCACAGTAGGCATCTCTTCTGGCCACACTTGGCTTTCTTGTTTGTGGCTTGTGTATATTCTTTCTCTTTTCCAAGACGTCTAAGATTGCCCTTGTGGTGGCTAATATTTCAGCTGGAAAGTGTCTCCTATGGGGCTTTTGGAGTGTAGAAAACAGAAGCAGCACTGAGCTTTGAGCAGGTGGAGTACCTGTCTTTGTTACTTCCAGACAGCCTGAGGGTTATTCATCTGACCAGAGGAGCTGCTGCTGGGGAAGTCAGAATTTCCAACTTCTATGGTAGTGAAAAACAGCTAGGTCACTTTAGTGTTTGGTCTACCTACTGACCTTAGGCTCAATTATCTAATTTGAAGAGTTATTCTCAAGTCTCTACGGAGTGTGACTTTCTCTCTCAATTAACTTTCCAACCTGAGGAAAGCCTCCTGCTTCCTGAACACTGGGGCTTACCTGGGTCAGGCCTCCAGTTCTTCACAACGTGCTCCTCTGCAAAAAATCCCATACCTGACAGCCAGAGCAGGCCAAATTCAGACTCTTCAAGCTATTCTCAGTCCCTGGGGCATCTCAGATTTTAACATTAGAATCTTTCAAAATGGCACACGGCTGTTGCTCTCTGACTCATATAAAATGGCAAAATGGGATTTCTCTATATTATTGACCCATCTGATGGAGGAGGACTCACTCTCTCCCCAATATCTGCAGTCAGAGCTGGGGCATCTGAGGACTATGGGCTCATAATTGGGGTAGGACGGTGTACATTATATCTGTCTTATCTTTTTCAAAACAACTTCTAAGTTCCTTTCTTACCACCAGAGAACTGTAGTCTGAAGCCTTGCTTGATTTACGTCTCGGCTTTAACAGTCTTTTTTCCCTCTTCTTTCTGGAATCCTTTAACTTTCCTTATAGAGTTTCACAACACTGCCTCTTTTTTGTTTGTTTAGAATGTGGTGTGGTTTTTCTCGTTCTCTCTCTTCTTCACTGACTCCCACAGAGGTAGCCTTTATTCAGTCAATTTATCCAGAAGTCCTCCAAGGTGGACTTGTTTGCCCCCTGGGAAAAGGGAGCTGCAAAGGGAAATACTGCCCCTTCTGTTTAACAATCTGTGTAGCAAAACAGATACCAGGAGAAGTTTTCGTCATAAACCGTCATCATGTATCTTTGGGATTCATATTAACACTACAAGAATTGAGAAGTTAAGAGGCTGGGAGCTATCTCCATAGGTAAAATGTTTTCTATACAAGCACGAAACCTGAGTTTGGATCCCTAGTACCCATGTAAAAAAGTCAGGTATGCTGGTTCCCACTCATACTCCCAGTATAGGAGAGATTGTCCAGTCAGTCTGGCTTACTTACCCAGCTCCAAAGCAATAAGAGCCCTTATCTCAAAAAAACCAAAACAAGACAACAAGCAAGACAAAAACAAAACAAGGTAGATAGTTCTTCAGGAATGATATTAGAGGTTGATCTCTGATCCCCACATGCACACATGCAAGCATACACATAAACAAATAATGGACTAATTAATCATAGAAGTAAACATATGGCAAACACAAGTTAAATTCCATATGGATGGCCCAAACTACAAAGCAGGCTCTACCAAGGTTGCTACCCAAATAGCTTTTCCAAACATGCTTATATTTCAGAAAATGCTGCCTTTTTTGGGGGGGGGGGAATGGAAACCATTCTGTAGGCTTCAAAACCATAAAGAGATGCCAGTGGTTAAGTATGGTGTATATCGTGGATAAGTAAATGATGGGGTAGAAAAAAAGGGTCTGGGGATGTAGCTCAGATGGTAGAGTGTTTGCCTAGTATCCACAAGGTATTGTGCTCTAACCTGAGCTAAATAGACCAAGAGGAAGTAAAGTATATGATATAAGAATATCAAAGGACAAAAGTGAGTGATAATGGGAAAATGATATTCAAACAGAAATAGTTGATAAGTTTACAGAAAAAAGTAATTTAGAACATATACATGGATACTTCATTTAGTAAACATTACAGTGACAACACAGACATAACCAGAAGGTCAGAAGAGATCTCAAGTTATTTCACAATACGTCTATGTCAACTGCAGAATATGCCATAACACATGCAGAGAGAAAAGAATCATCTCCTAAAGTTATTCCATATTTGTATATTTCAATATGTTTATATATAATATTATTTATATATTTATATAATATAAATTCATAAATACTTAAATATATACATTTATGTATATAAATATATTTAGAAATATATAATTCCTAAATACTTAAATATATATATATATTTTTTGATACTTTATTTACATTTCCAATGTTTCCCCCTTCCTAGGTCTCCTCTTTGGAAACCACCTATCCCCTCCCCCTCCCCCACCTCTATGAGGGAATTCCACCTCCCACCTACCCACCCACCCACTCCCATATTCCCACCTTGACATTCTCCTTTACTGGGGCCTCTCCTCCCCCTGATGGTCAACAAGGCCCTCCTCTGCCACATATGTGGTCTGAACCATGGGTCCCTCCATGTGTATTCTTTGGTTGGTGGTCCAGCCTCCATGAGGACCGGGGTGTGTGTGTGTC
>CM052722.1:72668825-72682667 GCA_028551405.1 Uromys caudimaculatus
CTCAGTCCAGCGGTTACTGTAAAGTGAAACTTGGGTATTCCGAATTTTTGGGCTAATATCCACTTATCAGTGAGTACATACCATGTTCGTTCTTTTGTGACTGAGTTACCTTGCTCAGGATGATATTTTCAAGTTCCATCCATTTGCCTGCAAATTTCAAAATAAATATGTATTTTTAAGTATCCAGACATATATAAACATATGTGCATGTATATATGTATATGTACATATATTTATGTGTATATGTATATATGTGTATATGTATATATACATATATATTCATACACATAAACATAGATACATAAATATACATACATACATATAAATACAAGCCAGCATGAGTTCACATGAAGCTGCCTTCCATATGGAATTTAGTATATAATAAATTTATTTAAAATACAGGCCTAAAGAAAGGATAAAGAGACAGGAAGAGGTCAGTATTGGTGGAGGCAGTTGTGTATCATTAATGTAGTCCAATCAAATGCCATCTTGCATCCCAAGGAGGATGCTGAAAGTAACTTGATCTGCCTTTAGGTAGAACAAATGATACTGCTACCCTCACCTGGATCAGTCCTGGAAATGATCAGTTTGGAAATGTGTGATCTTGGGGAAATCAGGTCTTTGCAGTGCAAGTCATAACTGAACTTACTAATAGCTGACCTCTGGCATGTGCCTGTTACCCAGCAGCTGAAGCAGTAGGCCTCTCTTTAAAGGAGCTTCCTTGAAGTCCAGAGGTGTGTCTATCATAACTGCATCCTTAAATGGGATGTGGGAAGTGGAATACCCTCATAGAGGTGGGGGAGGGGGAGGGGATAGGTGGTTTCCAAAGAGGAGACCTAGAAAGGGGGAAACATTGGAAATGTAAATAAAGTATCAAAAAAAATATATATATATATTTAAGTATTTAGGAATTATATATTTCTAAATATATTTATATACATAAATGTATATATTTAAGTATTTATGAATTTATATTATATAAATATATAAATAATATTATATATAAACATATTGAAATATATAAATATGTATACAAAATATATAAAGATAAAATATATATAAATATATTTTAAAATGTGAAAAATATATTTATATAATATATATTTCTAAACATTTACTATATCAGTATTAAAGTATCATAAATTTAGGGATATATACATATATATATAATACATAATACAAATGTATAATTTATATCATACAGCATGCGAAGGTGTAATGTATAATGTGAAATATATAATCAATGATATGTAATATGTATGTATATTATTCAAATATTTATGTATATTTGGTTTTATAAAAAAATATGATTATGAAAACATAATATTGATATTAAAAAATGTATTATATTATAAATATATGTATATATAAATAAATATTATATTACATTTATTATTTGTGTTAAATAAAATTATTTTAATATATTAATTATGTTAAATGTACTATATTAAATATTATATTAAATAATTGTTATATTATATTTATGTATAATTTTTTTTTACTTGTTCATTTTACATCTTGCCACTGCCCCCCTCCCAGTCACCTCTCCCACAATCCTGCCTTCATTTCCCCTCCCCTTCTCCTTCGAGCTCATGAGCTTCTCCTTAGTATCCTTCGACCCTGGCACATCAAGTCTCTGCAAGGGTAGGCACATCCTCTCCCACTGAGGCCAGACAAGGAGCTCAGCTAGAAGAACATATCCCACAGAAAGGCAACATCTTTTGGGAGAGCCCCCATTCCAGTTCTTTGGGACCCACAAGATGGTCAAACTGCACATCTGCTACATACGTGCAGGGAGGCCTAGGTCTAGCCTGTGTAAGTTCTTTGGTTGGTGGTTCAGACTCTGAGAGCTCCAAGAGTCCAGGTTAGTTGACTCTGTTGCTCATTCTTTGGAGTTCCTATCCCTTGGGGACCCATAATCCTTCCTCCTATTCTTCCATAAGTGTCCCCAAGCTCCATCCATTAGTTGTAGGTAACTGCATCTGTCTGAGACAGCTGCTGGGAACCTCTCAGAGGACAGTCATGCTAGACTCCTGTCTGCAAGCATAACAGAGTATCATTAATAGTGTCAGGGATTGGTGCTTGCCCATCGGATGGGTCTCAAGTTGGGCCAGTTATTGATTGGCCATGAAATAAATAAATATATGTATATATTTATTTATTTATTATATGTATTATAAAATATATTTATATTATATTTTATTGTACTAAATATACCAAAGTAAATATCATTTTATTAATATTTTATATGTATTTTTTACGTTCACTTGTTTTTATTTGGTTTTTACAATTTTTTTAATAAAAGTCATACAATGTATTCTTCTTTTAATTGGTTATTTTATTTATTTAGACTTCAAATGTTATCCCCCTTCCCAGTTTCCCCTCCACAAATCCCCTATCCCATCCCCCATACCCCCTGCTTCTATGAGGGTGCTCCCCCACCCACCCATCTACTCCTGCCTCACTGCCCTAGCAGTCCACTAAGCCGGGGCATTGAGCCTCCCCAGGACCAAGGGCCTCCAATCCCATTGATGCCAGCCAGATAAGTCCATCCTCTGCTACATATGCAGCTGGAGCCATGTGTCCCTCCATGTGTACTCTTTGGTTGGTGGTTTAGTCCCTGGGAGCTCTGGGGGGTCTGGTTGGTTGATATTGTTGTTCTTCCTATGGGGTTGCAAACCCCTTTAGCTTCTTCAGTCCTTCCCCTAACTCCACCATTGAGGTCCCTGTACTCAGTCTAATGGTTGGCTGTGAGTATCTGAGCATCTGCATCTGTATTTGTCAGGCTCTGGGAGAGCCTCTTAGGGGGAAAGCTATACAAGGCTCCTGTCAGCAAGCGCTTCTTGGCATCAGCAATAGTGTCTGGGTTTGGTGTCTGCAGATGGGATGGATCCCCAGGTGGGGCAGTCTCTGGATGGCCTTTCCTTCAGTCTCTGCTCCACTCTTTGTTCCTGCATTTCCTTTAGACAGGAACAACTCTGGGTTAATATTTTTGAGATGAGTGGGTGGCCCCATCCCTCAACCAGGGGCTGTGCCTAACCTGGATATGGTCTCTACAGGTTCTCTCTTCCCTTTGTTCATTATTTCAGCTTATGTCATCCCAGTTGGGTCCTGGGAGCCTCTTGCTTTCCTGGCATCTAAAGACCCAGCTATACCACTCCTGGGCATATGCCCAGAAGATGCTCCAACATGTAATAAGGATACATGCTCTACTATGTTCATAGCAGCCATATTTATAACATCCAGAAGCTGGAAACAACCCAGATGTCCCTCATCAGTGGAATGGATACAGAAAATGTGGTACATTTACACAATGGAGTACTACTCAGCTATAAAAAACAATGACTTCATGAAATTTGCAGGCAAATGGATGGAACTTGAAAATATCATCCTGAGTGAGGTAACTCAGTCACAAAAGAACACACATGGTATGTACTCACTGATAAGTGGATATTACCCCAAAAGTTCAGAATACCCATCATACAACTTACAGACCATATCAAGCTCAAGAAGAAGGAAGACCAAAGTGTGGATGCTTCAGTCTTACTTAGAAGGGGGAAACAAAATAATCATGGGAGGTAGAGGGAAGGAGGGACCTTAGAGGGAGAGAGGAAGGGGAGGGAAAAAGTGGGGCAAGATCAGGTGTGAGAGGAGACAGAGGAGAATTACAGAGGGCTAGGAAATCTGTATTTTCTATATCGTTAATGTAATATATTAAACTATATATTAATATATTATAATTGTTATAAGGTATTGAATTATAACAGAATATACAAATATATATTATACATAAATATAAACATATTTTATATATTTATATAATATGTAGTCCTAAGCACTTTAAGTATTAGTATTAAAGTATTAGTTATTTAGGAATATATATTATATAATACATAATATATATAATGTATACTATATAATATATAATGTGTAATGTATAATATGTAATACATTCATACATATATACATACATATATAATTTATATGTATATTTATATATGCTTATATAAAAATATAGAGAGGATATGATTATAACTATGTAATTATAAAAATATAATTATGATATTATAAATAAACATAAGCATAAACATATGTTTATATTTGTAAATGAATATAAATATATTCCCAAATATATATTTATATATAAACAAATGCATAAATTATAAATGCAATATTGATTATTATATTATGCAATATAATTTATTATTATATTAAATGTTATATTACATTTATTATTTATTATGTTAAATTAAATTATATTAATGTTATGTCAAGTATATTAAATATACTATATTAAATATTATATTAAATTATATTAATATATTAAATTTATATATTTTTTTTACTTAGTCCCTTTACATCCTGCTCACTGCCTCCCTCCCAGTCACCCTTCCACAATCCTTCCTCCCATCCCCTCTCCCCTTCTCCTCTAAGTAGTTGTCTTCCTACCCTGGCACATCAAGTTTCTACAAGGCTAGGCACATCCTTTCCCACTGAAGCCAGACAAGGAAGCCCAGATAGAAGAACATATCCCACATATAGGCAACAGCTTTTGAGATAGCCCAATTCCAGTTATATACTGTATATTTATTTCAAAACATATAAAGATATTAATTATTATGTAATATTTATTATGCTATAATATAATATCAATATATAATATACAATTAATATATTAGCATATATTAATAAAATATATTTATGTATTCATATAGTGATATAATATACATATTTCTAATACTTAGATTATATTCCTAAATATATAGATTTACATACAAACAAATATATATATATAGTATGTGTGTGTATATGGTGGGTATGTGTGTGTGTGTGTGTGTGTGTGTAACAACAATTAAAGAAGAGGCCATGAACTTGAGAGAGCGGGTGGAGGTGGATGCATAGCAGGAGCTGGATGAAGAAATGGAAGAGAGAAAATAATTTAATTATAACGTCAAAGGTAAAAAATATATTAATATGTTTTAAAAGAGAGTTCGGCCCAAACATGCTCAGATTAATTTCTAAGACTTGAGTTACTAAACTCAGGGTCTTGAACAGAGCCAGAGTTGGAATATGTACACTTTAAGGACTTTTTTTTCTTTTGGTTGCATCTTTCAAAGCTGTAATGGCGCAAAATCAGTCACCTAATGTGATCCCATAATGCTGTAATGCTCAGATGGGTATCTTCCTCTCATAGAGAAACTAGAAGGCTCCAGGGTTCCAGCTGTCCATAGATATTGATTAGCACAATGCCAACTAGAAAGGCTATTCTAATCACACAGAGTGCCCATTCTGATTGGGCAATGTGTTGTCAGGCAGATAAACCATCCAATTATACTCATACCTTGTTGTCCAATCAGATATCAAGTTGGTTCATTACGTGGCATAACGGGCAAGTGTATAGTATGTTCACTGTTACCTCAGAAACCGCCATTTTCTGACTTTTAGTCTGGTTGGCACACACGGCCATGGCGTCTACCTTGGCTATGCCAGCTCTGGAGGAGTTATCTTCTGATACATCTGAAGAACTGGTGCAGACAAGAAAGCCTAAGAAAGCCGAGTCCAAGAGGGAAAAAGGCAGGCCAAAGAAAGAGAAGCTGGAGAAGAAGCCCAAAAAGGAGAAGGAGAAAGAGAAGCAGGAGAAAGAGAAGCGGAAGAAGAAGCTGGAGCAAGAGAAGCCGGAGGAAGAGAAGCCGGAGAAGAAGCCCAAGAAAGAGAAGCGGAAGAAGAAGAAGCCAGAGGAAGAGAGGCCAGAGGAAGAGAGGCCGGAGAAGAAGCCCAAGAAAGAGAAGCGGAAGAAGAAGAAGCCAGAGGAAGAGAGGCCAGAGGAAGAGAGGCCAGAGGAAGAGAGGCCGGAGAAGAAGCCCAAGAAAGAGAAGCAGGAGAAAGAGAAGCGGAAGAAGAAGAAGCCGGAGCAAGAGAAGTCAGAGCAAGAGAAGCCCAAAGAGCGTCGTGGCTCACTTTGCCTTCTCGAGCGCCAATGCAAGAAAGATGAGCATAGAGCTGCCGGTCTCATCAGACGCCGTAAGAACAGCTTTGCCATCTACTTTCCGAAGGTGCTGAAGAACATCCATGTAGGCCTCTCCCTCTCGAAGCGGTCTCTGAACATCCTGGATTCATTCGTGAAGGATATGTTTGAAAGAATTGCCTCCGAAGCAAGCTTCTTGGCCCGTCAAACCAGAAGCCCGACTATCAACTCCAGAGAGATCCAGAGTGCTGTCCGTCTTCTGCTTCCTGGAGAGCTCTGCAAACGAGCCGTGGCTGAAGGCACGATGGCAATGGTCCGGTACATCTCCAGCAAGTGAGCAGCTTCAACTTCAAACCAACAAAACCCAAAGGCTCTTTTCAGAGCCACCACTTCTCCTAAGAGAGCTGTAGCATGGATAGCTCTAGCCAGTGAGAGACTTTGACTTTAAACCAAACAAAACCCAAAGGCTCTTTTCAGAGCCACCACTTCTCGGTTCGAGTTTGATTGACCTCTGGAAGCCTCCGGCCCATACATCAGTTGTTCCCGATTAAGTTAAAAAATAAAATGTTGTCCCAGCTAGTTTATTTGGAGTTCTGTTGGCAAAGGGATAGGTTTTTCTTCATTGCGTCGTATTTGACATTTTTTCCCCTTTCATTGAATTTTTTCCTCATATTCTGATTATGGTTTCCTTTCTATCTATGCCTCCCAGATTTTCCTCACATCCCATCCCACCAGGATTCACCACGTTTGTATCTCTCATTAGAAAACAAACAAGTTTCTAAGGGATAATAATATAATAAAATTAATATAACATTATAAAATATAATAACAATATAGTTTAATAAAATATAGTATAGTTATGCTAATGTAATAAACATAATATAACATCACAAATATAATATAACATAATATAATATATATTAGTATAATATAAAACAAAAATTAACATCAGAATTGGCAGGAGAAACAGAGCCCCAGTCATTCACACTCAGGAATCCCATAAAAACATTAAGCTTGAAGCCACAATATAGATGCAAAGGACCAGGAGGTCCTTTAAACAGTTTAAAAAGAGAGTTTAAAAAGAGAGAAAAAAATAATATAAAAATTTTAAAAGGAAGCCCTGACACAACATTGGAGACAAGGAACCTCCAAAGATGCCATTGAGTTCACTTTCTCCTGGCCGTCTACTACTGGGCATGGGGCATACATTTAAGAGTAGTTTGTTTCCACAGTGAGACTCCCTTTGAGGAAGCTACATTTTCATTTCTAAGTAGTTATCAGTTGGAGATTACTTCTGGGTTAGAAATGGGGGGTAGGACATGTGTCCGCTTCTCTTTTCATCAATAGCCTCTTCCTCTCCCCAGGTCAGATCCATTGCAGGCAGGCCCTGTGCATGCTGCCCATCTCCAAGAGTTTCTATGTGTTTGAATAACTGACCTGGCCTTGTTTCCGTGGTGTCCTCCATCCCCTCTGTATCTTACCTTTTATATTGCCTCCTCTTCCACCAGGTTCTCTGATCCCTGCAGGGGGTGTACTGATGGACACATCCCATTTAAACCTGAGTGCTCCAAGGCCTCTCACTCTCTGCACAATGCCCAGCTGTGGGTCTCTGTATGTGTTCTCATCTGCTGCAGGAGGAAGCTTCTCTGATGATGCTGAGCCAGGTAGTGATGTAGGAGTATAGCAGAAAATAATGAAGAGTCATTTTATGGTTACATCTCTTTTCTTGCTTTTTTTTTTTTTTTTAAAGAATGGCTTTAATCGTCATTAAGTAAGTGTGCAGTGGAAGTATGCCTCAGATAGTCTGGGCAGGGCAGGCAACAGGTCACTCCTGCTGCCACAGCTCCAGACACTAGTTTGTACATGAGAAGACAATGAGGGAAAGCAGTCCCTTTCAAAGAAACTTGGAAAAAAATTGTTCACAGTGCTTTGTATCAACAGAATGTATTTATGACAATTACATGTACAGACTCACACACCCTAGGGCTCTCTTCATATCCTAAAGAAAACAAGCGTTTACATTATTCATGACTTATACTAAATTTAAACAGAAAGATCAATTGTACACTTTCCCCTCAGACAGGATAAATTGCCAAGGTGCACAGCTTAGCATCATCAGAGTTGTCCGCAAAGGGAATGGTGGTTAGAAACAAAAACACTTTCTTGAGAATGAAGTACCTTTTTCTCTTGCTGCTATAACCAGCAAGTGCCAGCAGTAATCAAAATGGAAGAGGGCCCGGCAGGTTTACCTGGGCAAGCTGACCAGCACACATCACAGTTTAAAAAGGAAGGTTATGTACGCTATGTTAGAAGTCCCAACTAGGCAGTGTCAAGTGACATCTATTTCTTTGCTTGCTAAGTGATCACACCCCTTGGTCAGGTGTGACAGGTCTCATGGCGTTGGGCTTCTTTTTCTCTGCAGGCTTTAAAATCTGGAAGGAACACATGAGGGTTTCATCCACACTCATCATGGCACCTGCATTGTCAAACTCGCCACAGTAGTTGGGTGCAGAAAACAGAGTGACTGTCTCTTTGCAAAAACTCATACCCATCTTTACCCACCTGATGGGCTCTCCATATAAGATCCAAATCAAGTTTATGGAGACATTTTGCAACCACTTCTGCACAAAAAGTGGAAGGACACTCCTCTGTCATTTTCACCCCAGTCTAAGACATCTTTATTGGGGTCAGACCACGAAAGATCACAAAGAGGACCGTGATCTGGTACATCAGTTGGTCTCGTAATTTGCCGAATCTGTTCCATAGATTGAAGATCTGGTGATAAACCTCCATGACAGCAGAATATCTTCTCCTCCATGATGGCTGCTATCAGTAAGCAGTTAAAACAGTCTGTGAACATTTTCCACAGCTTAATGTCCTATCCTCTTTTACACTCATCAGAAAGTCTGTAGATTCTATTGATACTGGCACACTCATGGTTCCCTCTGAGAAGAAAAAAGTTATCCGGATACTTGATTTTGTAGGCCAGCAAGAGGCAGATCGTCTCTACCGACTGTTTGCTCCTGTCCACATAGTCCCCGAGAAACAAATAGTTGCTTTCTGGAGGGAAGCCACAGTATTCAAACAGACAGAGCAAATCATAGTACTGCCCGTGGATGTCACCACATTATCTTGAGTGGCGTTTCAAGTTCTAAAAGGATAGGCTGACTGAAGATCTCCCGAGACTTCAGGCAGAGTCCTCAGATTTCGTTTTCCTGGAGTTGAACATTCTTGCCTGGCTTGGACCCTCTCACTTCCAGCAGCCATTGGATGATACTGTAGATGATATCTACCATCACCATCCCACTGTCCTGTCACCAACCCACCACTGCTGCCTGCTCAGGTCTCACTCCCTCCTGCTACAGCCGTAGGAGCGGTGGTGGTGGTGGTGGTGGTGGTGGTGGTGGTGGTGGTGGTGGTGGTGGTGGTGTGGCAGCAGCAGCTGTGAGGCATCTTCCCCCTCCCCCAGCCTCCCCACCCCCCTACCACCCCCACCCCCACCCCCCGGCTCCCGGCTTCCTCCTCCTCTCACCACTGGAACCACCTGTTATTTTTTTTCAGACAATGGTATTTGGTTAACGGGGCTATCTAATATTCTCAGGTTCTCGGTCACCCAAACAGTGTTGGGTATGGGTTCAATCACATGGAGTGGGCCTTAAATTCAATAAGATACTGGTTGGTTACTCCCACAACTTTTTTCTTTTCTTTTTTTTTTTCTTTTCATTAATTTATTTATTCACTTTACATCCTGATCACAGCCCCCCTACTCCCAGTTCTATGGTCACATGCCCCTCCTCCCACCGCCCCTCTCTTTTTCAAGTCACAGCAGGGCTAAGCATATCCATTCCCTCCTGCTGAGGCCCAACTAGGCAGTCCAGCTAAGAGAAAGAGATCCAATGGTAAGGAACAGAATCAGAGACAGCCCCTAAGATCAAAAACTCAAGTGATGGCAGATGCTAGCAAGGATGTGGAGCAAGGGAACACATCTCCATTGCTGGAGGGAGTGCAAACTTGTGTACTACCACTCTGGAAGTCAATTTGGCTTTTTCTCAGAAAATTGGGAATAGTTCCACCTCAAGACCCAGCTATATCACTCCTGCATATATACCTAAAAGATGCTCCACTATATCACAAGAACACTTGCTCCACTATGTTCATAGCAGCTTTATTTGTAATAGCCAGAAGCTGGAAACAAGCTAGATGTCTCTCCTCTGAGAAGGGGCAGGAACACATTTCCCCCACCAACCCACCCTGGTAATCAAGTCTCTTCAGACAAGGCAGCCCAATTAGATGAACAGGACCTACAAGCAGGCAAAAGAGTCAGGGTAAGCCTACACTCTAATTGTTGGGGGACCTGCATGAAGACCAAGCTGCACTTCTGCCACATATGTCCAGGGAGTTTAGGTCCCGCCATGTCTGCTTTTGGTTGGCGGTTCAGTCTCTGGGTGGGGCAGTCCTCAAGGGTCCAGGTTAGTTAAATCTACTGATCTCTTTGTGGAGCCCCTATCCCCTCCAGGTCCCTCAATCCTTTCCCCATGGGGTATTTTACTTTTGATATCTTGTTCAAGACTTATTCTGTCACTTTGTGTGCCTTTGTCTCCTGGAGGAAAAAAATGTTTAAGTTGCATTAATAGAGAGAATAGTATCTGTTTGGACTCTATGACTGATAGGAACCAGTAAGACTGAACTCTAACTACAGGTTTTGGATCAGTTGTAGTCTGGGCTTTTTGGCTGTACCTCTTACTGAATCGACTATTACAATGGGCAAATGGCTAGATATGTCTAAGCCTCAGCAGTCTCCTCTAGAGAACAGGAGCCTACCAGTGAGGTAAGGGCAGGAATCATAGTCTGCAACCAGTTAGTGAATAATGGATATCTCAGCTCTCAGTTTTGAGAGTTATGGGTAATGAGAAACAGTGGGTTTAGACTCTGTTCCAAACAGCTGTGTGGATGCATTCTTGGCTCCCTATGCCCCATTTGTTTGCTTAGGACTGACAGCTGAGATAAGAAAGGATGACCTTTTCTCTCCTGAGTCTCACTTTATGGCTTTATGTTAGAGAACTTGCATAGATAAGCCTGCTCTGAGTAATGATGGGTAGTTGCTAGGATGTATTTGGAAAGTGCTTTGTTGCCTCATTAGCTATGAGCATTGCTGATTCAGGGCTTTGTGATAAGTAAGCCAGACCTCTTCACCCCCATGAAATCTCTTCTTCCCCTCTCTGTCTTTCTATGTAAAATGGTCTATCTTTCAAGCTTTGGCTCAAGCCTATGTGATCCTTTGTTAAAATATTCTGACCAATACAGAAAACTGAGCATACTACAAATTACTCTCCTCTAGAGGAACTAGCATTTCATAAAAGAGTGGAGGTAGTATTCAAGATGCAATATCTTCCTTGAGCCTCTAAGATATATGATTCTTCATGGCCTTCTTGAAATGCTGACTACTAAGAGTCACTCAGTAGTATCCCAGTTCTCCATTCAACTGTAATGTCACGAAGGATAAGAGCCACATCTCATCTTTCCTCATATTCTAAGATTCAGTACTGCAATAAATAGTAGGATGATCTTTTTATTGGGCACTTTATACTACATAGCTGACACTCTAACATTTTATGCATATAGCGTCTTTACTGGTAAGGAAGCAAAGGAGGCAGGAGTGAGAGAGAAAGAATTGTGTTCTAACATAAGTTGAACAAAAGCCTCCTCTGAGTCCAAGGAGAGTTCTGGAGATAAAATGATCCATTAGAAGTACTGATTTCCTTTGGGAGAAAATGCTATTATCTTTATGCAGGGAAAAAAGCATCCCAAAACAAAACGCCAAAAACATGCAGAACAAAATCCCTCTCTTTCTCATAGTCAGACCCTAACTCAAACCTGAGCCAGTGATTTGTGATGTTTTACACAAATAATCAGAGCCTAACTCCTAATGACCACTGGCATCTCATCTCAAATAGCCAGTCTCAGGGAAGGCTCAATTAAATGGCATTATAAAATTTACTACCTACAAAGATAGTGAGCTGGCCATGGCTTACCTACTCAAATTAAACTTTGCAAATGGCCCAGAAGACAAGGTCAGATGACTTTTTAAAAGAAACAGAATATTTTAATTTATTATTTGAAGATTTCATGCATGAATAAAATATAATTTGAACATATCTGCCTCCCACTCCCACTCCTACCAGATACCAAACCTACTGCATCCTCCTCTCAACTGTATATTCTATTTTTAAAAAAAATTCAGAGTCAACTTAGTACTATCCATAGGCACAGTTGGAGCACCATCCACTGGTGCATAGTCAGTCTATCAGGGTCCACATTCCAAAGGAATACTAACTATTCATCTGCCAGGAGTCAACAACTGCCAACTGATCCTCAGTTGGGGGAGGAATGCTGCTTACTAGCTTGCTCTCCATGACTTCCTCAGTCTGATTTCTTATAGCAACCTCCAGACTGATTTCTAAAGTGGCTTCTCTAGTTTATACTCTCCATTACAGTATATAAGGCTTACCCTTTCCCAGAATCCATGCCATTGCTTATGGTTATTTGTATCCCAGGTTTCTGTATCTCTGAAGAAAACTGGTACTTTGATTCCCAGCAACCATCAACTGCCAATTTGGTCATTTTAGACTATGTGTTAGCCATTTGTATTTCTTGTTTTGAGAATTTTTTGTTCTATTCCACATTCCATCTTTAATTGGGTTGTTTTGTTTTGTTTTGCTTTCCCTGTTTCATTTTGTAAACATTGTTCAGTTATTCTAAACACCAATCTTCTGTCAGATGTACAGCAAGCATAGAGTGGATAACACAGGGGCCCCCAAGCACTCTATTAGAGAAGCTATTGGCTTCCTCCCACTCTATGAACTATCTCTTCACTAGAGTCATGGTTTTCACTGCACAGAAGCTTCTTACTTCAGGAGACTGACTCATTTGTCAATTATTGGTGTCCTTGTGCTATTGGAACGCTATTCAGAGCTTGCCCATCCACCAACATTTTAAATCCAGCTACATACAATATCCCAACACCACAGCAGCTCTCAAGACAAACTGCTAGCCAACAGCCCACTGCCCACAACTTTGCCATGATGGAGGATCCTAACTGGGTTAGTAACACCCAGGAATTACAAGGCCGAGCCAAGATCAGCATAAACAAACATCAATGCAATAGTGGTAAGATGTTTATGGGATATTTAAGCTGAGATACAAGCAAGAAAGATCTGGCTGAATATCCACCTCCTTTTGGAAACATTATAGACGACACTAATTTTTAAAAGATCCATTATCCTGCAGAACCAATATAAATACTTCAAAAGTCACTATGTACTAATGCTTTCTTTCCCTTGGTTTGCTTTTCAGCAAAGCCCACCAATCAATTTGGATGGCTCACTAGGGTTGCCCTTTATTCAACCAACCAAGCACTAAAGTCAGTCACCCTCACTCAGATTCACTCCCAACTCAATGATTTGTTTTCATTCTAATTCACTCTTCTTCTCTATCAGTCCCACTAGGCCTCAATTCCCATACCTACTTTGTATTATACTAATGGACATTCCTATTTCTGCTGACTTTACAAGGCCAAAACACCTATATCGCAATAAGATTAATCTAATAAAAATTATCAAAGAACTAATAATACATAAATATTTATTCATATTATACTAGAAGAAAAACTATACAAAAACTAGTTTCATTAGTTACTTTGTCTTCTCATATTTTCATAGCAAGGGAAAGAAACCCATCTTCTGCTCATCTTTGGATTCAAATTTTAAATCATTGAACTTAAAAATAATCGACATTGGCTGTGGCAGGAAACTTCTGCCTGGGACACTAGGATTCCATAGACAAGCAGCTCCGGGAGAAAAATCCTCTCTCCCAGCAAC
>CM052722.1:72683167-72734947 GCA_028551405.1 Uromys caudimaculatus
AAACCCAGGATAGCCAAAGCTATTCTCAACAACAAAAGAACTTCTGGGGGAATTAGCATTCCTGACCTCAAGCTGTACTACAGAGCAGTAGTGATAAAAACTGCATGGTATTGGTACAGCTACAGGCAGGTAGATCAATGGAATAGAATTGAAGACCCAGAAATGAACCCACCCACTTACGGTCACTTGATCTTTGACAAAGGAGCTAAAACCATCCAGTGGAAAAAAGACAGCATTTTCAACAAATGGTGCTGGTTCAACTGGTGGTCTACATGTAGAAGAATGAGAATTTATCCATTCCTATCTCCCTGTACAAAGCTCAAGTCCAAGTGGATCAAGGACCTCCACATAAAACCAGATACACTGAATCTAATAGAAGAGAAAGTGGGGAAAAGTCTCGTACGCCTGGGTACAGGGGAAAAGTTCCTGAAAAGAATACCAATGGCTTATGCTCTAAGATCAAGAATCAGCAAATGGGACTTCATGAAATTGCAAAGCTTCTGTAAGGCAAAGGACACTGTCAATAGAACAAAACAGCAACCAACAGATTAGGAAAAGATCTTTACCAATCCTAAGTCCAATAGAGGGCTAATATCCAATATATACAAAGAACTCAAGAAGTTAGACTCCAGAAAACCAAATAACCCTATCAAAAAATGGGGAACAGAGCTAAACAGAGAATTATCAACTGAGGAAATTCATAGGGCTGAGAAGCACCTAAAGAAATGTTCAACATCCTTAGCTATCAGGGAAATGCAAAGCAAAACAAGTCTGAGATTTCACCTTACACCAGTCAGAATGGCTAAGATCAAAAACTTGGGTGACAGCAGATGCTGGTGAGGATGTGGAGAAAGAGGAACACTCCTCCATTGTTGGTGGGATTGCAAGCTGGTACAACTACTCTGGAAATCAGTGGCGGACCCTCAGAAAAATGAACATAATACTACCTGAGGACCCAGCTATTCCATTCCTGGGCATATAGCCAAAAGATGCTCCAACATGTAATAAAGACACATGCTCCACTATGTTCATAGCAGCCATATTTATAATAGCCAGAAGCTGGAAACAACCCAGATGTCCCTCATCAAAGAAATGGATACAGAGAATGTGGTACATTTATACAATGGAGTACTACTAAGCTATTAAAAACAATGACTTAATGAAATTTGCAGGCAAATGGATGGAACTTGAAAATATCATCCTGAGCGAGGTAACTCAGTCACAAAAGAACGAACATGGTATGTACTCACTGATAAGTGGATATTAGGCCAAAATTTCAGAATACCCAAGTTTCACTTAACAGTAACCGCTGGACTGAGAGTAAGGTCCCAGATGGAGGAGTTGGAGAAGGAACTGAAGGAGCAGAGGGAGTTTGCAGCCCCATGGAGGGAGCAACAGTGTCATCTGACCTTACCCTCCCCCCCACCCCCACCCCAGTGGGGTCCTGGAGGCTGGACCATCAACCAAATACACATCAAGGGACCCATGGTTCGGACCACATATGTGGCAGAGGAGGGCCTTGTTGGCCATCAGGGGGAGGAGAGGCCCTTGGGCCTGAAGGTGTTAGAGGCCCCAGTAAAGGGTAATGTCAAGGTGGGAATACGGGAGTGGTTGTGCGGGTGGGTGGGCGGTGGAATACCCTCATAGAGGCGGGGGAGGGGCAGGGGATAGGGGGTTTCCAAAGAGGAGACCTGGAAAGGGGGAAACATTGGAAATGTAAATAAAGTATCAAAAAATAAATAAATAATTTTTTAAAAAGTAACTTAAAAAAAAAGAAAGTGCTTTTAAATTAAAAGCATATTCTTCAAGCAGCTATCATGAGTAATACATTTTAAATTATTGTAAATATGAAAGTAAGCCAAGCATGGAGGTGCATGCCTGCAATCCATACACTCAAAAGGCTAAAGTGGGAAGATTGAGGCCAAGGCCAACCTACAGTATGAAATGAATACCAGGCTAATGTTGACACAGGGACAGTGTCTCAAAAAGGGGGCATGTGTGAAAATGTCATAATTAAAGCAATTACGTGTGTTAACTTAAAAAAATTATAGTGGCACAAGAAAATAGAATTTAGAGCAAAGAAGGATTTAGGGATTAAGAATCTAAGAGATAGAGACCATCCAGAAGGTTACGATCCCACATGGCCAGACTTCAAAGATGTTTACTGTGAGACCATGAAAGATTGAGGAGTTTTCTTGCTAATAAGATGTTTTCCTGATGAAGAGATTAAAACCTCTTTTTTTCTCTTTCAAAATGTAATGTTGTGATAAAACCTGCTGAAGGAATCACACCGAGAAATGCACACACCCAAACAGATATGCTTTCTTCAAGTACCAGGGATCGAACCTAGAATCACATACTATTTAAACATAACACCAAAGTAATTCTTCTAGCTTATTCATATTCATCTGATTCTATGTATTTTCCATCCCACCAGTGTGATAAAATGCCTGAGACAAACTACTCTATAGAAACTTGTATAGAGGCAATGTCTGTTTTGGTTGGGTTTGTAGAGGTTCCCAAGGTGATTCACTTCTGCTGTCCTAAAGGCTGTACCAAGGCAATAATATATCATGGTAGGAATATACGGTGAAAGCTGGTCATTCTAGAGTGGCCACTTACTAAAACATTAGAATGCAAAGATGAGAGCAAATACGTGACAGAGTGGCCCAGGTCCTAATGTGTCTTTCAAGGACAAACTCTTTTCTCTCTCTTTTTTCATTAATCATTCCATTAGTTTACATCTTAGATGATATTCCACTTCTTGGTTACCCCTCCACAAGCCCCCCATCCCACATCTACCCTCTCCCCCCTCCCCTTTGCCTCTATGAGGGTGCTCCCCCACTCACCCATCCTTTCCCACCCCACTGCTCCAGCATTCCCCTACTCTGAGGCATCAAACATCCACAGGACCATGGGCCTCCCCTCCCGTTGATGTCAGACAAGGCCATCCTCTACTACATATGTATCTGGAGCCATGGGTCCCTCCCTGTACACTCCTTGGTTGGTGGTCTAGTCCCTGGGAGCACTGGGTAGTCCAGTTAGTTGATATTGTTCTTCCTATGGATGGAACCAGAAAATATCAACCTGAGTAAAGTAACCCAGACACAAAAGAACATGCATGGTATGTACTCAGTGATAAGTGGATATTAGCCAAAAAGCTCACAGTGCCCACAATACATACCACATGGAGCTTAGGAGAAAGGAAGACCAGGGTGTGGCTGCTTCAGTCCTTCATTGAGGGGGGAAGAGGATGATTGAGGAAGGTGGAGGGAGGGGGACCTGAGAGGGAGAGAGGAAGGGAGGAAATAAGGAGGCAGTATCAGGTACTGGAGAGAATGGGAGAGAGGTACAGAGGGTCAGGAAATCGAATAAGAATATGTAGCAGTGGGGGAATGAGGAACTGGGATAGCCACTGGAGGGTCCCAGATGCCAGGGAAATGTGAGGCTTCCAGAACCTAACGGGGATGACTTTAGATGCAGAGGAGAGAGAACCTGTAGAGACCACCTCCAGTAGACAGGCACAACCCCTGGTCGAGGGATGGGGCCACCTACCCATCTCGAAGTTTTTAACCCAGACATGTTCCTGTCCAAAGAAAGAACAGGGACAGATATGGAGCAGAGACTGAAGGAAGGGCCATGTGAGACCACCCCACCTGGGGATCCATCCTGTCTGCAGACACCAAACCCTGATACTGTTGCTGTTGCCAAGAGGCGCTTGCTGACAGGAGCCTGGTGTGGCAAAGATACACTATTAATTCCTGAACTACTACAAGCCTGTATCTTCTAAAGGTCTCACAACTTCACAATAATGATACAGACTGCCCATCAATCTTTTAATACATTGGCTCTTCGAAGACCCTTATAACTTGAGCAGTACTCTATACTTTTCTATATAAAGTTTTGTGATCCGAAACTATCACTGGGGCAGATGTGAGAGCAACCAAAGTCCCAGCAGCCCCTAGGCTATCAGCTCATATTTACATGAAAGTGATTTAGCCTGAACCAGTAATTAGCTTCTTAAGTATTCAGTCCCCAGAAAGAGAAAGGGTTTGTTGTTATTTGTTCTGTTGTTGCTTTATTTTCAGGTGTAACAATTGAAAGATATAAGTTCTTATAAATCCTTAGAAAGGAAAAAGCAAGTTAACATTTTAGGCCACAAATACATAACCTTTTAAAAAGATGTGTAAATTAAGATCATAGTTTGGATGGTTATTCCTGGGTGGTGGAAGCTCCTCCTCCCCCATTTCTGTCCTGCTTCCTCTCCCCATTCCCTCTTCTGAGAAGGCTTCTCTCAGAACTTTAACTTCTAGTAACTTTATAAGAATGGCTCCCAAAGAAACTAAATTAGCCAAACTTTGGGAGCTAAAAAGATGCATACGAACTGGGAGAGACGCATTCAAATCAGCAGCATTTATGTTCACTAAAAGAATCAAAATGCTTGGTTCTTAAGACTGTAAACTCTATTCAGTGCAAGAACCAGAAGAGAGATTACATAATATGTCATCCGCAGAGATTAAATTCTCAGTGCATGCTCAATAGAAGACTCTGTTGTCTTTAATTAGGGTATGTTTTATCAAGTGTCTCCTGCTCCCTCCCCATCCAACTCCAGGATTGGGTGTTTCCATTAAGTTGAGGAACACTTTTAAGAACGCACGGTGATCTTTTTCTATCCTATAGAGATCAATTTAGGTCTATGTTGCCACTCCTTCATTCGAAAATGACGGCAGCAGTCTGCATTACTGCCTCACATTTCACACATGTGCAATCTGCTCAAGAGGTTTTTTTTCCAATCATTTTTAACAGAAACAAGTACCCTTGTGTAATTTCATCCTTTAGACTACAAAGAATGTACCATAGGAAGCTTGTGACTATACTTAATTTAATGTCACAGAAGAAATGAAAATAAACCCAAGGAGCTGCAAAATCACACAATGTCACAAAGATGATAAAGCATTTGAGGCACCCACCGTAGGTTAAAATTGCCTTGCGTTGCCTTGCAGCAAGTGAAAAACCCACATGCACCAAGGCCAACAAAAGAAGATTGACAATGAAAGTTACACATCAGTGAGCCATTGAAAACAAATTTAATGATCGGTGGTAAATGCTGATTACAGCCAGGGTTCTATCAGGAATGGCCTAAAATGTCTACATATCAGCTAGGTTTACAGAAACAAGCCTAAAGCCAAGACTGTCAGGCAACGTTGAAGTTGCTCTTGAAAGGAGAGTCTCATTTTATGATCTTTGATTGTATTCTTTCTCTTGCTGGATAGCTAGGGATAAAAAAAAGAAACAAAAATATAGTTAGCAGAGATTTTTTCTAATATGTCTAGTTTCTTCCTAGAGTTTGTACAGGTCTTGGCTATTCTAAACTAAGGCCTGGTGTTTGAAACCCAGCGCCATTAAAAAAGCATTCTGTGCTAAATCTTCAAATGGTTATCATGCATGCTTTAAATTCAGAATACTAAGTAAGGTAGCACCCACAAATCCTCACAAAGTGTTATGTGAGTACACAGCAACCATTTTAATATCCATTAGAATTGGAATCAACTATAGGTTTTACATTCCATTTAAGGTAGATGTATGCTGCTGTCACTATTTGAGACTAAATGGTAAATGAAGTACTTCATTCCAATATATCTATCATAGTCCATTAAGGAAACTTATACTTTAAAACGATTTTGTGTGATTTTGGAACTCTCAGCTTAATTTTGGTGTAACAGAAAGCAAAGCATGGCACAGCATTTGTGAATGATTTTTGGAAATTCTCCAGGAAGATGAAAATCTTGGGAATAACAGTAATTCCCCTGAGTCTGGGAGTGCCAAGTGTATTCAAGATCTGAACTTACTCCATTTACAAAGGATCAGAAGCATTGGCATAGTTCATTAGGGGGACAAGATTACACTCAAATTTGTCAAGTCAGAAAAACACCACACGACTACAAGTGTATATCGAGGTTTTTGTCAATTATTCCAAGATTAATTTTAATGTGATTTTTGTAATTTTCAACAGAAAATAGCTTTTGTTTCTTTATACTACTGGTGTCTGTTATGCAGGAACCACTTACGCATCCCCAATAACAAAATTAGCTATTGGATATTTTAAACTGTTAAGTATGGTAGGACACTACTATTTACTTTGTGGAAAACTTAAAAGAACATATTTTGTTAACTGACTATACCAACTTTCACTACTAGAAACCCCCATTACTTACTTTCCTTTGATGGGAGAGTATTTTTTTCTTCGGTATTAGTTTTCTTCAGCTTTGATTTGTCAAATGTTTCAACTTCTGACAAGTCTGGTTTGTCACTCATCTTGACTAAAAGAAAGACAAAAAAATATTACCCACTAGACCTATGATCAGATTAAAAGTCACAGTAAAAACATTCATTTACTATCAGTGAATATTTTGCATGCTGTTTTCCAACAGGAAAACAACGGATCTTAGAAAGTCATGTTTTTCTTAGAGTACTCTGATTGCAAAGCATTAGCCAATTTCTGGTGGTAGTAAATGACAGCAGCAAAGATGCTCTAGAAACCAAGATACTCTAGAAACCGGCGGTGGTGGGGGTGTGGAGGTGGGGCTCACTTTAAAATTCCCAGCAAAGGTAAAATAGAAGTGATGAGCATTAGCAGATAGGGATAGAAGTGCAAATAAAGGGCTAGATTTGACTAGGGATGACTTTTAAAGAGAAGACAGGAGGGACTATCTGAGCAATTTCTCCTTCTAGCCAATTACTTTTAGGGTATTTGGGAATGGTGGTGAGCACCACACAGAAAAAGTATCATACAACGCTGTACTACTTCTAATTGAATGGTGAAAGTCAGCATTATAATAAGAATGAGAGGGGATTACAAGTCTCACACAATATCTTCTTGTAGCCTTAGTAAATGTGTAAGGGGAAAACAGCTAAATAGGCCCAGACTCAGAATAGCAGAGTGAAGTAAGCCAAATAGAGTTAAGTTCTACTTCACCAGCTGTCACTATTACTAGGCATAGATACAAAGGTACACATGGAGAAATCCCTGATATCTTCTAAATTTCACAAGTGTATCGGAAAGGGACAATAGGACCCCCCCCCCCCCCAAAGATCACAAGGCAGAACTCTTCTTTGTCAACCCAGTAGGGTAAGACACAATCTATTGACCAAAGTAGACTGGAGATTCATTATCCCCGAAGCTTCCACAGGGCTAAAAACACACCGCCATTCTATCAAGGATACCCTAAGGCCCTCTTTTACCAAGTGAACAGCTCCACGCTTAAAGCCGGGAAACCTGGGATTCACACTTTTGTAACCACAGGGCAAGGTAGAGGGGCGAGAGCCAACCCTATAAGGCCCCTTCTCACCCGCTCAAACCCTCCTTCTAGGCTTCACTAACTCCTCGGAGCTCCTGGTCCCTCTGAACCTCCCAAGGTGGAGACCCCACCCGCACCGCCACCAGGACCGCGCTCTGCCCCGGCTAGAAACAAAGCCTCTTCGAACTCAAGTGAGCAAACAGAGCTCAGTCGGCCTGGAAACACGAAAACGCTAGCGCACGCGCCAGCAGTCGCCACTGTGCCTGGCCCCGCGAAGGCCACACGTTCTCACCAGCCCGCTCCAAAGCTCCTGTCAGGCACCAGTTATGTCCGCGGCTACCTCTGGACCAGGGTGGTGTTCACCGGCACAGCCACAGGCAGACTAACTCTACAGCGGGTCCCGCCCCTACACCCCGCCCAGCCCCTCTATGATTGAACAAATGGTCTTGACGTCATCCTTACATGAGCCTTTCTGATTGGGTAATGTCTGTCTTGCCACGCCCCCTCCTCAGGTCTAGTTTTTTGAGTGGCAGTCTTGTTCTGTTTACCTGCAGCCCACCTATAGCAGGGCTTGATAATGTCATGGTTAAAAAAAAAAAAAAAAGGCTGATGGCTAAGGAACAAATTATTGGCAAGGCTCAATTCCCCTTCTCTTCTACAGCTTTAGCTCTGGGATCCACAATTTCTTCTTTAAAAATACTTTCATTCCTCAGCCAATTTAGGAGCCCCACATTAGATAGCTACATCTTATTCAGTTATGTTTTAATATCTGCGCTTCGAGGGCCAAACTAAATGAGTTGTACCCTGCATTCTTGGTTTTGTTTTTGTTTTTAATAGCCTTGGGAAGGAACCATACTGTAATGACCAGGTTTTGAACCTATGCTCAGTTACCTCTGTTCTAATCTCTGGCCAGCTCATAGTGCAGATGTGAGAGCCAATGGTTCAGGGCCATCCACTCCTGAACATTGCCTATGTAATCATGTGACATTTTAGACTTTTTGTGCCATTGACCAGAACAATTAGTTTAGAATAACCACAAGACAATCTGATGACACTACTTTCTAACTAGTACTTTGATGCACAAGAAACAGAAGACAAAGACTATGTAGACTGAAGTTACCTCCTCCCAAGGCTTAGGGATTGTTCCAGAAGAGGAGCAGAAAGATTTTTAAGAGCTAGAGGCAGTGCATTACGACAGTGCTTTCTGAACAGTTGTGATTACAAGTACATAACCTAATCAAAATTAAATCAGACAATATCCCAGGATGGAGGGATAAGGGGCACAAGAAGTCCTGTCCTTAGTTGAGAATTACTGACAGTTGATGGTTGTTTGGTAAGGGAGAGCCAGTTTTCTTCAAAGATGAGGTCCCCAAGAAGCTACCCATGTTCCAGCAGATGGCCCTACTCTCATGCATATATTGGTTCCACCTTTTACCCCTGCACATCTTGTAGGCAGGACAAATTGTAGGTGTAAAGTTTTGTGGCTGGGTTGGTGTCCCAATCACCCCATTGGAAATCTTCTCACCTGGTTACAGAAGATGGCTAGCTCAGGCTCCAGATCATCCATTGCAAGGAGTATTACCCTCATAGATTCCCAGGAGTTTCCATCGACCTAAGTTTCTAGCTCATCCCAGAGAAGTCCCCCCCCCCCATTCCAGTACTCTCTCCCTCCATCTTTTCCCCACCTGAGCCAAGACTTCTTTTTGAAGATACAATATCAAGCAATGGTATGATGGTACAAACTTAGACATGGAAAGCAATGGAACAGAGCAGCTCTATAGTTGACTCAAGGATATATATGTGCTTCATATTTGATAGAATTTTGTCATAAATGAATATGGAGAGGAAAGGCTTGTCAACAAATTATATTAGGATAGCAGGATATTTATTGAGAAAGTATGAAAGTGAACATCTAGCCTCATGGCGTTTACATGCTAGGGTTGAACCTAGGGCCTTGCACATGCTAGGAAAGCACTCTGTCTCCAGCCAGGATCCTCACATTTTACACGGAATTAATTCCAAATGTATTTGGAGAAATCAATGTGAAAGGAAAACCTAAGGCCATATATTCAAAGAATCATTTCTCCTCTGAAAACACACAGACACTTACTGTAAAGAGAACAAAGGATTGAAGTTAGAACAAATAACTCCCATAAATAAATTTGAAAAAGTGACAAAATTCAACAGGAAAATTGACAAATGTCTTGAATAAATGATTAACAAAAGAAGAAATCCTACTGGCCAACAGGCATATGGAAATATGCTCAACGTCACTAATAATCAGGAAAATCATTTGACTTCATTTGACTGCCACTGGGTTGGAAAAATAATGTCAGGTAGTGCCGAGTGTTGGCCTACAGGTGGAGCAACAGGAACAGTTGAACATGGATTGTAAGACTAGGAATTGGTGCGAGCTGTTAGAAAATGTTAGGACTGAAGGAGCTGAAGGGGTTGACAACCCCATGGGAAGAACAACAATATCAACCAGCCAGATCCCGCCCCCCCTAGATCTCCCAGGGACTAAACCACCAACCAAAGAATACACATGGAAGGACTCATGGCTCCAGCCGCATATGTAGCAGAGGATGGCCTTGTCAGGCATCAATGAGAAAAGAGGCCTTTGGTCCTGTGGAGGCTGGATAGATGCCCCTCTGTAGGGGAATCAAGGGCAGGGAGGCAGGAATGGGTGGGTGGGTGGAGGAACACCCTCATAAAAGCAGGGGGAGGGGAATGGAATAGGGGGTTTCTGGGAGGGGGGAAACCAGGAAAGGGGAATAACATTTGGAATGTAAATAAAGAACATATCCAATAAAATGTTTTTAAAAAAATGTTAGGCAGCATTCAGTTAAATTGAAAGTGTGCACACCCAACAAATCAGTAATTGCAGTCTTAGAAAAATATCCCACAGAACCTGTATGCAGACACGTAGTTCTTTATGGCTGAATCATATTGTGTATACTTTTGCCTATTTTTATGTGTTGGTGTCAAACTCTAGATTTAATATGTCTTTAAACCAATATAGGTGTTTATTAGCTATTTTATTTTGTTGATTTCAAGTCCTGAAAGTAAGTTTTCAAATATCATAAAAATGATTAGATTACCATCACAATGAAATATTAATGTTGACATTTAAATTCACTGGCCAATAACTGTAGTGTTAGTTTTACTCAGTAGATTAAGTGGGGAAAAATGATAGGTCTATGTAATTTTCCAACATTTCTTAGGTTTCTATATGATCCAATTTTTGAAAAAGCATATAAATTATGCCATGTTTTGGTTGTAAATCTTTGTAATTCCATAACTTCACATTTTAACACACACACACTTAAAATTTACATATAAAGCAATTAATGTAAACAACTACCACAAATTAATCCTAAAACATGTCGTGTGAATTTTCCTTTTGTAATATTTTGCAAGCAGGGTTGAGGTTGTTGCTCAGTTAAAGTGCTTACCAAACATATAAAAGGTTCTGTCTGGGTTTAGCTCCAGTACCACACAAATGGGACATGATGGTACACACCTGCAACCCTAGAATTTGGAAGATGGAGGCAGAAGGCAGGAAGACCAGAAGTGTATGGTAATCATTGTCAATATAGAGTTCAAGGCTGGCCTGGACTAGAAACTCCGAGTAAAAAACTATTTGGTAACAACCCCATTTTATGCATTTATTTGTTTTGTGGTGTGGGGGATGACCTTAAGGATTCTAGATAAGGCCTCTACCCCTGAGCAACAGCCCTATAGAATTATCAGAGATAAAAGATTGTCTTTTATAAAAACTTGAATATATGAATAGCATATCTATAACATTGAAAATGAATTATGGGCTAAACATTGTGGCACAGCTTTTAATGCCAGCACGTGGGAGATAGAAGCAGGTGGGTCTATGAGTTCAAGGCCAGCCTAGTCTATCTTTTGTTTGTTATGTTTTATTTTGAGACAGAATTTCTCTGTGTAGCCCTGGCTGTCCTGGAACTCACTCTGTAGACCAGGTTGGCCTTGAATTCAGAGATCCGCCTGCCTCTGCCTCCTGAGTGCTGGGATTAAAAGCATGCATCATCACTGCCTGGCTGTCAGCACACACACACAGTTTTCTATCTAGGAAGAAATGTTTCTCTGTGTAGAGACAGAATGTATGCTCATGCAATATAGCAAAGTTAAGAAAACATAGATGTTCTTTAAGCATTATGCATAAAAGTTTTCTATAAGCTCAAATTTATTTCTAAATAAATTGTTAGAATGAAGAAGGGGACACAGATTGACAGAGTAGCATCTCAGAACTCACAGTATACTTGTAGATAAGTGCATCTTTTGGATAAAACTGTGGGAGGATAGTGCTGACTATTTCTTTTAGTTTGTTACACATATTTTCTATTGGAAGTTAGACATAAGCATAACTCGTTGTTGTTCTAATTTTCCTTTCTTTGTCTGAATGAACAAGCATTGAGATCCATCAGGATCCATGAAGATTTGGTTCCAGAACTCTCTAGGAATACCCAAACCAGTCACTTCTGAAGTCCCATATTTTCAAAAATTGTATAACTCTATTGGCATGAAACTTCCCACCTGGTATGTCTTATTTTTATTTAGGTTTATTTTTCATTTTGTGGTAAGGGAGGAGAAGTTGAGTCACAATCTCATGAAGCCCAGTCTGTCCTGGAACCATGTAGTCTAGGGTGGCCTTGAACCCCTGATCCTGCTACCTTCACATCCCTAGGAAGGGGATTACAGATATGTGGCACCATGCCCTCCTCTAGCCCATATATTTTAAATCATTTCTAGCTTACTTATAAAATCGAATACAAGATTAAGTGCTCTGCAATTGATTGTTTGTTATACTGTGTTGTTTGAATGTATAACAAGCAAAAGAGCTGCATATGTTCAATACATATGTAATCTCTACCAAATATTTTCTATCCATAATGCATAGATGTACACTCTGCGGGTAAGAAAAGCTAACAACACTATCCCAGCCTACTCATATCTACTATTTGGAAGTTCATCTTCAGCTCTTCTGGAAGGCCATTTTCTGTTGACCTTCTTGGCAAATAAATACTAGTATTCTTATGGCCTACAATCCTGAGTTTAATTCCTGTAGCATTCAGTGGTGAATTCTCATTACTAGACAAACGGGTCATTATAAAGGACAATTTTGGTTCAGTGAGTAGGTGTGGGTAGAGGAATTTGCCATGGTATCATGTATGAAGCAAGATCTGCAGCACATGCAATCTTGGGAACACTCAAAATTCTAGAGTTGAAAAAGGAGTGGGACAGCTGTGCAGTATGATTCTGTTTGTGCAGTTTTGGTGCTAAAGTTGTTATAATCGCAAGCATGCTGTAAATACCACAAACTCACTAAATACTGTGGTTGAACATAATTTTATTATCATTGTTATTGTCATTGGCATCATAGTTAGCACAAAACTAAATCCCAAAGGCATGTGTCTTGTTGACAATGAGTCAGTAACATTATCTTCATGTAATAGGGATAGCACCCTGAGGATAGAGACCATATCACAGCTTGATAATCAATTTGATAATTCACCAACTTTATTAAGCACCTAGGCACAATGGAGTATTTAAAAATGCATACAAGAATCCCTGCTTTCAAGAAGTTTACAGAGGTATTGAAGAACAGCAAGAACATTAGGACCACGTGAGGCCAGTGACATAATGGGATCAGTGCATGTTGATGAGCTGCTAAAAAGGATATCACAAAATTAATGTCACATTCAGTTTTTTGGGGGGGGGATAGAGAAAGGGCTCCATACAGACAGTGGCATCGGACCTGGACTTTTAGAAATTGGAGGCCTTTTATTGGGGGAGGGGGAAGAGCAGTGCAAGTGGAGAGAACAGTATGGGGCAGAGTATGATCTTGGGTAAGTTCATGGAATGTTTGGGGAGTGAAAAACACTGCATTTGGCTGGCTTATGCAGTCCATGCATGTGGGATAATAATATGCAGAAAGTTATATGGGTTCCATATTGGCAATGGCTCTGAAGGGCAGGCGAAGATCATTATACTATATAGCTGTCCACATCAAAAGAATTAGTGATTAATTATGAAGATATATGTTCGTGCTAGTTCCAGGTTTCTTATAGAAACTTAAGTGGCTTGTAGGCAACATAATCATATATATCTGATAACACCAAACCACCTATAGTAATATTCTTCTCTATTTGGCATGTAATTAAATTAAATTTTTTGCTTCAAAGCCTTTTTTCCTTCTATCCAGGCACCAAATGTTTTCTCAGCCCCATGTTCAGCATCATTAGTTCTTGTGGCATCTGATGGGTGGAAATGAGCCTAACCTAGGGTTTGTAATCAGAGCAGATACCCTGAAAATGGGACCCATAGCTTGAAGTGAGAATGGCTGTGGTAGAGGCAGTGAGAAATGTCAGTAAAATATAGGCATCTCTGAAGTTGTCCTCAAAGTCTAGTATAGTTCATTGAACTTGGAGTTCTACTCAGTTTGGTCAGAAGAACACATAGGAGGACTCAGACTTACAGTACTGAGTAGAGTCTTCTTTTAAAGTTTCCTTGAAGGAATGACATTTAATCTGGGCTAAGTTTATTTAAAGGCTCCAGATTCTGGGGCTACTGAAGGTGTGTATAGACTTTCTTTGACCAAGGAATCCTGGTAGGCTTTGTCTGTGACTAACAGGTGAAAAGTTAGGAGCTTCTCCCATGCAGTGACAGTTTACAGATAATGGTTTTCTTAAGTAACTGAGCCAAAGAAATATACTATACACAACCAACAAGGAAAGATTTAGAACAAAGATTCTGTAGCCCCACTTTCTTTAGTCTTTCATTTCTTTCTTGGTGTGAGCCTTTCTCTGTAAGAAGTCATGGATAGCAGTAGTGAGGCCCCATGTAACACTGGACCTGAGGACGATCAGGGATCCTCCTCTATAAATCAGCAGGATTTTTCTACCTCGAGTGTCCCACACATCTTGCGCAGAGGCCCACAGGCTTGGCATTCTCTGCCAGCCAATATGAGACTGCATATTGGCAACTAACACAATCAGAGGATACAGAATCAGGCAGGTGATTGTTCCATTGACACTACCAGACACCAAAGCAGGAACCCAATGAGGCAGGCCTTGCCTTGCCAAGCCATCCTGGATAGGATCCTTGAAGGAGAAATAGAGAGCACTTCCTAGGCTGTTTCTGACGAGGACTGGCCAGAAACCCCGATAATAGCCCAGTGACAGCCTCCCCCAAAGCCCATAAGAATTGAATTCCTTGAGAATGCTGAAGGTGCTAGGGAAGCAAGCTTGCTTTCGAGCATCCTGAAGCACATTCTGTACTCTTTCAAAGGGACTGAGTGCTACAGCTTCCACTACACCTGACATGAGCCCTGCAGTCCAGCGCTGTCCGAGGGAGTGTGGCCCAACCGGGGAGAGAAAGCACAGCAAACTATCATAAGTGCCAAACAACAGAGTTCCTTGGAGGGTCTTGGAGAGAAGAGGAGGGTAGATGCCCCGGTAGAAGTACTGAGGGCCTTCATGCCAAAGCTGTCTCACAGCCTCTGACACTGCCACAGCATGGATCTGCTGCCGGAACACAACCTTATAGATAGGAAAGGTCAGGAAAGTAGACATAAAGTTGGATATCGCCCCAAGGGTGTAGGCCTGTGACTGCCAGCTTGTCTTTCCTGGAACTTCTGCTCGGGTCCTGTGTTGAAGCTCCTTCCCAGCAGAGTTGTTCTGCTCCTCCATGCTGGACACAACTGGACACAGATGGAAGGACCTAGCAAGAGGAGAAAAGAAGTTAGGCTAACCATTTTAACATCTTGACATGGGTTTTTCCGGTTTGGTCTGACATCGAACTATGAGAAACTCCCATGTCAGGAAACACTTTTAACAGTTTCTAGAATAGACATGCCCTTAGGAAATTAATGATTCATCAACCTTAAATGAAAATTTTAATCTATTTCCCTTGATAGTGTGTGGTACCTTGGTGACACAGTAAAATTTAAACATTCAAAGAATTGTGATTAAGAATCATAGAAATGAGATACCTATTACCTTCAATTCTTAACCACAAAAACCTGGCATTTTGAAAATGTCCCTGCATGCATGTACGAATACACCCACAGAGGCTAAAAGAGGACATTGGATCTCCTGGAGTTACAGGCAGTTTGAGTCACCTTGATGTAGGGCTAGGAACTGAACCTTGGTCTTCTGCTAAGCTGTTGCTCTGGATCTTATAACCTACTGAACAAGTTGTTTCTCTCTTTCCCCAACTACGTTTTTCCATGCTGTGGGTTGATCCTAGGCCTTGTGTGTGCCAAGCAAGTCTGCAATCAGATTCACAGCCTCCACCCCACAATTATTTTTTTGGTGTGTGTATGGTATATGTTTATGTTAGTGTTCGTGTTCGTGTGTGTGTGTGTGTGTATGTGTGTGCGCGCGCATGCAAGTGTACACATGTGTATGTGTGTGTGCATACATGTGCATGAATGTGTATACTGGTAGAAGATAGAAATTTATAATGCATGTCTTCTACAGGTCTCCAACTTATTTTTTGAAATAGGGTATCTCATTGAACCTAGAGCTCACTAATTTGGCAAGAATAGTTGACCAGAGAGTTGCAGAGGGCCTCCTGTAATTGCTTTTCCGGCTCTAGGATGACATGCATGTGCCACCATGCCTGGTGTTTTTATGTGGATGCCATGGATCCAAGCTCGGAACCTCTTGCTTGCAGAACAAGGCCTTTACGGATTCAACCCTCTCCCCATCAAAATGTTTTTAAGGTAGTAAAAAGTTGCAATGTGAAGCTTTCTTTCAAAGTCAGTTGCAAATTTGGAGGTGAGAACCTCCTCCCATCTACCTCTGTAGCTTCCTGCCCAAACCCTAGCTGTCTCATGACAACACCCTACTCCTCCATAATTGAAGGAAGGGAAAAGCAGCTGCTTCTGGAAGTTCTTCCATGCCATGACACTCAGCACCTGGCAAGTTTCAAGTTTTACCTTTTGTATGTATAGCTACAGAATACAGCAGGGTTTCCCATTTTTGTGCTCTACTGACATTTGGCACAAGATCATTCTTTATTCTTACTGTCTGTTTTGGCCACAGAAGGATGTTTATCAGGGTGCCTGGCTACTATTCACTGCATACCAGAATCACAAGTCATAGTCCACATATGTAAGAATCAAAACAGCACCATCAGGGCATGTAGCTCAGTTGACAGAGTGCTTTCCTAGTGTTCATGAAGCCCTGTGTTTAAGCCCTATCACCATACAAACTGTACACAATGGTGAATATATGTAACCCATCATTCGGAAGTAAAGACAAGGTGATGAGGAGTTCTAGGCCATTCTCAACTACTTACAAAGTTCAAAGCCAAGTGGGAAAACATGAGACCCCCCCCCCCCACACACACACTTAAGAAATCTTAAGACCTGGAGTAGTAGTATTAGATAAAATTTGGGGGCCAAGACACAAAAAGGAAACTTACAATCAAGAAAGAAACAAGAGCTAGATGTGGGTAGCACAGACCTGTGTTCTTAGCTACTTGGGAGGCTGGGCTAAGAGATCACTTGAATCTCAGTTCCAAAAGCTGCCTGAGCAACATAGTGAAACCCTGTCAGAAAGGAAAGAAGGAAGGGAAGAAGGGAAGGAGGGAGGGAAGAATTGCACAGGTCCAAGAAGAGAGGGTGTGCAGCAGTGGCAGCTGTCATGTTAGGGAAAGGAAGCGCATGACTGTCTAGGTACAAACAAGGATAAAGAAAGCACATACTGATCAAGATGGAAGACAGAAACAGGAAGTCTAGCCACAATTGTGGACAGCAAATTTCACACAGAACCTAGAACACTGTGGTCTGTGGTTATGGCTCACTTAATAGGACAATGGGCCAACCAGGCTGTGGCCCGGAGTGAGGAGTAGAGGCTAGGTGCTACATGCAGGCTATACAGCCTTCTCTGGGATTCTGTACTCACAACCGGCCTTAGAGAGCTTCTCCCAGAATCACCCTTCTTGGCCCTGCCTGGCCCTGGCCTCTAGTCCTGTTCCATCCCTACCCCCCACAATATCACTTTGCACCCCCTTTACTGAAGCCACACTCATTTCTTGGTGATGGAAGAGGCTCACCCTTCTGTGTTCTGCCCATGACCATCTCCCCTGCTCCCAGCACTTCATGTTGTCCTACAGTACAGCCTCAGCCTCCTTCATCTTCAAGGCCAGAAGGGGAGTAGAAGGTCCTGTGTTCCTGGGATACTTTGGCTGAGAACTTGCCAGGGTCAAAGGTTCGGGGAGGAGGCATTTTTTTTACATCTGTGTAGAATAATTCTGGGCACCTGGCAGTTACTTCTATATCTCAGGAGACAAATGGGGTCCCTCCTCTTCCTCTTCCTGCCTAGGTCAATCAGACCTCTAAAGCGACAGAAACCTGGAACATTCTACAGCTCTCGCTTCCAAATCTCACCTTGGCCTTAATAAGGACAAGTGATGAGATAAAAGGTTTTCACTTCATCTAACCCTGACTTCAGTAACATTCCAGTTCCTGCCCACATTTTTACATATTGGCAGTCTGACTTAGGAGAAGGAAATGGTTTGGCACACCCACATTGTAAACTTTGGTTCTGTTATCAACATTTTATAGGACTTTAGAAATTTAATGACCTCTTGGGACCTCTTTTACTTTAGCTATAAAATTATTAGGTAAGGAAAGCTGTTCTATCGGCATCCTGCAAACTGTATTCTGTCACAAGGGCTCAGATGTGGGAGATGTTGTACCTGTGGTCGATAACGGCATTGCACTTTTGTACCATGAATTCCTCCTACCATTTATGCCCATAATTTTGAGGGATTAAAAGTGAACAGTAATTAAGAAGTGCTTACTTAGCTGTGTGATCTGGGAGAAGGACAGGAAAGTTAATGTCTCACATTCTTCAGCTCTAAAGTGGTGACAATAAGGTCTATAACACAAAAGGCTGAGATAAAGATTAGTAACAACATGACATAAAGTTGCTGAAAACCTATGACTTGGTGACTGTTATGTTTTAAAAGTATCCAAAAAGATGATTCCCAATATCATTATCTGTCTTCACAGAGTACATGTTCCCAAAGACCAGCTAGAGCCAGATGAAGTGGTGTGCTGGAACATATCCACTGTTCCTATGGAAGCCACGGAAGAACTTTCTTTTATGAATTCAAAGGCTCAACATAATCCTCCAGGGGAATCTGGCACCCTAACTTTAATTTCAAACTATGGGATGGAGAAGGGGCTTGGAGGCTGCCTTGAACAATCATCATCTAAACCCTATGATCAGTCTGTCTCCCATGTCTACAAACCTAATCAAATGAGCATATGCGAACTAAGACTTCACTGGCTAGTCCAGTGGAGATAGGTGTCATGGGCGGGTGTCCTATGAATCAGCCCTGCATCTATCTGTTCATTTGGGGAAATTCTCGGCTAGTCCTTTGGTCAGTTCCAAAAGCACATATCAATCATCTTTTAAGTCGTGGGTGAATCACTTTGGAGCTAAAGATGGATTTGCTACCTGTCCTCAAGGACGTGGGAATTTAGTGGGGTAGACAGTTCAGCAACAGACTCACTCACACTGGAAAACAAAATAAAAATAACATGGTCAAAGAAGATTAAGAACAATTTATTTTACACAGGACAAGGAAAACTTAGTGCTGGCAAGGATGTGGAAGAAACACATCAATTGTATCCTGTTTATGGAAATGTAAGTTAGCACAGAGACCACAAATATCAGTATGAAGGGTCCTCAAAAAAGGAAAATATAAAGTAGATGGTTCAGCTATTCTACTCCTGAGTATATACCTGGAAACATTCGATGGGCTTACGGAAGAGACATCTGAATTGTCCAAGGTTGTTACCACAATGATTATTACAGAATCAGTGTAAGTACCCATTAACAAATGAATGCATAATGAACATGAGGTGTATAGATTAGTAATGAAGTATTGTTCCACCACAAAAAAAGAGCAAACTCTTATCATCTACAGCAGGATGGAAGAAACTCGATGGTGCTGTGCTAAGTGGAATTAGGGACAGGACACCAAATATAGCATGCTTTTATAAAGTGGAAACTTAAAAATTGTAGACTTGTAAGTAGAAAAGTAATTGTTAGGGATTATGAAGGTAGGGGGTATAAGAGGGATGGTTGGATTTGATGGTGCATGCTGTATTCACATAAGGTAACAGCACACTGAACCCCATTCAAACGCTAGAGATCTGCAAAAGTCAGGAGTCACTCTCTCCATAGGATTTTTCAAGACTTCCCAGTGCACTAAAATGTGTCATTAATATGTATTAATCAAAATGCTCTCAGGAAAAAGGCGGCACCAGCCTTAAATAAGTCATCTCTTGTTAGGGGGATGAGTGGAAATAGGTGTTTTACACTGAAGAAGAGACCTAAAGGACAAAAACTAATGTTGGCAGGAATACATGCTTCTAGAACACTGGTTCTCAAGCTGGGCAGTGGTGGCGCACGCCTTTAATCCCAGCACTTGGGAGGCAGAGGTAGGTGGATTTCTGAGTTCGAGGCCAATCTGGTCTACAGAGTGAGTTCCAGGACAGCCAGGGCTACACACACACACACACACACACACAAAAAAAACCCTGTCTCGAAAAACAAAAAACAACAAACAAATAAAACACTGGTTCTCAACCTGTGGGTCTCGACCCCCTTTTGGGTTAAAGGTCCCTTTCTCAGGGGTCGCCTAAGATAGTCTGCATATCAGCTATTTACATTACAATTTATAACAGCAGCAAAATTTCAGTTATAAAGCAGGAATAAAAATAAGTTTATGGTTTGAGGTCACCACAACATGAGGAGCTGCATTAAGAGGTCAAAGCATTAGGAAGGTTGAAAAACACTGTCCTAAAACATTATGCTTGGCCTTCACATCCACAGAAGAAAGATCTTCCCTGGCTCCCATAAGAACGCCGGATGTATTCCTGCAAGGCACTTCATTTGGTCCTGGCAGGTATATATACTGTGTGAAGACAGAACCGCCTATGGTGCTAGCCTCATAGATGGTTCAGAAAAACAAAATAACAAAAATCCCAACCCTCCCAACAGCCCCCACAAAATCACAGACAGAGCAGAGGCTAACACAAGGAGGCATACAGAGGGCCATGTTAATTTTTTCCACTGATGTATGTTATAGAGAACATTGTAGTCAGCCAACCCTAAGTTTCAATTCTCCTCTGCCATTCCCTGGCTTTAACCTTGAACAGGTCGCTCCAACCGTCTGAACCTAAATATCATCATTGTTTGAATTTATATTTCTTTCTTATTTTGGTGGAGGGGGTGGTGCCACACGCTTGTGGAGATCAGAGAACACTTGGGGCCCTCAGTTCTCTTCTTCCATCCCATAGGTTCCCAGACTGAGCTCCAGTCATCAGGTTTACTACCAATCACCCTTACCAGCAGCCATCTCACCCCCTGTATCACTCTTTTCAAAGTGATTTTCATGAAGATTTCCTGTAATCAAGAATAGAAAGAGCCTGTGCTGTAAGTTTCATTTTTTTTAAAATGAAGTGGCAGCAGCAAAGCTCAAATTATGACAAAACTAACATATTCTAATGGCTGTATTAGGATCTTCTATCAGGATGCTTTCTTTTAATCTGTTTTTTTTTTTTTTTTTTTTTTTTTTTTTTTTTTTTTTTTTTCCTCTTCAGTGTTAGGGATCAAAATTAGGGTTTTTTTTTTTTTTTTTTTTTTACATACTAAGAAGATACTCTTCTGCTGAACTGCATCCCCAGCCCTGCAGGATACATTTATGCTTTCCCCTCAAAATGGAAATGGAAAGTACTCATGGGTTCTGGAGTTGGGCAGCCCTGGGCTCACATCCTGGTGGCTCCGCTTCCAAGTAGTACAGCCTTATGCAAGCTACTTCGCCTCCTTGAAACTCAATTTTCTATGCTGAAACAATGGTGTGTGATGCCTGTGTCAGCAGAGCTGCCCAGAAGTTTAAATGAGATAACCAATGGACAGTTCCTGGCACAGAGGAGGCCTGCTGCCAAGAGTAGCCACTGTTATTTCGTCTGAAGGCCTTACCTCCTAACCCTCAAGCTTTTAAGGTTCATTTGTCAAAAACCAAAAATGTGGCCTCATTAGAACCTTCCTTTGGTGCGCACTCCCATCCTCATGGCCAGAGATAAGAGATGTTCTGCATCCCAAAGGATTTTGTTAGTAACTTTGCTCTAAAACATTCTTGCTTCAACCTCTGAACCTATACCCAATCCATTCTTCTCATTATTTTTTTATCAGAACTCTCAGGTTTAGTTCCCAGATCTTACCCACCCAATCTAACAGAACGACTACTTTGGTGATGAAGCCAGTGGAAACACTGAACAAGGGTCTGCTATGAGGTTATTGTCTACCATGATACTAGGGAGCAGAGCAAGATATGAAGGAAACCCACCAGGTACTCCCAGTTCCAGCCCTAACTCTGCCAGGTGAACTGCCTGCCTCCTATATAAACCTCCAATGCTCTCTTCTTTACCCCCACTGTTCCACCCCCAAGAGAAAGACTACAACATCAATCAAGAAGGTGCTTCCTTCCAAATTTGGGTTGCTTATGTAATTCTTTTCACTACAGTTGTAACTAAGAAGGCAGACAGGAATACATGAAATACCTTAGCAGGTTGAAGACAAAGCCAATGGCAATTGCAGGGTTTCAAATGGTTCCCTTGCTTCCACAAATCAAGAGTCCACTGCAAACTCTACAGGGGCCTCCTAGCCACAATCTACATGGTAGAAGTGTCACCTGCTGTCTAAGAACCAGAAGCAGGAAAAAAATGGAACAGGTTTTCTAGCCTCTGGCTTCACGGCCCATTCGCTTTGGACAGCCTTGCATGCCGTTTCCATGGAGTTGCTCCTTCCTGGAGCCAGTGATGCCAAATCCAGCAAAGGAGAAGTCCCCTGAAGAGCTCACAGAAGGGCAACCTAGCAACCTAGCCTTGAGCCAGGAAATGAAAGAGCTATATCAGCGGCAGAGAGCTGTGATGTGGGGGATAGGTCAAATGGTGTTTTGTTTCTCACACTTCGTCTTCAAGCAGGTGTTGAAAGAGGAAGATGTTATGGAGATTGTAGGGTAGTGTGATTCGTAACTGTTTGGAGGCCACAAGCCCATCTGAAAATTTATAGAGCTATGGAATCAGAAAAAAGTGGTCAAATGCTTTGCATGCAGTTTCATGAAGGACTTGAGATAGGAACTTCTGCTCTGGGATTAAGTTTCATGACAAATAGGCTATGGACAAACATTTAAGTGGCAGACCTATTTACTGATCTCCTTCAGCATGGTGTGGTGTTTAGAACAGTGGTTCACAGCTTCTCTATAAACCAGAATCAATTATAGCAACAGGTAAAATGCAAATGACATTGCTCATCCCCAGTCTGAAGTAAAGCCAAATCTTCAGAGCTGGAGCCCAGGAATGTGCATTTCTAACAAGCCCTCAACAGTGATTCTGTGGTAGCCAGCTGGGTGCCCATACTTTAGTTTGTAGCATGAATTCTGGATTAAGAGCTCCGGCTTCACCCTGTAATTTTAGGCAAATCATCTCTGAGTCTGATTTCCTTTGGGGGGGAGGTCATACAGAAATGCTGCTATTTTTTTTTAAATGCTGCTATTTTTATAAACAGGTGGTTTATTTTAGTGTAAAAATAGGAGCAGAAACGTGCCTCAGTTTCCTCCTTGGTATAATGCATATCATAAAGGTTGCCTCTCTCTTCTTTCCCATCTCTCCCTGCTCCTCTCATCAGCACAGCCATTATATTAGCTAAGCTGCTGAGATAGTTTGTGGATATGTATGTACCAATGAAAATGCTCTCTCTGGGTAGCCCAGCACAGGGCAAAGTGTTGGCATCAACGCAGAGGAAAACGCTGGTATCAACAGAACAGCTGACCAAGGTGCAAAATCCGACCCTATTGGCTTCTTTGCTGCATGATACAGGACAGGATGCCTAAGCTCCTGGTGGCTCAGTTTTCTCATCTGTAAGTTGACATCAGTTCTTGTTCATTGGTCCTCTCATCCTCATTTTGACTTTTCTCCACTAACCCTTAATCTGACACTAGAAAGGGTGTGTTTAAAGGGTGTAACCCTTGAGGCTAGATGCCAGGGCTGGGGTGAGAGCTGTTAATTCTGTGCTTCCTACCCATACTGCTTAGGTGCTTACATCCCCCTCTCTGTTAAATGGGTACACTGCTACCTTTTAGTACAGAACTGATGAGAAAAATACACGAGATGTCCGTGCAAGCGCGCTGGCCACACAGAAAGCACTGAGCAAATGCTATCCCCTTCCCCCCTATACAAAGGTGAAGAACTCTCATTGTTCACTTGGTTTCGTCCCACCTCGTGTTTAAGGCATCTGGTCGCAAAGCATCGGAGGGGAACCAAAGCGGAAAGAGATAGGAAGAAGGTAAGAGAGGGGAAGCTGCAAACTCACGAATGAAATGTAAATGGGCCAGGTCCGTGAGTCCAAGCTGCACTTGACGCCGCGCCCGCTCCCGCGCCAGTCTGCCGCAGCCCCCTCCAGCAGGTTCCCCCCTCTGGCAGGCATTAGCATCCTGGCCCAGGCTTTGCAGGGAGGCCGCCCCTGCGCGCTGCTGATTGGCCACGCCACTACCTTCGTCACTCTCTTTTGTCTCAATGGGCAGAGGCTAAAAGCAGCCGCTGCTGCTCTGCAGGCTGAAATCGAGGGCGGGGGCGGTTGCAGCTGCCTTGGAAACCGCAGCTGCGACTCTGCTACCCCTGGCTGGACAACCCTGCAGAGAGCCTAGCCCAGACAGCTCAGAGGCCGAGGCGCCATCCTTTCCTCTGCAAGGCCTAAGAGGTGAGACAGCCCTTCGCAGCAGACCCTGAGCATCCTCTGCCCACCTACGAAGGTAAAGAAAGGGAGGTGCAACCGCATAATGCGGAGATGGGAGGATGAAACCTTAATATTTGGGGCTTCAGAATTGGCAACTTCGAGGCAAGGAAATGAACACCCTAGCGGTTGGGCTATATGGTGGTATGAGGTGAGTTTCACTTGGAGGCTACCTAGGATTTGCCTAGATTGGAGAGGGGGCTTTTTTTTTTTTTTCCAAGAAGGTAGCAGGGGACAATGAGAATGATTCACAATCCGTTTGTCTTGAAGCCCCCTTTCTCTCATCTCTTCTGGAATAGAAATATGGAGGTGGGAGGGTATCCAATTTCTCTTCTTTTTCTCCATAGCAGCTCATCAAAGCCGATTTCAAATGTGAATTCTGTGTGACTGATTGCAGAGCTGGTAGGCCGCTATTTTCCCCGGGTGAAATGGATTGGGGGAGGGGTGGGCCATTTTGGCTTTTATTCTGAAGGTAGGGTTTTTCCTCCTGGCGACAATGGCGCCTGTGAAGGAATGATGCCACTGCTGACGTCTCAGACCCTTCTCCTCCCTTCCTTTTGCTGTGGCGCAGTATAGACTAGAGGCCCAGAGCACCTGGATCTGAGAGCCTGCGGTCAGAGATCAACCCTACCCGGGCAAGAACTATTGCAGAAATCACCTGTTGCAGAGGCTAGGCTTGAAATAAAGGTGGAGGCCAGTTCCTGAGCTCTGGTAAGAATCCTAGAAAAGAGGGAGGGGGCAGAGGGCGGGAGGGAGGAGGAGGGACTTGCTACCTAATATATTTAAGGCCTTACTTATTAACATAATTCTGAGGTTTACTCTATTGCCCTCTATTTGAGAGCCTAGTAGGGCTCAAAGACTGTTGTATCTAGAATTCTAAGCAACCGCTGTTGCCTCTCCTAAAGAGCAGGCAGTGGGGTGGGGTGCAGTAGGGAGGGAGATGTGACTGACAAAGGCCCCACTAGCACAAAGAAATTATTGCTCCTCGAGGTTGTGAAGTGCCAGCTTCCTGCTGAGTAGTTTTAGGGCAGCGGACAAATATTCAAGACTGTAGAAAATGTGATTAGAAGATTGTTCCCAAGTCCAAGTCCATTGTGTTATTGAATTTTTTGTTTTGTTTTTACAGTTCCTACCCAAACACAAGGAAGATACTGCGGGGGAACGTTCCTTTGGAGGTTTCCGCAGATTGGACTGTTTTTGTTTGCAGAAAGTCCAAGCGTCTTGTATTCAGATATCCAATTGTTGTCAGACATGGCTAGCCTCCTTGCTAGGATGGGGAACAGTCGCCGTCAGAATGCAGCTTTTATGCCTTTTGCCCATTCCATGCTGAGGGCCCTGGGGAGGAGTCTTGGTCCTTTGATAGCCAACATTGCAGAGAGAAACATACAGTCGTTCTCTGGGAGGGCAGAGCTAGGCCCGGGGGAAGAAACCTTTGAGAACTGGCTAAGCCAAGTCCAAGAGGTCTTGCCAGATTGGCCTATGTCCGAAGAGGAAAAGATCAAACGCCTGATGAGAACCCTTAGGGGCCCTGCCCGGGAGGCCATGCGTTTGTTCCAGGCTGATAATCCCAATCTAAATGTAGCAGAATTTTTGCGGGCAATGAAGTTGCTATTCGGGGAGTCTGAGAGCAGTGTAACAGCACATGGCAAATTTTTAAACACCCTGCAGGCACAGGGAGAGAAACCATCTCTGTATGCGATCCGTTTAGAGGTGCAGCTGCAGAACGCTATCCAGGCAGGGGTCCTTCCTCAGAGTGAGGCAAACAGAACTCGCCTGCACCAGCTCCTGGTAGGGGCTGAGCTGAGTAGGGAGCTGCGCATCAAGCTTAAGGGTCTTCTCCAAATGCATGCGCATAATGAGCAGGAATGCCTTCCTGACTTCCTGGAGTTAATCAGGATGATAAGGGAGGAAGAGGATTGGGATGAGACTTTCCTTAGAAATAAGCGGCCCAGAAGATCTGAGACAGTAATGGAGCGGGCAGCCAGCCCTGTTGTCTTTCAGGGCTCCCTGCCTATAGTGATAGGCAGTGCTGACTGTAATGTGATAGAGATAGATGATTCCCAGGATGACTCGGATGAAGATGTGATTCTGGTGGAGCCTGAGGACCCTCCACTCTCTTCCCCAGGTGCCTCATCCCTCAGAGGCACAGCTGGTACTCAGGAAGAAGCGCTAATTATTGAATCCTCTGATGATTTTGATGAGGATTCTCCTTCCACTAGCAGTGGTTCCGGGCAAAGGAATAATGGGCCTGGGGACGTAGGTAGAACCAGAAAGCGCAAGTACCCAATCCGCTGTCCTCATTGTGGTGAAGAGGGCCACGCCAAAGATACCTGTGACAATACCAGTCACAAGGGCCAAGTGTTTGAGAATCTGATAGTCACTCTGCAGGAGCTGACTCATATGGAGAGACCAAAACCCTCTGTACCATACTAAGGTGTGAGACTCAACCCCAGATCAATGTTTAAGTCTCCTCATAAGCGAATTCTGGAGGAAAAGGGGATGGGTTGGGCTTCTAACATAAGGAATTCATTTAAAACAAGCTTTTATTTGGAGAAGAAAAAGCAAACTGGGGTACCATGCAACAGAAAGGCATGGGCCCACATCATTCCTTGCTCATTCCATTAACTGCTTAATGGTTGTTTCTCTGTGTGTCTTTCTCTGGTGATTTTAATCTATCTGTGAAGTGGTATCTCTTTGAACCTTCCAAATGAAATTAAAAAGAAAAAGTGCGCATTACCTGAAAATCTCACCCTGATACAATCATTGTCAGCCCTTTGGTGACGTCCTTCTGTATATTTCCCTGTACCTGTGTGCCTAGGTATATATGTATTGATAAAAGTGATCACATATTAAGTGCTGTTCTATATTATGTATTTTTTCATCAGGCAGTATATATTGTGGACTTCTAAGTATATGAATCTATAACCATCTAATGTCATGCATACTATATCTTTGGTGAAGACAAATAAAAACTGAAACTAGTTGTAACAACCACAGTAGGGGTGTTTTATTTAAGGTAAGAAGGGAAGTTGAAATGAGCTACATATCTCTTAAACGCCTGTGAAAACTACTTGCCTGCCCCCTAGTTCATACAGCCATCTGTGCCAACTCGTTAATGTCTCAGTGTCCTCACACATATCTTGAGAAGTGTGTCCATGGCCCCAAAGAGGAGCCATTCCTGTCTGTCTGGTTCTGCTTCACCTCTTGGCCTGAGAACAGAAGCTGAAGATGACTTCTGTTATCTGTCTTTGAGCATCTTTCTTGTGGGTACATTAGTTTTTTTACTGAAAAACCTGATGGAGAATGACCGCATATAAGGCTGACAGCAGAGTGTAAAGGAATGCTCATCTAATGAGCTGAAGCATTTGTAAAAGATTGATTTTTATTTGAAGTATAGGACTTTTTGCCTGCATATATTATGAGCCTACAGAGGCCAGAAGATGGTGTCAGATCTCCTGTACCTGGAGTTTGTAAGCCACCATATGGGGAGGTACTATGAATAAAATCTAGGTCTTTAAGGGCATAAAGTGCTCTTACCTCTGCAGCCACAGTCTGAATCATTTTACCCCAATATAATAGTGTTTGCACAGGTCTGTCTGAGAAGAAGGTGTACAGCAGTGGTAGCTGGCATTGTCAGGAACAGAAGTAGAGGCTAGGTGCTACATGCAGGCTATATAGCCTTCTCTGGGATTCTGTACTCACAACCGGCCTTAGAGAGCTTCTCCTAGAATCACCCTTCTTGGCCCTGCCTGGCCCTGGCCTCTAGTCCTGTTCCATCCCTACCCCCTACAATATCACTTTGCACCCCCTTTACTGAAGCCACACTCATTTCTTGGTGATGGAGGAGGCTCACCCTTCTGTGTTCTGCCCATGACCATCTCCCCTGCTCCCAGCACTTCATGTCCTACAGTACAGCCTCAGCCTCCTTCACCTTCAAGGCCAGAAGGGGAGTAGAAGGCCCTGCGTTCCTGGGATAGAGCTTGCTAGGGCCACAGGTTCAAGGGGGAGGCTTCTTTTTTATATCTTTCTCGTATAATTCTAGGCACATGGATGCAACTGCCAAGAGTCAAAATGGGCCCCTCCCCTACCTCTTCCTGCCTAGGTCACTCAGGTCTACAAAGTCACAGGGTCCTCAACCTCTTTTCAGATTTATTTTCTTATGTCTTCTCTATAACTTTCAAATCGATCCGGATTCCCAGATTATAAGATCATTTCTGCCTGGGCTGCTCATCTTTTCTCAGGCTTACTGTTTTAGGGGGAGTTTCCAAGATTTACAGGTTTCCTTAGAAAGTCGCCACTTGCTGCTGTTACCTTGGAGGTCCAGTGTGGATTGCTAATTGGAAAAGCTACTGTGTAACTCATCCTCTTGTCTTCCTTCCCCATCCTTTCAACTACAGAAACCTGAAGGTGTGTGAATTTTCATTTCACAAAAAATGGTGCAAGCTCATCATTTCTATTTTACTTTGTGGGACACTGAATTTTCTTTTATTCAAGAAATACGTACAGACTTCCTGTGTGACACCTGGCCTAGTACTGTCACCTTCCTAGTGCCTGCTGCTGCCCTCCAGACCACGCCATGGAGCTCCTTGATAAAGCAGCCCTGAACATGCTGCAGCCTCCAGAATTCAGAAATGAAAACTCTTTAGCTTCTACAGAGTTGAATTCCAGGACATCCAGGGCAACATGAAGAAACCCTGTCACGAAATAATAAAAATAAAAACTAAAAAGAGAGAAATATATATGAGGATAAAGCCCGGCATTTCTTCCTTCATTTTGTGTTCGTTCCTTTTCCTCCCAGTTACCTGTTACCTCTGCACGTAGGCATGTATGTCAATCCCTCGAAGAGCGCCTCCAGTCTCCCACCCCTTTCAAGGCTAAATGCATAGAGTAAATCAGTGTCCTAAACCTACGGTCACCACGGATTCTAGGAACAGCAGAATCTCACGGGAAAGCGGGTCCTTCAGATGAGGACAGCACAGCTGTGTGCTAGTATAGAAATAATCAACTTCAGTGAACCAGATTGAATCTCTCAAGCAATTACAGCATTAAGGACTTCATCAGACCAACCTGAAGGGCTGGGCCTGAGGTGATATGATAGGCCACACTCAGAGGAGGCCTGCTTAATTACACACATCTCCTGCCCCTTGCCCCAGTCCTCCACTATTTAAACCTAAAACTTATGTGGATACCCAAAAGATGAATTTGGAGATATCTGTCTCTTTCCAATATGTTCACATTGAATAAATCTGTCTCTGCATTTTATTATTACATGTCTAATGAATGTTTTAGGGATAGATAGCCTATCCTGTTGAGAAAACCCAGCAATGCCTGTATTGTTCAGATTCCTCTTGGCTTCTCAGAACAGCATGGATCCCTTTGGAATGAGGAGAATCTTATAACCTAGTATAGGTAAAAGGTAATCAAAGTTTCTTCGTAGACATATCCAAGACAGAAAGTCAGGGAAAGATCAGTGCTTCTATGAACCAATTTGGAAATGAGACATTGTTTTTTTAGGCATGTTATGGAGAAGAAATAATGAGCTATGAACCATGGATGAAAATTATGTGTGTGTATACACACACACATACATACACACACACATATAGTGTTTGTGTGTTGAAAAAAATACAACTCTCAACTCAAACAGGAAGAGATAGCTTATTTGGAGCCAAATTTGAGTGAGCATGGTCTTGAAACATGGATTTAGGTGTCCTCAAATCCATGTTCCAAGTTGGAAGAAATCTCATGGACTCCTTATGGTAACAGAACAAATACAGTTTTGTTTTGGTTTTTACAATGTGTGTGCACACATTCACACCATGGCTTGCATGTGGGTCAAAGTACAGCTAGGTGAGTTGGGTCTGTCTTTCTATCATGTGGGTCATGGAAATTGAACTCACATCATCAGACAAGTGCCTTTACCTGCTGAGTCATCTCACTGCCCCAGCACTATGATTAAAGGAGCGACCAGAGTTGACCAATCCCTGTTTCCATTGATGCACTGTTACAAGTCCGTTGAGAAAATCAGCCTGCTCATATATAGGTTTGTGAGTGTAACTAATTTCCTGCGAATATATTCCAAGAAGTGAAGTTGCTGGGCCAGGGACTATACTCCCCAGAAAGCAGAGTGGAGAGTGAGGGAGTCCTTGGCATGAGCTACTTAGATAGCATGCTTCACATTTTCACATGCTTCCTCATTTCCTAACTTGCCTTTAATATTGTTACCTCTGAGCTACTAGAGACTGTAATATGTAAGAATCAATTCAGCTTTAAAATCCTCCAAATCAAGTTTTCAAATGATTATAAGATTTATTTTTCATGGAATGTTTCAACCACACAACAGTTTAGGGAACAATGTAATGAAACTTCATCTACTCATCAACCAGTTTCAAGAACTGTTCATATTTTATTGATGTATTCATTCATTCATTCGTATTTGTTAATATTGAGTTTTTTGAGACAAGGTTTCTCTGTGTAGCTCTGGTTGTCTTAGAACTCACTCTGTAGTCAAGGCTGGCCACATACCTCTCCTTGAGTAGAATCCCAACTCTTTTCAAGTTACCCACATCTGAGCAAAAATATAGAGATATAAGACTCCCCAACTAACTTAGCTTCTGTTAAAGCTTTCTACCCTGGTGGAATGGATTGCTTCTACAATAGTCCTGGCAGGAGCAAAGGTATTCTAAGAGACACCTGTTCCCCTCATTTTGATTACCCAACTACTGAGACAATGAGCCCAAAGGAATGGAAATTTGCCTAGGAATCTCATGTTGTTGAAAGGAAAAGGTTGAAGCATGGAGCCAGCCTGCTGAAGATGGATAACTAGTCTAGTTTATTAGGTTTTGTGTCAGGACCTAGTCTGTGACCCTAACAACACTGGTAACATCTCCACTGCCCCAGACCTACAGCAGGGTATTATTATCTGTTCTGTGCCTATGGCTCTTTGGACTAGCTACTTGAATTCTATCTACACTTCCCCTCGCTGAAGGGTATCTATCATTTTGTTCCAAATTATATCCACATTACAATATCAATAAGAGCCACAGTTTATGATGTCTGTACTCTGCTTGATTTTTTATTTAAATTCTCACATTCCATCTTTACAATAATTTTTTAATGCATCCCTCTACTATTCCTTGTGGGTTCACAGATAAGGGCTCAAGAGCCCAACAAGTAAATATGAGTGAAAAAAGTTAAGGACAAAGTAAACATGTCAGAGGCAGGGTTCAAACCTACACTGTCTTTTTAAATCTCCCCAATGACCTTATGAGAGAACCATCATCACAAGTGAACAAAGGAAGGGCTGCAACATTCCCAGAGCAAGCAGATTTGCTCTATTCTAACACGGAGTTACTTAGTAAAACCTTGATGAAAGTAAATAAGCAGTAATTTTAATGCAGATACATATACTATCCATTGATTAAAATACTCAATAACTCAAAGTAAAGGAGACAGATGCAAAAGAAGGCAAAGATGCCACAGTTGTGCCCTGCTTTTGTACACCATGGTGGCACGCACCTGTAATTCCAGCACTCAGGAAACTGAGACAGGTTTGCCATGAGCTCAAGGGTACCCTGTGTGACATAGCACATCAAAGATACTTTCTGCTTCATCTCATCCCTGCATTTCTTGTAGACAGGATAAATTTGAGGTAGAAAGTTTTGTGGGTGGGTTGATGTCCCTATCACTCCACTAGGGTTCCTGCCTGGCTACAGGAGGGGCCTCCTCAGGTTCCACATCCCCAGTGCTGTGAATCACAGCTAAGGTTACTCCCATTGATTTTTGGGCACCTCCTTGATACCATTTTTTTTTTTTTTTAAAAACTGCCCATGAAAAATTTCAACCCAAAATTTATCCTGTCTATAAGAGATGCATGCACAGGGGATGGAGCAGAGACTGAGGGAATAGTCAACCAATAACCAGCCCAACTTGAGACCCATCCCATGGGCAAGCACCAATCCCTGACACTATTAATGATACTGTGTTCTGCTTGTAGACAGGAGTCTACCATGGCTATCCTCTGAGAGGCTTCACCCAGCAGCTGACTCAGACAGATGCAGACACCCACAGCCAAACAGTGGATGGAGCTTGGGGTCTCTTATGGAAGACTAAGAGGAAGGACTGTGAGCCCAAAGGGGATAGGAACTCCACAGTAAGATGAACAGAGTCAACTAACCTGGACCCTTGGGGCTATCAGAGACTGAATCCCCAACCAAAGAACATACATGGACTGGACCCAGGCTTCCCTGCACATATGTAGCAGATGTGCAGCTTGGTCTTCATGTGGATCCTGAACAACTGGAATGGAGGCTGTCCCGAAAGCTGTTGCCTGTCCATAAGATATGTTCTTCTAGCCGGGCTGTCATGTCTGGCCTCAGTGGGAGAGGATGCGCCTAGCCCCACAGAGACTTGAAGTGCTAGGGTGGAGAGATAACCAGGGGCTTCTACCTGCTCAGAGAAGAGGATGGGGAGATGGGGAGAAGGATTGTGGGAGGGGGGACTGTAAGGTGGGCATGAGCAGGATGTATAATGAGTAAGCAAAGTAAACATTTTAAAAAAGAAGACAGCTTACTTCTTAGAATATGTCTCAAAAGAGAGCATGTGACATAGTTAAAAGTGTTATTTTTTTCTCAAAATGAGTTTTGTATAATTATATATATATAGGTAGTTTAATATAGTTACTATCAAAATTTTGCTTTCTCATAGATATATCCAAGCTTATTCTAGAACATATAAGGAAAAGCAATGAGAGTAGCCAAAACACCTTTGAATGAATAAACTAGGGATAATCACTCTATTAAATATTAAAGTTTATTATACAGACAAAGGCTACTGAGATTTGTTACTGGGGTAGCATAAGAAACAAACCAGAAGTGAACAGAGAACTCATAAACAGACAAACAGAAATACACTCACCTGCTATTTGGTAAATGGCAGAAGGAAGTATAAAGAGATGAATACTGGTACTTCTCTCAGTTCTCCTTTTTATTCTGTCTGGGACCCCAGTTCATAGGATGCCACAACATGTATTCAAGGGAAATTTTCCCTTCTAAGGTAAATCTGTCTAGATCTGCACTTACATACAAACACAGAGCTGTCTCCTAGATGATTCTAAACTCTGTTAAATTGGCAATGAAAATTAATCATTATAATTCCACTTTCTGCCAACCTGACACCAAACATATCACCTTAGTATTCTACCCTGATTCCTACATTCTCATGTTCATCTCAGAGTGTATTTAGTCTCTCTCTAAAACCTCTCATAGTCTTTAACAGTTACAGCTCTGCTCAAAAATTCAAAGTCTCTTCTGAGACTCCAGACCATCTCTTAATTTTGAGCACCTATGAAATCAAAATACAAGTTGAACACTTCTAATATTACAAAAAAAGAGAACATCCCCACCCTAAATGGAAAATAATAGGAGAACAGCAAGGAAAGGTCTGATTAAAATAAAACAAAACCCCAGGTAGAACTAACACCTAACCCTATGGCTCCATGGCTAGCATGTAGCACTCATGATGGGATCATCTGAGGTCTAAATTTGGGCAGTACCAGCACTCTAGTTCCACCACCTACAGCACATGTAACTTCTGTCTTGGGCTTGTTTCACTGTGTTCTTGTAGCTTTCCTCAGTGGATAAGCACAATTCTAGAATCTTCAATATCCTGGTCCCTTCACTGTAACTTGGGCTTCATCTTTCCAGCTTCTCTGGGTCTTTTTCCAGGGAATCCAAGAATTATACCCAGTGCCTGGATTCGTGGGCTTTCCGGAGCCTTTGAACAAGTCTCCATGACTCACTCCCACTTGCTTCTTCTATGCCTGCAAAAGTAGAACCCCAGATGATTATGCTGAATTCTGCTTCCAGCTTGAGATATAGCCTGGTCCAATTAATCACAGTGTCAGTGGCCCTTGTGTGCCTTTAATTTTGACACAGGAAATGTTTCCCTGTGCATCCATTCTGGAGCAAGGATCCACTGTGATGACAGTCTTGGTTTAGGCTCTCTTTCCCTGGCCAAACTGTACATTTTTCTTATCTTTGTGCTTCCCTTGTTGCTCCTTCTCCCTAGAATGGAATTCCAGCCTGAATGCTAGTTTGTCTTAAAATTCTCTCTGCTGAACAAATTAGTCCATCACTTTTTTGCCCATTAGTTTTAAATTCAGCTTCATTCAAGTTCTCTGGCATTGGGAAAATAAAGCCATATAGCACATATACTTTTTAAAATAATTAAAACTAAACAAAATCAAACTCCTTCCTTGCTTTATAAAAGACTCAGAACAAAAACCTAAGCTATAGAATGGGAGAACATATTTGAAAATATATAACAACATATTGGTATTTTAAAAGTATTACTCTTCTACACAGAGTCAATACAATCCCCATGAAAATTCCAACAACATTCTCCACAGAAAAGGTTTTAGGAAAAAAGTCCTAAAATTCCCACAGAAGCACCAAAGCCCTTGAATTAGCCAATGAAATCTTGAGCAGAAAGATAGTGCTACAAATATCCCAATATCTTGTCTCAAATTATGCTACAAGGTCACAGGAATGAAAACAACACAACACTGACATGGACTAGAAGAAAGGACCCATAAACCCATGCAGCTACAACTACTTGATTTGTAACAAAGGTGCAAAAAACATACAAAAAACAAGGACTGGGAAAACTAAATTAAAGAAACTATATTCATGTCTCTCATACTGGACAAAAAATAATTCAGCTTGGATCAAATTCTGAAAGCACTAGAGAAAAACACAGGGGACATTATTTCAAGAGTCCATAAATTCCAGCAGGGTAAGCTTCTTGCCTCTATTGTATCAGGAGTGGCTCAGTGTGGTAGAGCAAATAGTCATGTAGTATATGGCGAGAAGTTGGGAGTTGTAGCTGAGGAAGATCAAAGCCCAGGAAAACAATTAAGTCATCACTGTAGCTCATATAATAATGGTGTTTACTGTTCTCAGGGTTTTGTTTTCACTTTCTAAGATTAAGCACAGGCAAGAACTTTTTGAAAGGGCTTCAACTATCACAGGAAATAATCCCAAAAATCCACAAGTGAGATGTCATGAAATTATAAAGCTTTTACAGAAGGAAAAACTGTAAGACAGCCTATAGGATGGAAGAAAAACTGTTGCCAGCTATACGTACAAGAGGGGATCGATTATCTAGAATCTACAAAGAGCTCCAAAAATCAAACTCTATAAATATGAGGCAAATGAATTGAACAGACGACTTCCCAAAAAAGAAAGAACATTTTTGTGGGACAGGACCATGGTTTAACCCTCTCTGAGGATTTATATGTAGTTAATGCTGATGGAGGAAGGAGAGATTTTTCTCAGTCATGTAGCCACTGGCAAGGTACTCATGCTCCTATAAACAAACACTCACCAGTGTTCCTATAAAGAAACCTAATGAAACACAGTAACTTACATATGAAAGTGGAAAGGCAGCTACTTAGGAAAGAAGGGGATGAGCAGGAGTGGGGCAAAGAAGGTAACAGGGTAAATACATTCTGTACATGTATGAAGATGGTCATACTGAGATTCACTCCTATGCATAAGTAATATATGATAATAACACTTTAAAAAGAGACTGTGGGCCGGGCAGTGGTGGCGCACGCCTTTAATCCCAGCACTCGGGAGGCAGAGGCAGGTGGATTTCTGAGTTCGAGGCCAGCCTGGTCTACAGAGCGAGTTCCAGGACAGCCAGGGCTACACAGAGAAACCCTGTCTCGAAAAACCAAAAAAAAAAAAAAAAAAAAAAAAAAAAAAAAAAAAAAAAAAAAAAAAAAAAAAAAAAAACCAACCAAACAAACAAACAAAAACCAGAAACCATGGATGAGAAAAAGTTTGAAGGAAGGAAGATGAGGAAAATAACAGAATATATAAGACATGAGAGTTGAAAATGGAGGACTGGATGGAGAGTATGAGGTGGGGATGAGGGAGAAGATTGGTCAGGGGATATCAAGAAAAACAAGCTGTTCTAAAACACCCTAATGAAAACTGTTACATTATTCGTTATTTAAAAAACTAAATCAGGGGCCAGCCAGCAAGATGGCCCAGTGGGTCAAAGTACTTGCTACCAAGCCTGATGATCTGAATTCAATGTCTAGGACCCAAGTTAGGAGAGAAATGACCCCAGTAAGTTACCCTCTTACCACATATGTATGCAATGCATATGCATATGCACACACAAATAAATTAATCAACAAAACTGAAAAACTAATTAATTTAAAAGCTTAATATTCTTGCCAGGCAGTGCTGCCAGATACCCTTTATATCCCAGCACTCAGGAAGCAGAGGCAAGTGGATCTTTTTGAGTTTGAGTCTAGCCTGGTCTACAGAGTGAGTTCCAGGTTAGCCAGAACTACATACAGAGAAACCCTGTCTCAAAAAAAAAACCAAAGAATTCATTATCCTTAGAATGAAAGAAATGAACACTTGTATTGAGGTTGGGATGATACTTCAGTCAGTAAAGTGAATGTCACAACCCCTGGGAAAGAGCCAGTACAGAGGCATGTGCTTGCAATCTCAGAGCTCTGTGCAGAGCTCAGAGCAGAGACAGGAGGCTCCCTGGGGCTCAACTTCGGAGTTGCAGGCTCACTGAGAGTTCCTATCTAAAAAAACTAAGGTTGAGAATATGATGGCTGGAATGAGAATGGTCCCCACGGGCTCATATATCTAAATGCTTGATTCTCAGTCGGTAGAAGAGTTTTGGGGAGAATTATGAAATGTGGCTTTGATGGACGAGGTGTGTCACTGGGGGTGGCCTTTGAAGTTTCAAAAGCCCATGCCTAGTCCCCCTCCCTCCTCTTCCCCTGCTTCTTGTGGATACTATGTAAGCTCTTAGCTACTGCCCAGTGCTGTACCTGCCTGCTGCCATGCTTCCCACCATGGTGGCTATGAGCTTACCTTTTGAAACTGTAAGCAAGTCCCTTGATTTTATAAATTGCCTTGCTCCTGGTGTCTTCTCACAGCAATAGAATAGTAACTAAGAAATCACCCTGTGTCAACCTCTGGCCTACACACAAACACACACATACACAGAGGGGGGAGAGAGAAAGACTAGGATAAAGAGACAGAGAAGGGGGGGAGACAAAGAGACAGAGATACTCACACAAATGGCATGCTCTTGCATACACGTTGACACACACATACATACATACATCACACATACCCCAAAATAAATAAAATATTATTTCATCATTTTTCTGAGCAGCCTCATGCATAGGTTGCCAACTTTCTTCTTTCTTTTTCTAGATTTACAAGATTCATTACCTCCGGTATCATAGCCAATAGCATTATAGCTCATGCCAAAATGAAGCTTATCTAATACATATATGGTCTCCTTGAGACACACCACATCTTTCTGGCACTGGCATTATTGTTAGTGGCTACTTTAAACAGTGAAGTCACCAACAAAAGAGGCAAAAAAGTAACATGAAAATGACCATGAAAAGGACCCTTATAGTATGATACCAGATATGAGAAAGGCTGTAAGCTAGCTGTATGTTCTCTACTCAATCTTAGTTGGGAACATCTAGTGCCAGGTCCTCTGTGCAGGTCCATAAACTATCAGGAAAGTAGTGAAAGTACTAACTACAGAAGTGCAGATAAATTTTAGCAAATAGTCCAAGTTATAAATATTAAATTATTAAATAATGAGGACCAAATCTAGATACAATATGTACCATTAAAATTATGAGCAAAAATTGCTAATTATTTCTTTTTAATTTTTATAGACAGGTTCTTCCCGTGTCTCAGGCTAGCCTGAAACTCACTGTGTAGTCCAGGCTGGCATTGCAATTATCTTGCCTTACCCTCCCTAGTATTGAATTTACAGATCTTAGCACCCACATTATATTTTGTAGTTTTAAAGAAATTAGTAATCATTGAAGCTGGATGCTAGATATATGTAGGTGTCTTAGTTAGGGTTTCCATTGCTGTGAAGAGACCCCATAACCAAGGCAACTCTTATAAGGTCAACATTTAATTAGGACTGGCTTACAGGTTCAGAGGTTCAGTCCATTATCATCAAGGCAGGAGCATGGCAGTGTCCAAGCAGGCATGGTGCAGGAGGAGCTGAGAGTTCTACATCTTCATCTGCAGGCTGGTAGTGGAATACTGGCTTCCAGGCAGCTAGGATGAGGATCTTAAAGCCCACACCCACAGTGACACACCTACTTCAACAGGGCCGCACCTCTAAATAATGCCACTCCCTTGTCCAAGCACATTCAAACCATGACATTAGGTTTATTGTGCTGGTCTGTGTAATTTTACGTGTGATTACAATTTTCCATAATAGATGATTTTTACAGAGATTTGTTGTTATACTGAGTTGCTTTTCCACTTTCCCTTGACACATTTTTTTCCTCATTAGCATGTGGAAGTCTGCAGATATCAGAGGGAAAGTCAAGACCTTTTTATGATAGTTATATACTACAACCCAACTTAAAGCCTCTATCATTCTGAAAGCCCACAGAACCCAGACCAGCTCAACTCTGTGGAGGTATGGCTTTATGTACAGAAATGGCTTTAGTAGAAGGGAGTCTAGTTGCTAACGCACAGGTACAGATACCATTACTTCCTGGCTTCTAAGCAATCCAGATAATGAACATGTCAACCATTCTTGGGAAACCAATTAATTCCTACCTAACCTTTATATATTCTCTTGACTCTAGTACATGGGACATATTTTAAAGATTCATTGGAAAGCAAGCATCTCTTGATTTAAAAGCTCAAATATACCAAGATCAGTTCCATCACCAGAGATTGGATCTCATCTTCCCTTCTTAGACATCTCATATGTCAGCTATCTCCTTCCTCTTTTGCATCTCAATTCTTCTTCCTCCTAGCTTTTCCCTATTTATATATGCACATCTCCAAGCACATACCATCATTATAGAAAAGTCTCCTATTAATATGTACACATTCCCAAGTATCTATCATTATTTTTTTAAAAGTTCCCCCATGGCTGGGGAGATGGGTCAACAATTAAAAGCACTGTCTGCTCTTCCAGAGGACCCAGGTCCAATTCCTAGCACCCACATGATGGCTCACTAATATCTGTAATTGCAGTATCAGACAACTCAACACTCTCTTTTGGCCTCTACAGGTACCAGGCATGCATGTGGTGCCCAACCATATATTTAAGCAAAACACCTGTACATTAAAATAAAAATAAGGATATAAATACATTATGCCAAACCACTATTTAAGAAAAATACTCCCTCAATTGCATGTGAGCTTCCAGCTGCTATCAGGCCATTCCCTTATGTTTTAAATTTACTCTGCTTCCTATCTACTAGGCCACTCCATGGTACCCAGCTGGTTGGTAATTGGTCTGGACAGGCCCGGATGGTCTCTTCCACATGCCTGTTCAGATCTAGAAATCTGGGCTTAGCCAGAGTGCTCCCTTTCCACATCATCTCAGGTCTCCTCCACTTGTCCTGATTAGCAAGGTAGTTAGACTTCATATATGGTTGTTCATGACACCAAAAGGCCACAGTGAAAATTGTGAGGCAGTTTACAACCTACTGTTAAGTGTTTTGGGGGAAACTTCATACAAGAGTATTCTCTCTCTTTCCTTTCCCTGTTCCCTTTCCACAAATCACAGCCTGTGATCTAGGGGTGGGACCATGTGGAATTTCCCCTATTCGTGGTGGCATGTCAACCAGTGCTGTCATTATGCTGGTCTTGTTCAGGCAAACATACTGCTGAGAGTTAATGGATACATTTTCCTCTGTCGTGTACACATGTGTATGGGACACTATAAAACAACAGATATCCTGGTCCTATGGTTCTTCCTTCCTTCCTCTTCTTTGATTTTCCCTTATCCTTAGGTGTGTGGTTCCATTCCAGATGTATCAGTTAGAGTTGGGCATTCCACAGTCACTTACTCTTTGCGTTCTAACCAGCTGTGGATCTGTATATCTCTATATTAAACTCTATCTGTTGTAAAAGGAAGCTTCTTTTTGTTTATTTATTTATTTGTGTGTATGTGCACATGCATGTGCCTATACAGACAGGGTCTCATTACGCAGCACTAGTTGGCCTGGAATTCAATAGGTAGACATGACTGGCCTAGGCTAATAGAGATCCACCTGCCTTTGCCTCCCAAGTGCTGGGATTAAAGAAATGCACCACCACACTTGGCTTTGATGAGGGGTGTGAGCTACACTTATCTGTAAACAAGCAGCATCACTTCCATACATACTATCAGTTAAAAGTACTTATAGAACCCACCAAATTTGAGAGCAAAGGACCACACAGGGGAATGGCTACTTGCAAGAATGGTTAGCAGGGGCTATTTGATGCAGTTTACCACCCCTATAAACTCCGTAAGCCTTTGAAAAATGGTTGTGCTCCTGGACACTGCACTCTAACTACAAACCTGAGATGAAGATAAACCTTTTGCTGTTAGATCTGATATGTTCTGTGCACAATGCTTGCTTTTATAGCATTGGGCCCTACTGAACACCACTGGGTTGAACATACTTCTACATACAACCTTTTCTAATTCCCCTGTTACTTTTATAGCTACTTCACAATTTCCTAAACTGATCTACATATTATTCTCTCCCCTCTAACCAGGTTCTCTCATCAATTCTCTTCTCACTTGGCACATTCTATCAGGCCATCTCATTCATAGCTACAGCCTCATCTACCACTTCTCTACTGGGCATTCTTCAATGTAGATCTCTATTCCAGAGTTCACTCCAGTTTTCCAAATTCCTGTGCATTTACCTAGATGCTTCACAGATATTTCAAACAGGGACAAAGCTGAAACATCTTCTTCCTTAAACTTGCTTTTTTTCTTATTTTTTAAATCCTATATTTACCATATGTTGGTGTGCCCAAAGTCTGAGTTTCCTTCTTAGCATTCCATCCCCTATATGCTATGTCACTCATCCCTATTTAAGCTTTTAAATGCTTGTAAATAACTCATCTAATTATCCCCTCCTTCTATCATAGATACCAGGTCTGGCAGAAGATTGTGAGGTTGTCTTGCTCTGTCCATCTGACCTACAGCTGCATAGAAATTACAGTTTACTACAGCTAATTTAACATTGCTTTTCAAAGTTAAGAGATATTAGGGTAGGGAATACTTGATCCTTGAAGGTTCTCATGGAGGAGGTATTAGATTACCTGCTGTGGAATTTACCTGTTTATGGTGAGGCAATTTGAATTCATGAGAACCCCCAAGTGGACAATTATCAAGCTTCTCATTCCTCCAAATATGCCAACTGAGAATATCATCACCTTTACCTGACATGGTTATAAACCTTGTCTGTATCAAGTCACATTAGCTGAATCAAACATGTAGATCCCAGATGTCTTAGTTAGGGTGGCTATTGTCGTGATGAAATACTATGACCAAAAAGCAAGTGGGGAGAAAAGAGTTTATGTGGCTTACACTGTTCATCATTAAAGGAAGTCAGGACAAGAACTCTACAACAGGGCAGGATACTGAAGGCAGGAGTTGAGGCAGAGACCATGGAAGGGTGTTGCTACTTACTGGCTTATTCCTCATGGCTTGTTCAGCCTGCTTTCTTATAGAACAAATGACCACCTGGGCCCCCCCATCAATCACTAATTAAGAAAATGCCTTATAGCTGGATCTCATGGAGGCATTTTCTCAGTTGAGGCTCCTTCCTTTCTGATGACTCTAGCTTTGGGTCAAGTTGACACAAAACCAGTCAGTACACTAGGTATACATTTTTGCTGTGCCTCCAGAGTATTCATGCTGTGTGTGCCTCAAGTTATATAACACAGCCCACACAGGTTGTGATTGCCACTCAGTGCCCAAGTAGCTACCATGAAATTGACCTTTGTTCAGATACAACAACTGTATACTCTGGAGAAAAATATTAAAAAAAAAAAAAAAAAAGCTACATGCAAGTATTGACAAGTAACCCAAAGCAGTAAAAAAGTGACAGAAAAGTGGCATTTGAAAGAAAACGTCAGAACTGGATGATGCTCCCTGTTTTAAGGCATTTTAGCCACAACATAGCCCTAAGTCACATTCCTGACTGGTGCCTTAAACTGGACCTTACTGACCTGCAGATGGGAGAACAGAGTTCAGGGTTTTCATACAAGCTGAGAAGTGTAGAAAGTAAAATCCTAGGACTAAGGGAGCATGATAGGGAGGCCCCAAATTCTGCATAGAAACCACTCAGGTTTCTTGCTGACCTCTGAATTATGCACACATAGTACCATCTCTAAGTAGCCCAGATAAAGCTAAGTGAACTCACTTGCAGTTGTTTTTCACAGAAGCGGAGTGTGGTGTCTGAGTTCAGTCTACCTGACTCCCTACTAAAACATAAACAAATATCAATGCTCTTCCTACGGACATAAGGGTATCCATTTCAAACGGTCTTAGACAATATCCACGAGACAAGCCAGAATGATTGGATTTACACAGGAAACAGGAAACTGCAACTCATATTGAAAAATAAAAGCACTCAAAAAGACTGATCACAAGATGACCAACATGCCAGATTAGCAGACAAGGATTTTTAAGCAGCTTTGTAATGATGCCAAAAGGTATAGAGGGAAATATGCTCAAGTGAATAGGAAACAGGAATCCTGCAATCATATAAAGATGACCAGCGTGAAGATGCGGGCAGCTGTTTAAGTATCTAGAAGACGGCACAGCAAATCTAGCCATGGCTATAGTAGCCACTAATGTTGTGGCTCTTGCAGTTGTCAGTTTTCAAGGTAGACTAATAGTTCTGCAAATTGTCTTCTTGCTTCTAGTTACTATTTATTATGAACCTTCTGACATAAATGCTAACCACATCTACACTGATTCCAGAACTGTCCTTTAGAATAGAGCTTTAATCAGAACTTTGTTGATTGCAAGTGACAAAAATACAACTTAACTCAAGCAAAAGAAAGAATCTATTGGAGGTCTCATAGGTAATCCATCATAGGTGGACGGGACTCAAGTACAAGCAACACTGGAGATTTGAACACCAATGGGAAGATCTCAGTTACTCAGCCTGAAAATGACATTCTTTAAGGAAAGATTCCTTCCTATGGCTGGAAAAAGGCCACCAGAAATTTCCAAACATACACTCCATAGCTGGGCCACACAAAAGTAAGAGGAGGGAGGAGAGATTGAGATTGATTTTGACTGAGATTGATATTATTTAGGTGCCTAATACAAACAAAAACACACTATTTTTTTTTAAATCTATTAAACCAGGGAAAGACAATAAAAAAGAAGAATTCTGACTGTCTGACCTAGATGGCATAGCCATACGTTAACCAATCAAATCAACTATGGTTAGGGAGACAAGACACTGTGATTGGAAAACACCACTAGAGTTGCATGGCTTGACAGAACAGTGGTAGTACAACAAACAACAGAACTTTAACTGATTTCCAGTCCAAGAGAGAGCTCAGGGTGGAAAGGTATGATCCCAGGCCTGACCACTGGACTTCAAACTCCAGGACCCACATGGTGGGAGGAAAGAACACTGGTAAAGGGGGAAAGCTGACTTATACAAGTTGTCCCCTACCTCTACCTATGTACACACAAGTCTTACAGGTTTCCTGTGTTTTCAACTTTAATTGGTGGCAATCACATGCTCCGGGCATGTAATATCACAGTCCTGAATTATTTTTTTTTTTACAGCAGAGACAACTAGGTATCCCCCATGTTGTTCTCTTTTCCCACGCTGCATTTTGATGCTTACAGTGTGAATGTGTACAGTGCAGTTGTTTCTAGTATCCTGAAGACAAATATCCCATTGTGGTGGAGATGATGGGACAGTAAACTCTTTTATTTTTTAATTTTTGTTTTCTTGAGACAGGGTTTCTCTGTGTAGCCCTGGCTGTCCTGGAACTCACTCTGTAGACCAGGCTGGCCTCGAACTCAGAAATCCACCTGCTTCTGCCTCCTAAGTGCTGGGATTAAAGGCGTGCGCCACCACTGCCCGGCGACAGTAAACTCTTAAGAAATAAATCTCCATCCTGTTTGACCCATTGTGATTTGGATATCTGGCAACTTATACCTGAGCCTGCTAATTCATAACATTCTCACCTCCCACAGTTAATCAAGGCAGAAGGAATGTATGTTAGAGCCAGACCTAGAGGCATAGCCTAATTCCAGCTACTTGGAGGACTGAGGCAGGTGGATAGCAAGTTGAAGGCTTAGGTTATAGAACAAATTCAAGGTCAGCCTCTGGTAGTCAGTAAGATCTTTTCTAAAAATAAAAGAATAAATAAAACAGGGCTGAAGATAACGTCAGTAACAGAGTACTTGTGGAAGGCTATAGGTTTAATCTATTGGAGCAGCTAGCCAAACCACCAGAGTTTCATATATAGGGTTCTTTCAATTACTGTCCCGTTCATCAATGTCTTTATCTCTATGTTCCTATTTTATCATGCACAAAATGATGTTAATGATGCCTATCCATCTCTTAAGTTTGTTGTGAGGATTTGACAAGATAATTCATGTGGTTATTAATAATGCTTACAATATGGCTCACTGAGTATTCACTATATAGCTCTTAGCGTTTGCCAATTTTATCTGCTAAGGATCTTCAAAGATGGCACTTCTCCCCACAGCCCAAGTGTCCCTCCAGCTCATTTTGATGATTTCTGTCTTCAGTACCACTCTTCTCTAGGATCTACTATGCCGCCCCAACATGTAAAACCTTTGTAAAACCTTGCTCTGACCAGGTCATCCCTTTATGAAAACCACTGATGATTTTCCACTATGTACAGAACATAGTCAGAGTCTTTTAACCTAATAACCAAGCCTGTTTTGGATCAGGACCTCTGGGCTCACCTCCTGCTGCAACACTGTACATCTCAGCCACACGGGACTTGTCCTTACTGTCACCTCCTTAACTGACTGTAAAGTGCCACACACTCCTAGTTTGTTCTTTCCTGAAGCCTCTCCTTTGGCTGCAATGATACCACAGTATCTTGGTTTTTCTCCAATTTTTATGACTATTCCTTTTCCATCTTCCTCTTGGGCTTCTCATTCTTCAATTACTTGTTAAACACAAGGGTTTCTTAAAGCCTCACTTCCTGTTTCACTACATATTCTGTCTGTGAATGATGGAGAATAATTTTAAGCCTTGTCTATGTCCTTAGGATCTCCCAATTTTCACTCCTGACTTCTCAAGTTTTGATCTCCCAAATCCTGATAAATGAAAAATTCCTAGCAGTCATGCCCGCTTTACCATGGCCCAAGCTGAACTGATTTCCCCTACCTCAAACCTGCTTCCCTGTCTTGCTTGGATTCTTTAAGGGGCACCGCTATTACCCAAGCCTGAAGCTTTTCATTCTCCACAGAGAACAGGTTCCCAAATTGTGCAAATTGCCCTGCCAGTAACTCTCTCTTCGGTCTTTCCTTGATATTCACTGCTATCACCCTAGTTCTGACCTTCAACCTCCCTAGTGTGAACTCTGCAATAGGCTCCTCCCCACTTACAATCTTCCATGTTTCCAAAACTACTAGCAACCTTTACCTACCCCCAGGGAAAACCTTATCATGGCACAGCCATGCTATAACGATTTTCAAGTTGAAGAAAAGTTTGCTGCTTCCTTCTATGTACCAGTAACTGTGCTAAGTATAAGAAGTGCAGTGTTGAAGATGAACTGCTCCCTGACAATCTTAGAAGACTCACGCATAAACACACACTAACACAAGGCTTGGGATGGATATACTCATAAAGCGTTAGAAGAACACAAGACAGAACTCCTTGGGGACAAAGATTACGGCTTCCTAAACAGGAGGACTAACTGATTCAGTAGAGTATTTTACTCTGCTTTTCTCTACATAAAATGCCTCATAGTTCATACTTCAAGTGAATCCAACGTATGAACCTTATCTGGATCATGATTTAAATAAACCAACTGCAAATTTTTCTTTTTTAAATGACACAACCAAGTAAGTCTGAACACTGGCCAGATACTTGATTATAATATTCTGGATTTTAAGTTTCCTATCAATATTGCCATTTTAAATGTCTCTATCTTCTAGCAGTATGGAAGAAAGTATTCTAAAATGAATGTTACCTTCAAGTTGCCTAAAAATAATACAGGGCTGAGGACCTAGGGCAGTTATACTTGAAATAATACTAGCAACACCTAGTAAATAATTGCTAAATTAAAGTGATAGACAAAACAATAAATTAATCTTTCAGGTTCTCATATTTTTATAGTAAGGTAAGTTATAATACTCTATTTCTAATTAGAGTATCGGATGTCTCAAAAAAAAATTAGTTTTGCTTTTCTCCTCATCCTTTAAAGTCCATTCCTATGGTGGCAAATCCAGGGATGATCAGTGATGGGGGAACTAGAATCCTAACAGCTGAAGAACTGGAAGCGCTCTGTGCGTCATTTCTCTCTTCTACCTGCTAATGACACAGCAGGCACAGCACCGCATGGCTCCCACAGCAGGCACAGCACCGCATGGCTCCCACAGCAGGTACAGCACTGCATGGCTCCCACAACAGCCTTGGACAGAAACGGAAGTATTCTAAAACCAAGGGAATAAAGAGAAATAAAATCACCACTTGATCTTTTGTAGCCTTGACAGAAAACCAGATACAGACATAAACATGGCCGCTAAGACTGGAATGAGGCTGGGTTTAGCCTGTGATGCTTAAATCCATATGCAATTTCGCCACCTGGTGGCTACTTAGCATTATTTCATTCAGTGTCTCTACATTTTATTCTGAGAACTCTGGCCATACTCAGAAAATTCTGGAAGGGCACAAAGCCTCTGAGTGAAATGTTAAGTGGGGCATTTAAGCTAATCACATTCTTCCTCATATCTTACAGAGTTTCCTGAGGATCAAAAATAATACTTATAATTGAGGGTAGAAATTGTTTATCTATAGGGTTTATGGGATGGCTCAGCTGTACTTCCATGTCCACAGACAAAGAAATTATCTGTTAGGAGTAAAACACATGGTTTTACTCGGTGCCAGTGGTATTTATCCAATAGCCTGCTCACGAACATACAGTTTAGCCTCAGCTTAATTCTCAAGACATAAGAAGAAACCACATTGTGCATTTTATTAGTTTAAATCCTGACTACTGCTAAAAACTCTGACTCAGCATCCACACATAGCAAGATTATTATTTCATATAAAAACTGATTGTACCCTAAACAGAATAAAGCCTATGCATAGGTGCTTTCCAAATGGCAGAATAATAACCTTCCCCAAACAGCAATGACTGACTTGGAGAGATATACTAGTAATGATGTACTTGCCTAGCAGGCACTATGGGCTGGGCCAATCTCTAGCACTGTGAGTGCAGACACAGACACACACACACACACACACACACACACACACACACACACACACACACAAACACACACACACACATGCCTAAAATAATCGAATAATCAAGAAAGCAATTAAATAGTGGTTAAAAACACTGATATTTGTGGCCTTTACCATTCCTTAATCCAATACTTCCATCCCCTGGTCACTCTCGAAAACCTTACACATTGTGGAAACTACATGTTGACACCACTGGATATCTACCTGAAAAAGAAGAAAGCACAATTATAAATCTCTGTAAGCTTAAAAACTGACATGGACTTTTACAATGAATGAAACGAGAGATACTATGTGGCTTATTATCACAAGGTCTATTGGTAGTAGTATTCTATAGCTGATACCTTTGAGTGTTCACTAACTAAATAATCCAACAATGTACTAGGAATATATTCTTTTTTTTTAATTTTTAAAGATTTATTTCACGTGAGTACACTGTTGCTATCTTCAGGCACACCAGAAGAGGGCATCGGATCTCCATTACAGATGGTCATGAGCCACCATGTGGTTGCAGGGAATTGAACTCAGGACCTCTAGAAGAGCAGTGCTCTTAACCACTGAACCATCTCTCCAGCCTTAGGAATCTATTCTTATTAACAGAAATAATGAAGCATCCATAAAATATATTGACATATACAAATTATAAAATAATTTAAAAGTGAACTGAAGTCAAGTATGGTGGTATAATTCCAGCACTGGAGAGGCAGAATCAGGAATACAGTGAGTACGGGCCAGTCTGGCTACATTAAAAGATCTTGCCTCCAACACACACACACACACACACACACACACGGAGAGGGAGAGGGAGAGGGAAAGAGAGAGAGAGAGAGAGAGAGAGAGAGAGAGAGAGAGAGAGAGAGAGAGAGAGATCTACATACGCACACGTGCCTGCAATCTAAATTCTACCACATTAAGACAATGAAATTTCCATACATGTTATTGGAAATATTATGATATTTTCCTCTCAAGTAATGATTAAAAAGAAAGCAAACACATCCTTGTAACTTCTAGTAAATAATCACTGTGACTAATGAAAATTTAAGATGTGTTCTCTGAGACTGTTTCCATAAGACTCAAGTCATTCCTACCTCACAGCCAATTTTAAGTGAAAGTGCTGCAAAGTCAAAAATTCTCTCAAATTTTCTTTACCTCCTCACCCAGACAGTCTATGGAAATAGGTGTGCATTAGGCAGAGGATTAGTGCAGAAAGGAGAAATTGGCACCTGGGGAAAAAGAAGATCACTCACGATGGGCATTTGATTACCTTTCAAGAGGGGTGCGCGCGTGCATGTGTCCTACTGACTGGCATGTAATGAGGTTATTATACACCCTAGAATTCTCAAACCTCCAACATACTGTCCACCCAGTTGATGGATCCTCCAGCTGTAAGGCCTGGCTTTGGGCCCAAATGCTTGTATATATTATTAATACAAAAATCCATCTGTATAGAACAGGCAAATTAATTTATATAGAATTTTGGCCAAAGCCGGGGAGAAATTCTTGATGCCTCTGCCTCACCCTTAGCTGTGTTACAACTTACAGAAAAGATTAATCAAGGGATGGAGGTACAGCTCAGTGGTAGAGTGCTTACCTAGCAGGTATGCAACCCTAAGTTAAATACAAGTCATCTAAAAAACATTTTAAAAAGATGAAGCAAAAAATCAGGAATTACACACATGAAGATTTAGCCATAGGCCCCAGGAGCCCTAAGTTAACCTGAACAGGAAAGTAAGTCTTTGTCCTAGTGTTAAATACCAGAGCTATTCTACAGAGACTTCTCACTACCAACCTGGCCTTTCTGGGAAGGGTTTTAGTTCTAAAAGAATGGCTTTAATCTTAGTTAGCATCTTTCTCACCCCTGGACAAAGGCACAACAGGCAGCTTGGAAGGTCGGTTGGTATTTTATCAGGGTTTGTGTCCTCTGGCCTGGAGTTGATTTCTTTTGTAATCTGGAGAGAGATCTGGCAGGGAGCCTGATGAGAGTCTGCAATTAATCAGAAGTGTCCTGACCATTGTCAGGTAGGCAGGAGGGTTTCACGGGTAGGTGTGACTGTGAGTTGCCTCTTTCTAGAAACTGTTGAAGGTTAATCTGTGAAAGGAGACCTAAAATAAAGATCTGCTACAATTGCATTTCTGATTCTGTGGCCCTGAAGTATTTTTTTTTAAAGTGACTATCTTACAATTGATCTTTCTCTGTCAAGTACTGTCACAAATGTATTTTTCGACATAATTTACCAGAAATTAGAAACATGCCTTTCATGTTATTGATGCCACAAGTGGGGACAACAGTCCCATTGTAAATGACTACCACTTGAGCATAACTCAGCTAGGGGTTCTCATTGGAAATGGGTAATCTGTCATTTTACATGTGTACAGTTTTAGGCAAGCTTGAAGGAAATCTCCTTTGTTTAGTTTAAGATCATCTTTGTTCTACCATCGAAGTACACATCAACGGACAACAGGAACAATCCTGTTTTAGTACAGTCAAACAAAACATCAACAACTAAAAAAGAGACCTAATAAAAGTACTGGATAAAAAATTGACATTGGTCTGTATAATTAATATGAGGGGGAGATTTAACCAAAAAAAAAGCAACAAGGAGACAAAGAGTAGCATAAACCAAGGGGAGTGCACAGCCAAGGGAACCGAGTAAGGAAATACCTCAGGGTCACAAGGAAGTTTATACAAGTTACACATCAAATAAAAGGCTAGTACTAAAATCTATACTAGGTGGCAGTAGTGCACGCCTTTAATCCCAGCACTCAGGAGGCAGAGGCAGGTGGATTTCTGAGTTCGAGGCCAGCCTGGTCTACAGAGTGAGTTCCAGGACAGCCAGGGCTACACGGGGAAACCCTGTCTCAAACAACAGAGAAATCAGTTGCAAGAAAATAATGACCCAATTTAATAATGAATAGACTTCAACAGACATTTCTTGAAGAAAGACAAGCATACATATGGTCAATAGACATATGAAGAATTGCTCATAAATGATACTGATGGGATTTCATATCTCCCCTGTCTATTTAAGAATTCGTGAATCTATTATCTCAGTCCCAGGAGTTCTGGGCTAAAAGGCGTGTGCTATCACACCAGGCTATAGTAAGTTCTGATTATGAGCACTCCTTCTGATACTCATTTCCCTTCCATAAGCAAAGATATCAGTGGCAAGACCACTGAGCCTTTAACTGGAAGTTGTTGAACTCCTTTTCTTCTGTGTTTCCCACTTGCCTTTACAGGAAACTTGATGGCTTAAGCCTGGTAGGCTACCTGTATACCAGAATTGATATTCTGCACATTCTACAGATACACTGAGGAAACTTACACAGTGATTTTAGGTGATCGCTCTGGCTTCTGAAGGCCCAGCCCAGTCAAGACAGTTTCAGTGTGGGGTGGACCTTTTGCTGTTGTGTTAGCCTGTGGCATGGTGGTGAGTGATCTCCCATTTCCTCTGGTGCTGATTTCTCCTTTCTGCACTAGTCCTCTGCCTAATGCACACCTAGTTCCATAGACTGTCTGTGTGAGGAGATAAAGCAAACTTGGGAGAATTTTGATTTGCAGTGAACTCTAGACAGTTTGGAACCAGTTCCACCTTGTTAGGGAGAAGCGCTCCCTCTGGTGGCCTAGCTAGGAACTACTCTGACTTTTGTTTGGACCTGGGAAACAAGGAATTCCTTAGCTCTTGGCAGCAGCTTATGTTGCAGCTTGTCATCAGGCCTATGTATTGGCACTACTTAGACCTTTCACATCGACCAGTCTTCCAATTCAAATCTTAGAATGTTTGAGGTTTGACAGCTCTGTGCAACTCTTCTACCAACCAAGGCTTTCAATCTTTCTTCCGGCTCAGCCCTCCACCCACCCTACTTCCAGGACTTCCTGCCTACAGGGAACGTAATTACCGTCCAGGACTTAATGGCACCTGTGACTCTGCAGCTGTGCAGGGACAGGCCCTCAAGAAAGATGCCTGTTGAAGATATGTCCTTGGGGGACAGACCTAATGGCGGGCCAATCCTGATAAACAGAAACGCACATCCTGGCACGGTAATTTCACTTCTCTCAAACTTGCCTGGTCATCACACTACTCATCTCTGAGGTATTCCGGAGGAATCCATCCCTGAGCTAAGTTCTGCTCTCTGTGGTTTAATGTCTCCTAAGAAAATGGATTTAGTGAGTCCTTCATAACATGGAGCCTGTCACTTTGAATTTCTTCTGCATCAGTCTCCTGGATAAGAATTGTTGATGTGCAAATATGAGGACCCTAGTTCCAAACCCTAGCGCCCAACAGGAAGGTCCATGGAGACTTGTGGCCAGCCAGCCTAGCCC
>CM052722.1:72735047-72772441 GCA_028551405.1 Uromys caudimaculatus
ATAATGTGCAGAGTAAAAAGCAGGACATTCTAAATCCTCCTCTGGCCCCTACCCCAACACAAAGTTTTAAAAAGCATTCTGATCCTCCTCTGACCGCTATGAACTGCTGTTCCCTACTCCTACATGAATGGGGTTTATCTTCAGAATGATTTTTACTCAGCACATTATTCTCTTGAGATGGAGTGTCTCATGAAACCTGGGGCTAGGCTGGCTGGCCACAAGTCTCCATGGACATGGACCTTCCTGTTGGGCGCTAGGGTTTGGAACTAGGGTCCTCATATTTGCACATCAACAATTCTTATCCAGGAGACTGATGCAGAAGAAATTCAAAGTGACAGGCTCCATGTTATGAAGGACTCACTAAATCCATTTTCTTAGGAGACATTAAACCACAGAGAGCAGAACTTAGCTCAGGGATGGATTCCTCCGGAATACCTCAGAGATGAGTAGTGTGATGACCAGGCAAGTTTGAGAGAAGTGAAATTACCGTGCCAGGATGTGCGTTTCTGTTTATCAGGATTGGCCCGCCATTAGGTCTGTCCCCCAAGGACCTGTCTTTAACAGGCATCTATCTTGAGGATCTGTCCTTTCACAGCCACAGGGTCACAGGTGTCATTAAGTCCTGGACGGTAATTACATTCCCTGTGGTCTTATCAGGAAGAGCCTGATTCAGCCAGGTGGGCAAGCTGAAGACAGATAACAACTATTCAAAAAGAACAGTAGCCTACTTTAAAACAACTCGGGCAAAATCTTTGCTGTGTGAATCACCCATCTGCCCAGGTGGCCAGACTTGCAGGCTCCTGCCTCTTAAATTGTTCAAAGTGTAAGCTCGGTCCTAGACATGAAAGAAATTTAAGGATTACAGAGACTGTAAAATAAATAAGGCTAAGGTGTATATAAGTTAGTAAAATCTTCTATTGGAGGCCTGCTCTTCTTTGGCCAGACTTTTCCAGTAAAGAGCTTTTCCCTTATTAATCTCTTAAGTGTGCAGAGTGATATTTCTCACTCTGAAAGCATATTATTTCTACAACAAGCTAACTCCCTAAACCCTCCTCGAAGTATCTTAAAGCACTCCATCAATGATTCCACGAGACCCACTCCTGGGGCAGTTCAGTGTCTGCAGTAGGTTTTTCTAACAGAAGACAGATCACCCTCTAAACTTTGTCAGTTCCTGAGCTCCAAATCAGATGGCAACTAGCAGGCTGGATAGGGTCGAGAAAATAAAGCTTTATACTTCCTCTGCTCATCTAGAGCCTCACATGCAACACTCAGCATAGGTTTGGCACTCAGAAGAATCTTCCCACCAGTAGTGGAAATCTGAAACCAATGACCTAGAACACTGCATAAAATTCATCCAAATGGGATCCCCAGAGTATGGACTCTGGGCAGCAACAACCATCACCACAATCTCAATGCTCCCTTCAAAGGTATGCCACACCTCTCCCACCAAGAACAACTGAGTGATACTTTGTATCCAAGCACCAAAAACAGTGATGTGTCCCCCGCAGGAGCATCATCAATGGTTGCCAAGAGTTAGGCCCATCTCTTATTTCCTCCATTCAGTGGTCCCTTTTCAATCTGGCCTTGAGAGAAAAGAAAAAGGCCTCTGTTCTCCTGCTAGGTCTTGTCTGCTGTAGCCTCTGTTCCCTTCCACAGGTGTAGCTAGAAGTTTGCTTCAGACACAGTTTGAGGGAGCCACCTCCCGATTCTCCAGCCATCTCCAAACTCTAGCCAGGGCCTGATCCCTGGGAGTTCCAGGGCATTGAAATGACCTGGAATTGGCTAGAGGGCCAGGGCATTGGCCAACTTGTTCTTATACTTGGATTCTTTTATGCTAAAACAAGAGCTGGGCCTGTTCCTTTTTCATCTGTTGAAACTTTCCCCCAATTTGTGTTCTAGGCTGATTTGGAAGCTTACCAATCATTCTGATGTGAGAATTAATTTTCTTATAGGAACAGTTTATTGTGATTCATTCAAGCTGCTAGACCAATCCTGCCTTTCAATGTGCCATTTCTGATGTGTTCATCTTGAATCTGTAACTTTCTACTCTCTGCTTCCCATTTTTATGTCTCATACCTAACGCTCCCTGCATGCCTGAAGCACAGGGCCAGAATTTCTACGTTGGACTCTCCACTTATTTTTGGATCAGAACCAAGACATCTTGAGCAAAACTTTGAAGCCTGCTATTCCATTGCTTCCTCTTCTGGAGCATGTGCATACTAGCAATATATACCTCTAATGTGCTAATGAGAAAAGCAGCAATGACCGGACTAGAAATTATAATTCATGAAAATGACAGTATTATCTCACAGAATATATATTGTTGGAGTAAATAATAAATGATTAGAGCTAATCTAGGAGCTGTAGACAATGGAACAGTGCTTACACATTCATTTTTCATTTAACCCCCAACAACATTTTGGTAATTATACTCTCCCACTTGTTTATGTTTTTAATTAAATTTAATTAAATGACTTAAAATTTTTTGAATTTTAAAAAAATTTAATTAATTAAAAAGTCTGAAACACAGTGGTGTAAAACTTTCTCCTAGTTTTGAACTCAAAAGTCTCTGCTTCTAGAGCTGAGACACAGCAGGGTGTAGTTGGGCAGGACTTTAATCCCAGCACTTGGGAAGCAGAGGCAGAAGGTTATCTGTGAGTTATAGGCAAACCTGGTCTCTACAGCCAATTTCAGGTCATTTCAGGACTACGTAGTGGGACTGTGTCTCAAAGGAAAAAGGACTTGACACAGGTACAACATTTACAGATACTTCCTATATGAAGTGAAACAAGCCAGTCTTTTAGAGAAATGCAAATATTGCCTGTTCTTACCTTTGTGAAATCTAAATCCATTACTATCATAGACAGAAACTAGAGCGATGGTGACTGGGAAGTAGAAGGTGGGGGTGGAGTGGTGGGGAGGTGGTGGTCAAAATGTGAAAAGTTTCAATCAGATAGGAGGAGAAATGATTTTTAAAAATCAGTTCCACTTAATTATTTTGTGTGGGGGGGTGCTTTGACTGCCTGTAAGTCTGTGCACCACGTGTGTACACAGTACCTGCAAAAACCAAAAGAGGGCACTGGATCCTCTGCAACAGGAATTACAGACAGCTGTGAGCTCCCTTATGGGAGCTGGGACATCGAACCTGGGTCCTCTGCAAGAGCATCCAGTGTTTTAACTGCTGAGCCAGCTCTCCAGCCCCAGAGGAAAGATTTTTGAGATCTCTTACCAGTATAATCACTATGGTAATAAGAAAGTATTGAGCCGGGCAGTGGTGGCGCATGCCTTTAATCCCAGCACTTGGGAGGCAGAGGCAGGTGGATTTCTGAGTTCGAGGCTAGCCTGGTCTACAGAGTGAGTTCCAGGACAGTCAGGGCTACACAGAGAAACCCTGTCTCGAAAAACCAAAAAAAGAAAAAAGGAAAAAAAAAAAAAAGAAAGTATTGAGCTTTGAAAATTACTGTAAGTATATTTCTAATGTTTATATCAGATAAACTAAATATGTCAGATAATGGCTATAATAATTTGCTTGACTGAATCATTCTGAGACAAGCTTAAAAATCAGAGAAAAGTATGGAGATGACGAGGCAAGTAGCACTTCATCCCAGAACCTGAGAATAAGAAACCTCAGCACAATGAGGAAATATAAGCTGCCTGCAGAAATAATGCCCGTTTCCCAAAGGCAGCTCAAACAAGGTTGGTAAAAACAACAAATGAACTGGTTACCTAAAGCCTTACTGGTTGTGATCTTGAATTTAACTATATTAGCACTTGTTTCTGTGAATCCCAAATAGTACAACTGATAAAACACTTTAACAATTACATCTGGAAAAGGAATTTATTTCAGTAAAATAAGAAAACCAGCTTATATTTTTTTCTCATTTAATTTTATGCCTAGCTTTTAAATGTTCCTTAGTCCTTGAACTCATAAATTAAATCCTCTGGGCAGTTTATGCATATATGGCTCCTTTGAATGCCCCCATTAAATTTGCAGTATGTGCTAGATCAATATCCCTACTTCAAAAGCTCTCTTGCATGCTTCATTAAAGCTCATCCTGAAATAGTTTTCAGTGGCATAATCAAGTATCTGGGATGAATCTCACTGCCCACATTGACAATTCCGTATTGTATATATGTAACATAGCATTAAATTGAACCTCATTAACATATAGAAATTGTTAACATTCATAGAAATACAAATGAAAGTAAATGAAAAGTTTTCGATGCAGTATGCAACAAAATCCATCTGTCTTGTTTTCTGGGATAATTTCGCTCAAGTCTGACTGCTGGCAATGTGCCTAACCATCCACAGAGGTATCCTTTAGTAAGGAGCTCCAAGAAGTGCCAGATTTGTCAATGAAATGATCCAGGGTAAGAATCCTCGTGCTTGGTGCTAGGAGAAAGACTGGTTTGGTAACTTGAGTCTGACACAGGATAGAAAGTCATAGAAATTATGGAGACACAAAAAGGCAAAGAAGGGGATGGAGAGATGACTCAGTGGCTAAAAGCATGTATTGACCTTTCAGGGACCCTAAATTTAATTCCTAGTATCCACATGGTGGATCACAACTGTCTGTAACTTCAGTTATAAGGGAACTGACTCCCTATTCCAGCTTCCAGAGGAACAAGGCATGCACATGGTATACAAACATACAGACAAAACATCCATGCACATGAAATCTTTTTTACAAGGAATGAAGGCCATATTCTAGGATCTAGTTTGCCTTCCCTGCTGAATGAGAGTCAAGAAATTTCAACACAACTGCTAAAGACAAAATAGCCTACAGATAATTCTCTCCGTAGTTTTTCCTAAAGTCATCCAAATAAAGATTTATTGTTAAAAACAAAAAATAAATTATACTTATTAGGGCCATAATTCTTGTAGCCTTGAGTTTTACTATATAGCACTCTTCTATAATCCTTAAATCAAAATAATGCACTATAGCAACCTTATAATTTCATTAGCAACAGAAATTTTGTATAAAGAAGCTCATATATTTTTAACTTGTGGTGCATGCTTTAGTCCTAGCACTTGGGCGGTGGAGACAGAAGAATAAGAAGTCAAGGATATTTTCAGCTACATATGGAGCTCCTAGCCAGCCTAGGCTACATGAGATCCTGTCTCAAAAACCCAAAGGAACTTTTTACTTAATTTTAAGACCTACTCAATCTTTAAACCTTGTTGTAAATTACATCCTTTAAAGATAGCCATTGTGAATCGAATTGAAGACTCAGACATAAATCCACACACTTACAGACACCTGATTTTTCTTTTATAAAAAATGCCAGAAATACACACTGAAAAAAAGACAGCCTCTTCAACAAACAGTGCTGGTATTAACTAGATGTTAACATACAGAAGAATGCAAATAGATCCAGACTTACACCATGCACAAGGCTCACTTCCAAATAGATCAAAGGTTTCAACATAAAACTAGGTAAACTAAATCCAATAGATGAGAAAATGGGGAACAGTCTTGAGCATATTAGCACAGGAGACAACTTCCTGAACAGAACATCAATAACATGGGAACTAAGATCAACAATTAATAAATGGAACCTCATGAAACTGAAAAGCTTCTGTAAGCCAAATGACACCTTCAATAGGACAAAACAGCAGCCTACAGAATCGGAAAAGATCTTCACCAACTCCACATCTGACAGTGGGCTAATATCCAAAAAATAGAAAGAACTCAAGAAACTGGATGTCAAGAAAACAAATAACTTAGCTCAGGTTGGTTTATATAACATTTCTTAGTATGATCTTAAACTTAGTAGTAATAGCATTTCCCTCTGTAGGGAACCCAGTGGCCTATGCTTTAACTGACTTTGTAGAAGCATAGAGTATTTGAGAATCGCTGGCTTAGAATGCTCGCAATAGTACTGATTTTCTGGTTTATAAAGCACTAGGCTGTATAATTCAGAATTAAAATTTTCTGGTACGTACACAATTCCCTGATATAAAATGAGTCCTTTGCAAAACTGAAGTACAAACAACTATGTCAAATAGTCAGACCAGCAAATTTAAGATTTCTCTTTTGTGTTGACCTAACTCAGTATCACAGGCTGCACCTTTGAGGAGAGACTTTGGTGGCTGGGTAAGGCAGAGTTTCTTACTTAAATTCTTCCATTATGTGGGAAACACTCTCAACCAACCAAACAAAAACTAGTTTGGGCTTACATGCTGCTTAGTTCTCCCAAGAGCCTGCACATTGGTATAAAACTAGGAATACTCAAGGCCTGAGGAAATTTTCCTGAAGGATATTTTTGTCTTTATTCTATCTTTAAAACCTGTTGAATCACAATTTCAAGGAACTGTGTTAGACCTTGTCATGGAGGTAGTCTGCTGGTCCTTAGAGGGTTTTCTTACATGAAATATATCTGAGACCAATGAGAATCCACCTGAGACTCTGAGGAACCTGTTAATCACTGGAAAAGTCACTGTCAATATTAATGATAAATTATTAAGTTTACAGTGTGAGGACTCTTTGATTTTAATTTTCCTGTAAATAAGACAATAGCCAATAGGGGAATGAGACTCTCTAATTGTCAGCAGTTCAACTCTATCTTGCTGCCTTGATTATCTTGAACAAAAGGACTGTCTGTCACATAGCTGGACTACTCTTATGCCAGCAACAGACCTTTGGAACATTCTAGGGATCCTTTAAGAAAATTATATGATAATCCCAGATGAGTTCCCCTGATCCTGAATGTACCCAAGGTTGTCTGAAACTGTACCAGCTGTTTTGCTATCATAAGCCATGCTGAACCTTAGATAACCCTGAAACTACTTCTACCTAGACTACAGGTAGTAGTGCCTTGATGATGAAGAAAGGAGACTTTTGTCACTGGTTTTAAGGACTGGCTATGAATGGTTCAAAACACAAGCCTCAGTGGCTCTGTACGTGTAAACAGGTTGCTTGGTCTCACTAGTTGGCTTACACCAGCAGTTCTCAACCTGTGGGTCACAACCCCTTTTGGGACACATATCAGATATCCTTCATATTTACATTCTAATTCTAACAGTATCAAATTATTGTTATGAAGTAGCCATGAAAATAATTTAATGGTTGGGGTCACCACAACATGAGGAACTGTATTAAAGGGTCTCAGCATTAGGAAGGTTGAGAGCTTAGATAAATTCTCCTCTGCTTTCTTATGATGACCTAACATCAGGCCCAATAAACAACTTCTCTCAAGTGGCCTCTTCTTACCTATATTTAGTAGTTCAGGCTGATCTGATAACACAAAGCAGCAGCAGAGAGCGATGGACAAGTGTATCCAAGTGGAAGCTGTCAGGCCAAGAATGATGGCTAGCTGTTAACAGCTGAAGATGAAGAAGGTGAAGAGCTCCAGAGTGGCCAGAGCAGGAAGTAAGGCTGCAGAATAAGAAATAACAGAGTGAAGAGTTAATGCTGAAGAAACACAAAGGCCTGTAAAAAGCCAGAAAGGCAAATCCTAGTCACCAAGAGAGTTCCAAGCTGGGCAGTGGTGGCGCACACCTTTAATCCCAGCACTTGGGAGGCAGAGGCAGGTGGATTTCTGAGTTCGAGGCCAGCCTGGTCTACAGAGTGGAGTTCCAGGACAGCCAGGGCTACACAGAGAAACCCTGTCTCGAAAAACCAAAAAAAAAAAAAAAAAAAAGAGAGAGAGAGAGTACCCAAAGAGCTGTGCAAAACTTACAGCCAAAGGAATCAGACCCACTGTCAAGAGCTATGCCACGGGCCTGAGTTACAGGTTAAGGAATCCCAACATAGTGGGCCTACAAAAGAATTGCAGTAGATTCTGCAGAAGGCCAGTGACAAGGCTCAACCTGACAACCTAAGTTCGATCCCCAGGACTCTCAATGAAAAAAAAAAATCAAGTCCAGCAACCTGTCCTCTGACCTCTACCAGTATACCATGGCATGCACGTGATCACACACATCATTTTTTTAAAGACTGAGGAATCCCAATACATATGCTTATTTGAATGCTTTAATTAAGCCAGCTGGAACCAAGGGACAAAGAATCCCACTTTCTTTGACCAGTTAAGAGCTATATAGCAATTGTAAGGTTAGCAAAGTAGCTACCCAAGAACTGATGCTTCCACCTGCCACAGCAGCCACTGCTAAGCACCAAATGCCAGACAGCAGTCCTCGAGATCACTCTCCTCGTTACCAAGTTTGGGATCTGAGGAGAACAAAAGAATTACCATCCATATAATAAGTAACATATTTATTCTTAATCTTTGTGTTCTGATTGCCTCTGTTTAATGAAATGACAATGAGGACAACGTAAACAGCAAGATTCCTATCTAAGTAAGGAGCCTCTCCAGGTTAGTATCAGATTTTCACTGCATACCTTGTAACCACAGACACATTAAACTACATTCTGGAACTGATTGGCCAATCTGTCCCTAAGTAAGCGTGTGAATTGGGAGGAGAGTATTTGCTATATAGCAACTCACTGTATAGCTCTAGCAACCCTAAAATTCACTCGTTAGCCTAGGCTGGACTCAAAACAGGTAGTCCAAGTGCTGAGACAACAGGCATATGCCATTGCAGCCCTTTTTAATTGCTTTGGCTTTATTGTTTTGTTGATTACCTGGCTTTTCTCTTTTTATGGTGTGTCATTTCTTTTATTTTAAAATTTACACATTAGTACCACGTGCTCCTCACTGAACTGGGAACTGTTAGGTAGCACATGGAGACCTGTTCCTTCTGAGTGTTTAGATTGCTGAACCACTGTGCCCGATTCTGTGGATTTCTTTGCTTTTATTTGTTGTGTGTCTCTTTGATTTGGGCTTTCCTTTGTTTTATATCTTGCCTGGACAATGATCTGGAAGGCAGCCTAAAAAAAAGGCAGCTTAATGGAATTTCTGTTAATTTGTTCTGACCATTTTCAGGTTGGCAAGAGGGTATAAAAGGCAGATGTAATTATCTGTCGCTTTCCAGGAGACTATTAAGAGTCAGTCTCTAAAAGGAGGCTTTAAATGAAGGTTGGTCACAGCAATACTTCTGATCTGCTTTTGACTCCTTACAGTGATTTTGTCTTCTATGGTGGGGAAATCTTTAGCAGGGCTGAAAACAAAACTCCATACATGGCTTTCTAAATACTGACTCCTAATACGGTTTCTTGGCCAGTTAGTCTGTCTTTCTGATTCTTACTTTACATATAGCATATTACCAGAATGTAGACAACACCCTTTGTTCTCGATGATGGGTTAAGTACGACTATGAGTTCTAGTGTAAATAGAAACTCACAGGGGATTTTAATATAAACCAGGTCTTTTGTGTTCTTCACTTTAAGCACAAACCACTAAAGAAATCCATAATCACAGAAAATCACTTTTTCTTAATTTAGAAAGACCATCTTAGCACTATAATCCAAAGCATACAATAATGAACATGAACAAATTCACTTTGTTATATAAGACAATGCAAAAATGCTAGACATGAACAGAGTCAGAAAATTATAGATCACTTGTCATTGTAAGGAGTTGTTTTGACCTTACCCCAAAAGGAATAAGTGAATACACCAACCTATGGGGCTCCATCAAACTCCTCTGGGTAGGTGAAGATGTGTTAGCTGAAGAGTTGAGAGAGGAAAAAAAAAATCAGAGACACAGATAAGTGTTGGATAATTTATGGACTAGGGGACTCATGCAGATTATAGGGGAAATTAGAACTTCCCTTACTTCCCTTAAGTATGCTATTTTTTAAAAAACTAAAATAAAGGAAAAGATTACTGCATTATATGTATGTAAATTCCATTTTCATTGTGCTTTCTATGAATAGAATCTGAATCCAGGCACATGCCAAGTAGGAGTTCTACCACTGAGCTACGTCCCTGGCCTGAAATATTTCATACACAAATGATATGAAATTGGTAACTGGAAGGGAAGGGATACATGCCAATACTGACTTAAGCATTATAAAAATGGCAAAATTAATCATTTGTCAGCTGATGGATGGACAAAGAAAATTGTGTATATATACACAACAGAACACCTAATAGCCTTCAAAAAGAAGTAAATTCTGAGACTGGATCGCTCAGCTGCTGAAGTGATAATGGCCATAAAACAATTGCACTGCAAGAACAAGGAACTTAATGCTCTCCCCAGAACCCAAGTACAAAAGAGTGGGCCAGGCAATTATGGCAAGGTCTCAATCTGTACTTGTCTAGTAAGCATGCCAATCTAAAGTCAACCCCCAAAATTCACATAAAACTCCTGGAGGGGTAACTTGTAATCCCACCCTTGGAGAAGCAGAACAACAGAAGCTCTAGGGGGCGCTGGCCAGTCAGACTAAGTGAATCATGACCTCCTTATTCAGTGTGTGATTCTGTCTCAAAAAACATGATAATAAAGATACCCAAAATCAATCTCTGACCTCCATATGGTGCATGCAAACACACACATGCATACACGCACACACATACGTCTGAACAGGGTCCAGGAATGCAGTCATGTGAGGAGAATTCTGAGTGCTAGTGAAAACACTCCAAGAAAACAAATTATTCTTGGAATGTGAGTTCATGCTCCTCCCCGGTGTAGCAGATAGGGCTGAGTTTACATTAGATTACTCATTAGTACTTGCAGCTGTTATCCAACTAAATGTTTAAACTAACCTTTATATGCCTCAATGGAAAAACATGGTTTTTGCCACATGTGGCTTGTAGTTGTGATTGTAATCATTTTGAACTCATGAGAACTTTACCCATGTGACCCTTCTTAACCCTTAGAGCATAAAAAATTGTTTGATGCTCTGAATAAAGTTAGCTATTGCATGAGACTTTAGTCTGCCTCGTTTATGGGTTCCATTATTCCAGGTCCCACTACCTCTAGAGTGGACATGTACTTGGACACACACACAAAGAAATGCTGCCCATGGGGCTGGAGAGATGCTTCAGTAGTACAGAGCACATGGTGGCTCACAACTGTCTGTAACTCTGAAACCTCCTCCCCGATGTCTAGGCATGCACACGGTGCACAGAACATTTACAGAGCATTCATACACATAAAATAAATCTTTTTTAAAATATTGGCCTAGAGCTAGTGAAGTAAAGATGGGCAGATCCCTTGGGGTCATGCCTCCACGAAGGAAGAGTTCCAGACCAACAAGAGACCCTATCTAAAGAACAAAATTGTATATGTGGCCTGAAGAACGATGTGGGAGACTTTCTATAGCCAGAGTTTTTTACTAAGGAGACACAACCACATGTCTAGGCACCTCAGAAAGGGAACTTACAACAGTCTAAAGTAACCACTGCACCAAAGTCAGACTTGTTGAACCAGTTTTTACTGGAGCTACTAACAGCAACATAGGGGAGGAGGTACTTACAAGGAACAAAAGTAGCTCCAGCACCAAAGCCCACCTCAGTATAATTGATGGTCATAAAAGCTGCTAAGAACCTTGGAGCACTTTCCAGTTTGTAGGTAGCTAGATCATCTGAGCATCTCTGTGAAGTTGGGTTTCCCAGTCTCCACATCTAGCAGTTGTGTACTCCTTTTTCATATCGCTAGGGTGGCCCTCAAAACAATTTTCCAAGGTTCTGTTCTCCCAGACATTTGCTGCTCACAAGACTTCCCACACTCTCCTGGACATGTTTCCATTTGGAGGAAAGCACCATACAAAACAAGCAGTGCACATGTGCCTACAGTAAAAGGTATCCCATGCAGACACATGCCTGTACATATGCACTTACCCTGCCACACCAAAGGAAGGAAACTCTTCCATTTGCAACAGCATACAAGAAAATTATATGAAGTGAAGATAGCCAGGCCTGCACAGAAGGATACAATTTCAATCTTCTCTAAGCCAATCGTATTCGTGGTAGCAGAGCTGAATGATGTACCTGTAGGGTATGGAGAACACACCAGTATTTTAGGTGTCAGATAAGTTAGTTCTCTTGATTTCATCATTCCATACTGTGATCCCATATACATACATAACTTTTCAATGTACAAGAAAATAGTGTAAAAACAGTCAAAAGTTTCTGTGCACTGTGAAAACAAAATGTATTTAAATGCCTTCCTCTCTAGTGGGCTATCATTCATATCTGACTATCTGACTATCCTTCCTTATAAGAGGAGCTAGAAATCAGGATTACTGAGGGAAATGTTATCCTTGGAGTGAAAATGAACCACAGCCAATAGCCCTTTCCCACTGGCACCAGGAGCAATACGAATTTCCTAGTTCTGATTAGTGAGGCCACAGCTTATTCCACAAATGCCCATTTCTTGAATTTTATTTGCTTTTTTTCCCTCTTTTAACACCACTAAGGAAAATGTGAGACAAACAGAAGTTTTGGTTCCTCAGATTCTGCCAAAAATATAGGTAGATTAAAATTCATGGGAGCTGAAGAAAATGGCTCAGCAGTTAAGAACACTGGTTGACCTTCCAAAGGTCCTGAGTCCAGTTTCCAGCACCTACATAGGTGGCTCACAACCGCCTACAACTTCAGCTCCAGAGGATCTGACCCCTCTGGCCTCTACGGGTGCTGGCCCTCATGTGTACATACCCACACAGTGACACAAACACATATAATTTTTAAAACAACCTTTAAAAAATTAATGTTCAGACAGCAGCGGCCACCGGTATGAGGGCCAGGGCCGAGGCCGGCACCGGAATTGCACCCACTCCTGTTCCCTCCGTCCCCGCTGGCCTGCCACAGCGCCACGCCAGAGCGCAGGGAGGCAGCAGAGCACCGGAGCTTGGAGGACACCGATCGTCTGATTTCTGGGACAAGCTGATGGACCCAGCCTGCTTGGAGGCCGAGTACAACCAGGGCCTGTGCCGCCAGATCCGCCCTCAGTACCACGCTCTCATCGACTCTGGGAAGACACACTGAATGCTGGTGACAAACTAACAGAGGTCCTCGAAGAAGCCAACACTGTTTAATAAAGTGTCGCGAGCAAGAGAAGCAGTTCTAGATGCCCAGTTTCTTGTCTGGCTTCAGACTTGGGCAAAGAGAAAGCCAAGCAGATGCGCTCTGACCTGAGCTTATTTGATATGTTAAGATACGTTGAAACTCTGACACACATGGGTGTAAATCCACTAGAGTTGAAGAATTCATCCGTGATGAAGACAGAACTGATAATGAATTAACTGTCTATGACTCCGGAAATATCAGGCAAAACAGCAGAGAATACCTTTAATAAAACCCATACATTCCACTTTCTGTTGGGTTCAATACATGGAGAATTCCCTGTGCCAAAGCCACGAACTGATCTTCCAAGACAACCTCGAGTGATAGAAGAGCAGCTGGCAATGCCTGCTCAGTTGAAATGCGTGGAAGAATCACATCCAGAAGCAACTGAGAAAGAAGCAGAGAGGATCTTGGGATTGTTGCAGACATACTTTCGAGAAGACCCTGATACTCCAATGGTGTTTTTTTGATTTTGTGGTTGATCCACATTCCTTCCCCCATACACTGGAAACATCTTTCATGTTTCTTTCATCATACGGGATAGTTTTGCAAGAATAGGCCTTGACCAAGACCGACTGCCATAATAGAGCCCGTGTGATTAATGAAGAAAGTGAGGGAATTGACCAAAACATTCAAATTAGGGGTCAAGGAATTATAGCTTTGAGTTATCATGACTGGGAGGAGATTGTGAAGACCTTTTAGATTTCTGAGCCTGTGATCTTTCTGAGTCACAGCCAGCAGTGGCTAAGTGCCTGATGCCAGATGAAGAACTGAAGGCAACAGTGAAATCCTGAAAGTAAAGCAGCATGTACTGTATATATGTATGATTAAATGTTTCTAAAGATGAAGATTTGTTTTTAGTAAAATGTAGCTTTTGATAGTTACTGGATTTGTCATGGTTGTCTTTGATTAAAGGAAATCCTCTACCATATTCACAAAAATTAATGTTCATATCTATGTGTATATATACATAATGGGGTTTTATCCATTTATTTATGTAAATGTGGAAGACTATTCTCATCTAGCCCAGGCCTTATGACTGTGGGCTAGTAACACTTTCAGTTTTCCCAATGTCAGCTGTGTATAGTAAATCAGAAGAATAGTAGTGGCATTTCGGGGAATTTATTTGCGATTAACATTCAGGCACCCACCCTACAACTGACCAACGCAGCACTTTGTACTGTTGGTTTGGAGGCACAGAGAAATTTAAGAAGTACTAACTCAGATGGCCTGAGCTACAGTTGCTTCTCTGGTAAACAAAGAAGAGGTGGGATTATTCAAAATAATTTAAATTGTGATTAGAGTTTGGGGCAGGCACACAGGTCACAGTTGCAAATTTGAAAAAATGTGAATGATTTCAAATTTTCATGTGAGCTAAGCTCATCCCTGAGTTCCTGTTTTGCTTTCCTGATTAGAGATTATAGGCTCTACATGAAATAAGAAACACTATTCTATCATCAAATAAAATAGATTCTCCCACAGGGGTCCTGCTATATATAGGCCAGAGTTAAGTTGTTTTGAGACAAAACTTACACCCTGTCAGTCCAAATTGGTACACAGAAATATGTTTTTGTCAGAAATATGTTAAAGTTTTACTGTATTTTAATACTGAAGTTTATGTTTATGCCCCTCACTAAAGTTCCTGTCCCAGACTCCTCCAGGATAAATTTTCCTGACACAATATGCATCATGCTCCAAACCATTATTTTTATGTCTTGCTATAAACAAAGCAGATGGCAACTGGTAGGCTGCAAAGAGCAGAAATAAAGTGTTACTCCTTTGGCTCACCCAGAGCTTCAAACACAGTACTTACTCACAAGAGCCAGTCTGGCACTCGGAAACCAAGGCACTGAATTTATTCTATCTAAACACAATGCAGATATGTATATTCTGGCCAGCACTTACTGATTTGCTGATCTTCCCTTAATCTGTCCACTGCTGCCCTTCCTAAGACCCTGCTAGCTGCTCGCCAATAATAACCTGAAAATGCTCCAGTCTCATCAACACACCAGAAACATTCATATGTTGCCACTGTATGAAACTGCATCACTGCTCCTGTCTCTTCCTTTTCGTCCTTGGAGTCACCTTTCTTCACTCTGGCCCTTAGATCTCTGCACCCAGATAGCTGGGCGTGCCTCGCCACATCCTCTCTTCTGCTGGCTCTGTTCTCACAGTCTCCACCCAAAGGCCTCAGGGAAGGCTGTCAATCAACTAGAAGCTTACACCAGATAGAGCCAGGAAGTAACATCACACATCCCCAGCCTGTTCCAACCTTCAATCTTGGTTTGACCTTGTGGGGTTTCTGAACCCAGGCATCTTTTATGCTTAAACATAAAAGAAGCCCGGCCTGCCCCATTTTTATTTGTTAATATTTCCCCAAATCTGTTTGAGGTACCCTCATATCATCACTGAAGTAGGAATTAATTTTCCTCTTCAGTGAGCAGTAGTATATTGTAAGCCATTTTAGCTGCTAATTCAACCCCTGCTTTCAATGTGCTATGTTCAATGTATGAACTCTGGCACTGCAGCTTTTTTGTTGTTGTTGTTTGACTTTTATCATATACCTAAGCAGCAGAGATGCTTCATAATATTAGTTTCTGCTATAGAATCCTCACTATTCTATTATGTTTGTGCTTTTTGTTGCTGTTGTTTTATTTTTAGGAAGGAAGTCAACATGTATCCCTGCCTGCTATCAAACCCACAGTTGCCTTTCTACCTCATAGTCCCAAGCAATGAGATTACAGGCCTAAACACTGCAAAGCCATCCGGTTTGTTAGAACCCACCTCCTCAACTCTAAAACAATTAGCTAATAAGGAAGAAACAGCATGACATTGTCTACAAAGATTTTTGGATTTGAACCCCAAAGCAACAAAAGTAACCATAGATAAACAGGGTCATTCCAAATTAAGGCACTTCTGCACAGCAAAGAAAACAAGAATATAGACACAACATCCAGAGAGGAAGAAAGTTGAAATATACCTACTAAGACGTTTGGTAACAGTATAAGAAACTCAACTCTATACACAGTAGGAAAAAAAACAATTTCAAAATGACTAGAAAACCTCTAAGAGGCCCCCAGATCTTAGCACAACTGACAACATGTTAGAGGCACCATTCTGACCTTCAAACCCAACAAGTGGGCCCTAACACCTGCCAAAATGGGAACAAAGAGACCTAATCCATCAAAGATCTACGTCTGTAGTTCCAAGAGAGCCCCAAAATGTAATAACCCTGGTTTTTGGCTTCTGTAGTTCTGCTTCTTGACATCTGAAGTGTGACAACCAGGATGTGTTTTTGTGCATAAAAAACAAAGGGTTGTAAGGTTCAGGGCTACATGATTTGGGCAAGTTCCTAGTGCAGCCACCAACTGGCAAGAAAGACTTCCCACACAGGCAAGAGGACCTGAGCTCAACCCCCAGAACTTACCTAAAATACAGTGTGTATGTGTGCTGGTCCTACCACTTAGGGTCAGAGATATACAAATCCCTGCAACTTCCTGAATAGCCAGCCTAGCTTAACTGGTGAAATCCCAGGCCTGTAGGAGACCCTATCTCAAAAAAACAAAAAAACAAAAAAACCCAAGGTGAACGAGGGTGTAGAGGTGCACACCTTTAGTCCCTGCCTAAAGCAGAGGCAGAGACAGGCAGATCTTTTTAAGTTTGAGACCAGACAAAGCTACATAATAAGACCTTGTCTCAAAAACAAACAAGCAAGCAAAATTAAGGTGGATAGTGCTTAAGGAATGACACAAGGCTGACTGACGTTTTGTAACACACAGGTATGCTTGACCAGACACACATGTTTTTTCCACATCACAAATAAATAAAATCCAGTTGGGAGTGTTCTGGGCTTCCTACAGCTCCCCACTGGTATGGGTCCCCAGGAATTAGTATTCCCACAATACCACATGGGTAGTGGGAATGGAACAACCCAAAGGCCCTGGTACCTGGGACTTGGTACAGGGAAGAAGACCCATTACCCGGTTCTTGTAACCTGAGTCTAAAAGTCAACCTATGGACATATAGTTCCTGATATTTGCATCATCTTTTCTATAATCTGTAACACTGCTTTGGGCAAGGTGGGGACAGACTGAGGTCTTTCCTCAGTTTCAATTAAAACTGTGATGAAATTCTGTCCTGTAAACATAAATATTTTTCTTGGTAATGTGAAGGGAGCATTTTAATCCTGGTCAGCAGGAACACTACTTGGTAATTAGAACTAAAGGCCTCCAGTAACACTTTCAAGTTTATATGTTACCTCTGTTGCAGGCTGTGTTCAAATGTTTGGCACTGTAGCATAAAGTTGTGGTCTAGAAATGTGCTGGGCCACATTCATAAACTACACTGATACACATGCAAGACACAGGTTGGCTAGGAATAGTAGCTCAGCAGTTTTCCAAGGATAGTCCTATGGCCAGTGCTGCTTCCTGCAAATTGTTAGAAATTTAAATTCTAGGAAAAAAAAAATGGATGAAAGAACTCTTATTAGCAAAGCAGCAATCTGTGTCTAAACAAGTCCCTCAGAGAAACAGAATGCCTGGAAGAATGAAAGAAGCAGTAACCTGCTTCATCCTTGCTTCTCTCATTAATGAAGCATCAAGATGTCTGGCCGTTCAGAATCTTTAAAAGTCTGCTTAAGGTTTTGAAGAGTTTGGGATTACATGCTGTCAACTGACTTGGCTAACTAAACAAAGAACTAGCACAGAATTTCAAATGCTCAGAGTGCTATGATGTCCTAACCAGATTACAGACAGGATCGAAGTCCAAAGTAGACTTAACCTCAGGTTAAGACTAATTTTCCCAGAGGGGTCCGGCTCTTGACTAGCAAATTCTCTCACTGGCAATAAACTACTTTGGCCTTAAGTATTACTTGACCACCCCCTCGCCCCACTCGGGGCCAACTAGCTGCACCAGGAGCTAAAAACCGGGAGGAAAAATGACTGGAGGAAAAATTTGCTTTATTTTCTGTCCAAAAGAAGTGAAAGCCGTCCCAGCAAAGAGAGCACTCTGCCAACCATTTTCCCAGAGCACTCTCCAGGTCGCTAACTCTTTGTGCTCTAACTGTTCCAATTCAAATGTAAATGACAGCTGTTAGATTGTAAAGTGTAAAAATAAAGCCTACTTCCCCCCCCCCGCCCCCCAGCTCACAGTGGATTACGGAATCCACTAAACAAAGAAAGAGCAGCATTCGTTAATTTGTAACGCAAAACAACCATCACAACAGAAACAGAATCTGAAACCAAAGAAGGACCCAGATAGTTTCATACGAACAAGATCTAGATGTGTGGGTACTGGCCAGCAAGTTTCTTGCCTAGTTCTTATCTTTGCTTCATCTCTTAGCGTCCATCCTTGTATCTCGCTGATCCCTAACCTAAAACAACAAAACAAACACAGAGGCCAGAACACCGGAAACAGCGACACGCCCCGCTGTGGCGTCATCAACAGTCGCCGGGAGTTCGGTCCGATCTTGTACACACACCCTCACCCCCCCATCTCCCAATCTCCTCACTTCAGTTCCCATCTCTTAGTGCCTTTGGCAGCTGGAGGTTTCTAACCTTGAGCCGGAAAGACGCGGCCGCGACATCCCGCCTTGTCCTCTTCCCTGAAGCTCATCGGCCCAGCCATATGGCCTCCGGGAGCAACGGCAACAGTAGCGGCAGTAGTCACACCGGGTCCGATCCCAGAAGCCTCTGCGAAGGTCGCCGCCCCCAGAAGCTCGTAGCATCTTTCCGGGACCACCCGGGACGCCGTACTGCGGCGCGTTCTGTCGTCATTCCTGGTCTGCTTCAACTTCCAACCCGCGCTTAACCCTCGAGAGTTGCCAGGCTTTGGCGGGCCAACTCGTTACAACCAGGCATCTTTTATGCTAAAGCATATAAAATGCCTGGCCTGCCAGCCTTTCTCATCTGTTCGCGGTTGACTCACAGTTACCAATTATTCTGAAGTTGAAATTCATTTTCTTTATGTGATAGTTTATCGTGACCCATTTAAGCTGCTTGGCCAACTCCGGCCCTGGTGTGCCCTTTCTGATGTGTTCACTTTGAACTTGAAAGTCTTTCTACCCTCTCTTTCCCATCTTTGTGGTTCCTGTGTGACTTCACTGCAGGCCTTAAATGCGGAGGCTATTTTATTGTGTTTGTGGGCGAGTGTGCCAAGGCGCGCCCATGGTGGCAATCAGAAGACACACTTCAAGAGTTGACTCTTTGCTACTACCTTGTGGGATCTGGGAACTGAACCCAAGTCGTTAAGCTCTCACCCCCAGAGCCATTTCACTGGCCCCTAGGGACTTTTTGAAGTGCAGTTTCTGGATTGAATTCTCCACTCACCCACTATCAACTTGGACAAATTAAGCAGATATTCAATTGGTTTTCTCTTTTGTAGAATGAATATACTAGCAGTACCAACTGCTAGTGTGCTACTGAGAAGAGAAACATTTTGTAGCACAAAATTAAGCAGTATATCAACATAGATATAATTATTTTCAATTTCTTTTTAACCTTTAGGATCATTTTATATTTTAGGTCTCTTGCTTGAATTTATGTCTGTACACCAAGTGGGTGTCTGTTGCCCACAGAGGCTAGAAGAGGGTGCTGAATCCCCTGAAATGAGATAGAGGGGTGTTTGCCACCATGCAGATGCTGGGAATCAAACTCAGGTCCTCGGGAAGAGCAGCCAGTACTTTTAGCCACTGAAATATCTCTCCAGCCCCATAATTAAAACACAAAAATGATTGTATTTTCTGTGTGTGTTTTGCTTGCATGTGTACATTTGGACCACCTGTGTGCCTCCTGACCAGAGGCCAGAAAAGGGCTTCTTGGGTGTTTGTGAGACATCGAGTGGGTGCTGGGAACCAAACCCAGGTCTTCTGTAAGAGCAGTAAGAGCTCTTAACTGATGAGCCATCTCTCTAAAACCTGGCAATTATAATTTTTGAAATTGGTGAGATTACAGTCTCACCTAAGAGTTGCCTATGAATAATAAAAATAATAATGGTTATTGGAGGAGTTATGGAGCAGAGAACATGGCAGTGCCAAAGAACAATTTTTATTTAATAACAACACTTTGGTAGTAGTTTAATATGTTGTCTGTTGCTCTCCTTTTGAAAAAAAAATTTGGTGGGTGTGATGGTTTGTATATGCTCTGCCCAGGGAGTGGCACGATTAGAAGGTGTGGCCTTGTTGGAGTAGGTGTGTCACTGTGGGTGTAGGCTATAAGACCCTCATCCTAGCTGCCTGGAAGGCAGTATTCAGCTAGCAGCCTTCAGATGAAGATGTAGAACTCTCAGCTCCTCCTGCACCACGCCTGCCTGGATGCTGCCATGGTCCCGCCTTGATGATAATGGACTGAACCTCTAAGCCAGCCCCAATTAAATGCTGTCCTTATAAGAGTTGCCTTGGTCATGGTGTCTGTTCACAGCAGTGAAACCCTAACTAAGACAGTGGGGATTTTGTTTGTTTATTTTTCTCTGAATGAAATTGATTTTGTGGCTTCTGTAAGACTCTGGGGAGCCTTAGCTTACTGCAGACCCCCGAGTGAACACCATAGAGTCTGGGATTGATGCAAAAAGCAAGAAGAATTTATTTTTCCAGCATGCTCAGGTTGCCCTGCACACAAAAGAGGGAGAGAATGACCACGCACAGTCCATTTGATGAGTTTTATACAGTTTTTAGAGCAGCAGCCATTAGGCACAATGTGGTTGACAGAACAGTGTGACTTTTAATCTGATTGGTCTTTAGGGAATGAGGTAGTAGGGGCTTAATCAGTCCTTCCCTTCCAGCCTACACGCTCTCTAACCTGTCTCTTCCAGGAAGGGAGGGGTGCCTATGTGCTTGAGGGTCTGGTGGAATTTTCCAAAGGTCTTGAACTGACCTCTTCACTTTCACTGAGCTACATTACCAGCTAATCCTGTTGATTTTTTTTAAACAGCAGGTTTGAAAAGTAATTTTAGTCAGCTAGTAAAGAAGTCTATGTTCTGAAAATTGCCTGATCAAGAATAATTGGAGCCTATACTTGAGTGCAAATAAGCTTAGGTGTGGCTGGGGAGATGAGTCAATCCATAAGAGACCTTGCTGCAAAAAAGCATGAGGACGTGAGTTCAAATTCCCAGCTCATGTAAAAATTTGGTGAACCTATCACCTCAACATCTAGGCTCAGTGAGAGACCACCCTGTCTTAAGGGATAAAAGGTGTGGGCATACTTAAAGAAAAATTCAGGTGTACACTGTACATCTCAAATTTCATAAATAAAAAGGCCATAAAGTATCATAAAGTATTCTAAATTGCTGCCTTCTCCTCCCCTCCCACAAGAATTGTATCAGTATACATTCAAGTCAGGTACCTTTGTTCTCTATTGAACACAAGGATAGCCACCAATGAAGAACCATCTATCTCATGAAAGCTAATTACCTAGGGTAGGAGTAAAATAACAGTGTTCACTAACACTTACCAACTTTCCTTCGACCATGCAGACCTCAATACTGCCTATTTTACCCGAGGCTACTAGGAATAAAAGTGCAAGATCCTCATCTCACTCCACTCTTTATAGACCACGTAGGTCACAATGCTTATATATAAACCAGGGTACCAAGTGATGGTTCAGCTCTGTCTCTAGCCAATATTTTAGTAATTTTTATAATTACAGTCTGTAGATTCAGCTTTGTAGTAAGTTCATGGTTAGCTAAGACTATTTAGGAACAAATCTCAAAAAAGCAAAAACAAAACACTACAAATACATACACATATATGTGTATACACACACACACACACACACACACACACACACACTCTGGGCCACATATAGTGGGCACATGTCTATAATCCAGTAATCAATGAGCACAAAGCTGTGGGAGAATCATCAGATTCAAGCTATTCTGGGCTATATAGCAAGACATATTTGGTCAGCTTTGGGGGAAATTGAAAATAAGGCATCACACATGGTAGCAACTGCTCTACCACTGAGCTAAATTCAGTCTCTAGTCTTTTTTTGTTACAGTACATTTGCATCCTCACTCCCAAAATCAGATTATGATGAAATCTCTTTTGGTTTTGTAACTGAAATAAACAGTTTTCATACGATGAAAATTTGATTAAATTTTAAAAATTGTACTTACCTAGAATGTTGGAATTTTTTGAAATCCTTCTCATAGTAGTTCTAATAGTTTTTCTCATTTATGAATGAGATATGGTTCTCGATCACAATAAAACCTTCTATGTTGTTTTAAATATTTGATCTGTTACTTTCTGATAAATACCTAACACTTGTTTTTCTTTACTATCTGTCTTAGTTAGGGTTTACTGCTGTGAACAGACACCATGACCAAGGCAACTCTTTTTTTTTTTTTTTTTTTTTGGTTTTTTCCGAGACAGAGTTTCTCTGTGTAGCCCTGGCTGTCCTGGAACTCACTCTGTAGACCAGGCTGGCCTCGAACTCAGAAATCTGCCTGCCTCTGCCTCCCAAGTGCTGGGATTAAAGGCATGCACCACCATTGCCCGGCTCCAAGGCAACTCTTATAAGGATAACAATTATAATCTAATTGGGGCTCACTTACAAGTTCAGAGGTTCAGTCCAATATCATCAAGGCAGGAACATGACAGCATCTAGGCAAACATGGTGCAGACAGAGCTGAGAGTTCAAAGTCTTCATCTGAAGGCTGCTAGCAGAATACTGGCTCCCACACAGCTAGGATGAGAGTCTTAAAGTGCACACCCACAGTGACACACCTACTCCAGCAGGGCAGCACCTCCTAATAGTGCCACTCTCTGGGCCAAGCATATACAAACCATCACACTCCACTCCCTGGCCACCATAGGCTGTTCAAACATGAGTCTATGGGGGCCATACCTAAATAGAACACAATGAAAATTATGTTTAGTCCAACTTTTAAAGTCCCCATAGTCTATAGCAGTCTCAACAGTGTTAAAAGTCCAAAGTTCAAGATCTTTTCTGAAATTTATTCACTAGCATAATTGTAATCCCCAAAGCAAGACAGGAAACCAGCTGGGCAAACTCCAAACTCTGCATCTCCATGTCTGATGTCAAAGCAGTCTTCAGATCTCCAACTCCGTTTTCATCTTTGTTGACTGCAACAAACTTCTTTCTCCTGGGCCACTCCCTGTTAGCAGCTTTCCTCAGCAGATAGCTCACAACTCTGGCATCTCTAACATCTTGGGGTCTCCCAGGCAACCTCAGTGTTATAGGTTCTTGTTTCATTGTCTGGGATCCTCCAAAGGGCCTCCTCCAGCTCTGCCCTTTGTAGCACTCTAAGCTCAGGTTGATCCACTTCATTGTTGCTGCTGTTCTTGGTGGTAATATCATGGCACTGGCATCTCCAAAACACTGCTGTCTTCCGCTGTAACTAGACTTCACCAATAGCCCCCTATAGGCTCTCTTCATGGTGCCAAGCCTCAACTCCTTTGCATGACCCCTTTAGTCCTGGGCTGTCAACTACTACTGAGGCTGCACCTTCACCAATGGTCTTCCACGGCCACTCACAGTGCTAAGCCTCAGCTGTTCTTCATGAACCCTGCATGCTTTCAAAACCAGTACCACCTGGGTGACTCTTACACATTACCAAGTACAGCTGTAGGACCAGGTACAAGATTGACTATCTCTTAACACAGCTTCTTTGTGCTCTCAGAAAACAGTTTCCAGAAGATTGCACCTCAGTGATGCTGGCCTTTTCTTAATCACTGTTAATTTCTTAGCTTCAGCTAACCAGTATCAATTGTCCTAGTAGTCTCCTCCTCTTGACTCTAAAGTCACATGGCCAAAGCTGCCAAGTTCTGCTGTTTGTAGGAGTCAGAAATGGCCCCCTTGTTCTATTACATTATCACTAGCTTTCTGTTTTCCAACTCCTTCACAACCTAAGCTTGGCTGTCCTGGATCTTGTTCTGTAGATTGTTCTTGAATTTAGAGATCTGTATGCCGGTCTCCTTGGATTAAAGTTATGCACCACCACACCTGGTTTTTCGCTTTTTTTTCTTCACCTAGAACTTGCTCTGTCCCAGGCTGGCCTTGAGCTCAGAGATCTGCTTGGCTTTATCTCCTGGGATTAAAGGTGGGTACTACCATACCTATATCTAAATTTAGTTGGGTAGGTTCTTGCCTCAAAGTTCCACTCCCTTAATCTGCTATTTCCTAGAACACAGGATTCAGCTCCATTTCAATTCCTGGTGCCCCTTTAATACTCAAACCATATATTTAAATTTTTTCCTTTCTAAGCTTGCTACACTTGTTCAAAATGCTCTTCAGGAGACTTAGCCAGAGAACAAAGTCTCTGCTAGGCATCTCTGAGACTTCCTTTGTCAATGCAATTAATCTCAGTCTCTTCACCTTAGCCTCAGCCAAACTCTTCAGACAAGGGCAAAAAGTAGCCACATTCTTCACCAAAATATCACAGAAAATGGCCTCTAGGCCACATATTGAAATTCTTCTCTGAAACATCTAGGGTCAGGTTTGCACAGTTCAAATCATACTCAGCAGCAAAGTCTTCCATATTCCTACTAGGATAGCCCGTTAAGCCCAACTTAAAGCATTCCACTGCTTTCCAAATCCAAAGTCCAAAAATCCACATTCTTCCAAACAAAAGCATGGTCAGGCCTATCACAGTAATACCCCACTCCTGGTACCAACTTCTATCTTAGTTAGGGTTTTACTGCTGTGAACAAACACCAGGACCAAGGCAACTCTTATAAGGACAACATTTAATTGGGACTGGATTACAGGTTCAGTCCATAATCATCAAGGTACAGAAGCATGGCAGCATCCAGGCAGGCATGGTACAGGAGGAACTGGGAGTTCTACATCTTCATCTGAAGGCTGCTTTCAGAATATGACTTCCAAGCAGCTAGGATGAGAGTCTTAAAGCCCACACCCACAGTGACACACCTCCTCCAACAGGGCCACACCTCCTCATAGTGCCACTCTCTGGGCCAAGTATATACAAACCATCACACGATCTTAATCATTCAAGTTTTCTGACTGCTTTATTTCTTGCCAAGAGTGATTTCTAAATGTGAAATGGAATGCCTTCTAAGATTGAGTTTTACATGTAATAACCATTTTCATATTTTCAGAGGCTCATAGATGAAAATATGAGACTTATTATTTTACTTTATCAAAATAGAGGTCCTGGAAGCAATTGTATTCAGGTGGTATTCCTATTGACAATAGCATAGGGAGTGTCAACCAATCAATAGAGATGTCAGGAAAGAGTCAGCACTTCCCATATGTGTATAAAATGTTATAAAACATTCAGAAATTTTGTCTTTGTGGAAAATAGCTAGTGATATCACAGTATATCTGAGAGATGGTTGTACTTTGCCTGATGACACTAGGCAACCACCACAGAGTGTTATCAATCATAATTTCAGTTTTAACTATTAATAAAAAAATACTTGGTCACAATATTTTATTCATTTTAATCTAGTATATTTTAGGTCACTGGTTTTCAATTAGGTATCCACAGCAATGTTAGAATATTTTATTAGAGCCGGGCGGTGGTGGCGCACGCCTTTAATCCCAGCACTTGGGAGGCAGAGGCAGGCAGATTTCTGAGTTCGAGGCCAGCCTGGTCTACAGAGTGAGTTCCAGGACAGCCAGGGCTACACAGAGAAACGCTGTCTCAAAAAACCTAAAAAAAAAGAAAAAGAATATTTTATTAGAATAAAGATTTTTCTCGGACCTGCTGGAGAATAACTAAATTTCTTTAGTTGATGTTATTGCTATTTCCTATATATTTGATGTACCTGTGGCATAGTATATAACTGTACTTTGCATTATATTTCATAATCTAATGTTTATGCGTCTGTAAGTGTTGTATTCTATTCCAGCAACTTGGGAGGCTGAGTCAGGAAGATAAGAGGCTGTGGCCTAGAATAAACAGAAATTTAAGGCCAGTTTTTGCAAATTAATAACAAGACTGTCTCAAAGATTTTTTTTAAAACAATATATGATAAAATTGAGGGCTGGTAGTTTTGCTCAGTGGTAGAAGGATAGTATAACATAGGCAGGTCCCAAAGTTCAAACCCCAACAAAAGACAAAGAAGAGGAGAGTTCAATTTATTATTTTGCCTTTTTATTTTTGAAATTATAATAAAATTACATCTTTTTGAGCCAGAGGGTCACTTAGACCAGGCTGGCCTAACATTCCATATGTAGCCAACAATGGTCTTGAATCATAATCATCCTGCCTCTGGCTTTCAAGTCTTCATTGGAAATTAAATGAATTATTGTCTTTATAGTTATTTTTATCAAAGCATACCTTTATCATTGGAATTGTCTCTAAAATTATTCATTTGACACTATTTGTGTTATAATAAAAACTAGATAATGCAAGACATTGAAAATGAAGGAGGAACTCTTGATTTAGTAACTGATACCTGGGCTAGATATGTAGCTCAGTGGAAGAACACTTGCCTAGTATGTGCAAGGCACTAGGTACAAACCACAGTAACAACAAAACAAACCACCTGAAACCCTAACCACTTAATCAAAATTGTGGATCCATTCCTTGTCTCTGCAGCCCTCTTAATTTTGTACCTGATAAGGACTCATAAGTAAACAAGCTCAAGATGTTATAGTTCAGAGAATAAAAAGTGATTTAAACCATGCTCTGTGGTAGGTTGAATAACAGCTCTCTCAAAAGATATATCTACTTCTTAATATGTGGGACTTGTGGATATCACTTTAGAATGGCAAAACAACAGATTCATTACAAATTTTGATTGAAGGACCTTGGCCTGAATTGTATGACTAGGCTTGCAAAGCCTAGTAACAATATGGTTACAGACATGAGGCAGACGAATATCTGACAAACATGCACAAGGGGAGACATTGTGAAAACTAAGATGAAATGTAAAGATGAAGTCACACGTGATGGAAGCTATGTGCAGCCACCAGAAACTAAGAGGCAAGGGACCATTTCTTCTCTAGCAATTCTGGAATGAGCATGGCCTTGCTAGACCTCAGACTTTCAGCCTCCAGAACTACATGAAAGTAAATTGTTGTTGTCTTAAGTTAGCAGGTTTGTGGAAGTTGTTTGCATTAACTTCAGAAATCTAAGATAGCACTCAAGACTTTCTTGCCCTGGAAGGTTGTGAGATCAAAAGGCCCTTGGTTCAGAATAGTTACTTCAGGATATGAGATTACTTTCTGAGGGAGAATTTGGACTGCTCTGGAAGGGGGGCTGAGGGGAAAGGGGAGAAGAAATAGTGTTTCAATCCCTGGAGACTACACTTTACCTCCGACAGTTTGGTTAATGACCTCATAGCTACTTCCGCAGACTTTAGGCTGGACATGGAACCTAACCGAGTCCCTTGCTTTGATCAGCGTTCTTAGATATAATTTCTCTCACAGTCCTTACAAAAATTTGTCTGTTTGGCAGCTTTAAATATGTGGTTTCCCATCACATCCATCGTTCATCTGTTGTTCCAACAAATTGTCCTACAGTAAGAAGTACAAAGAATTCTGAATACAGATTTAAATAATACTCAAAACATGGAGATCCAAATAACCATGGATAAAAAGCTGATACATCATTGTGACACCTTGAACAAGAGTGAAGACATGGAATGATTACACCAGGTTATTTTATTTTATATACAGGGCCTTACAGTGGCAGCCCAGACTTGACTTCAACTTTTGGCAATCCTCCTGTCTCATCCTCCTGAGTGCAGTGATTGCCAGTGTGAGTCACCATGACTGACTTTCCACCCGAAGTTAATAGTTTTTTCTTTAATTTAGGCAAAATATACAATCCACAGGAGGAACTAAGAACAAAAACTGCCTACCTGCACACTCGGCTTCTTATACAAACTCAATATGAAAGTAAATTTACAAACCGAGTACAGGATTCTTTTTAAAATTAATATGGCTCATGATATTTGCTGAAATAAAACTTTCCTGGGAAATGTAAACATACTAGTTATTTGCCAGCATATGCTCTTGAGCTTCAGAATGCTGCCTACAGGATCATGCAAGGACTTCACTTTATCACCACTTATTTTCAAATATACTGCAAACCATCTGTCTTAGTTAGGGTTTCACTGCTGTGAACAGTCTCCATGGCCAAGGCAGCTCTTATAAGGACAACATTTAATTGGGGTTGGCTTACAGGTTCAGAGGTTCAGTCCTTAATCATCAAGGTGGGAACATGGCAGCATCCAGGCAGGCATGGTGCAGGAGGAGCTGAGAGTTCTACATCTTCATCTGAAGGCTGCTAGCAGAATACTGGCTTCCAGGCAGCTAGGATGAGGGTCTTAAAGCCCACACCCACAGTGACACACCTACTCCAACATGGCCACACCTACTCCAACAAGGCCACACCTCCTCATAGTGCCACTCCCTGGGCCAAGCATATATAAATCACCACACCTTCCTTTGTGCAAGCTATGGCTCATTTAGTCTCACTAATCCCAGACTTCTGTGGATTGGTACACTAGGGACTATGATGCAAAACATCATTTGTACAGTTTTTAAATTGGTCAACCCAATTAGATCTTAAAGAATGATAATTTTGAAAGACATCTTCTCAATGCAATACATTTTTAAAAAAATCTAAACAAAAGAACCACATCTGGTAGGTATCTAAATACCTACATCCAGAACAAAGAGGTGGCTATCTATATATCTGGAATCCACATCCTTAGACACAATCATTTTTGGTGGGGGTGGGGGAAATACTGGTGAGTGAAAGGGCTCAGTGTGTAGCTATGTGGTTGAACAGGCATGAGGCATGCCCAAGGGCCTAGGTTCAATTCCCATCATACACATGTGTCTTAAACATGCAGATTTTTGTTATTCTTCAAATTACCATAACTTTTCATAGCATTTATGCACCCTAGAGATGATTTAAAGTATTTTGAAAAATCTGTGTAGATTATATGCAAGTTACATATTTTTATATTTTATATAAGGAATTTGGGATCCTGCAATCAAGATTAATCATAATTAGTCCAGGGATATAAAGGCTTTTAAAAAAGTGGCGCATGCCTTTAATTCCAGCACTTGGGAGGCAGAGACATGCAGCTTTCTGAGTTCGAGGCCAGCCTGGTCTACAGAGTGAGTTCCAGGACAGCCAGGGCTATACAGAGAAACCCTGTCTCGAAAAACCAAAAAAAAAAAAAAAAAAAAAAAAAAAAAAGGTTGAGTATTAAAAACAGGCTTCCAAGATTTGAAATCATTGGTCTAGAACATAGATAAAAGTGAAGCACTCAGAGAAAAGAGCACCATGTGATATCTAGTAAGTTCATTTAAGTCAAACAACTTAAGCTTCATAATATCAACGGAAGCAGGGTTGCAGGACCTAACAGCAATAGTACATAAGTCTCCTTTGGGAGATAGGGAAGGCTTCACCAAGAAGATAGCTTGAGCTGGGGATTTAAGGATTAGCAGAGGAGAATGGCAGGACATTTTAAACAGAGTACACGATGGAAAGAAAGCTCAGAACACAAGAGAACATTACAGATTACAGTCCAGCAGTTCTGAGCAGCCTAGCTGCTTTATCAGGGTTTTTGAAGCGAGGCAACTTAAAAGTGAGGCCTTTTTTTTTTTCCTTCCTCACTCCACGGTCCATTTCTCTTACAGCTCATTGCTTTGGCTGGGCACACCTACCGCAGGAGCTCAGTACAAGTAGAATCGAGACAGGGTCGTCCCGCGTGTTTAAGGGCACCTGGGACTCGTTTTCATGTGTTCCCTCAGTGTGACCTTGGCTAAGTCCCTAGTCCTAAGGGCTACAGTTCCTGTTTGGCCATCCTTCCATTCTGGAGTGGGAGTGCGAAGCACGAGGAAGAGGAGGAGGAGGGGGGAGGAGGCACAAGGAGGAGGAGGAGGCACAAGGAGGAGGACGAGGAGGAGGCACAAGGAGGAGGAGGAGGAATAAGGAGGAGGAGGAGGCACAAGGAGGAGGAGGAGGAAGAGGCACAAGGAGGAGGAGGAGGCACAAGGAGGAGGAGGAGGCACAAGGAGGAGGCACAAGGAGGAGGCACAAGGAGGAGGAGGCACAAGGAGGAGGAGGCACAAGGAGGAGGAGGAGGAAGCACAAGGAGGGGAAGGAGGAAGCACGAGGAGGAGGAGGAGGAGGCACAAGGAGGAGGAGGAAGCACAAGGAGGGGAAGGAGGAAGCACGAGGAGGAGGAGGAGGAGGCACAAGGAGGAGGAGGAGGAGGCACAAGGAGGAGGAGGAGGAGGAGGCACAAGGAGGAGGAGGAGGAAGCACGAGGAGGAGGAGGCACAAGGAGGAGGAGGAAGAGGCACAAGGAGAAGGAGGAGGAGGCACAAGGAGGAGGAGGAGGAAAAAGGAGGAATGGGGGGGGGGGTTCGGCTTGGTTGAGGCGTGGGCCTTTCAAGCATCCCGGAATCTGAGACCATGTAGGGCACAGGGCCGGTTGGATCGCCTAGGGCTTCAGACACCGACATTCAGTTCCTCCTCCACTCCGGCAGGGGGCAAGGGCAGCGGCTCGGGGTGGCCCTAGAGCTGGCATCGGCTGCGGGGCGGACTGAAGCAGCAGCGGGCAGCGAGCGCAGTGGGCGGGGCGGCCGGGCCGGGCGGCGGCGCCGCAGTGACTCGTCGGGCTAGGCAGCGGTGGTGGCGGCTTCCAAGGTTTCAGAGGAGCGGGCTGTGTGGCCAGTGGGCTGCTGCGGCCTCGCAGCGACCTTTGTGCAGAGCTCTTCCCTCCTCGGGAGGCTGCGGGGGGCACACCCGGGGGCGGCGGCCACCGCGGCCAGGTTAGTGTGGGGGAAGGGGCGAGTGCCCGAGTAGCCCATCTGCAGCCAGTGAGTCTAAGCCGGCCCACCTCCCACCATGTCCGACGAGGCGTCGGCCACCACTTCCTATGAGAAGTTTTTAACCCCAGAGGAGCCCTTCCCTTTCCTAGGAGCCCCTCGCGGGGTGGGCACCTGCCCCAGCGAGGAACCTGGCTGCCTGGACATCAGCGACTTCGGCTGCCAGCTCTCCTCCTGCCATCGCACGGATCCACTCCACCGGTTTCACACCAACAGGTAAAGGAGCTCTTCCCAGAGCAGGGGTGGACTTCCCACTGCCAGGCGGGGCAGGAGGATGCCAGGTTGCGCTCTTGCAGGGTTCCTCCATGTCCCTCGTGCAAGCCTGAGCTGTGGGCTGCCCCTTCCCCCATCTTCCTTTGACCAAGGCTCTTCATAGCTCCTCCCTGTTTTCACCCCCTGCCCTCTGTTTTTTCTTAAGACCAGCTTCCCTGCACCTTCTTTCTTCTCGCCCTTTCCTTTTTGCACTCTGGTAATTTCTTCCCTTCCAGATCTTCTCCTTTTACCTCTTCGTGGCCCCCGCCCCCATAGGTACGCTGAGAATCCTAAACCCCAACTCTTAATTTTTAGATTCATCTGCAAAAGTTTAACCCCTTTCATTTCCTGTACACTACAGAGTAAATTTGAGAGAGCCCCAAATCGATCAGTGAATCTTATGAAAGCGCTTTTCAAGCTCGAACCTCCTCTTTCTCAATTTTAACCTCACCCTAAACCAAATTGTACCGGAAAATTAGTCCCTTTTTTCCATTGTCGCTTTGAGACCAGTATATGTCATAGGTTAGAACATCAGCAAAACTGCTTACTCAGTAAGGATGACCTTGAGCTGCTGGTCCTCTGGCCTGTGCTGGGATTACAGATATTTGTGTTCAACTAAGCTTAGTGGTTTTTTTGGTTTTTGTTTTTGTTGTTTTGTTTTGTTTGTTTTTTCAAGACAGGGTTTCTCTGTGTAGCCCTGGCTGTCCAGGAACTCACTCTGTAGACCAGGCTGGCCTCGAACTCAGAAATCCACCTGCCTCTGCCTCCCAAGTGCTGGGATTAAAGGCGTGCGCCACCATTGCCCCACTAAGCTTACTGTATTTTAATCAGTTCAGATTTACAATTTTTTTTCAGTGCTGCAGCTTGGAAGCAGAGCCTCAGGTGTGCTAGATAAGCTTTCTACTGATTGAGCTATATCCTTACTCTATAACCTAGTCATTTCTCCCTTCCCTTTATGAATACATTGCCTTCCTTCTGTAGGGTATCCCAAAATGTAAACCCTGGAAGAGTCCTTCCTATAGCATACCACCTGCCTTGCATCCCTGATGAGTGAAGTAGAGTGAGTTTAGGGTGGGCTGATTTATACAAATAATTTCTTAAAGGTGTTCTAAATTATTTTATTGGAAGGCAGTGTTCTGCAGAATTCTCTCATGCACACATTTAAATGTTATACCTAACGTGGGCGATGGACAAGGATTTTCAATATAGCCTTGTCTTTTAAAAATAATTTATTTTAAATTGTGTGCAAATCAGGCATGGGCATGTGCACGAGAGTGCAGGTGTCTATGGAGGCCAGAGCCGCCAGACTCCCTGGAAATGGAGTTACAGGTGTTGTGAACAGACTGGATGTGGATGCTGGGAACAGAATTTGGGTCGACTGCAAGAGCATTATATGCTCTTAACCATGCAGCCATATTTCCAACCTCTCAACACACATGTGTGCATGTGCGCGTGCGCGCGCGCGCATGCGCGCGCGCACACACACACACACACACACACACACACACACACACACACACACACACACAAGCTGATAGACTATGGATAAGAGATGAGGAAAAGGGTCCATCTAAGGATAAAAGAAAAAAGGAATCCAGTTTTGGTTTCTGATCCAAGTTTGCTATATGAGTTTGGTCATATCCTTCCATATTTTGCTTATATCCCTCTCCTAACCTTAAAACAGTCTCTCTTTACTGTGTAACCTGGGCATTTGCATTTATAATGTCATTTTAAAAGGTAAATTTATAGTTTTGGAAACAAAATATTATAAATAAATAATTATTCAGAATACCAGGGCAACACATTTTACAATGACGTGACAGTGAGTTTCTTACAAAAATTACAAATCTTCATGGCAAACTGAAGAAACTGGGACCCAGAGAGAAAGACCAAGTATGAAATTCATAATACCTAGTCAGGTAAAGGCCTTGCAGACATAGATTGCTCTCTTGGAGCCAGAGATAAAATTTGGATTAGAGCTAAAGGATCTAATGTTATCAGTAGTCACAGCACTTTCTTAAACCAAGAGAAGCATCCTTAGCCCATGAAATAACGAGCATGCATGGAAAATTGACAAAATTGAAGTATGCTTAAGGTATTTGACTTTTGAAGCAGGAGACAAAGTTACATACCCAGTAAATTGAGATAATTTCAGTATTTGCCATCTTCTGTGATTGATTGAGGGTAATCAGCTGGGTGAGAGATTGGGGGTAAGCACTGCCAAAATCTGATGACTAAGGGTAAAGCATTGGCTAGGAGGTTGAGGGCCTAGAGTAATGGCTCCGTGGTTAAGAGTGTACTGCTTTCCCAGAGGACCCACTTTCTGTTCTCAGCATCCAGGGATGTTTTTTTCTTGTACAACTTGTCCTCTGTTTTCAGCCCTAAAAACTCTTTTAAGGTCTAGGCTGAGTTTTCAGTTTTCTGAACTCAAACATTATTTCTCCTACCTACTGTCTGTCTATTTATTTAGTTACTTTTGTTTAATTCAGACAGGGTCTCATTTTGTAGTCTTGGCTTGTCTGAAACTCACTGTATAACCCAGGCTGGGCTGTTCCTGGTCTTCTGGGTGCTAGGATTGAAGCCAGAGCTGTCAAACCTGGATTGGCTGTTTCATTTCAAACCTCCCTTTCCATCCAAAAGTAGAGGAACAGGAGTTGGTAATACATGTACAATTGATGATGGTTTTGTCTTAGACCATCTTGTTTTAAGTTTGTTGTTGTTGTTGATTTTTTTGAGACAAGGTTTCTCTGTGTAACAGCCCTGGCTGTCTTGGACTGCTCTGTAGACCAGACTGGCCTGGAACTCACAGAGATCCACCTGTCTCTGCCTCCCAAAAGCTGGGATTAAAGGCATGCACCACCATACTCTGCTATTATTATATTTTTTAATGTGTGTTTGGGCAGAAGTTCGAGATAGCATCTCATGTAGCCAAGAGTGGCCTTTACTTTGTGGTTCTCCTATCTTTGTCTCTCCCCGAAATCTAGACTGCTGGCATGGTAACCTATGTCACAGATGAGATTCATCCTGAGAGGACATTAGTACTGGTCCTGTGACTCCCTTAGTTAATGAGACTTTATAGATACAGCCTGGTACCTACAGGTGTTGAGATTACAGGCGTATATCACTAGGTTTTATTCTTTTCTTTTCCTTTCTTTACCTTTCTTTTCTTTTCTTTTCTTTTCTTTTCTTTTCTTTTCTTTTCTTTTCTTTTCTTTTCTTTTTTTTTAAAGGAAAGGTTTATGATTCTGTAGCCCCAGGCTGGCCTGGACTTCACTTTACAACCCATGCTGGCCCTAGATTCATGGAGATCCTCCTTCCCCAGCGTGAGCTATCATACTCTTGTATATCTTTTTAAATCTTTTCACCTTCTGTAATGTTCTGCCTTCTTGTCCTTCTGCAAGATGGCGTTCGGGGAGATCATGGGCTTGCTGTGGATTCTTTTTGGCACAGTTTATTTGGGGGAGTTCTTTTATTTTGGAGTTGTGTGTATCACTTCTTTTCTTCACATCATTTGCCAAGTCATGCAGCAGTCTGTAGACCACATAAGAATAGTTAAGCAGAAAATTCTACTTAAGATGTAGTCACCATAAAGGAAACTTTATTGCTTCTAGAAATATTTGGTTTATCTTTATTTTGCTTCCTGATTGTTACCAGATAAGAAAATGGCCAGACTGTTTAAATAATGCCCTTGATAAGGGCCTTGTGAGGATGACAGTTTTGTGCCTTTTTGTTTATCAGATACCAGGGTGTATGTACAAGGTCATTAACTCAGGGAATCCTAACACCAGTACTAATTGCCTCTCACATTGAATCTCCATCTATGATATAGATTACCGTGCCAGCAATCTAGATTTGGGGGAAAAATAAATTCCATCACAAGGAACTGACTGTCCAGATAGTCACACATATGGTCTGCATTACTTGAGGTGTCAAAGTAGGAGGATCACTAGGGCCCAGGAATTTGAAATTGGTTTGTGTTAAGTTTCTAGACTCCATCTTAGAAATACTTACCCTTTCCTGTGAGTATATTGTATGATGTGATTAGGGCTGTCTGGAATTTTGGAAAAGTAGAATACATTTCAGTACGTCAAAAATGAGTAGACTTAAAAGCAAAATGTCAGTGTTAAATACATATGCATGTTTAAGACATTTCCTTTTGGTGAGGTTTTTCCATTTTAAATAGAGGTCTTGTTGATCTACCTTTCTATCTCTTGCTTCCTTCCTAACAATATTGGTAAGTCTTATAACTAAAATATGAGATGAAAGAGGATAATATAGATTATCAGATAGTTGGTCCTTTCATCTTTCAAGAGAATATGTACATCAATATAAACCGTTGTGAAAAGTGAGGACATTATCTTACTTTTCACACCTGTTTGGCTGTCAGAGCTGTTGGAGACATCAGTTCCTCAGTTGGGTGATCTGTTTTTACAGAACTAGAGATTGTTCTAGACTACCATCACTGCCAAACAAGTGCTCTACAACTATTGTATAGCCCTTGTCATATTTTAATTTTGATCTTACAGGATCTTGCTGAGTTAGCCCAGGCTAGCCATGAAGTTGTACTCTTTTATACAGATTCTGAGCAGTTGGAATTACAAATGTGTACCGCCAAGGCCAGGCATAGCTCAGTTGTGAGAATTCTATAACCACATGTTCAGTCACCACTTACCACAAAAATCTCATTATCTATTTTGTATCTTCTGTTTCTCCTTTCACTGCAGGGGATAATGATATTTAGGGAATACACTCCAGCACTGAGTTACAGCCCCAGCTCCAATTCTGTGCTTTTTGTATCACTTACAGATTTCCTATGATAGGCATGGAACTGGAGGTTCTTCAGGCTTGTGAATCAAGCACTTTAACCTTGGGACTGTCTCAATAGTCTCATGGGTTTTGTTGTTGTTGTTGATTTGTTTGTTTTGTTTTTTGTCTCATTATATGGTCCTAACTGGCCTGGAACTCACTATGAAGACCAACCTGGTCTGGGACTTCTGTTGATCCTCCTATCTCTGCTTCCTGAATACTACCCACATTACCAGACCTATAGCTCTTCTCTGAATTTGAACATTTTTGTAATTTGATATTTGACATAGTGTTTGTGCTGTAGTGCAAGCTGGCCTGGAACCCACTGTGTAGCTTATGAAAATAACTAAGTCTTTAGTATGTGTGTGTGTGTGTGTGTGTGCGTGTGTGTGTGTGTGTGTGTGTATATATATATATATATATATATATATATTTAGTATGTGTGTGTGTGTGTGTGTGTGTATATATATATATGTATATGTATATATATATAGACTGGAACAGCCTTGGGAAGAAATGCAATTGGCTTTACTATTTTTTTAACTAACATTTGAACAACAATTGCTAAATTATTTAAGTCAATCACCATAAATATTGAGACTTTTATCAACATTTTTCTCTCAAGGTTTTGTAATTGTATGGTTGTAGTTAGAATTTTGATGTTTGGCAGCCTTAGTGGACTAAAATGTAAGGGCTTGGGCTGGAGAGATGGCTCTGCGGTTAAGAGCACTGGCTGCTCTTCCGGAGGACCAGAGTTCCAGAATTCCATCCCCAGCACTCACATGGCAGCTCACAGTTATCTGTAACTTCATTTCCAAAAGATCCAGCCCCCTCTTCTGACCTCCATGGGCACCAGACAAGCACACGGTGCCCAGACACACGTGCCAGGAAAACAAATATACATACTTTTGTAAAAGTGTAAAGGCTTGTAAAGTTGAATGAGTCAGTGCTGAACACAAACTGAACATTCACTGACAGTTCAAAACCATCAGAACAATCTGAAAGAATCTTACATTTTTATTGCAAAAGCTTCTTATAGAAAATTGAAGGCACTTTTAAAAGCCACCGAGATCACTCACCTCTTTTCTCAGACAGAACAGTCAATCAATCAACACTTTGTTTTTAGTTTGGTTTGGTTTGGGTTTTCCATGTTTTTTTTTTTTTTTTTTTTTTTTCTGTTTAGAAATACAGGTTCAGGATTGCTTAACCTGAAATACTTGGAATCAAATGTATTTCAGATTTTATATATTTTTTTATTGCAGTATTCACATACACATAATGTGACCGAAGACTAAATCCTAAATTTATGCTTCACATGCGTATTGTAAACATAGCTTGAAGTAATTTTTTTTTTATTTTTGATACTTTATTTACATTTCCAATGTTTCCCCCTTTCTAGGTGTCCTCTTTGGAAACCACCTATCCCCTCCCCCTCCCCACCTCTATGAGGGTATTCCACCTCCCACCCACCCACCCATCCACTCCTGAATTCCTGCCTTGACATTCCCCTTTACTGGGGCCTCTCCTCCCCCTGATGGCCAACAAGGCCCTCCTCTGCCACATATGTGGTCCGAACCATGGGTCCCTCGATGTGTATACTTTGGTTGGTGGTCCAGACTCCAAGAGGACGGGGGGGGGGGGGGGG